>JASDDO010000004.1:87158358-88358358 GCA_030015575.1 Agapanthus africanus | reverse complement strand
CGTATACGCTTCTCGACCCATGAGATGGGCGATGGATGATCCCATATCCATTGGTGTTTGACATCAGAAATGGTATACGGGTGCTCAGTGGAGACTGGGTACACTGGACGGACTCGCCGAGAACTCCCAGGTGGTATTATACCTCACGTCAGATGGCAGTTCTCAGGTGACACTTGTACAGGTTAGTCTGTAGACCCGAGATCGTCATAGAGTCTCGTGTGATTCCTACTGTGCTTTGATCTCCACCTTACCACGTCCATGAGGGCGTGCAAAACGGTGGTCTTTGGGTACAGTCCCGAGTCACATAGAGGCAATGAGCGATAGGAGGGGTTTCGTCTCTCCCGGTATTGGGGGTTGATGTTGCGCTGTGCTCGATTGGCTATAACAGGAAATCCATGGCCAGGGTTGCTGAGATTTACTGGTAAGTGTTACCAGTAGTTTCTCGAATTGTTATAGGCCCCATATCGACACGACTTATCGGTTATTGGGGTCTGACGCCTACCACCCCTAGACTTGATATACGACATATCAGACGAACAGACCGGACTGTATGGTAAGTGTTACTGGTTGGATTCACAAGAGTGTGAGCGGGCTAGCTCGTCGATCTTCTGATCGCTCAATACCCGGGTGGCCGTTACGTTTGGCGGACCGCTTGCTGCTTGTGGGTGTTTGATATGATCATCACCTGCTACCGGAGTATTGACGAGTCTTTAGAGTCCTACACAGAGGTTTCCTGGCTCGAGCAAAATGAAATAGGAGCGCATATGAGATATGTGCGGGGCCGAGAGTAATACCAGTATGAGATACTGGATTCTATTCTCGCGATTTGTAACATTGATCGGTTATATGCGATATAGCCGGGTTATCGGATCAAGTGTTGATTCGATCAGTTGTTACTGTTGATATTAGTCGGTCATATGAGATATGACCGGATCGTTAAATCAAGTGTTGATTTAATGATTTAATGTATAATTATATATTTGATATATTACTTTACATTAACTAGTATTGGTTCACTTAAGATGGATTTTCTCACTTGAGTGGACATTGTATATGTGATATATTTTCATGTGCACTTGATTGTATCATGTTTGTTGATACATGCTAACTTGAGTTTCTGTAAAGATCAAACCATGGTTTTGTAATGGTTAGGGTTTTCTTTTTATTATCTATTTATTCATTTGTTATTCTTAGTGGGGGGCAAGAATAAAATGGTGGCTAGTTTTTTTTTTCCTTTCATGAAATTCTATGTCATGAAATTTGATGAAGCTTTGAAGCTTGCACCATTTTGTCTCTTGACCTTGACCCAACCATTCAACCCAACCATGGTTCTATCTCTACATCTAACTATGGTTGCCATTATGATACATATCATATTATTTTTCCTATTGGAAAAGGAACAATTATTCATTCATGCTTCTTCTTCTTCTTCATCAAGAAGAAGAAAAGCTTTCTTCCATCAATGGCAACCTTATCAAAAGAGTGAGAAAAATAAATCTAAAGTCAACCCTCCTCCTCTTTCATCATCCTCTACAACTTGCCTTGTAGTAGAGTGTGTTGTCTTCACAAGTTTCTTGACTTGGTGAAGGCGGAGCTCGAGTTTGAGTTGCCTCGACGTAGATCTTCTTCGGCATCGTAGTCTTCGACTTAGCCCGATTGTTTCTCCGACGAAACCATCACCGGAGTCCGGGATCCGACGATCGCAGCGAGGGGACATCGTCATGGAGCTATGGAGGTGGAGTAACGAAACTACAAAGGTTGTATTTTCATTCACTCTTTAGTTAAGTTGTTAACTAGCTTCTGTTTCGCCTAAACTCTAGTCAACGATCCGTATTAGAGTTCTTCGGCACATGTAAAATTTTAATTTGGCATGGTTGATGCCATGTGACAACTCCCTAGTGTGCCTAGGAACCCTACACCTAGGCAAAAGCCACAACTCCATTGTCACACAATGGTAGGAACGAAGTTCATATCATGAACTTATATATCCAGATTGCCTCTTTGGTAGCTTCCTTGGTAACGATGTATCTTGCCTTTAATCGTCTAGTAAGTCACGGTATCTAGCTTGGAACTCTTCCAACATACCGTCCCTCCACTGAGGGTAAAGACATTGCCTGTGACTGACATTCAGTCGTCCTTATCACCCTGGAACTTTTCCAGTGATTCTCCCCAGGATCGATTGATACCATCTCACTACAACTAGTGAGTATCCTAACATCCAATTAGAACTATCTCATAGATCCAAAACCTAGGATTTAGGAGCTATCATCTTGATCCTATACGGAGAATCCTTGTGATAAGCGGAGATTGACAGAGCGTAGCATAGGAAACTCCTTCCCTATCAAGAGTATGTCATCCACGTACTCTACGAGGATCACCACCATACTCCCTACTACCTTTTTGTATATACAAGGTTCATCTACCATTTTGATGAAGTCAAACTCTTTGACTACCACATCAAAAAGATGTTCCAACTCCGCAATGCCTGCTTTATCACATAAAACATCTTGCACACGTTTCCGCTGCTCCCACTGTCTACGAAGCCCTCTGGATGTGTACTTATAGACGCTATCTTCTAAAACATCATTTAGAAAAGCAATCGTTACACCCAACCGCCAGATATCGTAGTCATAGTTTGTAGTCGTGGCAAGTAGGATCTGGATGGACTTAAGAATAGCTTTGAAAGTCTTAACTTTTCCATGTACACCAAGTAATGTTCTCAAGATATACTTGCTCCTGATAGGGATTTAACCCTTCAGATAAAGCAACCAAAGTGCATACTTTGTTGGTGTATAAGGATTCCGTCTCAGATCAATAAGCATCTAGCCATTCTTACAGAGTCCTACTCCTGATGGCCTACTCGAAACTAGTTGGGTCATCATATCATGATGCAATCCTCGCTCCCACTGTCATAGAGAAGCCGAAGTATCTCTCAGGTGGGTGAGGAACCCTACTAGATCGGCGGAGAGGCTGAGGTTCGTTGGAAACTATTGAACCCTTTGGTTCTACCAAATCATCAGCCGTAGTTTGTATAGCGGGAACCTTTCCAGTTCTACATAACAGACCTTGCTTCGAGCTTGTCCGGATTTTGCTTTTAGACATAGGCCGGACAACCCCAAATCTTAACAAACTTAAGATATGGGCTCTTCCATTTCCATATCACATATGAAGTGGTAGGCAACTGATTTGATTTGAACCCTATTCATTAGGTATGCAACTTCTCAAGTGCATAACTCCCAAAACGAAATAGGAAACTCAGTAGTACTTATCATAGAGCACATCATATCATATAGGGTGCTATTGCTTCGCCCCGATATACCATCTTCTATGGTGTATACGGAGGAGTAATGCCAAGAGAGAATCTCATTCTCCTTTAGAATAGTTCAGGAATCCCGTGCTCAAGTATTCTCCTTCTTGATCTCATCAAAGGACATAATACTTATACCTATTTTTGGTTCTCTACTTCTAACTTACATTCTGTGATTATCACAAAAGTTTCGGACTTGTGTTTCAACAGGAACATATGTCTGAATCTAGAGAGATCATCACTAAATATAATGAAGTACAAAGAACCGGTCTTGGCATGTGTAGACGGGAGACTTTCATACATCAACATGTATCAATCCCAAGAGTTCATTAACTCTTTCTCTGTTTCCAATAAACAGAGCTATGGTCATCTTATCTTTGTGACATGACCGGCAAGTTTCACAAGATGTAAATTCAAACATATTTAAACATGCATCTAAATGTAACTTAGCTAGTCGTGTCGCATTGATATGACCTAGTCTACATTGCCTCAAGAAGGATTCGTTCATTTCTAAACTCTTCCTCTTGTGTGTGTTCTGTATACTAAGAACTGTAGTTTGATTTAGAACGTCAAAGCTTTTAGATAACGTACCTGAACCGATCAACTCTTGATATAGGAAATGTTCAAAACATTATCCATCAATACAAAATTATATCCTTTCTTTACTAATAAAGAGACTGATATGTTGTTGTATATCAGGTTCGGTATCTAATAACATTTGTTCAGAATCAATGTATTCTGGTAATACAAAGTGATATTCCCCGACGGTTTTAGCTTCAACAATTGCACCATTTCCAACCCTTCTGTCTTTATCACCTTCTCCAAGTTCTCTACCTTTCCTAAGCCTATGTAACTGATTACATATATGGGATCCTGACCCGGTATCTAATACCCAGGACGTAGATAAAATGGAAAAACAGTTCTCTGTAACGAACACACCCGAAGAAAATGCATCAAACTGTACTTTCTTCATTCGGGTGGAATGAGAATCCTGGAATTCCCCTATATCCTGTTCAGTCTTATAACTTTTATAAGAAAGAACGGAACCAATGTTCCCCAGCACAGTATAACATTCGGGTTCGGTCAATACATCCATATTATTATCTTGATTAAGGCATGATATGGTCACTACCTGGAGAGAGAGAGAAGAAAATACTTTAGCGGATGCTCTTGCAAGATCAGATTGGTTATTATTTTATCTAATCAGGATGGCTCCCACTGTTTTTATCAAATCTTCCTTCAAACCCTAAAAGGAAAGACTAGCCGGGATTAATTACACCCTACAATTTCGCCAATCTTTCAGCCAGGCCAGTGTCGGTACTTAGAGGGAGGTTCCCCGTGCTTTCGCACGGACCTAATTAAAGTAAACCTCGTTTTCCCAGAGGCATAACCCCATTGACACCTTTCTAGTCACCTACTTGATCGGCTAATTGTCCTGTGTAAAACTCTCCCGGGAGTAACAATTACTCGCAGTGGGTATCGGGATCCAACTATCTCATAGAAGGTATGCAATCTCATTGCAAATTTCAACACTTGAAATTCCCGATAATATTTTGCCCCTAACGTGCTATGACCTTGACGAAAGCCAACAAACCATAGCCCGCTAGTCAAGTTCAACCCGTACATTTCTTGACTGAATTAAACCCACCCGCACTTGACGAATGCCAACAAAGTCGCATGACTACCCTAACGAATGCCAACAAAGTCGCACGACTACCCTAACTCAATCTGCATCATATGCATAAGCAGATATGTTAGTTGTATGTATGCCCTAGAGGCCAGTATTGTACAGATGATGTATATTATATTGGATGCTTGGACATATATAGAGATGACTTTCTTGCTCGATATGATAGTATGCTATCTGGTTACTCTTTATCTTAACATGTACACTTGTCTCTTTAAACTGTCTTATAGTTACATGTTGGTAAAGCCCTTAGGATGAGTACTTGACTACCTGGACTATGATGTAGATCATACTAGTGGGGACATGGTAGTCCATAAGTACATCCTTCAAGGTCCCTAGTCGTGGGTGTATCGAGACGGGGCATCGATATACCAGAGTAGACTAGCGTATACGCTTCTCGACCCATGAGATGGGCGATGGATGATCCCATATCCATTGGTGTTTGACATCAGAGATAGTGTACGGGTGCTCAGTGGAGACTGGGTACACTGGACGGACTCGCCGAGAACTCCCAGATGGTATTATACCTCACGTCAGATGGCAGTTCTCAGATGACACTTGTACAGGTTAGTCTGTTGACCCGAGATCGTCATAGAGTCTTGTGTGATTCCCACTGTGCTTTGATCTCCACCTTACCACGCCCATGAGGGCGTGCAAAACGGTGGTCTTTGGGTACAGTCCTGAGTCACATGGAGGCAATGAGCGATAGGAGGGGTTTCGTCTCTCCCGGTATTGGGGGTTGATGTTGCGCTGTGCTCGATTGGCCGTAACAGGGAAGTCCCTGGCCAGAGCTGATCAGAAATTTGCTGGTAAGTGTTACCAGTAGTTTCTCGACCCGTTATGAGCCTCACATCGGCATGACTTATCGGTTATTGGGGTCTGACGTTTACCACCCCTAGACTTGATATGCGACGTATCAGACGAACAGACCGGACTGTACGGTAAGTGTTACTGGTTGGATTCATAGGAGTGTGAGCGGGCTAGCTCGTCGATCTTCTGATCGCTCAATACCCGGATGGCCGTTATGTTTAGCAGACCGCTTGCGGCTTGTGGGTGCTTGATATGATCATCATCTGCTACCGGAGTATTGACGAGTCTTTAGAGTCCTACACAGAGGTTTCCTGGCTCAAGCGAAACGAAATAGGAGCGCATATGAGATATGTGCGGGAGCGAGAATAATGCGTGTATGTGATACCGCATTTCATTCTCGCGATAAATGTTTCGATTGGTTATATTCGATATGACCTAGTTATCGAATCATTGATTCGATAAATCGATACATTGAATACTAGTCGGTTATGTGCGACATGACCGGATCATTGAATCAAATGTTGATTTAATGATTTAATGTATAATTATATATTTGATATATTACTTTGCATTAACTAGTATTGGTTCACTTTATATGGATTTTCTCACTTGATGTGCAAGTTGTATATGTGATATACTTTTGTGCACATATTTGTATCATGTTTGATGATACTTGATCATTTGGTTAAGTGTGAAGAATTAAACCATGGTTAAATGATAATTAGGGTTTTTCCTTATCATTTATTTATTCATTTCTTTATTTGTTTCATTGGATAAATGAAAATAAAATGGTTTGTTTTTGTCATGAAGCTTGTTGAAGCTTCATGAAGTTTTGACCAAAGAGACCATTTTGTCTTCATGCTTAACCCTAACCCATCCACTTACCATGGTCTATTCTCTATACTTAACCCTAGTTAGGATATGATAAGTATGGTTTTCTTTTTCATTTCAAAATAGACTTATCATATTCTTTCTTCTCCTTGACCATCTTCTTCAAGAAAGAAACCTTGATGCCATCAATGGCAACTTGAGATCTAAAGTGAGAAATCCAATTCTAAAGTGAACCCACCTCCTATTTCTTCACCCTCTACCTCTTATCAAGTTGTTTTGGGTGTTTTCTTCACAAGTTTCAGAACTTGGTGAAGTTGGAGCTTGAACTTGTGCAACCTCGACGTAGATCATCTTCGGCACGAAGCCGACGACATTGCCCGCTCGTTTTCCTGATGAAGCCGACGATTGAGTCTAGCACTCGAGATGGACAGCGAGAGGACACCTACGAGGAGCTAAGGAAGTGGATAACCGGATCTACAAAGGTTGTAGCCTCTCTCCTTTAGTTACGGTGTTAACTTGTTTAGTTTATCGCCTAGAATTCTAGCCGACGATCCGTGTTAGGGTTTCTCGGCACTCATAATATTTTAAATTGGCATGATCAATGCCATGTGAGACCTCATTAGCGTGCCTAGGAACCCTATAGTGGTATCAGAGCCTAGCTAGAGCCTTAGGCGATGCGTAGACAAAGTTTGAAACCCGATCGACCCGAAACCCTAAAATAAAAGTGCTCTCTGGACTTTTTCTAAAAACATGGATTTTTCAGAATTAAAAATTCGCAGAAAATAGGGCAGGAAATTATAAGGATTACTGCAGAAAACAAAACCCTAAATCCACTGTAGCGCCGCGGAACCGCGGCAGTAGCCTCGTATCTTGCGGCGGTTCCGCGGCCGTTTGTACTGCTTAGGGATTCTTTTTGATACAGTAATGCCCGTATCTGTTTCCTCTGTTCTCTGGGAAGTTTTAATCTGCATTCAAGAATTTGGATTTTCTGGGGTTGTTTTGGGGATTCGATGAATCGATCGGATTATTTAACTTTGTCTATTTGGGTTTTCCGGATAAATTTGGAATATGTTAAAAGTTTCGACCGGATACAAATACCCAATCTTTCCCCTGCCGGGAAATTTCCAATTGTTGGACTTTTCCGTAGTTTAATGACGTTCTAAGTAGTGCAAGTAACGCGATGGACCCTCTAGAAGACAACAAACCTTAACTCGATTATGTGACCGTCTTGAACTGCCCTTTGAACCTTCGGGTTTGGGGCAGTACGGCGTGCCACATGTGAGGCGTTGGCTTGACCCTTCTATGGCTGGACCGTTGGTACTGAGGCACGAACTGAATGTTGTTAGACTTATTTCATGTGTTGAGCTGTATCGGGAAAACTTGGGTATTCGACTGTTCGATCGGAAAGTTTAACATTTTCTGTTTATCTGGAATGTGATACAATAATTAGAATTCACAAACAGTTATGAGATAACTGAATGAATGTTATAAATCTAGCAGTTTAGTCCCACATGATATTGAAAAGAGTTTTCGATAATGAGACTAAAATGCGGGATTTATATCTGTTAGGCATGTGATGTCTAAGTATTTCATTTGATTAGGCATGCGATGTCTAAAGAAGTTGCGGATTCCAATTGTTGTAGTTTTACACTTTCTTTTCTGTGACCGTAAGTGTAATATGTGATATCACCGGTTTCGTTGCTATATGTCAACGACAATTGGGATGCGCATATTTACTTACGTTGATGACATGTGATGTTATGTGTTGCTGGATATATTATATTGGATCGTCGTGTTCGAATAGCCGGGGGGTTTTTATGTGAGATGAGTGTTTTTCATTTTCATTCATGTAAAAACTTGTATGTAATATTCTTTTATTTGGGGCACTTCCAGGTAGCGGAAGTTGTCACCCTTTGTATATTATTTACTTTTCCGCATTAGGATAGACCCAAGGAGGGGAGCACAAGTAACCAGGTTCTGGTTCCAGTGGGAGACCAACTCGAGGAGTCGAGTCCGGGTCTCCTAACCCTAGAATTGGCAGGGTTGCTTGCCGCTCTCGTAGGGGTCTAGGGGTGTGGGATTGGCTATTCATCACGACCGTGGAATCCGTGTTTTATACTGGCTCGTATTGAAAACACGGACGTCCAGTATATCCAATATTTCATATGTTTCTTCTGCTGCTTAATCTGTGATGTGATCATGTGATATTCTGTGATAGATACAGTATATAGTATATATGATATATTACATAGACGTTACTTATGTTTTGCACCCGCACTAGCCCTGTCCTGCTCTGTCGTTAGTTACCTAACCTAACGGTGCACGAGGGGACATCCAGGCGAATGCGGATGGCATAAGTGTACGTCGTATTTATCTGTGATGTTTAGGTATTTAAATGAAGGGACTTCATTAATGTGATTAATGAAAGAAAAGAAACCTAAGATGTTGTAGAATCAAATTTTAAACAAAACAGGTAGCTACAGTTCTTGCTTTGCACAGCGGTATATATGATATACCCTGCACCTTATTCGATGAGGAAAGGACCGAGATCCCTTCATCGGGAGTGACTCCTTTAGCAGTAACTGGCAGATGCTACACACTCGGTTTGGCTTTGATTGCTTTTAAAAGTTTTTGCTTTGCATAGTGATATATATGATATATCCCGCACCTCATTCGACGAGGAAAGGGCCGACGATCCCTTCACCGGGAGTGACCCCTTTAGAAAAACTGAAAAAGCCTCAAAATCACTCCATTTCAAAACTTCATTTGATTCTACAACGATATCAAGTTCATTACGCAATAGGTTTTCAGAAAAACTTGACGTAGCACTCCGTCATTTCAGATAAAGACTATTTAGTATTCGTGCTGCGTTTGTTGACCTCTGTCAAGGCGTAGTGTGCGGTAGCTAACTAGTAATTATCTGCAAAGCATGTGATGTGATTGGATTAGGGTAGTCGTACGACCTTGTTGACCTCTGTCAAGGGTCGTGCGAGTGGGTTTGATTCAATCAAGAAATGACGGGTTGAACTTGACTAGTGCACTATGATTTGTTGACCTCTGTCAAGGTCATGGCACACTAGGGGCAAAATATTATCGGGAATTTCAAGTGTTAAAATTTGCAATGAGATTGCATACCTTCTATGAGATAGTTGGATCCCGATACCCGCTGCGAGTAAGAGTTACTCCTGGGAGAGTTTTACACATTACAATTAGCCGATCAAGTAGGTGTCTAGAAAGGTGTTAACGAGGTTACGCCTCTGGGAAAACGAGGTTTACATTAATTAGGTTCGTGCGAAAGCACGGGGGACCTCTCTCAAAGTACCGACACTGGCCTGGCTGAAAGATTGGCGAACTTGTAGTGTGTAATTAATCCCGGCTAGTCTTTCCTTTTAGGGTTTGAAGGAAGATTTGATAAAAAGCAGTGGGAGCCATCCTGATTAGATAAGATAATAACCAATCTGATCTTGCACAAGCATACGCTAAAGTGTTTTCTTCTCTCTCTCTCCAGGTAGCGACTATTTCATGCCCTAATAAAGATAATAATATGGATGTATTGACCGAACCCGCATGTTATACTGTGCTGGGGAACGTTGGTTCCGTTCATTCTTATAAGAGTTATAGGAATGAACAGGATATAGGGGAATACCAGGATTCCCATGCCACGCGATTGAAGAAAGTACATGTTGATGCATTTTCTTCGGGTGTGTTCGTTACTGAGAACTGTTTCTCCATTTGCTCTACGTCCTGGGTATTAGATACCGGGTCAGGATCCCATATATGTAATCAGTTACATGGGCTTAGGAAAGTTAGAGAACTTGGAGAAGGTGATAAAGACATTAGAGTTGGAAATGGTGCAATTGTTGCAGCTAAGACTGTCGGGGAATATCACCTTGCATTACCAACTGGTAATACGTTGGTTCTGAACGAATGCTATTACATGCCGAACCTGATATGCAACATTATATCGGTTTCTTTGTTGAGTAAAGAGGGATATAATTTTGTATTACAGGACAATGTTATGAACATTTTCCGTAACCAAAAGTTGGTTAGATCAGGCACGTTGTGCAATAGCATTTATGTTCTAAATCAATCAACAGTTCTGAGTATAACAAACACACACAAGAGGAAGAGTTATGAACTGAACGAATCCTTCTTGTGGCATTGTAGACTGGGTCACATCAATACGACACGACTGGATAAGTTGTATAAGGATGGGTATTTGAAACCATTCGAATTTTCATCTTATGACACTTGCCAGTCATGTCTCAAAGGCAAGATGACCAAAACTCCGTTTACGGGACACGGAGAAAGAGTTAACGAACTCTTGGGACTAATTCATAGTGATGTATGCGGTCCCATGTCTACACATGCCAGGGATGGTTCTTCGTACTTCATTACATTCACTGACGATCTCTCAAAATACGGACATGTGTACTTAATAAAACACAAGTCTGAAGCTTTTGAGATATTTAGAGAATATAAACAAGAAGTCGAGAACCAAAACGGAAAAAGTATTAAAATCCTTCGATCTGATCAAGGAGGTGAATACTTGAGCAATGAATTCCTGGACTTCCTAAAAGAGAATGGGATTCTCTCTCAGCTTACTCCTCCTTATACACCACAGCACAATGGTGTATCGGAGCGGAGGAATCGCACCCTATTAGATATGGTGCGCTCCATGATGAGTATAGCTGAGTTACCTATTTCCTTCTGGGGGTATGCGCTTGATGTTGGAGATAGTGCCCTCAGAGTCAATTATTGGATCACAGGCATGTGATTGCAATGATTGAGGGAGGACCTATCCCGGTAGGACAGTCTTACTCGAGATGATAGTATGCTATCTGGTTTATCTTTATCATCGTGTACTGCTTTAGGTGACCTGACATGTCGCTATTACACGTTGATAGAGCCCCTAGGATTCTTGCTTGACTGCCAGCAGTATGATGGCGATCATATACATGAGAGCTGGTGGTCTATAAGCACATCCTTAAAAGGTCCCTAGTCGTTGGAGTTTCGAGACAGGGCATCGATTCTCCAGAGTAGACTAGTGTATACAGTCGAGACCCCGACGAGGGGCGGTGGCCGGTCTCATAAGCCACTGGTGTCAGTTAGTTCACCTAAGATGTATACAGGTGCTCATTGGGTTATGAGTACACCGGACAGGACTCGCCGGGAACATGCTAGTTGGTCTTATACCTGACGTCAGATAGCAGTTCCCTGGTGACATGTGTACAGGTTAGTTCATCGACCTGGAGATCGTCATTTGTCTCGTGTGAGTTCCCACTGTACTTTGATTACTACCCTACCACGGCTCAAAGGAGTCGTGCAAACAGGTTTTAGTTGGGTACAGTCCCGAGCCACATGGAGGCAGTGAGCGGATCTTCAGGGGTTCGTCTCTCCCGGTATTGGGGGTGAGGTCGCGCTGTGTCTAGGAGAGCCATTACGCAAAGCCCTCGGCCGAGGCAGGAGATTTACTGGTAGGTATTCCAGTAGTATCTCAGGGCGTTCTGGGCTACACTCCGACACGACTTGTACCGCTTTTGGGGGTCTGACTTTTACCAACCCCCTAGGCCCGACGTGCGATGCTCATAGACGAACGGACCGGACTGTACGGATATTGTCACTGACAGGCTCAGTTGGGTGTCGGGGTGAGCTTCCTCATCGACGTCCCTTTTGGTCAATAGCTGGTGGCCCGTCACGTATTGGCTTATACCTCTGACATGCTAGTGGTTAAATCCACAGCCATAGTATTGACGAGTCTTTAGAGTCCACCACACTTTCTGTTACTCAAGCTTTCGGGCGAAACGCTGTAGAGGCCGTATGGAGATATGGCAGGGTCCGATCAGATACGTGCGGTATTGCACGGATCAGGATCGGACAGTTTTGTACTAGTGGCCGTATAGTTATATGGCAGGGTTCGATCAGATACGTGCGGTATTGCACGGATCAGGATCGAACGGATTTTACTAGCCGGCTTTGGTTTAAGCCGGTACTAGTTTAGTACAGTGTAGATTTTGTCTCATTGCATTTGTATCCGGTCGGAATACAGATGCGGGTGTGTATGCACAGTATCGGGGTTTTCCTGTAATTTATTACGGGACCAGTTTTCTGGAGTTGCCAGTTTGCATTCCGTTCCGGCCGGTTTTCCTTTGTTCTTTCCCGGCCGGACTTTTCTGATGGAGGGGGTTATTTGCAGTTTTGCAAATAACACTTTGTGGAGGACTTATTTGCATAAGGTTTGATATGATAAGCATCTTTGCTTTTCATGCATTTATTATGATAAGAATGGATTTGAAATGGATTTGAGGTTTGATGTTGATTTTTTGATCATTGTGTTTAGGATGTGGTCACCACTTGCTTTACACTACACTCACCTCCCTTCTTGCTTCATATTGTTTTTCCTCCACCATTTCAAGAGAGAGAGGATTTTTTATTCATGGTTGAGAAAAAGAAAGAGAGAAAGAAAAGAGAAGAAGAGAGTTTCATCTTCATCCTTGAGAGTGTTTCATTTTCTTGATCTCATTTCATGTTAAGAAAAATGCAAGCACCATTTTTCTTGTCTTGTTTCCTCCATCATCCACAAATGGCAACAAACCCCAAAAGAGACTATGATTCTACACTACACTTCCTACAGCATATCTTGAGCATGTCGAGTTGCCGGCTTCATGCCCGAGTTGCCTCGGTATTGAGGCGGGAGCCCGTAAAAGACGCAGGCGATGTGGTGCCCTTCCGGCAAGGAGGCGACGATGTGGAGGCAACATTCCGCGGGAGATCGGGACGATGAAGAGAAGACCGGAGGACTCGGATCACTTGGTATACTTTTCTTCCCATCTCTTGATTGCTAGCATTAGGTTAATGGTAAACGATCCGGGTTTTCATTGTCCGCGGTAGCGCCGGTTTCCGAGTAAGGAAAATTTTTGATTCCGCATTTTGGCCTCGAGTACAAGGCCGGGGCGCTGCCGTGGCGCATCATGGTATCAGAGCCACGCCATTAACCTTACCTAGCTTGTTCTAATGTGTTTTGCATTTCCGATCGAACAAAATCCCAAAAACCACATTTCCTTTGCATCAGTTTTCTGTTGGAATTTTTTGGTTTCTAAAAATTTTTCAGGTTGTCGAAAACTGCTGTACAAGACATTTTAAGACCTCTGGAAAAATTCGACAACTTCAGTCGACAACCCTAGCGCGGAACCGCGGCCAAACCCCCCTTGGGCCGCGGTTCCGCCGCACATTGTTGTCTTCTCTGTGTCAAAATTTTACAGTGGGCTTCTGGGATTATTTTGTGGGTTTTGGAATATTAAATTTGGGCCCAGGTTTTCTATAACTGCTACAGTATTGGTTGGGGGCCCACTTGTTAATTGTTTGATCGATCGGATATTTTAAACACATTATTTCACAGTATTTACATTATATCTGCGACCGTGAATGTCACTTGATCGGTAAATCCCGTCTAACTGCTATAGCCCGGTTAGACGGATTTGCGAACGTGACTTTCACGTTGATGTTCTATGTTTATGCTGTGTTGTTGCGGATCGGTCGTGGGGGATAGCCTGGATGCAATGGTAGTACAGTTTGTTGTATTATGTACATTTGATATTGCGGGGCGAGCGTCCGACATGTGGACTGCCGTCACTGCCTGTTTGTATTATTCTTTTGGGGCACGACCTGGTTGCGGTCGTTGTACCCGGTTGTATGTATATTTTACTTTCTGTACTAGGATTACCCCGCGGAGGGGTGCACGGATAGCCGGGTTCTAGAGGGCAACGGGCCCGCATCTCATGGCATTGAGACGGAGGGGGCTTCACTCTAGGATTGGCGGGCTATTCGCCGCACTCGTAGGGGGTACAGGTTGACCCAGGAGGGGTGCCCAAGTTACCGGATTCCGTGAAGTGCTGGGTGGTCCATTCACGGTGCTGAAGGGGGCTGCCTCGCTTCAGGGTTTGGCGGGTGACTTGCCGCGCCCGTAGGGGTCTAGGATTTCATTGCATAGGCTATCCACATGACCAGGGGAACGTCGGGTTTCAGCAACGGCTCTGTGAAACCCGGGGATCCCAGATATCTGTATTGTTCTGTGATGCCGTACATTTCTGTGATGTTGCATTCTTATCACGCCTTGAGCGAATATAATATATTGATATATATATTAGTAGATGTTGTATATGTTTTTCATCCGCGCTAGTCCAGTCCCCGCTCTGTCGTTAGTTAAGTAACCAAACGGGTGATGACGGGACCCAGTGGCGAATGCGGATGGCATATACGTACATCAGTATATTTTCGTTCTTTGTGGTGTGATCAATTGATGGGACTGCGTTGATTCGGATCAATGCAAGATAAAAAAACCTATTCTGATGTTGTTGGAACATTTTTCAAAAAGCTGTTATTGCAAGGACGTTCACTTTTGTTTTGCATCGTGGTATTCATTTGGAATATCCTGCTCCTCAGTCGACGAGGCAAGGGCCGAGATCCCTTCACCGGGAGTGACCCCTTGGACAGAAGTTTGCGTCAGGGCATTAACTTCACTATAGCCGATTACTTTTGCTTTGCATCGTGGTATTCAGTTGGAATATCCTGCACCTCATTCTACGGGGAAAGAGCCGAGATCCCTTCACCGGGAGTGACCTCTTTAGCAAAGGGTTTTCGTCACTATATTTTATAAAAGCTATGCAGTTCCTTCAACGATATCAAGTTCTTTACGTTAAAGGTTTTTCGCCAAAAACCATTCGTAGCCCTCCGTCATTTCTTATGGGTATTATTTAGTATTCGTGCTGCGTTTGTTGACTCCGTCAAGGCGTAGTGTACGGTAGCTAAGTGGTGCTTGTTTGTTGCATAAATGGGATTGGTTAGGACAGTCGTGCGGCCTTGTTGACTCCGTCAAGGGCACGTACGGGTGGGTTTAATGCAATCCAGATAATGATGGGTTGAACTTGACTAGGACTCTTTGATTTGTTGACTCCGTCAAGGTCACTTGAGTCCTAGGGGTAAAAACACACATCGGGAGTTTCAAAAGAACTGAAACTTGCCAGGCATGCGCATACCTTCTGCAGTGTGGTGACTTGAGTGGATTCCGTCAAGTTATCATGCGATGATAGTTGGATCCCGATTCCCACTGATGAGTTAGTTTACTCCTCGGGTGATCCCGACTAATTCTTCTTTCAGGTTTGGAGGAGAATTTGAGGTACAGTGGGAGGTTTCCAGATTAGACAAAGTGATAACCATTCTGATCTAGGTTAGAGTGCACGCTGAGTGTTTCTTTTCTCTCTCTCTTTGGCAGCGACCATTGACCCGACCCTAAGACTATGACTCAGTGACCAAGTTGACCGAACCTTCTTAACACAGGCTTTTGGATTGTCAGAGTTGCAAACCTCATTGCCACTCCTACTTTTACCCTTTTCTCCAGGACACCCCGTATTACTACAAACGTCCACTTCCATTGGACAAAACCATCGTATGGTTATATACGAACTCGAAGGACTTCGAGGATGGTTTCTGGTTCTGGAGAAAACGAATAGGACTATTCAGTTGTCTTTTCCTTTTACCTTCTCTCAGGTTGCGAGTACTCCTTGGTTTAGGAGATAGTACACCTATTACGCAAATTGGATAATCTTCTTCCAAACCTTAGGCTGGTGCCGACCGGTAGGGAATGAAGAAAACCAATTAGCATAACGATGGTGTGCAGAAGGTATTAAGTTAAGACAAAGCAAGGGATTAGTAAGAGGGCAATGTAAATTGCGACTGCTATTCACGACCGAACCAAGTATTTCTTCGCCAATCCTAAATCACCTTTGTATTTCTCCATGACACTCCGTATCACTACGAAGATCCACAGTTTATTTGGATACTCCATCGTATGGTTATATACGAACTCGAAAGGAACTTGTTCCAGTTCGGGGATGGATTCTGGTCCAGGAGAAATAGGAATAAGGTTTATTCGGTTGTCTTTTATCTTCACCTTCTCTCGCATTGCGAGTGCTCCTAGGACTAGGGCAGTACACCCATTATGCTTATTGGATAGTCTTCTTCCAAACCATAGGCTGGTGCCGAACGGTAGGGAAGGAAGAAAACCATTTGGCCTAAGAGGTGTGCAGAAGGTAATGACTAAAGACATATAAAGGGATTTGGAGAGGTGGCAAAGAATTATACGGTTACAGTTGTGAATCTGGATAATGGAAGAGGCATTACTAGGAATACCAGGATACCCCAACGAGACATTTCGATGTTTCAGTTTCACTGTGTACTGTTAAAAGAAAACTGATTTCCCGATTAGATACTTACTCCAGGGTATGTATTTACCAGGTTTGATTCTCACATCTGTATGGTTTTACAGATGATGAGTGGGAGTAAGTTATTGGGAATAGGGTGATCATCCTCATTATATCGGGATTCGTTGTAATCGGTGATATTTGAGGAGATCATCTGCGCTGTTTGCCGGTCGGCAAATATTTGGTTTTGAATATCCGCTGTTGTGCACCAATTTCAAATTGATATATCTGTACGTCTATTTTCATAGAGTGAGATATACCTTTTGATATTATGTCGATGACATTTACCTATATCAGTGGATGGTTAGGTAAGGAGCATCAAGCAGCGGTGTAATTCTTCTTAGCCATAAGTACAGTTTTCAACCTACGACGCACAGTGAAAGAGTTGTTAGACTCAGCGGACTTATACAGAGTATTGTATGTTGTCCAGTGTCTATTAGGACAGAGGGGTTGGTCCTCGTACTATATTCAGTTTACTTATGACTTCTCTAGTTTTTATACAGGTGTTTCGTGGAAACACATGGTCTGAATTTTGAGGAGTTATAGGTATTTGAATAGAGTAGAGAACCAGGTGTAGCAAGTATCGGGATTCTTCAAAGTGATCGAAGATGTAGATACTTGTGTATGGTGTTCAGTTGATAGTAATGATAAAGAGATATTTCTTCTCTTTCAGGTTACTCATAAATGGAAGCATTCCTAAGTTGAGTAACGCTGATCGGCCTCCTTCCATTTAGTTGACATGCACAGGGGATAGCTGCATGATTTGAATCTGGTTCAATTAAATCAGTGCCTCTGTTTCTATATTGGATATAGAACAGTTCATATCTTAACGATGTTAAGGTACGGGGAGTTGTCCGGCTTATGCTTAAAACCAGACACTGGACAACTCAAGGCGCGTTTCTGTAGTGGCTGTTTGTGGGTTGACCCAGGCTATGACGAGGGTTGACTTTCTACCATCTGGCAGATCAATAGAAATATTGTTCTAGACTCGCCACAGTTTTATTAAAAAATGGTTTTTTCAAAAACAGTAGTGGGAGTATGGTAGAACTGGAAGTGATTCCAGAACCGCAAACGATTACTGAATATTTGATAAGGAACCTAAAGATTCAATCTGTTTTGACATTCCATTGGCCACTCCGCAGATAAGGTGGGTAACTTCAGGCACCCGAGAGGTACTCCGGTAGCCTCAAGGACGGTGACAGGGAAGTTCTTGTTTACCCACACTTGCCATTGTTGTTGTTCCAGGCTGCGAGACCCGGCAGGAGGATGAGTATAGCGTCGTTCTAAACTAGTTTTAGAAGTGCGCGTCTATATGACTCTGGCAGAGGGTTGTCGTAGTCAGTGGGAGCAGCGGAAGCATTGGTGGGCATCTGGCTTATGTCTATTTATAGACTAAAGCAGAAATAGCGGAGATAGATCATCTATTTCTGATGTGACAGTCATAGGTTTGACTTCATCAGAATAGGGGATGGATCTGTTGAGGAGTTAGTAGGGTGTGATGTCCTGGTTTTGGATGACGTACACAGAGTAGGAAAAGAAACTCCTATACTACGATCGGTTATACTTTGGTTGTCACACAGTGGTTTCTCCACACAGGACTTGGATATTATATCAGACATTCTGGTTACTAGATCTATGGTTTTAGATCTAGATTTGGGTGGTTTCCTAATCAGGGTACCTTGACAGCATTCTATGAGTATTTAGAATGGACGACTCCTGGCACGGTAGTACACCTGCAGGTAATGGAGTCACCCTCTCTAAAGGTGTCTTACAGACTAAAGGGGAGAGGGATACGCATGATTGACAGATCACTTGCTTAGGCAATTGAGTCAATCATGAGATGTCAAGTACCACACCAGATGTTGTTCTTGCAGTAGACGCAATAAGTTGATATTAATCCAATCCTGGAGAAACAGTCGGAAGCAGTTTTAGAACATAAGTTGATGTTCTAGGGATGTGATAACGACAGCCTCTTTTAGGAGACGATTATCATTCCAGGCTTCCAAGGTGACATGGATGGCAGAGTGGCTGTCAGAGTTATAGTTTCTCCTTCTGACAAGGGGCAGTATTTTGGACAGGTGGTCCAAGGCAATACTGAGGGAGGCATGGCGCTGGGTACTGATTAAGTTCAGTCATTGATACAGTCTAAGAAGTTTGGATTTGGAGTTCATTTATGAGCTAGGTCCCATCAGACATCCAGACATATTCTAAGACAGGTATTGCTCATTTCGGAAAATGGCTTTCTCCGCGAACTTGAGATATAGAGAGACATAGAAAGAAACATCTGAGCGGATCCACTCACTGAGGCTATTCCTCGAACGCAATAGTTTCACAAACGAGCTTTGTGAGACTGACTAGTAGAGGAGTTGGGTTTTCGGTATCACACGGGCTGTGAGTATGCGACATCGCAATAATTAGCCTTGAGTGCAAATGGGAGATTGTTGGAGATAGTGCCCTCAGAGTCAATTATTGGATCACAGGCATGTGATTGCAATGATTGAGGGAGGACCTATCCCGGTAGGACAGTCTTACTCGAGATGATAGTATGCTATCTGGTTTATCTTTATCATCGTGTACTGCTTTAGGTGACCTGACATGTCGCTATTACACGTTGATAGAGCCCCTAGGATTCTTGCTTGACTGCCAGCAGTATGATGGCGATCATATACGTGAGAGCTGGTGGTCTATAAGCACATCCTTAAAAGGTCCCTAGTCGTTGGAGTTTCGAGACGGGGCATCGATTCTCCAGAGTAGACTAGTGTATACAGTCGAGACCCCGACGAGGGGCGGTGGCCGGTCTCATAAGCCACTGGTGTCAGTTGGTTCACCTAAGATGTATACAGGTGCTCATTGGGTTATGAGTACACCGGACAGGACTCGCCGGGAACATGCTAGTTGGTCTTATACCTGACGTCAGATAGCAGTTCCGTGGTGACATGTGTACAGGTTAGTTCATCGACCTGGAGATCGTCATTTGTCTCGTGTGAGTTCCCACTGTACTTTGATTACTACCCTACCACGGCTCAAAGGAGTCGTGCAAACAGGTTTTAGTTGGGTACAGTCCTGAGCCACATGGAGGCAGTGAGCGGATCTTCAGGGGTTCGTCTCTCTCGGTATTGGGGGCGAGGTCGCGCTGTGTCTAGGAGAGCCATTACGCAAAGCCCTCGGCCGAGGCAGGAGATTTACTGGTAGGTATTCCAGTAGTATCTCAGGGCGTTCTGGGCTACACTCCGACACGACTTGTACCGCTTTTGGGGGTCTGACTTTTACCAACCCCCTAGGCCCGACATGCGATGCTCATAGACGAACGGACCGGACTGTACGGATATTGTCACTGACAGGCTCAGTTGGGTGTCGGGGTGAGCTTCCTCATCGACGTCCCTTTTGGTCAATAGCTGGTGGCCCGTCACGTATTGGCTTATACCTCTGACGTGCTAGTGGTTAAATCCACAGCCATAGTATTGACGAGTCTTTAGAGTCCACCACACTTTCTGTTACTCAAGCTTTCGGGCGAAACGCTGTAGAGGCCGTATGGAGATATGGCAGGGTCCGATCAGATACGTGCGGTATTGCACGGATCAGGATCGGACAGTTTTGTACTAGTGGCCGTATAGTTATATGGCAGGGTTCGATCAGATACGTGCGGTATTGCACGGATCAGGATCGAACGGATTTTACTAGCCGGCTTTGGTTTAAGCCGGTACTAGTTTAGTACAGTGTAGATTTTGTCTCATTACATTTGTATCCGGTCGGAATACAGATGCGGGTGTGTATGCACAGTATCGGGGTTTTCCTGTAATTTATTACGGGACCAGTTTTCTGGAGTTGCCAGTTTGCATTCCGTTCCGGCCGGTTTTCCTTTGTTCTTTCCCGGCCGGACTTTTCTGATGGAGGGGGTTATTTGCAGTTTTGCAAATAACACTTTGTGGAGGACTTATTTGCATAAGGTTTGATATGATAAGCATCTTTGCTTTTCATGCATTTATTATGATAAGAATGAATTTGAAATGGATTTGAGGTTTGATGTTGATTTTGTGATCATTGTGTTTAGGATGTGGTCACCACTTGCTTTACACTACACTCACCTCCCTTCTTGCTTCATATTGTTTTTCCTCCACCATTTCAAGAGAGAGAGGATTTTTTATTCATGGTTGAGAAAAAGAAAGAGAGAAAGAAAAGAGAAGAAGAGAGTTTCATCTTCATCCTTGAGAGTGTTTCATTTTCTTGATCTCATTTCATGTTAAGAAAAATGCAAGCACCATTTTTCTTGTCTTGTTTCCTCCATCATCCACAAATGGCAACAAACCCCAAAAGAGACTATGATTCTACACTACACTTCCTACAGCATATCTTGAGCATGTCGAGTTGCCGGCTTCATGCCCGAGTTGCCTCGGTATTGAGGCGGGAGCCCGTAAAAGACGCAGGCGATGTGGTGCCCTTCCGGCAAGGAGGCGACGATGTGGAGGCAACACTTTCCGCGGGAGATCGGGACGATGAAGAGAAGACCGGAGGACTCGGATCACTTGGTATACTTTTCTTCCCATCTCTTGATTGCTAGCATTAGGTTAATGGTAAACGATCCGGGTTTTCATTGTCCGCGGTAGCGCCGGTTTCCGAGTAAGGAAAATTTTTGATTCCGCATTTTGGCCTCGAGTACGAGGCCGGGGCGCTGCCGTGGCGCAACACTTGAGACAGCGGCATACCTATTGAATCAAGTTCCAACTAAATCTGTACCTACCACACCATATGAGATATGGAGTGGGAAGAGACCATGTCTTAAACGAGTTAAGATATGGGGTTGTCTGGCCTATGTCAAAAGGCAAAATCCAGACAAACTCGAGGCACGGTCAGTTCTATGTAAGTTTGTGGGATATCCTAAACATTCAAATGGATATTTTTTCTACTATAGTGAACAACAAAAGGTGTTTATTGCTCAACATGCCACCTTTTTAGAAAAGGAATTTCTTGCAAAAGAGATTAGTGGCTCTGAGGTAGAACTGGAAGAAGTTCAAGAAACACAAACTATAACTGAAGATTTAGTGGAACCAGAAGATTCAATAGTACCCGACGAACCCCGGCCTCTCCGCCGATCTAGTAGGGTTCCTCGCCAACCTGAGAGATACTACGGTTTTCTCATGGACGGTGGGAGCGAGGATTGCATCATGGAGGATGATGACCCAACTAGCTTCGAGCAGGCCATCACGAGTGGGGACTCAGTGAAATGGCTGGATGCTATGCGGTCCGAGATGGAATCCATGTACACCAACAAAGTATGGACTTTGGAAGTTGCTCCTTAAGGGGTAAAACCCATTGGGAGCAAGTGGATCTTCAAGAAGAAACTTGGTGTAGATGGGAAAGTGGAGACTTTCAAAGCTAGACTTGTTGCAAAAGGTTTTCGTCAAAGACCAGGTGTGGACTATGATGAAACCTTTTCTCCAGTGGCTATGCTTAAATCCATCCGGATCATGCTTGCCATCGCTGCATATCATGATTATGAAATCTGGCAAATGGATGTTAAGACCGCCTTTCTAAACAGTGATTTAGAAGAGTGCGTGTACATAACTCAGCCAGAGGGCTTCGTAGACAGTGGGAGCAGCGGAAAGGTGTGCAAGTTGCTTAAATCCATTTATGGATTAAAGCAAGCATCGCGGAGTTGGAACATCTGCTTTGACGTCGTTATCAAAGAGTTTGATTTCGTCAAAAATCCAGATGAACCTTGTATCTACAAGAAGGTGGCAGAGAGTAAGGTTGTCTTCCTCGTATTGTACGTGGACGACATACTCTTGATAGGAAATGATATTCCTATGCTGCAATCGGTCAAGCTCTTCTTATCACAAAGATTCTCAATGAAAGATCTTGGTGATGCCTCCTGCATATTGGGACTTAGGATCTATAGAGATAGATCCAAACGGATTTTGGGATTGTCCCAATCCAGGTACATTGACACCATACTAAAGAGGTTTAGTATGGAAGAGTCCAAGCGTGGGAACTTTCCCACGATCTCTGGAGTCACTCTCTCCAAAGAGATGTCTCCCAAGACTGATTTGGAGAGAGCTCGCATGCATGGGATACCCTATGCTTCGGCAGTAGGCTCTATCATGTATGCGATGCTATGTACCAGACCCGATGTAGCATACTCACTAAGTATAGTGAGCAGGTATCAAGCTGATCCTGGAGAGAATCACTGGACAGCTGTGAAGAGCATTCTCAAGTACTTACGAAGGACTAGAGATATGTTCTTGGTGTATGGTAACGGAGAGCTCCAAGTGGAGTCCTTTACCGATTCGAGCTTCCAGAGTGATAAGGACGACTCTAAGTCGCAGTCGGGTTTTGTCTTTACCCTTTACGGAGGGGCGGTTAGCTGGAAGAGTTCCAAGCAGGAAACCGTGGCAGACTCGACGATGGAGGCTGAATACATCGCTGCCAACGATGCTGCCAAAGAGGCTGTCTGGATCAAAAAGTTCATTACTGAACTTGGAGTGGTTCCATCCATTGAGCATCCAATACCTTTGTATTGCGATAACAATGGAGCGGTGGCTTTGGCCAAGGAACCCAGGTCCCATCAGCGATCCAGGCATATTCTGAGGCGGTATCACCTGAACCGGGAGATAGTTGATCGCCGGGAGATCGAGGTCAGGAGAGTTGACACGAAGAACAACACGACGGATCCACTCACGAAGCCCATTCCCCAGATACAGTTTGAGAGACTCTTCGGGATGCTCGGTATGCGATACTACAGCAGCTGGCCCTAGTGCAAGTAGGAGATTGTTAGTTGTATGTATGCTCTAGAGGCCAGTATTGTACAGATGATGTATATTATATTGGATGCTTGGACATATATAGAGATGACTTTCTTGCTCGATATGATAGTATGCTATCTGGTTACTCTTTATCTTAACATGTACACTTGTCTCTTTAAACTGTCTTATAGTTACATGTTGGTAAAGCCCTTAGGATGAGTACTTGACTACCTGGAATATGATGTAGATCATACTAGTGGGGACATGGTAGTCCATAAGTACATCCTTCAAGGTCCCTAGTCGTGGGTGTATCGAGACGGGGCATCGATATACCAGAGTAGACTAGCGTATACGCTTCTCGACCCATGAGATGGGCGATGGATGATCCCATATCCATTGGTGTTTGACATCAGAGATAGTGTACGGGTGCTCAGTGGAGACTGGGTACACTGGACGGACTCGCCGAGAACTCCCAGATGGTATTATACCTCACGTCAGATGGCAGTTCTCTGGTGACACTTGTACAGGTTAGTCTGTAGACCCGAGATCGTCATAGAGTCTTGTGTGATTCCCACTGTGCTTTGATCTCCACCTTACTACGCCCATGAGGGCGTGCAAAACGGTGGTCTTTGGGTACAGTTCCGAGTCACATGGAGGCAATGAGCGATAGGAGAGGTTTCGTCTCTCCCGGTATTGAGGGTTGATGTTGCGCTGTGCTCGATTGGCCGTAACAGGGAAGTCCCTGTAAGTCGATGTACTACACCCCAATACTTGTGGGGAGGTGGAATTTTCAAAAACGAACTTGTTTAGTGAACGAACATCGACTAACCACTTGAATCGAAGCTAAACTATAAATAACCAAACACAAAGTATTTCTAAACTACTGTGTTTAGGGATTATACCTAATGAACCAACTCCTTCGTCTTTACGAACTCCTTGTTCTCCTCGGCCTTCTCGAAGTAGTAGACGATCCACCCGAGAGCAAAACTCTAAGCTTAGCCTCTAAACTTGAGGCAACTAACCTTCTTGGATTGCTAATCAAAGAAGATAGATTGAGATAGAGTGATGGTTATGGATTGTTTAGTCTAACTAACCCTTGTACTCAACTCATGAGAGGGGAGGATTAGTCTTTTGAAGAGAGAGAGCTTGAGGAGAGAGAATGTGTAGATAATAATCAGATGAGATTATTGAGTATCATAATAAATATGAAGCATTCTCTTTTATGAAGAAAAGAATAATACATGATGAATAAGCATGCTTCACAAATATCTAATGGTGATTCATTATCATGAGTCATTAAGCATTTATGATGCTTTAATGACATGAATGAATCACCCTCATGACTCACTAATCTCATTCATTGCATATGACACCTAAACCTCCTTAGTCACCACTTCTAGAAGCTTCTCGTATAATTACGTGAACGCCCCTCCAATCCGCAAAAATACGGAAAAACTTTAGACTGTAAAAATCCAATAACCGGATACCAGTAACTGGCTTAAACCAAAGCCGACTGGTAAAAACTGTCCGAAAGTCGTACGCGCGTAAACGCACGTATGCGTCCGAACCCTTGTCGTAAAACCATACGACCTCTATATCGTTTCGCCTGGAATAGGAAACTCTCTGTGTGGGACTCTAGAGACTCGACTACTACACTGGCAGTGGGTTTAACCACTGACCGCAAGCGGCACTAGCTGTACGTAACGGTCCACAGGTAGTTGTCGATAAGAAGGCCGATGAGGAAACCCATCCGAACTCCTACTGAGTCTGATGTGACAATCTCCATACAGTCCGGTCCGTTCGTCCAGGACTATCGCATATCGGGCCTAGGGGGCGGCAAGCGTCAGTCCCCTAATAGCGGTATAAGTCATGTCGGAGGGAAGCCCATTACACCCTGAGAAACTACTGGAACCTACCAGCAAATCTCGCTTGCCCTGGCCAGGGACTTTGCGTAATGGCTCTCTGACACAGCGCGATATCAACTCCCAATACCGGGAGGGACGAATCCTGTCTAACCGCCACTGCCTCCAAGTGCTCGGGACTGCACCCAACTACTACCTGTTTGCACGACTCCTTCGAACCGTGGTAGGGTAGCAATCTAAGAACAGTGGGACACACTCGAGGCGAAGTAGCAGTGTCAAGTCTGCGGACTATGCTGTACTCATGTCACCTGGGAACTGTTCACTGACGACTGGTATAAAACCAACCAACAGTTCCCTGTGAGTCCTGTCCGGTGTACCCGTAACCTAACGAGCACCTGTATACTATCTCCAGTACGACGTACTGACGGCTGTGGGACATACCATCTCCCCAACTGGGATGAGAAGCGTACACACTAGTCTACTCCGGAGTATCGATGCCCTGTCTCGATAATCCAACGACTAGGGACCTGAATAAGGATGTGCTTGTAGACTACCCAGCCCCCACTAGTGTGACTTCCATCACAACGCTGGTAGTCAAGCAAGATCCTAAGAGCTCTATCAATACGTACACTCACATATTAAGATAGAAAAACCAAGTAGCATACTACCATGTTTAGCAAGACTGTTATATACATGTGAATATCCCAAGCTTCCATTAAGTAATATACAAACTAGTATGATACAGTAATGGCCTTCTAGGGCATAAACACTAACAATCTCCCACTTGCACTAGGGCCATGTACTGGCGTATCGAAGACCAATGATCTCGAGTAGCCTCTCGAACTGAATCTGAGGTAGGGCCTTCGTGAATGGATCAGCAATGTTCTCTTCTGAAGCAACTCTCCGAACCTCGATCTCCTGACGATCAATGATCTCCCTGATCAGGTGATACCGCCTCAAGATGTGTCTGGACTTCTGATGGGACCTTGGTTCCTTCGCTAAAGCTATAGCTCCGTTGTTGTCGCAATACAAAGGTATTGGATCAACTATGGTAGGAACCACCTGAAGTTCTGTTAGGAACTTCTTCATCCAGACTGCTTCTTTTGCGTCATCGCAAGCAGCTATATACTCTGCTTCCATCGTCGAGTCAGCAACGGTGTCCTGCTTGGAGCTCTTCCAGCACACCGCCCCTCCATTGAGGGTAAAGACATAACCCGGCATGGACTTGGAATCGTCCTTATCACTCTGGAAGCCGGAATCAGCAAAGGCCTCCAACCTAAGGTCTTTTCCGCCGTAAACCAAGAACATCTCCTTTGTCCTTCTCAGGTACTTGAGAATGTTCTTTACTGCTATCCAGTGCTTCTCGCCTGGATCTGACTGATACCGGCTTACCACGCTTAGTGCGTAAGCTACATCTGGTCTGGTACACAACATCGCATACATTATAGAGCCTACCGCAGAAGCGTAGGGTATAATAGACATGCGTTCCCTTTCTAAATCAGTCTTGGGAGACATCTCTTTGGAGAGGGTGATTCCGTGATAAGCCGGTAGATTACCGCGCTTAGAATCTTCCATACTGAATCTTTTCAGTACAGTGTCGATATACCTGGACTGTGAAAGTCCCAACATCCTCTTGGATCTATCACGATAGATCCGGATCCCCAGAATGTAAGAGGCATCACCCAGGTCTTTCATGGAGAACCTGTGTGACAAGAATCCTTTGATAGATTGTAGCATAGGAATGTCATTTCCTATCAATAGAATGTCATCCACGTACAATACGAGGAATACGACACTTCTAGCTACAACTTTACTATATATGCACGGTTCATCTGGATTTTTGATAAAGTCATATTCTTTGACTGTCTCATCAAAACAGATGTTCCAACTCCGCGATGCTTGCTTTAGTCCATAAATAGACTTAAGCAACTTGCATACTTTCCCGCTGCTCCCACTCTGATTGAAACCCTCTGGCTGATCCATATAGACGCTCTCTTCTAAATTTCCATTCAGAAAAGCCGTCTTTACGTCCATCTGCCAGATTTCATAATCATGGAAGGCAGCAATTGCAAGAAGGATACGAATGGATTTGAGCATAGCCACTGGAGAAAATGTTTCGTCATAGTCCAAACCAGGTCTTTGACGAAAACCCTTTGCAACAAGTCTAGCTTTATAGGTTTCCACCTGCCCATCTACACCAATCTTTTTCTTGAAGATCCATTTGCATCCTATGGGTTTTACCCCACCTGGAGCAAAGTCCAAAGTCCATACTTTGTTGGTGTACATGGACACCATTTCGCTTCGCATTGCATCTAGCCATCGTACCGAGTCACCGCTCCGGATGGCCTGCTGGAAGTCAGTAGGTTCATCATCATCTACGATGCAATCCTCTCTATCCCCATCTATGAGAAAACCGTAGTATCTCTCAGGCGGATGAGACGGCCTACTACTCCTGCGGAGGGGTGCGGGAATGTCCTGTTCTTCTTGAACTTCCGGTTCTACCAAACTTTCAGTAGCAGTTTGTGGTTCTGGAATTTCTTCCAGTTCTATTTCGCTCCCACTTATTTCCTTTTCTAAAAACTGATAATCTAGAAAATGGGCATTACGAGAAACAAACACCTTTTGTTCCTCTGCGTAATAGAATAGATACCCCTTGGAGTTCTTTGGATATCCCACAAACTTACACTTTACTGATCGTGCCTCGAGCTTGTCCACATGCTGCTTTTTAACAAAAGCTGGACATCCCCATATTTTCAGATACTGAAGATAGGGTTTCTTCCCGCTCCACATCTGATATGGAGTGGTAGGCACAGTCTTGGTAGGTACCATGTTCAAAAGATATGCCGCTGATTCTAGCGCTTAACCCCAGAAAGATCGCGGTAACTCAGCATTACTCATCATGGATCGTACCATATCTAATAGGGTTCGATTCCATCTCTCCGATACACCATTATGCTGTGGAGTGTATGGAGGAGTAAGCTGAGAGAGAATTCCTTTCTCTTTTAGGTAACCTAGGAACTCGGCACTCAAGTATTCACCACCTCGATCAGATCTAAGTGTCTTGATACTTTTGCCGGTTTGGTTTTCTACTTCATTCTTATACTCTTGGAATTTCTCAAAAGCCTCGGATTTATGTTTCATCAGATAAATGAATCCGTATCTTGAGTAATCATCCGTGAAAGTAACGAAATAGGAAAAACCACCTCTTGCATGTGTAGACATTGGACCGCATACATCGCTGTGTATGAGTCCTAAGAGCTCGCTCGCTCTTACTCCTTGTCCAGTAAATGGAGTCTTTGTCATCTTTCCTTTGAGACAAGATTGACAAGTGTCATAAGATTGATATTCGAACGAGTCCAAATATCCTTCTCTATGCAACTTAGTCAACCTTCTCTCATTGATGTGACCCAGTCTACAATGCCATAAGAAAGCTTTATTCAAATCCGGAGACTTTCTTTTTAGTGTGTTCTGGACATTGAAAATTTGGAGTTGGTTTAAAACATATATACCGTTATTTAATGTACCGGACCCAATCAAACCATGATTAAGGTGGATGTTAACAACATCTCTTACAAACGTGAAATCATAACCTTTATTTGATAACAAGGAAACTGATATGATATTACACGTTAAGCTTGGTACAAAATAACAGTTATGTAAAACCAAAATGTGTCCACTCGTCAATCCTAGGTGATAATCCCCGACGGACGCAGCTCCCACGCTAGCTCCGTTAGCAACCTTTAGGGTCATATCACCTTCCTTCAGCACTCTACGGTTTCTCAGTGCCTGCAATGAATTGCAAATATGAGATCCTGATCCGGTATCCAATACCCAGGAAGTAGAGTTGATCGACAGACAATTCTCAATTACAAACACACCTGAAGTCGAAGCCACAGCTTGCTTCGGTTCCTGGTTCTTGGCGTTCCACGCCTTGCAATCCTTCTTCCAGTGCCCTTTCCTGTGACAATGGAAGCACTCATCCTGGCCAACTACCGGTACCGCAAACTTTTTCTTTCCCTTCCCTCCCACCTTACTAACACCTCCTCTAGGTTTGGGTGCGGCCTTCTTCTTCCTTCCTTTGGCCCTAGCCTTGGACCCGGAAGAAGATGAACCGCCAACAAACATAGCGGGTGTTTCCCTTGCTTTCTGCAAGGTGCCCTCTGCACTCCTTAACATGTTCAGGAGTTCCGGAAGTTCAACTTCTTTTCTTTGAATGTTGAAGTTCAGGATAAACTGGGCGTAGGTGGAAGGAAGGGACTGGAGAATAAGGTCTGTATAGAGCTCATTATCCAAAGTCGTCCCAAGGTCTGCGAGCACTTCTATATAGCCGATCATCTTTAGGACATGTTCTCCTACCGATGACCCGACAGCCAACCTCGCTCGAAACAAGTTCTTTGAGGTCTCGTATCTTGGTATACGAGATTGCTCTCCATAAAGTTCCTTTGTATAGAGAAATATGCCATCAAGGTCCATATCCTCGTGCCTCCTCTGATGTTCATTGTTCATCGAGGCAAGCACGATGCACTTGGCTTTCGCGCAATCTGAATCCCAGGTTTTGCGGATTTCCTTATCCGCATTACTGGATTTGGGACCAGGGACAGCAGGTGCCGTAGCGGTGAGGACGTACCCCAATTTGTCATAGGTCAAAGCCATTTTGACATTCCGCAGCCAATCTTTATAGTTTGGCCCTGTCAGTATATTTTTCTCTAAAAGTAACTTAAGTCCAGTCATTTTCAGGGTCGCTGCAATTAGGAGAGAGAGAAGAAAACTCCTTAGCATGATGCTCTTGCAAGTTTAGAGTGGTTTTTAGTTTATCTAAACTGGATGGTTCCCACTGTTTCTCGAATCCTTCCTCAAACCATAAAAGAAGAATTAGCCAGGACTATTCTCACCGTACAATACTTGCTTAACCGTTCAGCCAGGCCAGTGTCGATACTTCGAGGGAGGTTTTACAACGCTTTCGCGAAGTTCCTTAATTAAATAACCTCTTTTCTCTGGGGGCGTAACCCCGCTGACACCTTTCTGGACACCTACTAGGTTTATAGCATTGATCGTTAAGTGACGAATATCCTGATAAGTAGCATATACTCACAGTAGGATCGGGATCCAAATATCAGCGTCTGATAATGTTGTAGGAATGCTACCAACATTCATCAAACTCAAAATGGTATGCATCTCTTTGCAAATTTCAGTTTCTTTAGAAATTCCCGATATACATTTTTGCCCCATGCTCTTATGACCTTGGCGTTGGTCAAAATATCATAAGTCACATGTCAAGTTCTACCCATCATTATCTTGTTAATTTGAACCCATCCGTACATATCCTTGACGTTGGCCAAAATGATCATACGACTGTCCCAAACTAACTCATCTATCTATGCAACAAATGAATATTCAGCAGCTACCAAACACTATGCCTTGGCGTTGGTCAAAATACATAGCTTGAATACTACTGAATACCCAGATGAAATGACGGAGACTACGAATGGTTTTGGCGAAACCGTGAACGTAGTGAACTTGATATAACCGAAGGAACCTGATAGCTTTTAAAAGGAGTGGTTAAGGCTCCGCATTTAAAAATATCTGTTTTTAAAATTAACCGAGTGGTTTCTTTGAAATTGTTCCAACGATTAAAACTTTGGTTTATTTTCTTTGCATTATAGATAATGCGTCCCATCATTAACCTATCATTGCAGAAAACAACGAAAATACAACGTCCTCTTATGCCATCCGCATTCGCCACTGGGTCCCGTCATCACCCGTTAGGTTACTTAACTAACGACAGAGCGGGGACTGGGCTAGCGCGGGTGTAAAACATAAGTGACGTCTAAAATAGCTAAAATATATATAGATATTTTACATTCGTCTGACGCAATGATATACATTCCAGAACACAGATAAACTTTATTGGATTTGCAAGCAATCTGTATTTCTTTTGAGCCTGCAAGAAAAGACAGATTACACAGTTGTGATGAATAGCCGTTACCCCACCCAAGATCCCTACGGGTACGGCAAACTACCCTCCCGGCAATTTGTGTACCCCACCTTGGATCTGTCCTAGGAGCAAAAACAGTAAAAGGAAATAATACAACGGTGGCTACAACCGCAACCTGGATGTGCCCCGCAAAATAATATTACAACAAATTACATTTACAACAAATGAATTAACTAATAACCCATTGCAAAACCCCGGCTATACACCACAACAGTCCAATACAGTTTATATACACAAACAGATATAACCATTACAGAAATGTGCAACCCCCTGCCAACCGACATACTAGCAGTTAGGGGAGGTTTACGAACACATTATACAATCACAGATATAATCCAATATGCAAATACTGTACAATTTCGATCGATTAAACACCATTAATATTGCTCCAATACTGCTCTGTAAAACTGAAAACTGAGCAAATATTAAATATTCCAGAAAATCCCAAAAACCACAGAGAAGCAACACAGGAAATTTGGGTTCCTGACTCGGCAACTCGGCGGCGGAAGCGCGGCGGATCGGTTCGATCCGCCGCGGTTCCGCGCCCGCGTTGCCGATTAAGGAGCCCAAATTTCTTGGGTGTTCTTCTGGTGTCTTTTCAAGCTTTCTGAACTTCCCTGAGAAATTTTTAGACTTCATTTAAATTTCGACAGAAACTTGACAGTTCGGGGTTTTCCGGTTTCGTTTTTTCCGTTCGAAATTCGTACAAATTTGCAATTAAGTTATTTATTGTTTAGCGAGGCTCTGATACCACTGTAAGTCGATGTACTACACCCCAATACTTGTGGGGAGGCGGAATTTTCAAAAACGAACTTGTTTAGTGAACGAACATAGACTAACCGCTTGAATCGAAGCTAAACTATAAATAACCAAACACAAAGTGTTTCTAAACTACTGTGTTTAGGGATTATACCTAATGAACCAACTCCTTCGTCTTTACGAACTCCTTGTTCTCCTCGGCCTTCTCGAAGTAGTAGACGATCCACCCGAGAGCAAAACTCCAAGCTTAGCCTCTAAACTTGAGGCAACTAACCTTCTTGGATTGCTAATCAAAGAAGATAGATTGAGATAGAGTGATGGTTATGGATTGTTTAGTCTAACTAACCCTTGTACTCAACTCATGAGAGGGGAGGATTAGTCTTTTGAAGAGAGAGAGCTTGAGGAGAGAGAATGTGTAGATAATAATCAGATGAGATTATTGAGTATCATAATAAACATGAAGCATTCTCTTTTATGAAGAAAAGAATAATACATGATGAATAAGCATGCTTCACAAATATCTAATGGTGATTCATTATCATGAGTCATTAAGCATTTATGATGCTTTAATGACATGAATGAATCACCCTCATGACTCACTAATCTCATTCATTGCATATGACACCTAAACCTCCTTAGTCACCACTTCTAGAAGCTTCTCGCATAATTACGAGAACGCCCCTCCAATCCGCAAAAATACGGAAAAACTTTAGACTGTAAAAATCCAATATCCGGATACCAGTAACTGGCTTAAACCAAAGCCGACTGGTAAAAACTGTCCGAAAGTCGCACGCGCGTAAACGCACGTATGCGTCCGAGCCCTTGTCGTAAAACCATACGACCTCTATATCGTTTCGCCTGGAATAGGAAACTCTCTGTGTGGGACTCTAGAGACTCGACTACTACGCTGGCAGTGGGTTTAACCACAGACCGCAAGCGGCACTAGCTGTATGTAACGGTCCCCAGGTAGTTGTCGATAAGAAGGCCGATGAGGAAACCCATCCGAACTCCTACTGAGTCTGATGTGACAATCTCCATACAGTCCGGTCCGTTCGTCCAGGACTATCGCATATCGGGCCTAGGGGGCGGCAAGCGTCGGTCCCCTAATAGCGGTATAAGTCGTGTCGGAGGGAAGCCCATTACACCCTGAGAAACTACTGGAACCTACCAGCAAATCTTGCTTGCCCTGGCCAGGGACTTTGCGTAATGGCTCTCTGACACAGCGCGATATCAACTCCCAATACCGGGAGGGACGAATCCTGTCTAACCGCCACTGCCTCCAAGTGCTCGGGACTGCACCCAACTACTACCTGTTTGCACGACTCCTTTGAGCCGTGGTAGGGTAGCAATCTAAGAACAGTGGGACACACTCGAGGCGAAGTAGCAGTGTCAAGTCTGCGGACTATGCTGTACTCATGTCACCTGGGAACTGTTCACTGACGACTGGTATAAAACCAACCAACATTTCCCTGTGAGTCCTGTCCGGTGTACCCGTAACCTAACGAGCACCTGTATACTATCTCCAGTACGACGTACTGACGGCTGTGGGACAGACCATCTCCCCAACTGGGATGAGAAGCGTACACACTAGTCTACTCCAGAGTATCGATGCCCTGTCTCGATAATCCAACGACTAGGGACCTGAATAAGGATGTGCTTGTAGACTACCCAGCCCCCACTAGTGTGACTGCCATCACAATGCTGGTAGTCAAGCAAGATCCTAAGAGCTCTATCAATACGTACAATCACATATTAAGATAGAAAAACCAAGTAGCATACTACCATGTTTAGCAAGACTGTTATATACATGTGAATATCCCAAGCTTCCATTAAGTAATATACAAACTAGTATGATACAGTAATGGCCTTCTAGGGCATAAACACTAACAGTCCCTGGCCAGGGCTGATCAGAGATTTGCTGGTAAGTGTTACCAGTAGTTTCTCGACCCGTTATGAGCCTCACATCGGCACGACTTATCGGTTATTGGGTTCTGACGTTTACCACCCCTAGACTTGATATGCGACGTATCAGACGAACAGACCGGACTGTACGGTAAGTGTTACTGGTTGGATTCACAGGAGTGTGAGCGGGCTAGCTCGTCGATACTCTGATCGCTCAATACCCGGATGGCCGTTACGTTTAGCAGACCGCTTGCGGCTTGTGGGTGCTTGATATGATCATCATCTGCTACCGGAGTATTGACGAGTCTTTAGAGTCCTACACAGAGGTTTCCTGGCTCAAGCGAAACGAAATAGGAGCGCATATGAGATATGTGCGGGAGCGAGAATAATGCGTGTATGTGATACCGCATTTCATTCTCGCGATAAATGTTTCGATTGGTTATATTCGATATGACCTAGTTATCGAATCATTGATTCGATAAATCGATACATTGAATACTAGTCGGTTATGTGTGACATGACCGGATCATTGAATCAAATGTTGATTTAATGATTTAATGTATAATTATATATTTGATATATTACTTTGCATTTACTAGTATTGGTTCACTTTATATGGATTTTCTCACTTGATGTGTAAGTTGTATATGTGATATACTTTTGTGCACATATTTGTATCATGTTTGATGATACTTGATCATTTGGTTAAGTGTGAAGAATTAAACCATGGTTAAATGATAATTAGGGTTTTGCCTTATCATTTATTTATTCATTTCTTTATTTGTTTCATTGGATAAATGAAAATAAAATGGTTTGTTTTTGTCATGAAGCTTGTTGAAGCTTCATGAAGCTTTGACCAAAGAGACCATTTTGTCTTCATGCTTAACCCTAACCCATCCACTTACCATGGTCTATTCTCTACACTTAACCCTAGTTAGGATATGATAAGTATGGTTTTCTTTTTCATTTCAAAATAGACTTATCATATTCTTTCTTCTCCTTGACCTTCTTCTTCAAGAAAGAAACCTTGATGCCATCAATGGCAACTTGAGATCTAAAGTGAGAAATCCAATTCTAAAGTGAACCCACCTCCTATTTCTTCACCCTCTACCTCTTGCCAAGTTGTTTTGGGTTTTTTCTTCACAAGTTTCACAACTTGGTGAAGTTGGAGCTTGAACTTGTGCAACCTCGACGTAGATCATCTTCGGCACGAAGCCGACGACATTGCCCACTCGTTTTCCCGATGAAGCCGACGATTGAGTCTAGCACTCGAGATGGACAGTGAGAGGACACCTACGTGGAGCTAAGGAAGTGGATAACCGGATCTACAAAGGTTGTAGCCTCTCTCCTTTAGTTACGGTGTTAACTTGTTTAGTTTATCGCCTAGAATTCTAGCCGACAATCCGTGTTAGGGTTTCTCGGCACTCATAATATTTTAAATTGGCATGATCGATGCCATTTGAGACCTCATTAGCGTGCCTAGGAACCCTACAAGATAAGTATAAATAGCTACCGCACACTACGCCTTGACGAAAGCCAACAAACGTAGCACGAATACTATGAAGTACTTATCTGAAATGACGGAGGGCTACGACGGGTTTTTAAGAAAACCTTTTGCGTAATGAACTTGATATCGTTGTAGAATCGAGTGATTTTTAAATGGAGTGTTTTTAGGCTTTTCTAGTTTTGCTAAAGGGGTCACTCCCGGTGAAGGGATCGTCGGCCCTTTCCCCATCGAATAAGGTGCAGGGTATATCATATACACCACCATGCAAAGCAAGAACTATAGAAGCGATCAAAAGACAAACCGAGTTTGTAGCATCTGCTAGTTTCACTAAAGAGGTCACTCCCGGTGAAGGGATCTCGGCTCTCTCCTTTCGAATAAGGTGCTGGATGTTCTACAAGAAACACCGCTACGCAAAGCAAGAACTAGAGCTACCAGTTTTTAAACAAGTTTCTAAAACATCTTTAGGTTTCTTTTATTTCATTAATCTCATTATTGAAGTCCTATTTTAATATACTTCATAAGCATCAGATATGAAACGAAATCAACAATATATAATATATATCTCATATATATAATATAAACATTCGTCTCAGGCAGTAATAAGATCTCATCACAGAACATTGCAGCAGAAGAACATATATGAAATATTGGATATACTAGGACGTCTGGGTTTTCAATACGAGCCTGTAGAAAACACGGATTCCACAGTCGTGATGAATAGCCAAACCCACATCCCTAGACCCCTATGAGAGCGGCAAGCAACACTGCCAATTCTAGGGTTAGGAGACCCGGTCTCGACTCCTCGAGATGGTCTCCTACTGGACCCCAGAACCCGGTTACTTGTGATCCCCGCCTTGGGTCTACCTAATGTGGAAAAGTAAATAATATACAATGGTGACATCATCCTCAGCCCGGAAGTGCCCCAATAAAAGAATATTACATACAATTGAATTTTACATGAATGAAAAAGAAAAACTCTCATCTCACATAAAACCCCCCGGCTATTCAAAACGCGACGATCCAATATAACATATCACAGCAACACATAATATCTCATATCATCAACGTAAGCAAGTATGCGTATCCCGATTGTCGTTGATGTATAGCAACGAAACCGGCGATACACCACATACTACGCTTACGGTCACAGAAAAGAAAGTGTAAAACTACAACAGTTAGAATCCACAACCTCCTTAGACATCGCATGCCTAACCAACTGAATTACTTAGACATCGCATGCCTAACAATTATAAACCCCGCATTTTAGTCTCATTATCGAAAAATCTTTTCAATATCAAGTCGGGCAATTCAACAAGATTCCCGACATCCTGATCGAATACTCGTCGCAAACTTTAGTGGACGGCCGCACCCCCGGATGCCGTCGACGAAGTGCACTAAGGCGGAACACCGCTGTCGCAAGCACCCGAACGGATGCTTTTGGCGACGGGGTTCTTCTACAGTCACTTGGTCGGGCTATGGGGCGTCGTTGTCTATTAAGTTTACTCGGCGAGTATCCGCATACATTACGTGATTGCGACGGACTTTTGATCGCATCAAAATCCCGTGGCAAACGATCAATTGAGACTGAACTGCTAGATTTATAACATTCAAATTAGTTATCTCATAACTACCTGTGGATTCCAAATATTGTATCACATTCCAGATAAATAGACAATGTTAAACTTTCCGATCGAATAATCAAACACCCAAGATTTCCCCAATATATCTCAACACTTGAAATCAGTTTAAAAACATCCATCACATGCCACAGTACCAATGGTCCATCCGTAGAAGGGTCAAGCCAACACCTCACATGTGGCACGCCGTACTGCCCCAAACCCTAAGGTTTAGAGGCAGTTCAAGACGGTTACATAATCGAGTTAAGGTTTGTTATCTTCTAGAGGGTCCACCGCGTTACTTGCATGACTTAGAACGTTCTTAAACTCGAGAAAAAATCCAACTTTTGAACAAATTTCCGACAGGGGAAAAAGTGAGTTATTGATATCAGTTCGAACTTTTTAACAGTTTCTAAAAATTATCCGGACAAACTAAACAAAGTTAAATTATCCGATCGAATCAACGAGTCCCGAATACAACCCTAGAAAACTCAACACTTGAGTGGAATAAAAAATTCCCAGAAAAAATGACAATAAAAGACCTAAGAATAAATATATGAAGTTCCAGGGACTAATTCACAATTTGGGCCGCGGAACTGCCGCCAAATCCTTGGTTTGGCCGCGGTTCCGCGGTCATATAAGCGAATTAGTGGGACGTACTTCACAGTAATTCTTACTTTTTCCTTCTTGTTTTTCTGAGCATTTTTAATTCATAAAAAACCACAGTTTTGAAAAATGTACAGAGAAGGGTAAACATCGGGGTTTCGGGTTTCGATCGGACTTTAAACATCGCTCAGACTTCGTCTAAAGCTCTAGCTTGGCTCTGATACCATTGTAGGGTTGCTAGGCATACGCACATGGTTCTATGTGGCATCAACCATGCCCGATTTAAAAATTAGCCGTGCCGAACAACCCGAAGCCGGATCTTTAAACTAGAGTTTAGGCGAAAACAAGCATGTTAAAAACTTTAACACTTAGTGAGAGGGATTACAACCTTTGTAGATCCGGTCCTTCACTTCAATAGCTCCGTCTAGATGTCCCCTTTGCTGCGATCGTGAACTCCGGACTCTAGAGAAGCTCTACAAGAAGAACGAACGTGCTTGCTTCGATGACTTCGAGGCCGAAGATGATCTACGTCGGGGAGACACTAACTCAAGCTATTCCTTCACTAGGTCAGGAACTTTGTGAAGAGAACACACTCTACTACATGGCAAGTGGTAAGGATGAAGAAGTAGGAGGTGGGCTCACTTTAGAATAGATTTTCTCACACTTTTTCTCATGGCACCATTAGAGCTAGTAAGCTTTTCATGAAGCTTGATGAAGAAGAAGAAGAAGAAAGAATAATAATCTCCTATGAATTATTATCCTCTCAATAATGTAACCATGGGTGAGTTAAGCTATCATGCTTAACTCATGTAGAGAATTAACCAAAGCAAGAGGTTAAGAGGGGTTAACTAAATATCCTTAAGAATGACAAAAGAGTTGACTTTGTCAATGTTTCCACAAGCTTCATGAAAGCTTGAGAACTTTGACAAAGTCTTTCTCTTTTGTTGTTCTTAAGATATAAACAAAACCCTAATCTTTACCCTAATCTTGGTATAAGTCTCATACACCCATCTTTGATGTATCATCAAGCATGACACAATCATGTGTACACAAATATATATCACATATACACTTATGCACAATCAAGTGAGAAAATAAATCTTAAGTAGGCTAATAATAGTTAATGTAATGTAATATATCAAATATATAATTATACATTAAATTATTAAATCAACTCTTGATTTAATAACCCGGCTATAACCGACTAATATCATGTGTAACAACTTATCGAATCAACACTTGATCCGATAACCCGTCTATATTTCATACAACCGATCAATGTCACGAATCGCGAGAATAGAATACGGTATCTCATATCGTATCAATCTCGGTCCCGCACATATCACATATGTGCTACTACTCCGTTTCGCTTGAGCCAGGAAACCCCTGTGTAGGACTCTAAAGACTCGTCAATACGCCGGCAGTAGGTGATGATCATATCAAACACCCACAAGCCGCAAGCGGTCTGCTAAACGTAACGGCCACCCGGGTATTGAGTGATCAGAAGATCAACAAGCAAGCCTGTACATTCTCCTGTGGATCCAATCAGTAACACTCCCGTACAGTCCGGTCTCGTCGTCTGATATGTCGCATATCTCGCCTAGGGGTGGTAAACGTCAGACCCCAGTAGCTTGATAAGTCGTGTCGATATGAGGTCTATAACAGTTTGAGAAACTACTGATAACACTTACCAGTAAATCTCAGCAACCCTGGCCAGGGATTTCCAGTCATAGCTAATCGAACACAGCGTAACATCAACTCCCTATACCGGGAGAGACGAATCCCCTCCTATCGCTCATTGCCTCCGTGTGATTTGGGATTGTACCCAAAAGCCACCTTTTTACACGGCCTCTTAGACGTGGTATGATGGAAATCAAAGCACAGTGGGAATCACACAAGACTCAATGACGATCTCGGGTCAACAGACTAAGCTGTACCAGTGTCACCAGAGAACTGCCATCTGACGTAAGGTATAATACCATCTGGGAGTTCTCGGCGAGTCCGTCCAGTGTACCCAGTCTCCACTGAGCACCCATACACCATACTTGATGTCAAACACCGATGGATATGGGATCATCCATCGCCCATCATATGGGTCAAGATGCGTATACGCTAGTCTACTCTGGTGCATCGATGCCCTGTCTCGATACACCCTCGACTAGGAACAATTATAGGATGTACTCGTCGACTACCGTGGCTCCACTAGTATGATCTCATAATAGTCCCAGTAGTCGAGTACATATCCTAAGGGCATTATCAACATGTAACATAGAGACAATCAGAGTACATGTTAAGATAAAGTACAACCAGATAGCGTACTATCATGTCGAGCAAGAAAGTCCTCCCTATATATGTCCTAGCATCCACTACAATATACATCATATGTATAGTAATGGCCTTTAGGGCATACATATAACTAACTGTCGAAGACACAACATGCGTCGAATCCTGGCTACTGGCTTCCAAAGCCCTATAATCCTTCTGCCAATGCCAGTTCCCATAACAATAGGAACATCCCTCCTTCCCTAAACCAAGTCCCGAAAATTTTGCTCTTCCCTTTCCTTCTACCTCACTGACACCCTATATTGGCTTTGTGGAGGTCTTCTTCTTTTCACCTTTTGCTTTCGCCCTGGATGCAGAAGAAGAAGGTCCCCCATTAAGCAGAGCGGGTGTCTCCCTGGTATCTTTCAGAGTGTAAGTAGAGGGTAGGGACTGTGGAAATTAGTCAGCATATGACCTGTTTCCCAACGTGGTCTCCAGGTTCGTGAGCTCATCAATATAGCTAGTCATCATAAGGACGTCGTCCCCTTACAGATGACTCAACAGCCAACCTCGCTTGAAGCAATTCGTTCGAGGTCTCATATCTTGCGATATGAGATTGCTCTCCATATAAATCTTTGTTATGGAGGAAGATGGAGACTAAGTCCATCTTCTCGTGCTGCTTCTGGTATACACCATCAACTGAAGCCAACACGAGGCACTTGGCATTCGCACTGTCCTTTTCCAATGTCTGACGGATATCCATATCCACGACAGTGGAAACTGGACCTGGGACGGCGGGGGCTTGAGTAGTAATAGGGTGGTCCAGCTTGTCATAGGTAATGGACATCTGGACAGACCTTTGCCAGTCATAAAAGTCAGATTCAGTCAACTTGTTATCTAGATGTAACCTAGTCATGGTCACATGGTCGCTGCAATCAAAAGAGAGAGAAGAAAACACTTTAGCATGATGCTCTTGCAAGTTTAGATTGGTTTTTAGTTTATCTAAACAGGATGGCTCCTAATGTTTCTCGAATCCTTCCTCAAACCATAAAAGAAGAATTAGCTAGGACTGATCTCACCGTACAATACTTGCTTAACCGTTCAGCCAGGCTAGTGTCGGTTCTTTGAGGGAGGTTTTACGACGCTTTCGTGAAGTTCCTTAATTAAATAACCTCTTTTCTATGGAGGCATAGCCCCGCTGACACTGTTCTAGACACCTACTTGGTTTATAGCATTGATCGTTAAGTGACGAATCTCCTGATGAGTAGCGTATACTCACAGTAGCATCGGGATCAAAATATCATCGTGTGATAATGCTGAAGGAATCCTACCAACATTATCAAACTCCAAATGGTATGCAACACTAGCAAGTTTCAGTTTTTTTAGAAACTCCCAATGTGGATTTTTGACCCATGCTCTTATGACCTTGACGAAGGCCAACAAATCATAAGTCACATGTCAAGTTCTGCCCATCATTATCTCGTTAATTTGAACCCACCCGTACATACCCTTGACGAAGGCCAACAAGGTAATACGAATGTCCCAAACTAACGCATCTATCTATGCAACATATGAATACCCTAGCAGCTACCAAACACAATGCCTTGACGAAAGCCAACAAACATAGCTTGAATACTACTGACCATCCATATGAAATGACGGAGGGCTACGACTGGTTTTGGCGAAACCATGAACGTAGTGAAAGGTTCCTAGGCACTCTAGTGAGGTCTCACAAGGCATCGAACATGCCAATTTCAAATTTTAACGGTGCCTACAAACCCTAACAAGATCGTTGACTAGATATTTAGGCGAAACTATAAACTAGTTAACACTTAACTACAAGAATACGGATATACAACCTTTGTAGATCCGGTGCTCCACCTCCATAGCTCCGCAACGAAGTCCCTCGCTGTCCAAATGAATTCCCGGGCTCTAGCGTCGGCTTCGTCGGATAAATGGCGAGCTAGGTCGTCGATGTCCATGCCGAAGATGATCTACGTCGAGGCATCGCAAGATCAAGCTCTCACTTCACCAAGTCATGAAACTTGTGAAGAAAACACACTCTACTATTTGGCAAGAGGTAGAGGATGAAGAAATAGGAAGTGGGTAGACTTTAGATTTGGATTTCTCACTCTTTTTCATCACTTGCCATTGATGGAGGCAAGCTTTCTTCACTTGAAGAAATGAAGAAGAAGAAGAATAATGTTATGATAAGTTAATTCCAAAAAGAAAAATAAAATAATAGTTATCATAACCAAACCATGGTCAAGTGTAGAGAATAAATCATGGTTAGTGGGATGGTTAGGGTTAAGCATGAGACAAAATGGTCACTTGGTCAAAGTCTTCATGAAGCTTCATGAACAAAACAAAACATGCCACCATTTTCTCATTTGCTTTCTTTTTTCCAAAAGAATAAATAAATGAATAAAAAGAATAAGGAAATAGAAAACCCTAACCATTTCATTAACCAAGGTTTAATTCTTTACACTTAACCAAAAGGCATGTATCATCAAACATGATACAAGCAAGTGCACAAAATCATATCGCATATGCAATGCGCACATCCGAGTGAGAAAATCCATCTTAAGTGAACCGATACTAGTTAATGCAAAGTAATATATCAAATATATAATTATGCATTAAATCATTAAATCAACACTTGATTTAATGATCCGGTCATATCGCATATAACCGACTAAAATCTACAGTAACAACTAATCGAATCAACACTTGATCCGATATGCCGGCTATGCCGCATATAACCGATCAATGTCACATATCGCGAGAATCGAATACAGTATCACATACTGGTATCATTCTCGGTCCCGCAGATATCTCATATGCGCTCCTATTTCGTTTCGCTTGAGCCAGGAAACCTCTGTGTAGGACTCTAAAGACTCGTCAATACGCCGGCAGCAGGTGATGATCATATCAATCACCCACAAGCCGCAAGCGGTCTGCTAAACGTAACGGCCACCCGGGTATTGAGCGATCAGAAGATCGACGAGCAAGCCCGCTCACACTCCAGTGAATCCAACCAGTAACACTACCGTACAGTCCGGTCTCGTCGTCTGATATGTCGCATATCTCGCCTAGGGGTGGTAAACGTCAGACCCCAATAGCTCGATAAGTCGTGTCGATATGAGGTCTATAACAATTCGAGAAACTACTGGTAACACTTACCAGTAAATCTCAGCAACCCTGGCCAGGGATTTCCTGTTATAGCCAATCGAACACAGCGCAACAACAACCCCCTATACCGGGAGAGACGAATCCCCTCCTATCGCTCATTGCCTCCATGTGACTCGGGACTGTACCCAAAAACCACCATTTTGCACGCCCTCTTGGACGTGGTAAGATGGAAATCAAAGCACAGTGGGAACCACACAAGACTCTATGACGATCTCGGGTCAACAGACTACTCTGTACCAGTGTCACCTGAGAACTGCCATCTGAGGTGAGGTATAATACCATCTGGGAGTTCTCGGCGAGTCCGTCCAGTGTACCCAGTCTCTACTGAGCACCCGTATATCATCTCTGATGTCAAACACCAATGGATATGGGATCATCCATCGCCCATCTGTATGGGTCGAGAAGGTACACGCTAGTCTACTCTGGTATATCGATGCCCCGTCTCAATACACCCACGACTAGGGACTTTGAAGGATGTACTTATGGACTACCATGTCCCCACTAGTATGATCCGCATCATAGTCCAGGTAGTCAAGTACACATCCTAAGGGCTTTACCAACATGTAACAGAGAGACAATCAGTGTACACGTTAAGGTAAAGAGTAACCAGATAGCATACTATCATGTCGAGCAAGAAAGTCCTCCCTATATATGTCCCAGCATCCACTACAATATACATCCTATGTACAGTAATGGCCTCTAGGGCATACATATAACTAACAATCTCCCACTTGCACTAGGGCCATCTGTAGCAGTGGTTGTAGTATCTCATACTCAACCATCCCATAAAAGTCTCTCTCTGGGAATAGGCCTTCGTGAGTGGATCCGCTGCGTTATCCTCTGAGTCTACTCTCCCTACCTCGATCACCCTGGAGATCAACCATCTCCATGATCAGGCGATACTGCCTTAGAATAAGTCTGGATCACTGATGGGACGGACGTTCCTTGGCATAAGCCACAACTCCATTGTCACACAATGGGAGGAACATAGTTCATCTCATGAACCAATATACACCCAAACATCCTCTTTGGTAGCATCTTAAGTAGCGATGTATCGTGCCTTTATCGTCTAGTATGTCACGGTATCTAGCTTGGAACTCTTCCAACATACCGTCCCTTTACTGAGGGTATAGACAATGCCTGTGACTGACATTCAGTCGTCTTTATCACCCTGGAACACTTCCAGTGATTCTCCCCAGGATCTATTGATACCATCTCACTACAACTAGTGAGAATCCTAACATCCAATTAAATCTATCTCATAGATCTAAAACTCAGGATTTAGGAGGTATCACTTTGATCCTATATGGAGAATCATTGTGATAAGCGGAGATTGATCGAGCGTAGCATAGGAAACTCCTTCCGTATCTTGAGTATGTCATCCACGTACTCTACGAGGATCACCACCATACTCCCTACTACCTTTTTGTTTATACAAGGTTCATCTACCATTTTGATGATGTCAAACTCTTTGACTAACACATCAAAACAGACGTTCCAACTCCGCGATACCTGCTTTATCCTATAAAGCATCTTGCACACGTTTTTCCGCTGCTCCCACTGTTTACGAAGCCCTCTGGCTGTGTACTTATAGACGCTCTCTTCCAAAACATCATTTTAGAAGAGCTGTCATGACACCCAACCACCAGATATCGTAGTCATGGTATGTAGCCGTGGCAAGTAGGATCTGGATGGACTTAAGCATAGCTACTTGAAAAGGTTTCATCATTATCCAAGCCTGGTCAATGACGAAAAACTTTAACAAGTCTAGCTTTGAAAGTCTCAACTTTTCCATCTACACCAAGTAATCTTCTCAAGATATACTTGCTCCTGATGGGGATTTAACCCTTCAGATATAGCAACCAAAGTCCATACTTTGTTGGTGTATAAGGATTCCATCTCAGATCGCTAAGCATCCAGCCATTCTTACAGAGTCTCACTCCTGATGGCCAGCTCGAAACCAGTTGGGTCATCATCTCATGATGCAATCCTCGCTCCCACTGTCATAGAGAATCCAAAGTATCTCTCAGGTGGGTGAGGAACCCTACTAGATCGGCGGAGAGGCTAAGGTTCATTGGAATCTACTGAATCCTTTGGTTCTGTCAAATCATCAGCTGCAGTTTGTATAGCTGGAACATTTCCAGTTGTACATAACTGACGTTGCCTCGAGCTTGTCCGGATTTTGCTTTTTAGACATAGGCCGGACAACCCCAAATCTTAACTAACTTAAGACATGGGCTCTTCCCATTCCATATCACATATGAAGTGGTAGGCAACTGATTTGATTGGAACCCTATTCAATAGGTATGCATTTTCTCAAGTGCATAACCCCCTAAGGAAAAAGGTAACTCAGCAGTACTCATCATAGAGCACACCATATCAAATAGGGTGTATCTGCTCCGCCTCGACATACCATCGTGCAATGGTATATACGGAGGAGTAATGCTGAGAGAGAATCTCATTCTCCTTTAGAATAGTCCAGAAATTCTATGCACAAGTATTCTCCTCCTTGATCTCATCAAAGGACATAATACTTTTACCCGTATTTTGGTTCTCTACTTCTAACTTATATTCTGTGAATATCTCAAAAGATTCGGACTTGTGTTTCAACAGGAAGATAGGTCTGAATCTCGAAAGATCATCAGAGAATGTAATGAAGTATAAAGAACCAGTCCTGGCATGTGTAGACAGGAGACCTTGCATACATCATCATGTATCAGTCCCAAGAGTTCACTAACTCTTTCTCTGTTTTCAATAAACAGAGCTATGGTCATCTTATCTTTGTGACATGACTGGCGAGTTTCACAAGATATAAATTCAAACTAATTTAAATATGCATCTATATGTAACTCTAGCTAGTCGGGTCACTTTGATCTGACCTAGTCTACAATACCTCAAGAAGAATTCGTTCATTTCTGAACTTCTCCTCTTGTGTGTGTTCTGTATACTAAGAACTGTAGTTTGATTTAGAACATTAATGCTTTTAGATAACGTGCCTGAACCGATCAACTTTTGATATAGGAAATGTTCAAAACATTATCCAACAATACAAAATTTTATCATTTCTTTATTAATAAAGAGACTGATATGATTTTGTATATCAGGTTCGGTATCTAATAGCATTTGTTCAGAATCAATGTACTGGTAATACAGGGTGACAGTGACCGACAGACTTGGCTGCAACTCTTGCCCCGTTTTCTGCCTCATGAAACTTATCACCCGTTCTCAGTTCTTTACCTCTCTGTAGCCCTATGTAACTGATTACATATCTGGGATCCTGATCCGGTATCATATAACCAGGACGTAAAGGACATTGAGAAACAGTTCTGTATAATGAACACACCCGAAGATGATGCATCATCATGCATTCTCTTCGTTTGGGCGGCACGGAAATCTGGTATTCCCCTATTTCCTGCTCTGTCTTATAACAATTATAAGTTGGAGCGGGACCAACGTTCCCCAGCTCAGTATAACAAGCGGGTTCGGTCAATAATCCGTATTATTATCTTGATTAAGGCGTGATATGGTCGCTACCTGGAGAGAGAGAGAAGAAAACACTCAGCGTGCGCTCTTGCAAGAATAGATTAGTTATTATTTTATCTAATCAGGATGGCTCCCACTGCTTTTTATCAAATCTTCCTTCAAACCCTAAAAGGAAAGACTAGCCGGGATTAATTACACACTACAAGTTCGCCAATCTTTCAGCCAGGCCAGTGTCAGTACTTTGAGGGAGGTCCCCCGTGCTTTCGCACGAACCTAATTAATGTAAACCTCGTTTTCCCAGAGGCGTAACCTTGTTAACACCTTTCTAGACACCTACTTGATCGGCTAATTGTAATGTGTAAAACTCTCCCAGGAGTAACTCTTACTCGCAGCGGGTATCGGGATCCAACTATCTCATAGAAGGTATGCAATCTCATTGCAAATTTCAACACTTGAAATTCCCGATAATATTTTGCCCCTAGCGTGCTATGACCTTGACGCATGCCAAACAACCCATAGTCCGCTAGTCAAGTTCAACCCGTCATTTCCTGATTGAATTAAACCCACCCGCACGACCCTTGACGCATGCCAAAAAACGCCGTACGAATACCCTAATCCAATCGCATCGTATGCTAGCAGATAAGCACTAGTTAGCTACCGTACACTACGCCTTGACGCATGCCAAACAACCGCAGCACGAATACTAACTAGTACTTATCTGAAATGACGGAGGGCTACGACAGGTTTTTCTGAAAACCTATTGCGTAATGAACTTGATATCGTTGTAGGATCGAATGAATTTTAAAATGGAGTGTTTTTGAGGCTTTTCCAGTTTTGCCAAAGGAGTCACTCCCGGTGAAGGGATCGTCGGTCCTTTCCTCGTCGAATGAGGTGCGGGATATATCATATATATCACTGTGCAAAGCAAAAACACTTAAAAGCAATCAAAAGACAAACCGAGTGTGTAGCATCTGCCAGTTATTGCTAAAGGAGTCACTCCCGGTGAAGGGATCTCGGTCCTTTCCTTATCGAATAAAGTGCAGGATATATCACATATACCGCTGTGCAAAGCAAGAACTGTAGCTACCTGTTTTATTTTGAAATTCGATTCTACAACATCTTAGGTTTCTTTTATTTCATTAATCACATTAATGAAGTCCCATCATTTAAATTACCTAAACATCACAGATAAATACGACGTACACTTATGCCATCCGCATTCGCCTCGATGTCCCCTTGTGCACCGTTAGGTTAGGTAACTAACGGCAGAGCAGGGCAGGGCTAGCGCGGGTGTAAAACATAAGTAACGGCTATATAATATATCATATATACTATATATTGTATCTATCACAGAACATCACATGATCACATCACAGATATCGCAGCAGAAGAATCATATGAAATATTGGATATACTAGGACGTCCGTGTTTTCAATACGAGCCAGTATAAAACACGGATTCCACGGTCGCGATGAATAGCCAAACCCACACCCCTAGACCCCTACGAGAGCGGCAAGCAACCCTACCAATTCTGGAGTTAGCAGACCCGGACTCGACTCCTCGAGTTGGTCTCCCACTGGACTCCAGAACCCGGTTACTTGTGCCCTCCACCTTGGGTCTATCCTAGTGCGGAAAAGTAAATAATATACAAAGGGTGACATCTTCCGCTACCTGGAAGTGCCCCAATAAAAGAATATTACATACAAGTTTTTACATGAATGAAAATGAAAAACACTCATCTCACATAAAAAAAACCCCGGCTATTCAAACACGACGATCCAATATAACATATCCAGCAACACATAACATCACATGTCATCAACGTAAGTAAATATGTCCATCCCAATTATCGTTGACATATAGCAACGAAACCGGCGATATCACATATTACACTTACGGTCACAGAAAAGAAAGTGTAAAACTACAACAGTTGGAATCCGCAACCACCTCAGACATCGCATGCTGACCAAATGAATTACTTAGACATCGCATGCCTAACAATTATAAACCCCGCATTTTAGTCTCATTATCGAAAACTCTTTTCAATATCAAGTCAGGGAATTCAACAGGATTCCCGACATCCTGATCGAATCCTCGTCGCAAACTTCAGTAGGCGGCCGCACCCCCGATACCGTCGACGAAGTGCACCAAGGCGGAACACCGCTACCGGGAGCACCCTAACGGATGCTTTCGGCGACGGGGTTCTCCTACAGTCACTTGGTCGGGGCAGTGGGGTGTAGCTGTCTATTAAGTTTACCCGGCGAGTATCCGCGTACGCTACGTGATTGCGACGGACTTTTAATCACATCAAAATTCCGTGGCAACCGATCAAGTGAGACTAAACCGCTAGATTTATAACATTCATTCAGTTATCTCATAACTTATTGTGAATTCCAATTGTTATATCCCATTCCAGATAAACAGAAAATGTTAAACTTTCCGATCGAACAGTCAAACACCCAAGTTTTCCCGAAACAGATCAACACATGAAATAAGTCTAACAACATTCATTTCGTGCCTCAGTACCAACGGTCCAGCCGTAGAAGGGTCAAGCCAACGCCTCACATGTGGCACGCCGTACTGCCCCAAACCCGAAGGTTCAAAGGGTAGTTCAAGACGGTCACATAATCGAGTTAAGGTTTGTTGTCTTCTAGAGGGTCCATCGCGTTACTTGCACTACTTAGAATGTCGTTAAACTACGGAAAAATCCAACACTTGGAAATTTCCCGACAGGGGAAAAATTGGGTATTTATATCCGGTCGAACTTTTAAACATATTCTAAAATTTATCCGGAAAAACACATAGACAAAGTTTGACAATCCGATCGAATGTACGAACTCCCATTACAACCCAAAATACTCAACTCTTTAATTCAGATTAAAAATTCCCAGGAAAACCAGCACTGCCAAATAGGAATTTCTGTGCAAAATTCAATGGGAGATAAGACAAAAGGGCCGCGGAACAGCCGCATTATCACGCTAATGCCGCGGTTCCGCCGCACTTTAGAAAGATCATTAGGTAATTTTTGCATCGTAATTCTTAGAATTTCCTGCTGAATTTTCTGCATATTTTTAATCTGGAAAAAACCACAGTTTACAAAAAAGTACAGAGAGCAATTTGGAAATCGGATTTCGGTTCGATCGGACTTCAAACTCCGTCTACGCTTCGCCTAAGGCTCTAGCTAGGCTCTGATACCACTGAAAGGTTCCTAGGCACTCTAGTGAGGTCTCACAAGGCATCGAACATGCCAATTTCAAATTTTAACGGTGCCTACAAACCCTAACAAGATCGTTGACTAGATATTTAGGCGAAACTATAAACTAGTTAACACTTAACTACAAGAATACGGATATACAACCTTTGTAGATCCGGTGCTCCACCTCCATAGCTCCGCAACGAAGTCCCCTCGCTGTCCAAGTGAATTCCCGGGCTCTAGCGTCGGCTTCGTCAGATAAATGCCGAGCTAGGTCGTCGATGTCCATGCCGAAGATGATCTACGTCGAGGCATCGCAAGATCAAGCTCTCACTTCACCAAGTCATGAAACTTGTGAAGAAAACACACTCTACTACTTGGCAAGAGGTAGAGGATGAAGAAATAGGAAGTGGGTAGACTTTAGATTTGGATTTCTCACTCTTTTTCATCACTTGCCATTGATGGAGGCAAGCTTTCTTCACTTGAAGAAATGAAGAAGAAGAAGAATAATGTTATGATAAGTTAATTCCAAAAAGAAAAATAAAAGAATACTTATCATAACCAAACCATGGTCAAGTGTAGAGAATAAATCATGGTTAGTGGGATGGTTAGGGTTAAGCATGAGACAAAATGGTCACTTGGTCAAAGTCTTCATGAAGCTTCATGAACAAAACAAAACATGCCACCATTTTCTCATTTGCTTTCCTTTTTCCAAAAGAATAAATAAATGAATAAAAAGAATAAGGAAATAGAAAACCCTAACCATTTCATTAACCAAGGTTTAATTCTTTACACTTAACCAAAAGGCATGTATCATCAAACATGATACAAGCAAGTGCACAAAATCATATCGCATATGCAATGCGCACATCCGAGTGAGAAAATCCATCTTAAGTGAACCGATACTAGTTAATGCAAAGTAATATATCAAATATATAATTATGCATTAAATCATCAAATCAAAACTTGATTTAATGATCCGGTCATATCGCATATAACCGACTAATATCTACAGTAACAACTTATCGAATCAACACTTGATCCGATATGCCGGCTATATCGCATATAACCGATCAATGTCACATATCGCGAGAATCGAATACAGTATCACATACTGGTATCATTCTCGGTCCCGCACATATCTCATATGCGCTCCTATTTCGTTTCGCTTGAGCCAGGAAACCTCTGTGTAGGACTCTAAAGACTCGTCAATACGCCGGCAGCAGGTGATGATCATATCAATCACCCACAAGCCGCAAGCGGTCTGCTAAACGTAACGGCCACCCGGGTATTGAGCGATCAGAAGATCGACGAGCAAGCCCGCTCACACTCCAGTGAATCCAACCAATAACACTACCGTACAGTCCGGTCTCGTCGTCTGATATGTCGCATATCTCGCCTAGGGGTGGTAAACGTCAGACCCAATAGCTCGATAAGTCGTGTCCATATGAGGTCTATAACAATTCGAGAAACTATTGGTAACACTTACCAGTAAATCTCAGCAACCCTGGCCAGCGATTTCCTGTTATAGCCAATCGAACACAGCGCAACATCAACCCCCTATACCGGGAGAGACGAATCCCCTCCTATCGCTCATTGCCTCCATGTGACTCGGGACTGTACCCAAAAACCACCGTTTTGCACGCCCTCTTGGACGTGGTAAGATGGAAATCAAAGCACAGTGGGAACCACACAAGACTCTATGACGATCTCGGGTTAACAGAATACTCTGTACCAGTGTCACCTGAGAACTGCCATCTGACGTGAGGTATAATACCATCTGGGAGTTCTCGGCGAGTCCGTCCAGTGTACCCAGTCTCTACTGAGCACCCGTATATCATCTCTGATGTCAAACACCAATGGATATGGGATCATCCATCGCCCATCTGTATGGGTCGAGAAGGTACACGCTAGTCTACTCTAGTATATCGATGCCCCGTCTCGATACACCCACGACTAGGGACTTTGAAGGATGTACTTATGGACTACCATGTCCTCACTAGTATGATCCGCATCATAGTCCAGGTAGTCAAGTACACATCCTAAGGGCTTTACCAACATGTAACAGAGAGACAATCAGTGTACACGTTAAGGTAAAGAGTAACCAGATAGCATACTATCATGTCGAGCAAGAAATTCCTCCCTATATATGTCCCAGCATCCACTACAATATACATCCTATGTACAGTAATAGACTCTAGGGCATACATATAACTAACACGTAGTGAACTTGATATAATCGAAGGAACCTGATAGCTTTTTAAAAGGAGTGGTTAAAGCTCCGCAATTAAAAATTCTGCTCTTTTTAAAAAATAACTGAGTGGTTCTTTTAAGTTTGTTCCAACGATTCAACCTTGGTTTGTTTTATTTGCATTAATATAATGCGTCCCATCATTTATCCTATCATTGCAGAAAACAACGAAAATACAACGTCCGCTTATGCCTTCCGCATTCGCCACTAGGTCCCGTCATTCACCCGTTAGGTTACTTAACTAACGACAGAGCGGGGCCTGGGCTAGCGCGGATGCAAAACATAAGCAACACCTACTAGATATCATATATAGATATTGTACATTCGTCAGACGTAATAATAGGCATTCCAGATCATAGATGAACATATTGGATATACTAGGAATCCGCGTTTCGTTTGAGCCTGCAAGAAAAGATGGATTACACGGTCGTGATGAATAGCCAAACCCCACCCTAGACCTTTACGGGTGCGGCAAACTACCCGCCTAGTACCAAAAGTGAAACAGTCTCCCTCAACGACGTGAGTAGGCCATTAAACACTTCAAGGTCCCGGTAGTTTGTGCACCCCATCTTGGGTCTTTCCTAGGAGCATAAAACAGTAAATGAAATAATACAACGGTGGCTACAACCTCAACCCGGATGTGCCCCGCAAAAGAATATTACAACATATTACAATTTACATCGAATGAAAGATAAATGCTCTCATCTAACATCCCTGGCTATTCATCCACGACGATCCAATGAAGTTCATATCCACATACCAAGTAACCATTACAGAAATGTGCAACCCCCAACTAACCGACATAATAGCAATTATGGGAGGTTTACGAACACATCAAAAACACAATTAGCAAATAACTTAAAATTTCGATCGACAACCTTTTTCCATGTCTACCCCAAATGCAAGCCAGCACTGAAATAACCTGGTCAGAAACAAAATATACAGGAGAACAGAACAACCAAAAATAAGAGTTACTGTGTAAATACGAGTCAACTCGGAGTTGACACGGCCGCGGATCCGCGGCGGCTTGCACCAATCCGCCGCGCTTCCGCGGTCCTCTAACCGAGTTAGCACCTCGTACTTCTCCAGTATTCTTAGAATTCCCTGCTGTGAATTTTCATACCTCTGAAATAATTTTTTCGACAGGTTTAAAATCGACAGAAACTTGAAGGGTCCGGGGTTAAGTTTTCGTGTTTTTCCGACGATCAAAGTTCTAATTAGTTGCTAACAAGCTAGTAAAGGTTTAGTAGGCTCTGATACCACTGTAAGTCCATGTCACGCACCCCACGGGTTCACGGGGAGGCTGAATATATGAAAAACAATTGTCAAAGCTTCGTAACACGGACTTGAGCACACGGATCGTGTCTAAACCATTACTAGCAAACTACGAGAGGTTTAACTACTCTGATTTGAAGTTATACCTTACGTTACTTGTCCTTCGGGTCTTCATCACTGTCCTCCACACCTTGTCGGCTCTATGGAACATGGGTACCTCAACAGCCTCCTCGAGTCAAAGACGATCCACCCGAGAGTCTATAGTCCGAGCTCCTATCTCGAATCTGAAATAACTATGGTTTCTAGTTTTCTAATCTAGAAGTCCTAGAGGGTGTAGAGTATTTAGATAGATTACTTAGTCACTTAAGCCCTAGGATTCTCAACTCATGAGAGCTTTTAGGGTTTGAGGAAGAAGATGATAACTTGTGGAGAGAGAAAACTTTTGTGATAATGAAATGAATAATGTCTCACTTAGAATAATTTGAAGCATCAAAATATGATAACAAATATCTATCATAATATCATCCATGCTTCATTTAATTCATTTGAGATGAATCATCTCATGAATCATTATCCATTTAATGAAAAACTACACATCATCCTCCACCACATTTAGTTTAAATCCTAAAAGGAAATAAACACAAATGAGTCACCTTCTTCTATAAGCTTCCCGAGAAATTACGAGACTGCCCCTCCCATCCGTATTTCCGAAAAACATGGATAGTCTTTGACGGAATAAATCCATCTGTATAATACTAGAATCTGGCTTAAACCAAAGCCCGCTAGTATCATCTGCCCGATCATAATACGTGCACAAGTGTACGTAAGTGATCGCGGCCCTGCCGTAAAACCATACGGCCTCTACACCTTTTGCCCGATGCAGGGAAACTCTCTGTGTGGGACTCAAAAGACTTGACACTACGCTGGCAGTGGGTTTAACTACAGGCCGCAAGATGTACTAGTTGTACGAAATGGTCCCCAGGTAGATGTCGATAAGAAGGACGATGAGGAAACCCATCCGAACTCCAACTGAGCCTGATGTGACAATCTTCGTACAGTCCGGTATGTTCGTCTAGGACTATCGCATATCGGGCTTAGGGGGGCAGTAAACGTCAGACCCCTAATAGCGGTATAAGTCATGTTGGAGTAAAGCTCATTACACCATGAGAAACTACTGGAAGCCTACCAGTAAATCTCGCTTGCCCTGGACAGGGACTTTGCATAATGGCTCTCCATACACAGCGTGATATCAACCCCCAATACCGGGAGAGACGAATCTTGTCTAACCGCCACTGCCTCCAAGTGCTTCAGGACTGCACCCAACTACTACCTATTTGCACGACTCCTTTGAGCCGTGGTAGGGTAGTAATCTAAGTACAGTGGGAACACACCCGAGGCGAAGTAGCAGTGTCAAGTCGATGCACTAAGCTGTACTCATGTGACTTGGGAACTGCTATCTGACGATGGGTATAGAACCAACCAGCAATTCCCGGCCAGTCCTATCCGGTGTACCCGTAACCTAACGAGCACCTGCATACTATCTCCAGTACGACATACTGATGGCTGTGGGACAGACCATCTCCCTATGCTGGGATGAGAAGCGTATACACCAGTCTATTCTGGAGTATCGAGGCCCCGTCTCGATAATCCTACGACTAGGGACCTGAATAAGATGTTTCATATAGACTACCCAGCCCCCACTAGTGTGACTGCCATCATAATGCTTGTAATCAAGCAAAGATCCTAAGGGCTCTACTAATATGTATAAGCGATATGTTAAAAGAAACATATGCATATATTAAAGTAGAAACAAACCAAGTAGCATACTACCATTTTTAGCAAGACTGTCAATACAACTGTGAATATCCTAAGCTTCAATTATGTAATATACAAACTAGTATGATACAGTAATGGCCTCTAGGGCATAAACACTAACAAGTTGCTATCCGGTTGCTCTTTATTTTAACATATACTCCGATTGTCTCTTTGTTACATGTTGATAAAGTCTTTAGGATGAGTACTTGACTACCAGGACTATGATGTAGATCATACTAGTGGGGACAGAGTAGTCGCTAAGTACATCCTTCAGTTGTTCCTAGTCGTAGGTGTACCGAGACAGGGCATCAATATACTAGAGTAGACTAGCGTATGCTTCTTGACCTATGTATATGGGCGATGGATGATCCCATATCCATTGGTGTTTGACATCAGAGACAGTATACGGGTGCTCAGTAGAGACTGGGTATACTGAACGGACTCGCCGAGAACTCCCGGATGGTATTATACCTCACGTCAGATGGCAGTTCTCTGGTGACACTGGTACAGGTTAGTCTGTAGACCCGAGATCGTCATAGAGTCTTGTTTGATTCCCACTGTGCTTTGATTTCCATCATACCACGTCCAAGAGGGCGTGCAAAACGGTGGCTTTTGGGTACAGTCCCGAATCACATGGAGGGAATGAGCGATAGGAGGGGTTTCATCTCTCCCGGTATTGGGAGTTGATGTTGCGCTGTGTTCAATTGGCCATAACTGGAAATCCCTGGCCAGGGTTGCTGAGATTTACTGGTAAGTGTTATCAGTAGTTTCTCAAACTGTTATGGACCTTATATCGACATGACTTATCGGTTACTGGGGTCTAACATTTACCACCCCTAGACTAGATATGCGACATATCAGACGAAGAGACCGGACTGTACGGGAGTGTTACTGATTGGATTCGCAGGAGAATGTACAGGCTTGCTTGTTGATCTACTGCCGGCGTATTGACGATTCTTTAGAGTCCTACACAGAGGTTTCCTGGCTCAGGAAAAATGGAGTAGGACCACATATGTGATATGTGTGGGACCGAGAATAATACGATATGAGATACCGTATTCTATTCTCGCGATATGAGATATCGGCCGGGTATATGTGATATAACCGGGTCATCGGATCAAGTGTTGATTCGATGAATTGGTACATGTTATATTAGTCGGCTATATATATATATATATTTATATATATATATATAAAGTGTTGATTAGATAATTTAATGTATTATTATATATGAGATATATTACTTTACGTTAACTAATATAAGCTCGCTTTATTGATTAATTTTCTCACGGGATAATACATTGATATATATGCGATATATGTTAATTGTATTATTTTCTTTTGTTGCAAAGTATATTATATATGTGATATATAATATATTAACAAGTTAGGGTTACAAATGCAACAAGTTTTGTGGAGTTTAAACATGCTTAGGGTTTGGATTAGGGTTAAGCTTAGATGAACCTTCCATGAAGCTGTAATTCTACGGTAGTGCCCCGGCCGTCTACAGACGCCAAATGCGGAACAAAAACTTTTTAACTGGCACTATCGTATACTAAAACCCGGATCTGCCATTATTGCTAAACTAACAAACTATAAAGAGGGTAGAAAGGTTATACCGAATGATCCGAGTCCTTCGTTCTTTAACCGTCATCCCACGCTCCGTTGCGGCTGCTTCGATCTCGTCGATCTCCGATCTCCTCGTCCAGGTGGCACCACGTCAATGATTCTTTAAACGGGCTCCCGCCTATGACTCGAGGCAACTCAGTCGTCAAGTTTGCTAAAAGAGACGACCAAGATTGATGTAGAGAATGAGTAGAATACTTTGTCTCACTTCGTCCAAAGCCGTGAACGATCGGTTGATGAAGTTGCCAATTAATTCGGGTGATGGAATGAAATGAGCTATCAAATTTCCATACACCCTAAAACTATCATAATCTTTTCACCAAATGAATCAATCAAGTGCCTATGAGAGAGAGGAAGGGCCGGCCACATATAAGGAGGTGGGGGTGAGTGTAGGAGAGGTGGGGGTGACAATAAGAGAAATATCTAGTGTGAACACAAAGTATGAACACAATAAATGCACCATTAAAGCACTATTAATGAACAAATGAGTCACAAGCCTAATCACCTCTTCTAGAACCTTCTAGAAGTATCCACACTTATCCAAAGAAAAGATAAATCCGTATTTAACCGAATGTTAAATACGGCTGATAGAAAACTGGAAACTGGCAACTTCCAAAAGCGATCCCGAAACGAATTTCAGGATAACCCCGTAACCGTATAAATATACCCGCATTTGTATTACGACCGAATATAAATGCAACTGAGACAAAGATATTATATCTACTCAATATAATACTCGGATCCGGCTTAAACCAAAGCCCACCAGTATTATCTGCCCGAAATATGACACGTGCGCAAACGCACGTGCATTTTCCGAACCCTTCCATAAAACCATACGACCTCTACAACGTTTCGCCCGAACTTGGGAAACAGTCTGTGGGAAACTCTAATGACTCGTCAGTACCCTGGCATTGGGTTTAACCACAAGCCGTCAGTGGCACTAGCTGTGCGTAACGGCTGCCCATGGACTGACCTCAAGGGAGGCCGATGAGCGAACTCATCCGGAAACCCTACTGAGCCTAACAGTGACAATGTATATACAGTCCGGTCCGTTCATCTATGAGTATCGCATATCTGCCTAGGGGGCTAGTAACATCAGACCCCCAATAGCAGTATAAGTCGTGTCGGAGTGTACCCCAATAACACCCTGAGATACTACTGGAGTACCTACCAGTAAATCTCCTGCCACGGCTGTAGGCTTTGTGTAATGGCTCTTCTAGACACAGCACGATCTCACCCCCAATATCGGGAGAGACGAATCCCCTGCCGATCCGCTCACGTGCCTCCATATGGCTCGGGACTGTACCCAAAAATTACCTGTTTGCACGACTCCTTTGAGCCGTGGTAGGGTAGAAATCAAAGCACAGTGGTAACTCACACGAGACAAATGACTCAGGTCGATGAACTAACCTGTACACATGTCACCAGGGAACTGCTATCTGACGATATGTATAATACCAACTAGCAGGTTCCTGGCGAGTCCTGTCCGGTGTACTCATAACCCAATGAGCACATGTATACATCTTAGGTGATCCAATAGACACCAGTGGCTTGTGAGACCGACCACCGCCCCTCGTCGGGGTCTCGACTGTATACACTAGTCTACTCCGGAGTATCGATGCCCTGTCTCGAAACTCCCACGACTAGGGACCACAAATAAGGATATGCTTATAAACCACCCAACTCTCACGTATATGATCGCCATCATACTGTTGGTAGTAAAGCAAGATCCTAAGGGCTCTATCAAAGTGTAACAGTGATCAGTCACCTAAACCTATACACAACTGATAAAGGCAAACCAGATAGCATACTATCATCTCGAGTAAGACTGTCCTACAGGTATAGGTCCTCCGCAATCATTGCAATCAGGTGCCCGCGATCCAATAATTGACTCTGAGGGCACTATCTCCAACAATCTCCCACATGCACTCAAGGCTAATTATTGCGATGTCGACTACTCACAGCCCGTGTGAAACCGAACATCCAACTCCTCTACTAATCAGTTTCACAAAACCCGTTTGTAAAACTATTGTGTTCGAGAAATAGCCTCAGTGAGTGGATCCGCCCAGATGTTTCTTTCTATATCTCTCTAAATCTCAAGTTCGCGGAGAAAGCCATCTCCCAAATTGAGTAATACCTGTCTTAGAATATGTCGGGATATCTGATGGGACCTAGTTCATAAATGAACTCCAAATCCAAACTTCTTAGACTGTATCGATCACTGAACCTAATCAGTATCCGGCACCATGACTCCCACAGTATCCTCTTGGACCACCTGTCCATAATACTGTCCCTCGTCAGAGGGAAAACTATAACTCTGACAATCACTCTGTCAACCATGTCACCTTTGAAGCCTGGAATGATAACCATCTCCCGAAGGAGGCTGCCGTCATCAAATCCGTAGAACATGCACTTATGTTCTAAAACTGCTTCCATATGTTTCTCCACGATTGGATTAATACAAACTTATTGTATCTAGTGTAAAAACAACATTTGGTGTGGTACTTGGCATCTCACGATTGACTCAATTGCCTAAGCAAGTGATCTGTCAATCATGCACATCCTTCTCCCCTTTAGTCTGAAAGACACCTTTAGAGAGGGTGACTCCATCATCTGTAGGTACACCACCATGCAAGGAGTCATGTATTCTAAATACCATTAGAATACTGTCAAAGTACCCACATTGGGAAACTACCCAAATCCAGATCTAAAACCATAGATCTAGAAACCAGAATGTCTGATATTATATCCATATCCTGTCTGGAGAAACAACTGTGTGACGACCACAGTACAACCGATCGTAGAATAGGAATTTTACTTCCTACTCTGTGTATGTCATTCAAATACCATGACATCACACCCTACTACCTTCTTAACTGATCCATCCCCTATTCTGATGAAGTCAAACCTATGACTGTCACATCAAAATTAGATGATCCATCTCCGCTATAACTGCTCAAGTCTATAAATAGACATAAGCATATTGCCCGCTACGCTTCCGCTGCTCCCACTGACTACGACAACCCTCTGGCAGAATAATATATACGTGCACTTCTAAAGCTAGTTTAGAACGACGCTATACTTAACCTCCTGCAGGGTCTCACAGTCTGGAACAACAGTAGTGCCAAGTCTGGGTAAACAATAACCTCCCTGTCACCATCCTTGAGGCTACCGGAGTACCTCTCGGGTGTCTGAGGTTACCCATCATATCTGCGGAGTGGCTAATGGAATATCAAACCTGATTGAATCTATAGGTCCTATTAAATTTTCTGTAATCGTTCGCGGTTCTGGAATCACTTCCAGTTCTACTATACTCCCACTACTGTTTTCTGAAAAAATCCATTTTACTAAAACTGTGGTGAGTTAAGAACAATATCACTACTGATCTTCCAAATGGTAGAAAGTCAACCCTCGTCATAGCCAGGGTCAACCCACAAACAGCCATTACAGAAACGTGCCCTGAGTTATCCAGAGTCTGGTTTTAAGCATAAGCTGGACAACTCCCCGTACCTTAACATCGTTAAGGTATGAACCATTCTATATCCAATATAGAAACTTTGGCACTTATTTAATTGGAACCGTTTTCAATCATGCAACTGTCTCCAGTGTATATCAACTTAATGGAAAGAGGCTAATCAGCATTACTCAACTTAGGAATCCATCCAATTATGAGCAACCTGAAAGAGAAACAAGTTTCTCAAAAACCATTACTATCATCTGAATACCAATCACAAGAATCTACATCTTCGATCTCTTTGAAGAATCCCGATACTTGTGACACCTGGTTCTCTACTTTATTCTTATACCCACAACTTCTTAAAACTTAGACCTTGTATTTCTACGAAACACTTGTCTAAAAACTAGAGAAGTCATAAGTAAATAGAACATAGTACGAGGACCTACCCCTTTGTCCTAATGGACACTTGGACAACATACAATACTCTGTATAAGTCCGCTGAGTTGAACAACTCAAAATCTGTGCGTCGTAGGTGGAAAACTGTACCCTGGCGATTTCCTCAAATATCACCAATTAGAACGAATTCCGATATAATGAGGATAATTACCTAATTCCCAATAACTTACTCCCACTCATCATCTGTAAAACCATACAGATATGAGAATGAAACCTGGTAAATACATAACATTGGAGTAAGTATCTAATCGGGAAAACAGTTTTCTTTTAACAATGCACTGAAACATGAAAATGTTTCGTAGGGGTATCTTGGTATTCCTAGTAATGCCTCTTCCACAATCCAATTCATGACTTTAACCGTATATTTCTTTGCCTTCTCTCCAAATCCCTTTATTTGTCTTTAGTCGTTACCTTCTGTACACCATCGTTAGGCTAAATGGTTTTCTTCCTTCCCTACCGTTTGGCACCAGCCTATGGTTTGAAAGAAGACTATCTAGTAAGCATAATAGGTGTACCCTCCTAAACCAAGAAGTACTCACATCTTGAGAGAAGGTGATAATAAAAGACAGCTGAATAATACCTTATTTTTTTAAAAGTGAAATAGGAGTGGCGATGAAGTACGCGGTTTGGTCGTGAATGATAACAGTCGCAATTTACTTTGCCCTCTTTCTAATCCATTTATTTTGTCTTTACATATTAACTTCTGCACACCCTACTTAGGCTAATTGGTTTTCTTCATTCCCTACCTTTCGGCACCTGCCTATGGTTTGGAAGAAGACTATCCAATAAGCGTAATAGGTGTACTCTCCTAAACCAAGGAGCCCTCGCAACCTGAGAGAAAGTGATAATAAAAGACAACTGAATAAACCAATTCTATTTCTCCTGAACCTGGATCCATCCTCGAAGAAGTCCCTTCGAGTTCGTATATAACCATACGATGGATCTATCCAATGGAAGTGGATGTCCATAGCAATACGGGCAGTTCTGAGAAATTCAAAGGGTAAAAGAAGGAGTGGCAATGACTTATGCAACATAGACAATCCAAAAGCCAGTATTTTAAGAAGGTTCGGTCAACTTGGTCACGGAGTCATAGTCTAGGGTCAGTCAAAGGTTGCTGCCAAAGAGAGAGAGAAAAGAAACACTCTGCGTGCACTCTAACCTAGATCAGAATGGTTATCACATTATCTAATCCGGAAACCTCCCACTGTACTGTCGAATTCTCCTCCAAACCTGAAAGAAGAATCAATCGGGATCACCCGAAGAGTAAACCAACTCATCAGTGGGAATCAGGATCCAACTCTCATCGCATGATAACGTGACGGAATCCACTCACGTTATCACACTCTAGAAGGTATGCGGATGCTTGGCAAGTTTCAGTTTCATTAGAAACTCCCGATAAGATTTTTGCCCCATGCTCTTATGACCTTGGCTTTGGTCAAAATGTCATAAGTCACATGCCAAGTTCTACCCGTCACTATCTTGTCAATTTGAACCCACTCATACATGCCCCTGACTTTGGCCAATCGGCAGAACGACTGTCCCAAACCAACTCATCTATCTATGCAACAAATGAATACCCAGCAGCTACCAAACACTATGCCTTAACTTTGGCTAAAATGCATAGCTTGAATACTACTGAATACCCAAAAGAAATGACGGAGGGCTACGGCTGGTTTTTGGTGAAAAACCTTTAACGTAGTGAACTTGATATCGCTGAAGGAACCTGATAGCTTTTATAAAAATATAGTGGCGAAAACTTTTGCTAAAGAGGTCACTCCCGGTGAAGGGATCTCGGCTCTTTCCTCATGGAATGAGGTGCAAGATATTCCACTGAATACCGCGATGCAAAGCAACTTGTAATCGACTATAGTGAAGTTATTACCCTGAAGCAAACTTCTGCCCAAGGGGTCAGTCTCGGTGAAGGGATATCGGCCCTTGCCCCGTCGAATGAGGTGCAGGAAATTCCAACCGAATATCACTATGCAAAACAAAAGGAAACATCTTTGTAATAACACTTTTTAAATTTGTTCCAACAACTGCCAAATAGGTTTGCTTTCCTTTGCATTGATCAGAATCAACGCAGTCACATCAATCAATCACACCAGAAAATAACGAAAATAAAATGTACGTATATGCCATCCTCATTCGTCACTGGGTCCCGTCATCACCCATTAGGTTACTTAACTAACGACAGAGCGGGGACTGAACTTCATAATCTTTTCACCAAATGAATCAATCAAGTGTCTATGAGAGAAAGGAGGGGCCGGCCACATATAAGGAGGTGGGGGGTGAGTGTAGGAAAGGGGGAGGTGACAATAAGAGAAATATCTAGTGTGAACACAAAGTATGAACACAATAAATGCACCATTAAAGCACCATTAATGAACAAATGAGTCACAAGCCTAATCACCTCTTCTAGAACCTTCTAGAAGCATCCACACTTATCCAAAGAAAAGATAAATCCGTATTTAACCGAATGTTAAATACGGCTGATTGAAAACTGGAAACTGGCAACTTCCAAAAGCGATCCCGAAACGAATTTTAGGATATCCCCGTAACCGTATAAATATACCCGCATTTGTATTACGACCGAATACAAATGCAACTGAGACAAAGATATTATATCTACTCAATATAATACTCGGATACGGCTTAAACCAAAGCCCACCAGTATTATCTGCCCAAAATATGACACGTGCGCAAACGCACGTGCATTTTCCGAACCCTGCCATAAAACCATACGGCCTCTACAACGTTTCGCCCGAACTTGGGAAACAGTCTGTGGGGAACTCTAATGACTCGTCAGTACCCTGGCAGTGGGTTTAACCACAAGCCGTCAGCGGCACTAGCTGTGCGTAACGGCTGCCCATGGACTGACCTCAAGGGAGGCCGATGAGCGAACTCATTCGGAAACCCTACTGAGCCTAATAGTGAAAATGTATATACAGTCCGGTCCGTTCGTCTATGAGTATCGCATATCTGCCTAGGGGGTTAGTAATATCAGACCCCCAATAGCAGTATAAGTCGTGTCGGAGTGTAGCCCAATAACACCCTGAGATACTACTGGAGTACCTACCAGTAAATCTCCTGCCACGGCCGTGGGCTTTGTGTAATGGCTCTCCTAGACACAGCACGATCTCACCCCCAATACCGGGAGAGACGAATCCCCTGCTGATCCGCTCACGTGCCTCCATATGGCTCGGGACTGTACCCAAAAACTACCTGTTTGCATGACTCCTTTGAGCCGTGGTGTTGGATATATGTATGCCCTAGAGGCCATTATATGATAGTGGATGTAGTACATTCTTGCTCGACATGATAGTATTCTATCTGGTTCTATTTTATCAGACATGTTGATTTGATCATGCTTTTATTCATTCATACATGCTGATAAAGCTCTGAGGATATCGGCTTGACTACAGTGATTATGATAGAGATCATACTAGTGGGACATCTGTAGTTTATAAGCATATCCTAAAATGTCCCAAGTCGGAGGTGTATCGAGACGGGGCATCGATATACCAGGGTAGACTAGCGTATATGATACTAGACCCATGTGATGGGCAATGGATGTTCCCATATTCATCGATGTTTGACATCAAGATCATATACGGGTGCTCAGTGGTGACTGGGTACACTGGACGGACTCACCGAGAACTCCTATATGGGATTATATCTATCGTCGGATAGCAGTTCTTAGGTGACACTGGTACAGGTTAGTCTGTTGACCCGAGATCGTCAGAGAGTCTTGTGTGCTCTCCCACTGTACTTTGATTACCACCCTACCACGGCTCTACTGAGTCATGCAAACAGGTGGCCGTTGGGTACAGTCCTGAGACACACGAAGGCGATGAGCGATAGGAGGGGTTTCGTCTCTCCCGGTATTGGGAGTTGATGCTGTGCTGTGCTCGACTGGTTATATCAGTAAGTCCCTGGCCAGGGCTGCTGAGATTTACTGATAAGTGTTACCAGTAGTTTCTCGATCTGTTATAGACCATTCACCGGCACGACTTATTGAGTTATTGGGGTCGACGTGACCATCCCTAGACTCGATATGCAGCATATCTGACGAAGAGACCGGACTGTACGGTAGTGTTGCCGGTTGGCTCGACGGGAGTTGCAGCAGGTTCGCTTGTTTTCTTCTGATCGCTCAATACCCGGATGGCCGTTACATTTAGCTGACCGCTTGCGGCTTGGGGGAGCTTAATATGATCATCACCCACTGCCGGCGTATTGACGAGTCTTAGAGTCCCACAAAGGAGTTACCTAGTCCAGACGAAATGTTTTGGTGCGCGTATGCGATATGTGCATGGACCCGATTAAAATGCGCGTATAGGATACCGTATATTGATCGGGCGGCTTGCTTTTGGTAGGGTCGTATGTGATATGGCCGGATTGATAAATCAAGTGTTGATTTATCATTTAACCATTAGTTTTCTCATTTAAAATCTTTTCTTGTATATGATGGATGTATGCATGCATGTATGTTTTCTTTCTTTTTAGTTTCATGAACATATGGATGTGCATACATACATACATACATACATCATCCTTCATGGTTGATTACACATTGAAAATGGTGGCAATATAAGACTCACACCATGGTTTAAATATATGGATTATTATTTAATTTTTGTTAAAACAAAAGAATAAAAGAAAAGGATAATTCTTGGTTAGTTTCTACACTCTTCCTTAACTTTACCATGCTCACCTACTTCTAACCATGGGTTAACCTTCTCTTTGTGTTTTAACTCAAACTAAATAATATCTTAAACATTTTAACCATGGTTTGAGATGAGAAGAAATAAATATATATACATATATTTTCATTTTCTTCTCATGAGTTATTCTTTTACTCTTGTTCAAAGAAAAGCCATCATCTTCTTCTTCCTTCCTCTTTTGCTCTCTAGACTTTTTTGGAGAGCAAAATACTTAACAAGATTGGATTTTGAAGTGAGAATAAGAACCACAACATCATTCTGTTAGTGTATATGCCCTAAGGGCCATTATTGTATCATACTAGTTTGTATATTACTTAATGGAAGCTTGGGATATTCACATGTATATAACAGTCTTGCTAAACATGGTAGTATGCTACTTGGTTTTTCTATCTTAATATGTGAGTATACGTATTGATAGAGCTCTTAGGATCTTGCTTGACTACCAGCGTTGTGATGGCAGTCACACTAGTGGGGGCTGAGTAGTCTACAAGCACATCCTTATTCAGATCCGTAGTCGTAGGATTATCGAGACAGGGCATCGATACTCCGGAGTAGACTAGTGTGTACGCTTCTCATCCCAGTTGGGGAGATGGTCTGTCCCACAGCCGTCAGTACATCGTACTGGAGATAGTATGCAGGAGCTTGTTAGGTTACGGGTACATCGGACAGGACTCACAGGGAACTGTTAGTTGGTTTTATACCAGTCGTCAGTGAACAGTTCCCAGGTGACATGAGTACAGCATAGTCCGTAGACTTGACACTGCTACTTCGCCTCGAGTGTGTCCCACTGTTCTTAGATTGCTACCCTACCATGGCTCAAAGGAGTCGTGCAAACAGGTAGCAGTTGGGTGCAATCCGGAGAACTTGGAGGCAGTAGCGGTTAGACAGGATTCGTCTCTCCCGGTATTGGGGGTTGATATCGCGCTGTGTCAGAGAGCCATTACACAAATTCCCTGGCCAGGGCAAGCGAGATTTGCTGGTAGGTTCCAGTAGTTTCTCAGGGTGTAATGGGCTTCACTCCGACACGACTTATACCGCTATTAGGGGACTGACGCTTGCCGCCCCCCTAGGCCCGATATGCGATAGTCTTAGACGAACAGACCGGACTGTACGGAGATTGTCACATCAGACTCAGTAGGAGTTCGGATGGGTTTCCTCATCGGCCTTCTTATTGACATCTACCTGGGGACCGTTACGTACAGCTAGTGCCACTTGCGGTCTGTGGTTAAACCCACTACCAGCGTAGTAGTCGAGTCTCTAGAGTCCCACACAGAGAGTTTCCCTACTCCAGGAGAAACGATATAGAGGTCATATGGTTTTACGATTAGGGTTCGGACGCATACGCGTGTTTACGCACGTACGACTTTCGGACAGTTTTTACTAGTCGTTTTTGGTTTAAGCCAGTTACTAGTATCCGGTTATTGGATTTATACAGTCTAAAGTTTTTCCGTGTTTTCACGGATAGGAGGGGCGTTCTCGTAATTGCGCGAGAAGCTTCTAGAAGATGGTAACTAAGGGGGTTAAGGTGGCATATACATTAAATGAGATTAGTGAGTCATATGGATGATTCGTCCGTGTCATTAATGCATCATAAATGCTTAATGACTCATGGAGATGAATCACCATTAGATATTTATCAAGCATGGTTGTAAATCATTTTCTTTTCTTTTCTTGAAAAACAATAATGCTTGATATATATTATGATAACTCATTTTCTCATTTCATTATTATTCTCACCTTCTCTCTCCTCTAGCTTCCTCTCTTCAAACCCTAATCCTCCCCTCTCATGTGTTGAGTACAAGGATTAGTTAGACTACTTAATCCATAACCCTCACTCTATATCATCTAGGTACTTTGATTAGCACTTAAAGAAACCTAGTTGCCTCAAGTTTAGAGGCAAATCTTGGAGTAAAGCTCTCGTGGTGGATTGTCTACTACTTGGAGAAGGCCGAGGAGGAGGTGAAGTTCGTAAAGACGAAGGACACGGTTCTTTAAGTATAATCACTTCACATAGTAATTTAGAACTTCTATGATAGTTGTTAGTTATCGTTTAGCTTCGATTCATGCGGTTAGTCGATGTTTAAGCAAAGAACAAGATCGTTTTTCATATTTCCACCTCCCCGCAAGTCGTGGGGTGTTGTACATCGACTTACAGTGGTATCAGAGCCTCACTAAACAATAATTAACTTATTAGCAAAGTCGTAAGTATTTCGAACGCAAAAAGTAACCAGATACATCGTCGATTATCACACTTGCTGTCAATTTTTAAACTGGCTCTAAAAATTTTTCAGAGTGCTTCAGAATAACAAGTAGGAAAAACTAGAGCTACTAAAGAAATTTGGACTCCCAACTCGGCCATCTCACCGCGGAACCACGGCGGATCCGCGGCCGAGTTGGGGCCGAGTCGGCCCAAATTTATTCAGTAACTCCTAGGTGTTAACAGTGATGTTTCTGGGATGTTTTATTTTCTGCTAAGATCTCAGGTTCACAGAGAAGTATTGCAGTAGAATCTAAAAGCGTTTGTTCGATCGAAATTTTACGAAGTTTGCTAATATGATTATATCTGTGTTTGTATAATGTGTTCGTAAACCTCCCCTAACTGCTAGTATGTCGGTTCTTTAGGGGGTTGCACATTCCTGTAATGGTTTTTACTGTTTGTGGATGTGAACTGTATTGGACTGTTGTGATGATTAGCCGGGTTTTGTGATGGGTTATTATTTTAATTCATTCGATGTAATTGTAATATGTTGTAATATTATTTTTGCGGGGCACATCCAGGTTGCGGTTGTAGCCACCGTTGTATTATTTCATTTTACTGTTTTTTTTGCTCCTAGGATAGACCCAAGGTGGGGTGCACAGACTACCGGGTACTTTGAAGTGTTTAGTGGCCTACTCACTTTGTTGAGGGAGACTGCTTCACTTCGGGTATTTGGCAGGTAGTTTGCCGTACCCGTAGGGGTCTAGGGTGGGGTAATGGCTATTCATCACAACTGTGTAATCCGTCTTTTGTTGCAGGCTCTAAACAAACTCGGATTGCTTGCAAATCCAATAAAGTTCATATGAAATCTGGAATGCCTATTATTGCGTCAGACGAATGTACAATATCTATATATGATAGCTATTTAGACGTCACTTATGTTTTACACCCGCGCTAGCCTGGCCCCCGCTCTGCCTTTAGTTCAGTAACCTAACGGGTGATGACGGGACCCTGTGGCGAATGCGGATGGCATAAGAGGACGTTGTATTTTCGTTGTTTTCTGCAATGAAAGGTTAAATGATGGGACGCATTATTTATAATGCAAAGAAAATAAACTAAAAGATTAATCGTTGGAACAATTTAAAAGAAATCACTCGGTTAATTTTAAAACAGATATTTTTAAATGCAGAGCTTTAAGCACTCCTTTTAAAAGCTATCAGGTTCCTTCGGTTATATCAAGTTCACTACGTTCACGGTTTCGCCAAAACCATTCGTAGCCCTCCGTCATTTCATTTGGGTATTCAGTAGTATTCAAGCTATGCATTTTGGCCAAAGTCAAGGCATAGTGTTTGGTAGCTGCTGGGTTTTCATTTGTTGCATAAGATAGATGAGTTGGTTTGGGATAGTCGTATTATCATTTGACCAAAGTCAGGGGTATATACGGATGGGTTCAAATTGACAAGATAATGACGGGTAGAACTTGACATGTGACTTATGACATTTTGACCAAAGCTAAGGTCATAAGAGCATGGGGCAAAAACATTTATCGGGAATTTCTAAAGAAACTGAAATTTGCAAAGAGATGCATACCATTTGGAGTTTGATGAATGTTGGTAGCATTCCTTCAATATTATCATACAACGATATTTGGATCCCGATCCTACTGTGAGTATATGCTACTCATCAGGATATTCGTCACTTAACGATCAATGCTATAAACAAAGTAGGTGTCAAGAAAGGTGTCAGCGGGGTTACGCCCCCAGATAAAAGAGGTTATTTAATTAAGGAACTTCGCGAAAGCGTTGGAAAACCTCCCTCGAAGTACCGACACCAGCCTGGCTGAACGGTTATGCAAGTATTATACAGTGAGAATAGTCCTGGCTAATTCTTCTTTTATGGTTTGAGGAAGGATTCGAGAAACAGTGGGAGCCATCCAGTTTAGATAAATAAAAAACCATTCTAAACTTGCAAGAGCATCATGCTAAAGAGTTTTCTTCTCTCTCTCCTAATTGCAGCGACCCTGAAAATGACTGGCCTTAAGTTACTTTTAGAAAAAAAATATACTGACAGGGCCAAACTATAAAGATTAGCTGCGGAATGTCAAAATGGCCTTGACCTATGACAAATTGGGGTATGTCCTCACCCCTACGGCACCTGAAGTCCCAGGTCCCAGATCCAGTAATGCGGATAAGGAAATCCGCAAAACCTGGGATTTAGATTGCGCGAAAGCCAAGTTCATCGTGCTTGCCTCGATGAACAATGAACATCAGAGGAGGCACGAGGATATGGATCTTGATGCCATATTTCTCCATACAAAGGAACTTTATGGAGAGCAATCTCGTATAGCAAGATACGAGACCTTAAAGAAGCTGTTTCAAGCGAGGTTGGCTGTCGGGTCATCAGTAGGAGAACATGTCCTAAAGATGATCGGCTATATAGAAGAGCTCGCAGACCTGGGGACGACTTTGGATAATGATCTCTATACAGACCTTATTCTCCAGTCCGTCCCTCCCACCTATGTCCAGTTTATTCTGAACTTCAACATTCAAAGAAAAGAAGTTGAACTTCCAGAACTCCTTAACATGTTGAAAAGAGCAGAGGGCACCTTGCAGAAGGCAAGGGAAACACCCGCTATGTTTGTTCGTGGTACTTCTTCTCCCGGGTCCAAAGCTAAAACCAAAGGAAGGAAGAATAAGGCCCCTAACAGACCTAGAGGAGGTGTTAGTAAGGTGATAGGGAAGGGAAAGAAAAAGTTCACGGTACCGGTAGTGGCCCAAGATGAGTGCTTCCATTGTCACAGGAAAGGGCACTGGAAAAAGGATTGCAAGGCGTGGAACGCCAAGAACCAGGAACCGAAGCAAGATGTGGCTTCGACTTCAGGTGTGTTTGTAATTGATAATTGTCTGTCAATCAACTCTACTTCCTGGGTATTGGATACCGGATCAGGATCTCATATTTGCAATTCATTGCAGGCACTGAGAAACCGTAGAGTGCTGAAGGACGGTGATATGACCCTGATGGTTGCTAACGGAGCTAGCGTGGGAGCTGTGTCCATAGGGGATTATCACCTGGGATCGACGATTGGACATATTTTGGTTTTACGTAACTGTTTTTGTGTACCCAGCTTAACGTGTAATATCATATCTGTTTCCTTGTTATCAAATAAAGGTTATGATTTCACGTTTGGAAGTGGTGTTCTTAACATCCACCTTAATCATGGTTTGATTGGGTCCGGTACACTGGATAACGGTATATATGTGTTAAACCAACTCCAAATTTTCAATGTCCAGAACACACTAAAAAGAAAGTCTCCAGATTTAAATAAAGCTTTCTTATGGCATTGTAGACTGGGTCACATCAATGAGAGAAGGTTGACTAAGTTGCAAAGAGAAGGATATTTGGACTCGTTAGAATATCAAACTTATGACACTTGTCAATCTTGTCTCAAAGGAAAGATGACAAAGACTCCATTTACTGGACATGGAGTAAGAGCGAGCGAGCTCTTAGGACTCATACACAGCGATGTATGTGGTCCAATGTCTACACATGGAAGAGGTGTTTTTTCCTATTTCATTACTTTCACGGATGATTACTCAAGGTACGGATTCATTTATCTGATGAAACATAAATCCGAGGTTTTTGAGAAATTCCAAGAGTATAAGAATGAAGTAGAAAACCAAACCGGCAAAAGTATCAAGACACTAAGATCTGATCGAGGTGGTGAATACTTGAGTGCCGAGTTCCTAGGTTACCTAAAAGAGAAAGGAATTCTCTCTCAGCTTACTCCTCCATACACTCCACAGCATAACGGTGTATCGGAGAGACGGAATCGAACCCTATTAGATATCGTACGATCCATGATGAGTAATGCTGAGTTACCGCGATCTTTTTGGAGTTATGCGCTAGATTCAACGGCATATCTTCTGAACAGGGCTCCTACAAAGACTGTGCCTACCACTCCATATCAGATGTGGAGTGGGAAGAAACCCTATCTTCAGCATATGAAGATTTGGGGATGTCCAGATTTTGTTAAAAAGCAGCATGTGGACAAGCTCGAGGCACGATCAGTAAAATGTAAGTTTGTGGGATATCCAAAGAACTCCAAGGGATATTATTTCTATTACGCAGAGGAACAAAAGGTTTTTGTTTCTCGTAATGTCCATTTTCTGGAACAGCAGTTTTTAGAAAAGGAAATAAGTGGGAGCGAAATAGAACTGGAAGAAATTCCAGAACTGGAAGAAATTCCAGAACTGGAAGAAATTCCAGAACCACAAAATAATACTGAAAGTTTGCTAGAACAAGTAGTTCAAGAAGAACATGACATTCCCGCACCCCTCCGCAGGAGTAGTAGGCCGTCTCATCCGCCTGAGAGATACTACGGATTTCTCATAGATGGGGATAGAGAGGATTGCATCATAGATGATGATGAACCTACTGGCTTCCAGCAAGCCATCTAGAGCGGCGACTCGGTACGATGGCTAGATGCCATGTGGACCGAAATGGAGTCCATGTACACCAACAAAGTATGGACTTTGGACTTTGCTCCAGATGGGGTAAAACCCATAGGATGCAAATGGATCTTCAAGAAAAAAATTGGTGTAGATGGACAGGTGGAAACCTATAAGGCTAGACTTGTTGCAAAGGGTTTTCGTCAAAGACCTGGTTTGGACTATGACGAAACTTTTTCTCCAGTGGCTATGCTCATATCCATTCGGGTCCTTCTTGCTATTGCTGCCTTCCATGATTATGAAATCTGGCAGATGGACGTTAAGACGGCTTTTCTGAATGGAAATTTAGAAGAGTGTGTCTATATGGATCAGCCAGAGGGTTTCAATCAGAGTGGGAGCAGCGGGAAAGTATGCAAGTTGCTTAAGTCCATTTATGGACTAAAGCAGGCATCGCGGAGTTGGAACATCTGTTTTGATGAAACGGTCAAAGAATATGACTTTATCAAAAATCCAGATGAACCGTGCATATATAGTAAAATTGTAGCAAGAACTGTCGTATTCCTCGTCTTGTAAGTGGATGACATTCTATTGATAGGAAATGACATTCCTATGCTACAATCTGTCAAAGGATTCTTGTCACACAGGTTCTCCATAAAAGACCTGGGTGATACCTCTTACATTCTGGGGATCCGGATCTATCGTGATAGATCCAAGAGGATTTTAGGACTTTCGCAGTCCAGGTATATCGACACTGTACTGAAAAGATTCAGTATGGAAGATTCTAAGCGCGGTAATCTACCGGCTTGTCATGGAATCACCCTATCCAAAGAGATGTCTCCCAAGACTGATTTGGAAAGGGAATGCATGTCTATTATACCCTACGCTTCTGCGGTAGGCTCTATAATGTATGCGATGTTGTGCACCAGACCAGATGTAGCTTACGCACTAAGCGTGGTAAGCCGGTATCAGTCAGACCCAGGGGAGAAGCACTGGATAGCAGTAAAGAACATTCTCAAGTACCTGAGGAGGACTAAGGAGATGTCCTTGGTTTACGGCGGAAAAGACCTCAGGATGGAGGCCTTTGCTGATTCCGGCTTCCAGAGTGATAAGGACGATTCCAAGTCCATGTCGGGTTATGTCTTTACCCTCAATGGAGGGGTGGTGTGCTAGAAGAGTTCCAAGCAGGACACCGTTGCTGACTCGACGATGGAAGCGGAGTATATTGCTGCTTGCGATGCCGCAAAAGAAGCAGTCTGGATGAAGAAGTTCCTAACAGAACTTCAGGTGGTTCCTACCATTGTTGATCCAATACCTTTGTATTGCGACAACAATGGAGCTATAGCTTTAGCGAAGGAACCAAGGTCCCATCATAAGTCCAGACACATCTTAAGGCGGTATCACCAGATCAGGGAAATCATTGATCGTCGGGAGATCGAGGTTCGGAGAGTTGCTACTGTAGAGAACATTGCTGATCCATTCACAAAGGCCCTACCTCAGATTCAGTTCGAGAGGCTACTCGAGATCATCGGTCTTCGATATGCCAGTACATGGCCCTAGTGCAAGTGGGAGATTGTTAGTGTATATGCCCTAGGGGCCATTATTGTATCATACTGTTTGTATATTACTTAATGGAAGCTTGGGATATTCACGTGTGGATAACAGTCTTGCTAAACATGATAGTATGCTACTTAGTTTTTCTATCTTAATATATGAGTATACGTATTGATAGAGCTCTTAGGATCTTGCTTGACTACCAGCGTTATGATGGCAGTCACACTAGTGGGGGCTGGGTAGTCTACAAGCACATCCTTATTCAGGTCCCTAGTCGTAGGATTATCGAGACAGGGAATCAATACTCCGGAGTAGACTAGTGTGTACGCTTCTCATCCCAGTTGGGGAGATGGTCTGTCCCACAGCCGTCAGTACGTCGTACTGGAGATAGTATGCAGGTTCTCGTTAGGTTACAGGTACACCGGACAGGACTCACAGGGAACTGTTGGTTGGTTTTATACCATTCATCAGTGAACAATTCCCAGGTGACATGAGTACAGCATAGTCCGCAGACTTGACACTGCTACTTTGCCTCAAGTATGTCCCACTGTTCTTAGATTGCTACCCTACCACGGCTCAAAGGAGTCGTGCAAACAGGTAGCAGTTAGGTGCAGTCCCGAGCACTTGGAGGTAGTAGCGGATAGATAGGATTCGTCTCTCCTGGTATTGGGGGTTGATATCGCGCTGTGTCAGAGAGCCATTACGCAAAGTCCCTGGCCAGGGCAAGCGAGATTTGCTGGTAGGTTCCAGTAGTTTCTCAAGGTGTAATGGGCTTCACTCCGACACGACTTATACCGCTATTAGGAGAATGACGCTTGCCGCCCCCTAGGCCCGATATGCGATAGTCTTAGACGAACAGACCGGACTGTACGGAGATTGTCACATCAGACTCAGTAGGAGTTCGGATGGGTTTCCTCATCGGCCTTCTTTTCGACATCTACCTGGGGACCGTTACGTACAGCTAGTGCCGCTTGCGGTCTGTGGTTAAACCCACTGTCAGCGTAGTAGTCGAGTCTCTAGAGTCTCTAGAGTCCCACACAGAAAGTTTCCCTACTCCAGGCGAAACGATATAGAGATCGTATGGTTTTACGACAAGGGTTCGGATGCATACGTGTGTTTACGCACGTACGACTTTTGGACAGTTTTTACTAGTCGGCTCTGGTTTAAGCCAGTTACTAGTATCCAGTTATTGGATTTATACAGTCTAAAGTTTTTCCGTGTTTTCACGGATAGGATTAGCGTTCTCGTAATTGCGCGAGAAGCTTCTAGAAGATGGTGACTAAGGGGGTTAAGGTGGCATATACATTAAATGAGATTAGTGAGTCATATGGATGATTCATCCATGTCATTAATGCATCATAAATGCTTAATGACTCATGGAGATGAATCACCATTAGATATTTATCAAGCATGGTTGTAAAACTTTTTCTTTTCTTTTCCTAAAAAACAATAATGCTTGATATATATTATGATAACTCATTTTCTCATTTCATTATTATTCTTACCTTCTCTCTCCTCAAGCTTCCTCTCTTCAAACCCTAATCCTCCCCTCTCATGTGTTCTGTACAAGGATTAGTTAGACTACTTAATCTATAACCCTCACTCTATATCATCTAGGTACTTTGATTAGCACTTAAAGAAACCTAGTTGCCTCAAGTTTAGAGGCAAAGCTTGGAGCTCGTGGTGGATCGTCTACTACTTGGAGAAGGCCGAGGAGGAGATGAAGTTCGTAAAGACGAAGGACACGGTTCTTTAGGTATAATCACTTCACATAGTAGTTTAGAACTTCTATGATAGTTGTTAGTTATCGTTTAGCTTCGATTCATGCGGTTAGTCGATCTTTAGGCAAAGAACAAGATCGTTTTTCATATTTCCGCCTCCCCGCAAGTCGTGGGGCGTTGTACATCGACTTACACATTCTACACAAGTTTAGCCCACTTGTTTAGAGTGTTTGCTTCATTTCATTCTCTTTGAAAAGTGAAGTTGTTAGCTTGGACAAGGAGTTTCGGGTGGTGTCAGTCAACGCTAGCGCCCCGGCAGTCAACAGACGCCAAATGCGGAATAAAACTTTTAAACTTGGCGCTTTCGTATACTTTAACCCGGATCTGCCATTATTGCTAAACTAACAAACTGTAAAGAGTGTAGAATGGTTATACCGAACGATCCGAGTCCTTCGTTCTTCAACCATCATCCCACGCTCCGTTGCGGCTGCTCCGATCTCGTCGATCTCCGATCTCCTCGTCGAGGTGGCACCACATGATCGGTTCTTTAAACGGGCTCCCGCCTCTGACTCGAGGCAACTCGATCGTCAAGTTTGCTAAAAGAGACGACCAAGAATGATGTAGAGAATGAGTAGATGACTTTGTCTCACTTCGTCCAAGTCCGTGGACGATCGGTTAATGAAGTTGCCGAGGGAATCGGGTGATGGAATGAAATGATCTGTGAATTCCATACACCCCAAATATCTATCATAATCTTTTTCCAATGAATCAAGTGAGTGAGAGTGTATGAGAGAGGAGGCCATCCATTCCTATATAAAGGAGGAGGGTGAGTGTAGGAGAAGATAAGGAGGTGACCATATACCACCATCCTTATCACAATATGAACACAAACTAAATATCTTACAAAAAGATCTTAAGCATAACAAGAAATGGTTGATTACAAAGCATGAGTCATTAGGCTAGTCACCAAAAGTTTTAATGACACCATTAATGCCTAATGAGTCATGAAGCCACTTCATCACTTCTAGAAGCTTCTAGAATGATGACTCACTCATATCAGATAAAAAGATAAATCCGTCTTTAACCGAATGTTAAAAGACGGCTGATAGAAAACTGGAAACCGGCAACTTCCAAAAGTGATCCTGAAACGAATTTCAGGACAACCCCGAAACTGTATAAATATACCCGCATTTGTATTACAACCGAATACAAATGCAACTGAGACAAAGATATTATACCTACTCAATATAATACTCGGATCCGGCTTAAACCAAAGCCGACCAGTATTATCTGCCCGAAAAATAACACGTGCGTAAACGCACGTGCATTTTCCGAACCCTGCCATAAAACCATACGGCCTCTACAACGTTTCGCCCGAACTTGGGAAACTGCCTGTGGGGGACTCTAATGACTCGTCAGCACCCTGGCAGTGGGTTTAACCACAAACCGTCAGCGGCACTAGCAATGCGTAACGGCTGCCCATGGACTGACCTCAAGGGATGCCGATGAGCGCACTCATCCGGAAAACCCTACTGAGCCTAACAGTGACAATGTATATACAGTCCGGTCCGTTCGTCAATGAGTATCGCATATCCGCCTAGGGGGCTAGCAACGTCAGACCCCCAATAGCAGTATAAGTCATGTCGGAGTGAAGCCCAATTACACCCTGAGATACTACTGGAGTACCTACCAGTAAATCTCCTGCCACGGCCGTGGGCTTTGTGTAATGGCTCTCCTAGACACAGCACGACCTCGCCCCCAATACCGGGAGAGACGAATCCCCTGCCGATCCGCTCACGTGCCTCCATATGGCTCGGGACTGTACCCAAAAGCTACCTGTTTGCACGACTCCTTTGAGCCGTGGTAGGGTAGAAATCAAAGCACAGTGGGAACTCACACGAGACAAATGACGACCTCAGGTCGATGAACTAACCTGTACACATGTCACCAGGGAACTGCTATCTGACGGTAGATATAATACTAACTAGCAGATTCCCGGCGAGTCCTGTCCGGTGTACTCATAACCCAATGAGCACCAGTATACATCTTAGGTGATCCAACTGACACCAGTGGCTTGTGAGACCGGCCACCGCCCCTCGTCGGGGTCTCGACTGTACACACTAGTCTACTCCGGAGTATCGATGCCCTATCTCGAAACTCCCACGACTAGGGACCACAATTAAGGATATGCATATAAACTACCCAACTCTCACGTATATGATCGCCATCATACAGTTGGTAGTAAAGCAAGATCCTAAGGGCTCTATCAAAGTGTAACATGCAATCAGTCACCTGAACATGTACACGACTGATAAAGGCAAACCAGATAGCATACTATCATCTTGAGTAAGACTGTCCTACCGGGATAGGTCCTCCGCAATCATTGCAATCACGTACCTGCGATCCAATAATTGACTATGAGGGCACTATCTCCAACAATCTCCCACTTGCACTCAAGGCTAATATTGCGATGTCGACTACTCACAGCCCGTGTGAAACCGAACATCCAACTCCTCTACTAATCAGTTTCACAAAGCCCGTTTGTAAAACTATTGTGTTCGAGAAATAGCCTCGGTGAGTGGATCCGCCTAGAAGTTTCTTTCTGTATCTCTCTTAATCTCAAGTTCGCGGAGAAAGCCATCTCCCGAATTGAGTAGTACCTGTCTTAGAATATGTCTGGATATCTGATGGGACCTTAGTTCATAAATGAACTCCATATCCAAACTTCTTAGACTGAATCGATCACTGAACCTAATCAGTATCGGGCACCATGCCACCCACAGTATCCTCTGGAACCACCTGTCCATAATACTGTCCCTCGTCAGAGGGAAAACTAAAAACTCTGACAATCACTCTGTCATCCATGTCACCTTTGAAGCCTGGAATGATAACCGTCTCCCAAAAGAGGCTGCCGTTATCAAATCCGTAGAACATGTACCAATGTTCTAAAACTGCTTCCTTATGTTTCTCCAGGATTGGATTAATACAAACTTATTGCATCTAGTGCAAAAACAACATCTGGTGTGGTACTTGACATCTCATGATTGACTCAATTGCCTAAGCAAGTGATCTGTCAATCATGCACATCCCTCTCCCCTTTAGTCTGTAAGACACCTTTAGAGAGGGTGACTCCATCACCTGCAGGTACACTACCATGCTAGGAGTCATCTATTCCAAAAACCATTAGAATATCTGTCAAAGTACCCACATTGGGAAACTACCCAAATCCAGATCTAAAACCATAGATCTAGAAACCAAAATGTCAAATATTATATCCATATCCTGTCTGGAGGAACAACTGTGTGACGACCACAGTACAACCGATCGTAGTATATGAATTTTACTTCCTACTTTGTGTATGTCATCCAGATACCATGACATCACACCCTACTGCCTTCTTAACTGATCCATCCCCTATTCTGATTGAAGTCAAACCCATGACTGTCACATCAAAATTAGATGATCTATCTCCGCTATAACTACTCAAGTCTATAAATAGATATAAGCATCTTGCCCACTATGCTTCCGTTGCTCCCACTGACTACGACAACCCTCCTACCGGGTCTCATATCCTGGAACAACAATAGTGTCAAGTCTGGGTAGATAAGAACCTCCCTGTCACCATCCTTGAGGCTACCGAAGTACCTCTCGGGTGTCTGAGGTTACCTACCAAATCTGCGGAGTGGCTATTGGAATGTCAAACCTGATTGAATGTATAGGTCCTATTAAATTTTCCGTAATCGTTCGCGGTTCTGGAATCATTTCCAGTTCTACCATACTCCCACTACTGTTTTCTGAAAAAGATCCATTTTTACTAAAACTGTGGTAAGTCAAGAACAATATCACTATTGATCTTCCAAATGGTAGAATATCAACCCTCGTCATAGCCAGGGTCAACCCACAAACAGCCATTACAGAAACGTGCCCTGAGTTATCCAGTGTCTGGTTTTAATCATAAGCTGGACAACTCCCCGTACCTTAACATCTTTTAAGGTACGATCCATTCTATATCCAATACAGAAACTTTGGCACTTATTTAATTGGAACCATATTCAATCCATGCAGCTGTCTCCAGTGCATATCAACTTAATGGAAAGAGGCTAATCAGCATTACTCAACTTAGGAATCCATCCCATTATGAGTAACCTGAAAGAGAAACACGTTTCTCAAAACCATCACTATCATCTGAATACCAATCACAAGAATCTACATCTTCGATCTCTTTGAAGAATCCCGATACTTGTGATACCTGGTTCTCTACTTTATTCTTATACCCATAACTTCTCAAAACTTAGACCTTGTATTTCTACGAAACACTTGTCTAAATACTAGAGAAGTTATAAGTAAATAGAACATAGTACGAGGACCTACCCCTTTGTCCTGATGGACACTGGACAACATACAATACTCTGTATAAGTCCGCTGAGTTAAACAACTCATAACCTGTGCGTTGTAGGTGGAAAACTGTACCCTGGCGATTTCCTCAAATATCACCAATTACAACGAATTCCGATATAATGAGGATGATCACCTAATTCCCAATATCTTACTCCCACTCATCATCTGTAAAACCATACAGATATGAGAATGAAACCTGGTAAATACATACCCTTGGAGTAAGTGTCTAATCGGGAAAACAGTTTTTCCTTTAACAATGCACTGAAACATGAAAATGTTTCATAGGGGTATCCTGGTATTCATAGTAATGCCTCTTCCATAATCCAATTCATGACTTCAACCGTATATTTTATTGCCATCTCTCCAATCCCTTTATTTGTCTTTAGTCGTTACCTTCTGTACACCATCGTTAGGCTAACTGGTTTTCTTCCTTCCCTACCGTTCGGCACTAGCCTATGGTTTGGAAGAAGACTATCCAGTAAGCATAATAGGTGTACCCTCCTAAACCAAGGAGTACTCGCATCTCGAGAGAAGGTGACGATAAAAGACAACTGAATAATACCTTATTCTTTTAAAGGTGAAATAGGAGCGGCGATGAAGTACGCGGTTTTGGTCGTGAAGGATATCAGTCGCAATTTACTTTGTCCTCTTTCTAATCCCTTTATTTTGTCTTTACATATTACCTTCTGCACACCCTACTTAGGCTAATTGGTTTTCTTCATTCCCTACCTTTCGGCACCAGCCTATGGTTTGGAATAAGACTATCCAATAGGCGTAATAGGTGTACTCTCCTAAACCAAGGAGCTCTCGCAACCTGAGAGAAGGTGATAATAAAAGACAACTGAATAAACCAATTCTATTTCTCCTGAACCTTGATCCATCCTCGAAGAAGTCCCTTCGAGTTCGTATATAACCATACGATGGCTCTATCCAATGGAAGTGGATATCCGTAGTAATACGGGTGTTCTGAGAAATACAAAGGGTAAAAGAAGGAGTGGCAATGACTTATGCAACTCAGACAATCCAAAAGCCAGTATTTTAAGAAGGTTCGGTCAACTTGGTCACTGAGTCATAGTCTAGGGTCGGTCAAAGGTCGCTGCCAAAGAGAGAGAGAGAAAAGAAACACTCAGCGTGCACTCTAACCTAGATCAGAATGGTCATCATTTTATCTAATCCGGAAACCTCCCACTGTCCTGTCAAATTCTCCTCCAAACCTAAAGAAGAATCAATCGGGATCACCCGAAGAGTAAACCAACTCATCAGTGGGAATCGGGATCCAACTCTCATCGCATGATAACGTGATGGAATGCATCCACGTTACTCATACTCCAGAAGGTATGCGCATACTTGGCAAGTTTCAGTTTCTTTAGAAACTCCCGATATAGTTTTTGCCCCATGCTCTTATAACCTTGGCGTTAGGTCAAAATGTCATAAGTCACATGCCAAGTTCTACCCATCACTATCTTGTTAATTTGAACCCACCCGCACATGCCCTTGGCGTTAGGTCAAAATGGCAGAACGGCTGTCCCAAACTAACTCATCTATCTATGCAACAATTGAATACCCAGCAGCTACCAAACACTATGCCTTGGCGTTAGGTCAAAATACATAGCTTGAATACTACTGAATATCCAAAAGAAGTGACGGAGGGCTACGGCTGGTTTTTGGCGAAAAACCTTTAGCGTAGTGAACTTGATATCGCTGAAGGAACCTGATAGCTTTTTAAAATATAGTGGCGAAAACCTTTTGCTAAAGAGGTCACTCCCGGTAAAGGGATCTCGGCTCTTTCCTCGTGGAATGAGGTGCAGGATATTCCACTGAATACCGCTATGCAAAGCAACTTGTAATCGACTATAGTAAAGTTATTACTCTGACGCAAACTTCTGTCCAAGGGGTCAGTCCCGGTGAAGGGATATCGGCCCTTGCCCCATCGAATGAGGTGCTGGATATTCTACTGAATACCGCTATGCATAACAAAAGAAAACGTCTTTGCAATAACACTTTTTAAATTGTTCCAACAACTGTATACAGGTTTGTTTTTACTTTGCGTTGATCAGAATCAACGCAGTCCCATCAATCAATCACACCAGAAAAGAACGAAAATAAAATGTACGTATATGCCATCCGCATTCGTCACTGGGTCCCGTCATTACTCGTTAGGTTACTTAACTAACGACAGAGCGGGGACTGGACTAGCGCGGGTGTAAAACATATACAACATCTAATAGTATATAAACCAATATACAATAATCGCTCCAGGCGTGATAATATGCAACATTACAGAAAAGTAATAAGCATCACAGAACAATACAGATATCTGGGATCCCCGAGTTTCACAGAGCCGCTGCTGAAACTCGACGTTCCCCTGTCGTGTGGATAGCCTGTGCAATGAAACCTAGACCCCTACGGGTGCGGCAAGTTACCCGCCAAAACCTGAAGCGAGGCAGTCCCCACAGCATAGTGAATGGAACACCCGGCACTTCACGGAATCAGGTAAATTGAGCACCCCTCCTTGGGTCAACCTGTACCCCCTACGAGTGCGGCGAATAGTCTGCCAATTCTGAAGTGGGGCCCCTCTGCCTCTCAAAGCCATGAGATGCGGACCCGTTGCTTTCCCGAACCCGGCTATCCGTGCACTCCGTCGCGGGGTAAAACCTAGTACAGTAATGAAAAATAGTACAATAGGTACATCGACCGCAACCTGGTCGTGCCCCAAAAGAATATTATACAACAGGCAGTGACGGCAGTCCACAAGTTGGACGCTCGCCCCGCAATATCAAATGTACAAATAAACACAAACTGTACTACCATTGCACACTGCTATCCACCACGACAAATCCGCAACATCACAGCACAACACAGAACATCAACGCGAATGTCACGTTCGCAAACCCGTCTAAAAGAACTATAGCAATCAGACGCGGTTTACCGATCAAATGACATTCCCGGTCGGAGATATAATGTAAGCACTGTAAACTAACATGTTTAAATTTCGATCGACCAAAGACCAAATATCAAAAAGTGGGCCCCACTGCTTACTGGTGAACAGTAACAAAATCTGGGCCAAAACTTTATATTCCAAAAACCCCAAAATCAATCAAAGAACCCACTGTCCAAATTTCGGAGCACGTGCTCCCCACGTGGCCGCGGTTGCGCGGCCAAACCATGGGTTTGGCCGCCCTTCCGCGGCGGTCTGGAGGGATCACGATCCCAAATTTGGTCGTGGTTCTTAGAATTCCCTGCACGAATTTTTAAGACATCCAGAAATAAATTTTGAGACCGTTTAAATTTAACAGAAACTGTCGGGCTTGAATTTTGTGATTTTTGCAATTTTCGATTTCCGGTCGGATCGATGTTTTAAACGCGTTAGCACAAGTTAGTATAGCAAAATGGTGAGGCTCTGATACCACTGTCAGTCTACGCTAGCGCCCCGGCAGTCAACAGACGCCAAATGCGGAATAAAACTTTTAAACTTGGCGCTTTCGTATACTTTAACCCGGATCTGCCATTATTGCTAAACTAACAAACTGTAAAGAGTGTAGAATGGTTATACCGAACGATCCGAGTCCTTCGTTCTTCAACCATCATCCCACGCTCCGTTGCGGCTGCTCCGATCTCGTCGATCTCCGATCTCCTCGTCGAGGTGGCACCACATGATCGGTTCTTTAAACGGGCTCCCGCCTCTGACTCGAGGCAACTCGATCGTCAAGTTTGCTAAAAGAGACGACCAAGAATGATGTAGAGAATGAGTAGATGACTTTGTCTCACTTCGTCCAAGTCCGTGGACGATCGGTTAATGAAGTTGCCGAGGGAATCGGGTGATGGAATGAAATGATCTGTGAATTCCATACACCCCAAATATCTATCATAATCTTTTTCCAATGAATCAAGTGAGTGAGAGTGTATGAGAGAGGAGGCCATCCATTCCTATATAAAGGAGGAGGGTGAGTGTAGGAGAAGATAAGGAGGTGACCATATACCACCATCCTTATCACAATATGAACACAAACTAAATATCTTACAAAAAGATCTTAAGCATAACAAGAAATGGTTGATTACAAAGCATGAGTCATTAGGCTAGTCACCAAAAGCTTTAATGACACCATTAATGCCTAATGAGTCATGAAGCCACTTCATCACTTCTAGAAGCTTCTAGAATGATGACTCACTCATATCAGATAAAAAGATAAATCCGTCTTTAACCGAATGTTAAAAGACGGCTGATAGAAAACTGGAAACCGGCAACTTCCAAAAGTGATCCTGAAACGAATTTCAGGACAACCCCGAAACTGTATAAATATACCCGCATTTGTATTACAACCGAATACAAATGCAACTGAGACAAAGATATTATACCTACTCAATATAATACTCGGATCCGGCTTAAACCAAAGCCGACCAGTATTATCTGCCCGAAAAATAACACGTGCGTAAACGCACGTGCATTTTCCGAACCCTGCCATAAAACCATACGGCCTCTACAACGTTTCGCCCGAACTTGGGAAACTGCCTGTGGGGGACTCTAATGACTCGTCAGCACCCTGGCAGTGGGTTTAACCACAAACCGTCAGCGGCACTAGCAATGCGTAACGGCTGCCCATGGACTGACCTCAAGGGATGCCGATGAGCGCACTCATCCGGAAAACCCTACTGAGCCTAACAGTGACAATGTATATACAGTCCGGTCCGTTCGTCAATGAGTATCGCATATCCGCCTAGGGGGCTAGCAACGTCAGACCCCCAATAGCAGTATAAGTCATGTCGGAGTGAAGCCCAATTACACCCTGAGATACTACTGGAGTACCTACCAGTAAATCTCCTGCCACGGCCGTGGGCTTTGTGTAATGGCTCTCCTAGACACAGCACGACCTCGCCCCCAATACCGGGAGAGACGAATCCCCTGCCGATCCGCTCACGTGCCTCCATATGGCTCGGGACTGTACCCAAAAGCTACCTGTTTGCACGACTCCTTTGAGCCGTGGTAGGGTAGAAATCAAAGCACAGTGGGAACTCACACGAGACAAATGACGACCTCAGGTCGATGAACTAACCTGTACACATGTCACCAGGGAACTGCTATCTGACGGTAGATATAATACTAACTAGCAGATTCCCGGCGAGTCCTGTCCGGTGTACTCATAACCCAATGAGCACCAGTATACATCTTAGGTGATCCAACTGACACCAGTGGCTTGTGAGACCGGCCACCGCCCCTCGTCGGGGTCTCGACTGTACACACTAGTCTACTCCGGAGTATCGATGCCCTATCTCGAAACTCCCACGACTAGGGACCACAATTAAGGATATGCATATAAACTACCCAACTCTCACGTATATGATCGCCATCATACAGTTGGTAGTAAAGCAAGATCCTAAGGGCTCTATCAAAGTGTAACATGCAATCAGTCACCTGAACATGTACACGACTGATAAAGGCAAACCAGATAGCATACTATCATCTTGAGTAAGACTGTCCTACCGGGATAGGTCCTCCGCAATCATTGCAATCACGTACCTGCGATCCAATAATTGACTATGAGGGCACTATCTCCAACAGGTGGATCGTCGTGGACATAAGGAGACCTCAAGCGAACCCTCCTCCAACCCTCAAGTGGCCAAGAAGTCTAGCATAGGGAGCTACAAAGGTTGTACTCTCAAAACCCTAGTCTTTTCTATTTGTAATGTTTAGAAACCCTAATTTTCTAAAATAGATACTTTGTATGCTTACTTAGCACCATAAAAATTTGATCTTTGTGACATGTGATGCTCCCAAACCTCTCATAGGGTGCTAGGTAAACTTAACACGTGGTAGGGTAGAAATCAAAGCACAGTGGGAACTCACACGAGACAAATGATGACCTCAGGTCGATGAACTAACATGTACACAAGTTACCAGAGATCTGCTATCTGACGATATGTATAATACCAACTAGCAGGCTGCCGGCGAGTCCTGTCCGGTGTACTCATAACCCAATGAGCACCTGTATACATCTTAGGTGATCCAACAGACACCAGTGGCTTGTGAGACCGGCCACCTCCCCTCGTCGGGGTCTCAACTGTATACACTAGTCTACCCCGGAGTATCGATGCCCTGTCTTGAAACTCCCACGACTAGGGACCACAATTAAGTATATGCTTATAAACCACCCAACTCTCACGTATATGATCGCCATCATACTGTTGGTAGTAAAGCAAGATCTTAAGGGCTCTATCAAAGTGTAACAGTGATCAATCACCTGAACCAGTACACAACTGATAAAGGCAAACCAGATAGCATACTATCATCTCGAGTAAGACTGTCCTACCGGTATAGGTCCTCCGCAATCATTGCAATCACATGCCTGCGATCCAATAATTGACTCTAGGGGCACTATCTCCAACAGAAGCTTCATGAAGCTTTCACTTTGACTTTATTCTTTGATATTTTGTGAAGATATTTGTTAACCCAAGCGAAACCTCAACCCATGGTTTATTCTCTACAAGTGTTAAGGATGTGATCTTTAAACCATGGTTGCATGATTTGTTCGAAAAATTGTGTTTAGTAGTGTAACCGCAATCAGAACGGTGTCGCGTGTAGCTAGACCGAGGTGAGTACGGGTCGTCCTCTGGGAAACGTTGAATCTTTTACTCTTACTTTAGATGTGTTGAGGAAGAGAGGAGGAAGAATAAAGAATTTTGAAGAATGGTTTCTAGATCTACGTTAAGCAAGAATGAAAAAATATAGATCTAGATTATTATAGGGATGTAGTTAATATAATAAGGGGGCTTGTAGGGTTCGTTAGGATTTAGTAGTCATGGACAATTAATTAAAAGTTACCCTTTTTATCCTTTAATAGATTTAAAACTAGAACGACGGTGATGCGTGTAGATTAGGTTTCTGGAGGGAAAAGGAATCCCACTCTTAACCCTTATCTCGACACGGGACTCCGTTCATATCTAGCATTTACCAAAACAATCATTAATCTAATCTCTAATCGCGGTCGGAACTAACAAAGAATTGTAAGTCTACGTTAGCGCCCCGGCCGTCTACAGACGCCAAATGCGGAACAAAAACTTTTAAACTGGCGCTATCGTATACTTTAACCCGGATCTGCCATTATTGCTAAACTAACAAACTGTAAAGAGTGTAGGAAAGTTATACCGAACGATCCGAGTCCTTCGTTCTTCAACCATCATCTCACGCTCCGTTGCGGCTGCTCCGATCTCGTCGATCTCCGATATCCTCGTCGAGGTGGCACCACATGATCGGTTCTTTAAACGGGCTCCCGCCTCTGACTCGAGGCAACTCGATCGTCAAGTTTGCTAAAAGAGACGACCAAGATTGATGTAGAGAATGAGTAGATGACTTTGTCTCACTTCGTCCAAATCCGTGGACGATCGGTTAATGAAGTTGCCGTGGAAATCGGGTGATGGAATGAAATGGACTGTGAAATTCCATACACCGATAAAACCTATCATAATCTTTTCTCTCTAAAATGAAACCAACAAGTGAGAGTGAGAATGAGGAGAGAGAGAGGGCAAGCCATATATAGCAAGAGGGAGGTGACCGTAGGAGAGGGGGGTGACCTTAAGCTAAAAGCTTCTCACTTCAAAATATCTTAAGCAATCCAAAAGGAATTAATCACAAAGCATGAGTCATTAGGCTAGTCATCATCTAATAAATGCAACCAATTAGAACACAACACCAATTAGCCTAGTCACCTCATCTAGAATCTTCTAGAAGAATCCACACTCATCTCAAGAAAAGATAAACCCGTCTTTAACCAAATGTTAAAAGACGGCTGATAGAAAACTGGAAACTGGCAACTTCCAAAAGTGATCCTGAAACGAATTTCAGGACAACCCCGAAACTGTATAAATATACCCGCATTTGTATTACGACCGAATACAAATGCAACTGAGACAAAGATATTATACCTACTCAATATAATACTCGGATCCGGCTTAAACCAAAGCCGACCAGTATCATCTGTCCGAAAATCGACACGTGCGTAAACGCACGTGCATTTTCCGAACCCTGCCATAAAACCATACGGCCTCTACAACATTTCGCCCGAACTTGGGAAACTGCCTGTGGGGGACTCTAATGACTCGTCAGCACCCTGGCAGTGGGTTTAACCACAAACCGTCAGCGGCACTAGCTATGCGTAACGGCTGCCCATGGACTGACATCAAGGGTGGCCGAGGAGCGAACTCAAGGGAGACCGATGAGCGAACTCCTTCGAAAACCCTACTGAGCCTAACAGTGACAATGTATATACAGTCCGGTCCGTTCGTCAATGAGTATCGCATATCCGCCTAGGGGGCTAGTAACGTCAGACCCCCATTAGCAGTATAAGTCGTGTCGGAGTGTAGCCCAGAACGCCCTGAGATACTACTGGAATACCTACCAGTAAATCTCCTGCCTCGGCCGAGGGCTTTGCGTAATGGCTCTCCTAGACACAGCACGATCTCGCCCCAATACCGGGAGAGACGAAACCCCTGCCGATCCGCTCACATGCCTCCATATGGCTCGGGACTGTACCCAAAAGCTACCTGTTTGCACGACTCCTTTGAGTCGTGGTAGGGTAGAAATCAAAGCACAGTGGGAACTCACACGAGACAAATGACGACCTCAGGTCGATGAACTAACCTGTACACATGTCACCAGGGAACTGCTATCTGACGATAGGTATAGTACTAACTAGCAGATTCCCGGCGAGTCCTGTCTAGTGTACTCATAACCCAATGAGCACCTGTATACATCTTAGGTGATCCAACTGACACCAGTGGCTTGTGAGACCGGCCACCGCCCCTCGTCGGGGTCTCGACTGTACACACTAGTCTACTCCGGAGTATCGATGCCCTGTCTCGAAACTCTCACGACTAGGGACCACAATTAAGGATATGCATATAAACTACCCAACTCTCACGTATATGATCGCCATCATACTGTTGGTAGTAAAGCAAGATCCTAAGGGCTCTATCAAAGTGTAACATGCAATCAGTCACCTGAACATGTACACGACTGATAAAGGCAAACCAGATAGCATACTATCATCTCGAGTAAGACTGTTCTACCGGTATAGGTCCTCTGCAATCATTGCAATCACGTACCTGCGATCCAATAATTGACTATGAGGGCACTATCTCCAACAATCTCCCACTTGCACTCAAGGCTAATATTGCGATGTCGACTACTCACAGCCCGTGTGAAACCGAACATCCAACTCCTCTACTAATCAGTTTCACAAAGCCCGTTTGTAAAACTATTGTGTTCGAGAAATAGCCTCGGTGAGTGGATCCGCCTAGAAGTTTCTTTCTGTATCTCTCTTAATCTCAAGTTCGCAGAGAAAGCCATCTCCCGAATTGAGTAGTACCTGTCTTAGAACATGTCTGGATATTTGATGGGACCTTAGTTCATAAATGAACTCCATATCCAAACTTCTTAGACTGTATGGATCACTGAACCTAATCAGTATCCGGCACCATGCCACCCACAGTATCCTCTGGAACCACCTGTCCATAATACTGTCCCTCGTCAGAGGGAAAACTAAAACTCTGACAATCACTCTGTCATCCATGTCACCTTTGAAGCCTGGAATGATAACCGTCTCCCGAAAGAGGCTGCCGTTATCAAATCCATAGAACATGTACTAATGTTCTAAAACTGCTTCCTTATGTTTCTCCAGGATTGGATTAATACAAACTTATTGCATCTAGTGCAAAACTAACATTTGGTGTGGTACTTGACATCTCATGATTGACTCAATTGCCTAAGCAAGTGATCTGCCAATCATGCACATCCCTCTCCCCTTTAGTCTATACGACATCTTTAGAGAGGGTGACTCCATCACCTGCAGGTACACCACCATGCTAGGAGTCAACTATTCCAAAAACCATTAGAATATTGTCAAAGTACCCACATTGGGAAACTACCCAAATCCAGATCTAAAACCATAGATCTAGAGACCAGAATGTCAAATATTATATCCATATCCTGTCTGGAGAAACAACTGTGTGACGACCACAGTACAACCGATCGTAGTATAGGAATTTTACTTCCCACTCTGTGTATGTCATCCAGATACCATGACATCACACCCTACTACCTTCTTAACTGATACATCCCCTATTCTGATTGAAGTCAAACCCATGACTGTCACATCAAAATTAGATGATCTATCTCCGCTATAACTGCTCAAGTCTATAAATAGACATAAGCTACTTGCCCACCATGCTTCCGTTGCTCCCACTGACTACGACAACCCTCCTACCGGGTCTCATATCCTGGAACAACAGTAGTGTCAAGTCTGGGTAGATAAGAACCTCCCTGTCACCGTCCTTGAGGCTACCGAAGTACCTCTCGGGTGTCTGAGGTTACCTACCATACCTGCGGAGTGGCTATTGGAATGTCAAACCTGATTGAATGTATAGGTCCTATTAAATTTTTCCGTAATCGTTCGCGGTTCTGGAATCACTTCCAGTTCTACCATACTCCCACTACTGTTTTCTGAAAAAGATCCATTTTTACTAAAACTGTGGCGAGTCAAGAATAATATCACTATTGATCTTCTAAATGGTAGAATATCAACCCTCGTCATAGCCAGGGTCAACCCACAAACAGCCATTACAGAAACGTGCCCTGAGTTATCCAGTGTCTGGTTTTAATCATAAGCTGGACAACTCCCCGTACCTTAATTTCTTTTAAGGTACGAACTATTCTATATCCAATATAGAAACTTTGGCACTAATTTAATTTGGAACCATATTCAAATCCATGCATCTGTCTCCAGTGCATATCAACTTAATGGAAAGAGGCTAATCAGCATTACTCAACTTAGGAATCCATCCAATTATGAGTAACCTGAAAGAGAAATACGTTTCTCAAAACCATCACTATCATCTGAATACCATTCACAAGAATCTACATCTTCGATCTCTTTGAAGAATCCCGATACTTGTGATACCTGGTTCTCTACTTTATTCTTATACCCATAACTTCTCAAAACTTAGACCTTGTATTTCAACGAAACACTTGTCTAAATACTAGAGAAGTTATAAGTAAACAGAACATAGTACGAGGACCTACCCCTTTGTCCTGATGGACACTTGGACAACATACAATACTCTGTATAAGTCCGCTGAGTTAAACAACTCAAAACCTGTGCGTCGTAGGTAGAAAACTGTACCCTGGCGATTTCCTCAAATATCACCAATTGCAACGAATTCCGATATAATGAGGATGATCACCTAATTCCCAATATCTTACTCTCACTCATCATCTGTAAAACCATACAGATATGAGAATGAAACCTGGTAAATACATACCCTTGGAGTAAGTGTCTAATCGGGAAAACAGTTTTTCTTTAACAATGCACTGAAACATGAAAATGTTTCGTAGGGGTATCCTGGTATTCATAGCAATGCCTCTTCCATAATCCAATTCATGACTTCAACCGTATATTTTATTGCCATCTCTCCAAATCCCTTTATTTGTCTTTAGTCGTTACCTTCTGTATACCATCGTTAGGCTAACTGGTTTTCTTCCTTCCCTACCGTTCGGCACCAGCCTATGGTTTGGAAGAAAACTATCCAGTAAGCATAATAGATGTACCCTCCTAAACCAAGGAGTACTCGCATCTCGAGAGAAGGTGACGATAAAAGACAACTGAATAATACCTTATTCTTTTTAAAGGTGAAATAGGAGCGGCGATGAAGTACGCGGTTTTGGTCGTGAATGATATCAGTCGCAATTTACTTTGCCCTCTTTCTAATCCCTTTATTTTGTCTTTACATATTACCTTCTGCACACCCTACTTAGGCTAATTGGTTTTCTTCATTCCATACCTTTCGGCACCAGCCTATGGTTTGGAAGAAGACTATCCAGTAAGCATAATAGGTGTACTCTCCTAAACCAAGGAGCTCTCGCAACCTGAGAGAAGGTGATAATAAAAGACAACTGAATAAACCAATTCTATTTCTCCTGAACCTTGATCCATCCTCGAAGAAGTCCCTTCGAGTTCGTATATAACCATACGATGGCTCTATCCAATGGAAGTGGATATCCGTAGTAATACGGGTGTTCTGAGAAATTCAAAAGGTAAAAGAAGGAGTGACAATGACTTATGCAACTCAGACAATCCAAAAGCCAGTATTTTAAGAAGGTTCGGTCAACCTGGTCACTGAGTCATAGTCTAGGGTCGGTCAAAGGTCGCTGCCAAAGAGAGAGAGAGAAAAGAAACACTCTGCGTGCACTCTAACCTAGATCAGAATGGTCATCATTTTATCTAATCCGGAAACCTCCCACTGTCCTGTCAAATTCTCCTCCAAACCTAAAGAAGAATCAATCGGGATCACCCGAAGAGTAAACCAACTCATCAGTGGGAATCAGGATCCAACTCTCATCGCATGATAACGTGATGGAATGCATCCACGTTACTCATACTCCAGAAGGTATGCGCATACTCGGCAAGTTTCAGTTTCTTTAGAAACTCCTGATAAGATTTTTGCCCCATGCTCTTATAACCTTGGCTTTGGTCAAAGTGTCATAAGTCACATGCCAAGTTCTACCCATCACTATCTTGTCAATTTGAACCCACCCGCACATGCCCCTGACTTTGGCCAATCGGCAGAACGACTGTCCCAAACTAACTCATCTATCTATGCAACAATTGAATACCCAGCAGCTACCAAACACTATGCCTTAACTTTGGCTAAAATGCATAGCTTGAATACTACTAAATACCCAAAAGAAGTGACGGAGGGCTACGGCTGGTTTTTGGCGAAAAACCTTTAGCGTAGTGAACTTGATATCGTTGAAGAAACCTGATAGCTTTTTTAAAATATAGTGGCGAAAACCTTTTGCTAAAGAGGTCACTCCTGGTAAAGGGATCTCGGCTCTTTCCTCATGGAATGAGGTGCAGGATATTCCACTGAATACCGCTATGCAAAGCAACTTGTAATCGACTATAGTGAAGTTATTACTCTGACGCAAACTTCTGTCCAAGGGGTCTTTCCCGGTGAAGGGATATCAGCCCTTGCCCCGTCGAATGAGGTGCTGGATATTCACACCGAATACCGCTATGCATAACAAAAGGAAACGTCTTTGTAACAACACTTTTTAAAATTGTTCCAACAACTCAAACAGGTTTGTTTTACTTTGCATTGATCAGAATCAACGCAGTCCCATCAATCAATCACACCAGAAAAGAACGAAAATAAAATGTACGTATATGCCATCCGCATTCGTCACTGGGTCCCGTCATCACCCGTTAGGTTACTTAACTAACGACAGAGCGGGGACTGGACTAGCGCGGGTGTAAAACATATACAACATCTAATAGTATATAAACCAATATACATAATCGCTCCAGGCGTGATAATATGCAACATTACAGAAAAGTAATAAGCATCACAGAACAATACAGATATCTGGGATCCCCGAGTTTCACAGAGCCGCTGCTGAAACTCGACCTTCCCCTGTCGTGTGGATAGCCTGTGCAATGAAACCTAGACCCCTACGGGTGCGGCAAGTTACCCGCCAAGACCTGAAGCGAGGCATCCCCCTACAGCATAGTGAATGGACCACCCAGCACTCCACGGAATCCGGTAAGCTTGGGCACCCCTCCTTGGGTCAACCTGTACCCCCTACGAGTGCGGCGAATAGTCTGCCAATTCTGAAGTGGGACCCCTCTGCCTCTCAAAGCCATGAGATGCGGACCCGTTGCCCCCCAAAACCCGGCTATCCGTGCACTCCGTCTCGGGGCAAAACCTAGTACAGTAATGAAAAATAGTACAATAGGTACATCGACCGCAACCTGGTCGTGCCCCAAAAAGAATATTATACAACAGGCAGTGACGGCAGTCCACAAGTTGGATGCTCGCCCCGCAATATCAAATGTACAAATAAACACAAACTGTACTACCATTGCACACTGCTATCCACCACGACAAATCCGCAACATCACAGCACAACACAGAACATCAACGCGAATGTCACGTTCGCAAACCCGTCTAAAAGAACTATAGCAATCAGACGCTGTTTACCGATCAAATGGCATTCCCGGTCGGAGATATAATGTAAGCACTGTAAACTAACGTGTTTAAATTTCGATCGACCAAAGACCAAATATCAAAAAGTGGGCCCCACTGCTTACTGGTGAACAGTAACAAAACCTGGGCCAAAACTTTATATACCAAAAATCACAAAATCAAACAGAGAAGCCACTGGAAAAATTTGGGAGCACGTGCTCACCATATGGCCGCGGAAGCGCGGTCAAACCATGGGTTTGACCGCGTTTCCGCGGCGGTTTGGTGAGTTCACGTGCCCAAATTTTGTCGTGGTTCTTAGAATTCCCTGCACGGATTTTTAAGACATCCAGAAATAAATTTTGAGAACGTTTAAAATTAACAGAAACTGTCGGGATAAGAAATTGCGATTTTTGCGATTTTTGATTTCCGGTCGGATCGATGTTTTAAACGCGTTAGCACAAGTTAGTATAGCAAAATGGTTAGGCTCTGATACCACTGTAAGTCTACGTTAGCGCCCCGGCCGTCTACAGACGCCAAATGCGGAACAAAAACTTTTAAACTGGCGCTATCGTATACTTTAACCCGGATCTGCCATTATTGCTAAACTAACAAACTGTAAAGAGTGTAGGAAAGTTATACCGAACGATCCGAGTCCTTCGTTCTTCAACCATCATCTCACGCTCCGTTGCGGCTGCTCCGATCTCGTCGATCTCCGATATCCTCGTCGAGGTGGCACCACATGATCGGTTCTTTAAACGGGCTCCCGCCTCTGACTCGAGGCAACTCGATCGTCAAGTTTGCTAAAAGAGACGACCAAGATTGATGTAGAGAATGAGTAGATGACTTTGTCTCACTTCGTCCAAATCCGTGGACGATCGGTTAATGAAGTTGCCGTGGAAATCGGGTGATGGAATGAAATGGACTGTGAAATTCCATACACCGATAAAACCTATCATAATCTTTTCTCTCTAAAATGAAACCAACAAGTGAGAGTGAGAATGAGGAGAGAGAGAGGGCAAGCCATATATAGCAAGAGGGAGGTGACCGTAGGAGGGGGGTGACCTTAAGCTAAAAGCTTCTCACTTCAAAATATCTTAAGCAATCCAAAAGGAATTAATCACAAAGCATGAGTCATTAGGCTAGTCATCATCTAATAAATGCAACCAATTAGAACACAACACCAATTAGCCTAGTCACCTCATCTAGAATCTTCTAGAAGAATCCACACTCATCTCAAGAAAAGATAAACCCGTCTTTAACCAAATGTTAAAAGACGGCTGATAGAAAACTGGAAACTGGCAACTTCCAAAAGTGATCCTGAAACGAATTTCAGGACAACCCCGAAACTGTATAAATATACCCGCATTTGTATTACGACCGAATACAAATGCAACTGAGACAAAGATATTATACCTACTCAATATAATACTCGGATCCGGCTTAAACCAAAGCCGACCAGTATCATCTGTCCGAAAATCGACACGTGCGTAAACGCACGTGCATTTTCCGAACCCTGCCATAAAACCATACGGCCTCTACAACATTTCGCCCGAACTTGGGAAACTGCCTGTGGGGGACTCTAATGACTCGTCAGCACCCTGGCAGTGGGTTTAACCACAAACCGTCAGCGGCACTAGCTATGCGTAACGGCTGCCCATGGACTGACATCAAGGGTGGCCGAGGAGCGAACTCAAGGGAGACCGATGAGCGAACTCCTTCGAAAACCCTACTGAGCCTAACAGTGACAATGTATATACAGTCCGGTCCGTTCGTCAATGAGTATCGCATATCCGCCTAGGGGGCTAGTAACGTCAGACCCCCATTAGCAGTATAAGTCGTGTCGGAGTGTAGCCCAGAACGCCCTGAGATACTACTGGAATACCTACCAGTAAATCTCCTGCCTCGGCCGAGGGCTTTGCGTAATGGCTCTCCTAGACACAGCACGATCTCGCCCCAATACCGGGAGAGACGAAACCCCTGCCGATCCGCTCACGTGCCTCCATATGGCTCGGGACTGTACCCAAAAGCTACCTGTTTGCACGACTCCTTTGAGTCGTGGTAGGGTAGAAATCAAAGCACAGTGGGAACTCACACGAGACAAATGACGACCTCAGGTCGATGAACTAACCTGTACACATGTCACCAGGGAACTGCTATCTGACGATAGGTATAGTACTAACTAGCAGATTCCCGGCGAGTCCTGTCCGGTGTACTCATAACCCAATGAGCACCTGTATACATCTTAGGTGATCCAACTGACACCAGTGGCTTGTGAGACCGGCCACCGCCCCTCGTCGGGGTCTCGACTGTACACACTAGTCTACTCCGGAGTATCGATGCCCTGTCTCGAAACTCTCACGACTAGGGACCACAATTAAGGATATGCATATAAACTACCCAACTCTCACGTATATGATCGCCATCATACTGTTGGTAGTAAAGCAAGATCCTAAGGGCTCTATCAAAGTGTAACATGCAATCAGTCACCTGAACATGTACACGACTGATAAAGGCAAACCAGATAACATACTATCATCTCGAGTAAGACTGTTCTACCGGTATAGGTCCTCTGCAATCATTGCAATCACGTACCTGCGATCCAATAATTGACTATGAGGGCACTATCTCCAACAAGAATTGTTAGTGCGCCCGATTAGGATGTTAATGATTCTTTTGATAAAGTTCATAAACTTTATAGGACTTAAAAAGGGTTTAGGGATGTTCATCATCCATTAGCCTACCCTAATCCTACGAACCCTAACAAGCGGAGAATTACTCGCGCATGTTGGGAGAAGAAGAGATGGAGAGAAAATGCATAATTAAACTATGAAGAAATAGAATAGGAAAAAGAACTACCTTTATTAATCAACAATATTCATTACACTTAGATTCCTTAGAAAATGATTACAAAGACTAGCTTGCTTCTCGATCTCTTCCAAGGAGGTAGACGAACAGTTGATGATCAGCCTGGATGCGTGAGCCGTCTTGGACTTCGTGATCGCGTCGACTTGATAATTTTTCCAAGAGGCTCTCGGTTTTTATTTATAGTCCCAAAGCCAGAAGTCTAGCTTCCAAATATGGAAGTTAACAGTAAAGATTTTCCCCAAAATTTTGCAGCATCTAAATCCTCTATCATGTCGCGGATCCGCGGCCAAAAGTGGGTTTTGGCCGCGGATCCGCGGCCAGTGGTGGAGATCTCTTGATCAATTTTCTGTGGGTAGATCCTTGTGACATGTGGCAATCTTTGGAAGCTTTGGAACTTGGAAATCTTCTCGTAGTTGCTGCCAGACTTGATTTTTAAGTTTTGATTTCTTAATTAGGCATGTTTGCTTTAACAACTTGATTTCCTTGATTTTAGTTCTGAAAATTCTGCACAACAACTCAAATGATATTTAGTAGATGATATTATTTGCATACATTTTATTACCAAATGTTAAATATAATATATCAACACATGGAAAATAGTATTTTTACAGATAAACCCTCATATATATGATATATTATAATAAATACCTTTTTTAATATAGAAATAGTAGGAAAAATGTAATAACAAATGTGCAATTTTATCAACTGAACAAATACCCCCAAACTTATTTTTGATCGTCCCGAGCAAACTAGTTTATTGAAGAGAAGGAGAAAAAAGAAAGGAGAAAACTAAGCACACTTTCGTAGGCAAACACGATTGCACTGAGCACGTGCAACAAGCCGTTAAACCTCTAGGTGTCCCTAGTAGGAGGAGTGTTGTCTCCTGAGGGTTTTCAGCGGATTACACCCACAAAATCCTATAATAGAAGAGAGATGGCGAAATTTACATATAAAGATAAAAACCATAAAAGAAATACTTTGAAAATTTAGAGTTTCCAACTATACTAGATTTTCAGTTGTCATGAGCCCTATCTTAATAGTCATGAAAAAATATTAGAAATCACATTATCCCTCAATAAAATATCGTCTTTATTCTTCATTCCTACCCTTTCATCCAAACATTGATCATATAACCCTACGTGTGTGTAATGGACATCCCTACACTCGGAGAATTCAATTCAAGCTATCATACTCTTGTCCATCTACCTCGGTACTTTTTTAACTTGATGAATATTCATGGATTTGCTCACACATTTTCATGCAACCGTTAATACTTCTTGAGGTACTAACCGGCCGATTACTTATGTGCTTACTGATTAGGTGATTGTATTTTCCTCGTCTTGCACCACCTAAGCTTTAGCAGTGACTCCCAGACTAGTTGGTCTAAGGCACTAGGTGATGAAGCACCCTCGCTATATTTTTTATTGCTGCCCTGGCGATAACAAAACCAGTGTTCATTTTTTTCTTCACTATTTTATATTTTATTCATTTTTTTATTTCCTTCATACTTTGGCTTTTAGACAAGAGCATTTCAAGGTATCCTCTACTATCCCGAGTTTCAAGACGTGTGTAAGTGCATATAGTAGGGCAACAACATTCAAATGTTTGGCTTCCAGAATAGAAACTATTTTTCAGACATATTTTTATCCTCAGATTAGTGACTTCCTTCATCTTACTAACCCTTGGGACAACGGCTCATAACTACTTATTACCAGTTCGTTTAAGAAAACTTCTAATTTTCTTGTTTTTCTTAAACTATTCCTATCTTTTGGATGTAATTTTTCACTTTCTACTCTTTTGTTATAATTTTTTTTTTGAAAATATTGTGCTTATGCAAAATATGATGCAAATTGATGCGTAAATAAGCATAAACCTCCCCCAAACTTGTTTTCAACAGTGTCCTCACTGTTGCTATCTGCTGGATCACAAAAACCTGTAAGCTTGGGAGGACATTATTAATGGGGGCAAGAATATATGAAAGTAAAAATCCTCCCCTAAACTTATTTTTGGCTCACAAATTTGAGGATAAAAGATATGTTCAAGAGCCAAAAATATACCCCCCTCAAACATGGGTTAGACAATATGAAGCATTTTAAGAGGGGGTGAGTTATTTGGTCAAAATAAGACTTTACAAAGACCAAAATTTAACACCAACCATTCAAAGATTTTATCAGTATAGCGTATAGGTTGGTGGAAGAATGTGTTGTATCGAGTCAAGAAAAAATGGGGAAGGGATAAGAGGTGGTCTGGAAATGGTTTGAAATTAGAGAAAAGAAAGAATGAGGATGAATGTGAATGATTAGGAAGAAGGAATGGTGACGATTCAACCTCTATAGGTTGAGATTGATCAATCACTAATCCATATTGTTTAAAAATTCAAGTTCGTCAGCAAAAAGTTCTTTAAAACTTTTATCAATGGTGTGATTGAACATTTTGCTGTCAAAGATTTTTGTACCAGAATTTATCCTACTTGATTCAAAAATTATTGAGGTAGAGGACTCGAAAAACTCATCTATCTCATTTTCAAAAATATCCAAATCAAGTTGAATTTCTGGTATTATTGAACTTGAATTAACGGATTGTGATTCATCAAAACTCACTGAAACTATAGGAACAGAAGAACAACCGGAGAAAGTAGAAGGTGAAATAGGTAAACAAATTGGTGTGTCGAGTGTTGCTGAACCAGATGTGTAAGATGGAGGCTGTATTTCGGTCTGATCTTCGTGTATACCATTATCATCAACTTCAAGACATATTTGGGGTTCGGGAAGAATTAAATGCTCAAGATGATGACCACAAGGAAGTGAAAGGATTTGATGAATTGGTGGGACAAAATCATCCAAAATTTCGGGTTCATCAATCAATATATCCCCAACGTCAATCACCTCATTCAAGTGAAGGTTAAAATTCTCAAACAACTCATCAAAAGTATGGTTTTCAATCAGTTTTGGTTCAAGAGTGGAGGTGTAGAGATCACAAGGGCTGGGTATGGTTTCACTTGAATTGGACCCTTCACAGTCGGGTAAATCAAACACTACAAAGTCACACAACTTATCAGTCATTCTATTTGGTGTACTCGATGAATCTATGAAATTGGAGTTGTGGAGGAATGGGGAGGTTTGATTAGGAAGGGTTTACAGTTCTGTCTTACTACCCAAATCCTTCCTAATTTGGTTCGACGGTTCCAGAAATTTTTCCAATGTCTGCTCCAGACTAGTCTTGGGTTGATAAGGGGTTTCAGTACAAGATTGAAATTCCTGTGGATAATTAAAACTCCTAAATGATTGATTAGAAGAACTGTCTAGAGTAGGTGGAAAAGTAGGATTGGATTGATAGGAATAGAATGGTTGCGGAACTTGGGTAGGAGTAGGATCAATATTATGATAAGAAGAATATTGATATGGATTGGTTGGTTGGCTATTTTCAATAGACATCTTATATGCCACAAACCGCATATCAAACTCTTCTCTGCACAGTTGTGGTGATGGTTGATATTGGTCCGGGTTGAAAATTGGGCCTCTATACCTAGCTATGTGCTTAGCAATGGACATTCGTCTAGGGGCTTCCTCACTCTGGGTATGAACTGAAACAGGTGTAGGATTAGGATACGGTTGATAGGACCTAGACTGAGGTGGCCAGCTATTTCTTCCTGCTTGTTCTATATGATCTCTTAAGGATATGGAAGAGCCGGACGGTATACCGAAGGGATTACGAAAACAAGAGATATCTGGTTGTGGACAGCAAAGCTCGGCAAGTGTTCTTCTGTTTAGGTCACCCATTATAAGAAGAGAAGAAGGGGGAAAAGGTAAAAAGGGGAGAAAATAATTGGTTTGTTTTGAAAAATGACGGATATAGACAAATCACACAAAAATGCACAAACAACCCTAGAACTATGGTTACCTAGGTCCAGCTCTAGACCGCTCCTAGACTTCCAAAGGACAAGCCGCAGGATAAATCCGCTACCGCCTCTTTACTACCCTTGTAGCTAGGTAAGTGCCAGATGAGTGGGAGGCTCCCCACTACAAAAGTAGTGATCCTAATTAAGTAACCACTCGCCTTGGACACACTTGCCTAGTCACCACAAAATCAATGCGGATAAGCGATAGATTACCCACGACCTTCCTCTGTCCTTAATGAGCGCGACAGTCCTTAGAGTCTGGTCTAGATATTTTTTAAATTAATGTAGGGTTGATGCGGATGCTCGGTTTGTGATTTGTGGGGCTTAGGAAGGGTGATGAAATCCCCACCTAATATGGATTTTTTCTTACCCTTAAAAATCCGTATTAAAATATGCAAAAACAAACCGCAAAACAAAACTTTGCAAAAAGATTTTTGAGCGGCGATATTTTGCAAAGAATCCTGCAGAAAATAGATTTTATTGGATTTGAGAGGAGAGAGAAGGAGTTAAGAAAGATACCAGAGAAGTGTGAAACCCTAGATCTCCTGTTTCCTCAAGTCCGTGACTCCAGATTCCCTCGCAAAATTCACACACAAATTGTTAAATATGCAATTTGCAAATTTTTTTTAATAATGATATGAATCGTCTAAGAATTCAACATAAATAGCAAGAAAAAAAATTACGCACGTCTCCCTGGCAACGGCGCCATTTGATTTGTTCGAAAAATTGTGTTTAGTAGTGTAACCGCAATCAGAACGGTGTCGCGTGTAGCTAGACCGAGGTGAGTACGGGTCGTCCTCTGGGAAACGTTGAATCTTTTACTCTTACTTTAGATGTGTTGAGAAAGAGAGGAGGAAGAATAAAGAATTTTGAAGAATGGTTTCTAGATCTACGTTAAGCAAGAATGCAAAAATATAGATCTAGATTATTATAGGGATGTAGTTAATATAATAAGGGGGCTTGTAGGGTTCGTTAGGATTTAGTAGTCATGGACGATTAATTAAAAGTTACCCTTTTTATCCTTTAATAGATTTAAAACTAGAACGACGGTGATGCGTGTAGATTAGGTTTCTGGAGGGAAAAGGAATCCCACTCTTAACCCTTATCTCGACACGGGACTCCGTTCATATCTAGCCTTTACCATAACAATCATTAATCTAATCTCTAATCGCGGTCGGAACTAACAAAGAATTGTTAGCGCGCCCGATTAGGATGTTAATGATTCTTTTGATAAAGTTCATAAACTTTATAGGACTTAAAAAGGGTTTAGGGATGTTCATCATCCATTAGCCTACCCTAATCCTACGAATCCTAACAAGCGGAGAATTACTCACGCATGTTAGGAGAAGAAGAGATGGAGAGAAAATGCATAATTAAACTACGAAGAAATAGATTAGGAAAAAGAACTACCTTTATTAATCAACAATATTCATTACACTTTGATTCCTTAGAAAATGATTACAAAGACTAGCTTGCTTCTCGATCTCTTCCAAGGAGGTAGATGAACAGTTGATGATCAGCCTGGATGCGTGAGCCGTCTTGGACTTCGTGATCGCGTCGACTTGATAGTTTTTCCAAGAGGCTCTCGGTCTTTATTTATAGTCCCAAAGCCAGAAGTCTAGCTTCCAAATATGGAAGTTAACAGTAAAGATTTTCCCCAAAATTTTGCAGCATCTAAATCCTCTATCATGTCGCGGATCCGCGGCCAAAAGGGGGTTTTGGCCGCGGATCCGCGGCCAATGGTGGAGATCTCTTGATCAATTTTCTGTGGGTAGATCCTTATGACATGTGGCAATCTTTGGAAGCTTTGGAACTTGGAAATCTTCTCGTAGTTGCTGCCAGACTTGATTTTTAAGTTTTGATTTCTTAATTAGGCATGTTTGCTTTAACAACTTGATTTCCTTGATTTTAGTTCTGAAAATTCTGCACAACAACTCAAATGATATTTAGTAGAGTTTGTTTTCTTAAGATTTGGTCAATGATATTATTTGCATACATTTTCTTACCAAATGCTAATTATAATATATCTACATATGGAAAATAGTATTTTTACAGATAAACCCTCATATGTATGATATATTATAACAAATACAATTTTTAATATAGAAATAGTAGGAAAAATGTAATAACAAATGTGCAGTTTTATCAACTGAACAAATACCCCCAAACTTATCTTTGATCGTCCCGAGCAAACTAGTTTATTGAAGAGAAGGAGAAAAAAGAAAGGAGAAAACTAAGCACACTTTCGTAGGCCAACACGATTGCACTGAGCACGTGCAACAAGCCGTTAAACCTCTAGGTGTCCCTAGTAGGAGGAGTGTTGTCTCCTGAGGGTTTTCAACGGATTACACCCACAAAGTCCTATAATAAAAGAGAGATGGCGAAATTTACATATAAAGATAAGAATCATAAAAGAAATACTTTGAAAATTTAGAGTTTCCAACTATACTAGATTTTCAGTTGTCATGAGCCCTATCTTAATAGTCATGAAAAAATGTTAGAAATCACATTATCCCTCAATAAAATATCGTCTTTATTCTTCATTCCTACCCTTTCATCCAAACATCGATCATATAACCCTACGTGTGTGTAATGGACATCCCTATACTCGAAGAATTCAATTCAAGCTATCATACTCTTGTCCATCTACCTCAGTACTTTTTTAACTTGATGAATATTTATGGATTTGCTCACACATTTTCATGCGACCGTTAATACTTCTTGAGGTACTAACCGACCGATTACTTATATGCTTGCTGATTAGGTGATAGTATTTTCCTCGTCTTGCACCACCTAAGGCTTAGCAGTGACTGCCAGACCAGTTGGTCTAAGGCACTAGGTGATGAAGCGCCCTCGCTATATTCTTTTATTGCTGCCCTGGCGATAACAAAACCAGTGTTCATTTTTTTCTTCACCATTTTATATTTTATTCATTTTTTTTATTTCCTTCATACTTTGGCATTTAGACAAGAGCATTTCAAGGTATCCTCTACTATCTCGAGTTTCAAGACGTGTGTAAGTGCATATAGTAGGGTATCAACATTCAAATGTTTGGCTTCCAGAATAGAAACTATTTTTTAGATTTATTTTTATCCTCAGATTATTGATTTCCTTCATCTTACTAACCCTTGGGACAACGGCTCATAACTACTTATTACCAGTTCGTTTAAGAAAACTTCTAATTTTCTTGGTTTTCTTAAACTATTCCTATCTTTTGGATGTAATTTTTTACTTTCTACTCTTTTGTTATAAATTTTTTTTTCAAAAATATTGTGCTTATGCAAAATATGATGCAAATTGATACGTAAATAAGCATAAACCTCCCCCAAACTTGTTTTCAACAGTGTCCTCACTGTTGCTATCTGCTGGATCACAAAAACCTGTAAGCTTGGGAGGACATTATTAATGGGGGCAAGAATATATGAAAGTAAAAATCCTTCCCCAAACTTATTTTTGGCTCACAAATTTGAGGATAAAAGTTATGTTCAAGAGCCAAAAATATACCCCCCTCAAATATGGGTTAGACAATATGAAGCATTTGAAGAGGGGGTGAGTTATTTGGTCAAAGTAAGACTTTACAAAGACCAAAAGTTAACATCAACAATTCGAAGATTTTATCAGTATAGCGTATAGGTTGGTGGAAGAATGTGTTGTATCGAGTCAAGAAAAAATGGGGAAGGGATAAGAGGTGGTCTGGAAATGGTTTGAAATTAGAGAAAAGAAAGAATGAGGATGAATGTGAATGATTAGGAAGAAGGAATGGTGATGGTTCAAGCTCTATAGGTGGAGATTGATCAATCACTAATCCATATTGTTTAAAAATTCAAGTTCGTCAGCAAAAATTCTTTAAAACTTTTATCAATGGTGTGATTGAACATTTTGCTGTCAAAGATTTTTGTGCCAGAATTTATCCTACATGATTCAAGAACTATTGAGGTAGAGGACTCGAAAAACTCATCTACCTCATTTTCAAAAATATCCAAATCAAGTTGAATTTCTGGTATTATTGAACTTCAATTAACGGATTGTGATTCATCAAAACTCACTGAAACTATAGGAACAGAAGAACAACCGGAGAAAGTAGAAGGTGAAATAGGTAAACATATTGGTGTGTCGAGTGTTGCTGAACCAGATGTGTAAGATGGAGGCTGTATTTCGGTCTGATCTTCGTGTATACTATTATCTTCAACTTCAAGACATATTTGGGGTTCGGGAAGAATTAAAGGCTCAAGATGATGACCACAAGGAAGTGAAAGGATTTGATGAATTGGTGGACAAAATCATCCAAAATTTCGGGTTCATCAATCAATATATCCCCAACGTCAATCACCTCATTGAAGTGAAGGTTAAAATTCTCAAACACCTCATCAAAAGTATGGTTTTCAATCAGTTTTGGTTCAAGAGTGGAGGTGTAGAGATCATAAGGGCTGGGTATGGTTTCACTTGAATTGGACCCTTCACAGTCGGGTAAATCAAACACTACAAAGTCACACAACTTATCAGTCATTCTATTTGGTGTACTCGATGAATCTATGAAACTGGAGTTGTGGATTTCAGTTTGGATTGGGGAGGTTTGATTAGGAAGGGTGTACAGTTCTGTCTTACTACCCAAATCCTTCCTAATTTGGTTCGACGGTTCCAGAAATTTTTCCAATGTCTGCTCCAGAATAGTCTTGGGGTGATAAGGGGTTTCAGTACAAGATTGAAATTCCTGTTGATAATTAAAACTCCTAAATGACTGATTAGAAGAACTTTCTAGAGTAGGTGGAAAAGTCGGATTGGATTGATAGGAATAGAATGGCTGCGGAACTTGGGTAGGAGTAGGATCAATATTATGATAAGAAGAATATTGATATGGATTGGTTGGTTGGCTATTTTCAATAGACATCTTATATGCCAAAAACCGCATATCAAACTCTTCTCTGGACAGTTGTGGTGATGGTTGATATTGGTCCGGGTTGAAAATTGGGCCTCTAGACCTAGCTATATGCTCAGCAATGGACATTCGTCTAGGGGCTTCCTCACTCTGGGTATGAACTGAAACAGGTGTAGGATTAGGATACGGTTGATAGGACCTAGACTGAGGTGGCCAACTGTTTCTTCCTGCTTGTTCTATATGATCTCTTAAGGACATGGAAGAGCCGGACGGTATACCGAAGGGATTACGAAAACAAGAGATATCTGGTTGTGGACAGCAAAGCTCGTCTAACAATTCAACACAAATAGCAAGAATAAAAAATTACGCACGTCTCCCCGGCAACGGCGCCATTTGATTTGTTCGAAAAATTGTGTTTAGTAGTGTAACCGCAATAAGAACGGTGTCGCGTGTAGCTAGACCGAGGTGAGTACGGGTCGTCCTCTGGGAAACGTTGAATCTTTTACTCTTACTTTAGATGTGTTGAGAAAGAGAGGAGGAAGAATAAAGAATTTTGAAGAATGGTTTCTAGATCTACGTTAAGCAAGAATGCAAAAATATAGATCTAGATTATTTTAGGGATGTAGTTAATATAATAAGGGGGCTTGTAGGGTTCTTTAGGATTTAGTAGTCATGGACGATTAATTAAAAGTTACCATTTTTATCCTTTAATAGATTTAAAACTAGAACGACGGTGATGCGTGTAGATTAGGGTTTCTGGAGGGAAAAGGAATCCCACTCTTAACCCTTATCTCGACACGGGACTCCGTTCATATCTAGCCTTTACCAAAACAATCATTAATCGAATCTCTAATCGCGGTCGGAACTAACAAAGAATTGTTAGCACGCCCGATTAGGATGTTAATGATTCTTTTAATAAAGTTCATAAACTTTATAGGGCTTAAAAAGGGTTTAGGGATGTTCATCATCCATTAGCCTACCCTAATCCTACGAACCCTAACAAGCAGAGAATTACTCGCGCATGTTGAGAGAAGAAGAGATGGAGAGAAAATGCATAATTAAACTATGAAGAAATAGAATAGGAAAAAGAACTACCTTTATTAATCAAAAATATTCATTACACTTTGATTCCTTAGAAAATGATTACAAAGACTAGCTTGCTTCTCGATCTCTTCCAAGGAGGTAGACGAACAGTTGATGATTAGCCTGGATGCGTGAGCCGTCTTGGACTTCGTGATCGTGTCGACTTGATAATTTTTCCAAGAGGCACTTGGTCTTTATTTATAGTTCCAAAGCCAGAAGTCTAGCTTCCATATATGGAAGTTAACAGTAATGATTTTCCCCAAAATTTTGCAGCATCTAAATCCTCTATCATGCCGCGGATCCACGGCCAAAAGGGGGTTTTTGCCGCGGATCCGCGGCCAATGGTGGAGATCTCTTGATCAATTTTCTGTGGGTAGATCCTTGTGACATGTGGCAATCTTTGGAAGCTTTGGAACTTGGAAATCTTCTCGTAGTTGCTGCAAGACTTGATTTCTATGTTTTTATTTCTTAATTAGGCATGTTTGCTTTAACAACTTGATTTCCTTGATTTTAGTTCTGAAAATTCTGCACAACAACTCAAATGATATTTAGTAGAGTTTGTTTTCTTAAGATTTCGTCAATGATATTATTTGCATACATTTTCCTACCAAATGCTAATTATAATATATCAACACATGGAAAATAGTATATTTACAGATAAACCCTCATATGTATGATATATTATAATAAAGACCTTTTTTAATATAGAAATAGTAGGAAAAATGTAATAACAAATGTGCAATTTTATCAACTGAACATTGCAATTCTAACCTCACACAACAATTCATTATTCATCACAAAAGCTTTCTTCTTCTTCCTCCTCCTTGAAAAAGCTTTCTAGCTTTTTGTGAAGTGATGATTTAAAGTGAGAAAATGAAAACAAAAGAGAGCAAAATTCATACTTCATCATCCTCATCTATTCTAGCCACTTAGATTAGGGTGTTCACTTCATTAATACTTGATTAGAGAAGTGAGAGCTTGAGTTTAAGATTCTTCAAGGTAGATCATCTTCGAAAAGGAAGACTTCTAGCAAGCATGGATCATTCGACTTGTGAAGCCACTCTAGAGTCCGGAAGTTCATGGATCACGGTGAAGGGACTACTTCTCGGAGCTTATGAGGTGAAGGAACGGACTACAAAGGTTGTAATACCGCTCTCTTAGATGTAAAGTTGTTTACATGCATGTTAACCCTAATTCTCTAGTTAAGATCTTGGTTAGGGTTTGCTTAGCACCCGAAAAATTCTAAAGTAGCATGATTGATACTTGCCAAAACCTTCACAAGGTGATATGCTAATCCTACAGTGGTATCAGAGCCAAGGTAGAGCATTAGGCGTTGTGTAGACGAAGTTTAATGTCCGATCGAACTCCGAAACCCCGAAAAATCCCACTTTCTGGAAAAAATTTCAAAAGTTAAAATTTTTCATATTAAAATTACTCAGAAAATCATGCAGTGAATTCTAAGGATTACTGTGATGTACGAAGCCATAACTCACTCAAGTGACCGTGGAACCGCGGCCAAACCATGCGTTTGGCGGCGGTTCCGCGACCAACTTTGGGAGTTAGGGGCTAATATTTCAGGGATTTATTCTTGGGTACTTTTTCATGCTTCTGGGAATTTTTAATTCTACTCAAGTGTTGAACTTTCTAGGAAATATTTGGGACTCGTTAATTCGATCGGAAAGTTTAACTTCGTTTAAGTTTTTCCGGGTAATTTAGAACGTGTTAAAAAGTTCGAACGGATATCAATAACTCACTTTTTCCTTTGTCGGAAAACTTTCAAGTGTTGGATTTTTCCTGAGTTTAAAACTTTCAGAAAATCAAGCAAGCGAATATGTGGACCCTTTAGAAGAATGTAACCTTAACTCGATAATGTAACCGTCAAAACCGCTACTGAACCATATGGTTTGTAGTAGTTTAGCGTTGCCACATGTGAGGCGTTGGTTTGACACTTTTACGGCTTGTTCATAGCGGCTGTGATATGTTCTAGGATTTTTTGAACTCCGCTCAAGTGTTGAGCTATTTAGGAAATCTTGGGTGTTTTTTTATTTGATCGGAAAGTTTAATATTGTCTATTTATCTGGAATGTGATACAATATGTGGAATTCAAATAGTTAGACATGAAATGCGAAGTATGTGATATTTCGGATTTAAGATGTCTAAGGTGATTGTGGATTCCAAATGTTGTAGTTTTTCACTTTCTTTTCTGCGACCGTAAGTGTAATATGTGGTGTATCCCCGGTTTCGGTGCTATATGTCAACGACAACTGGGATACGCATATTTACTTACGTTGATGATATGTGATGTTATGTGTTGCTGTGATATGTTATATTGGATCGTCGCGTTTGGAATAGCCGAGGGTTTTATGTGAGATGAGAGTTTTTCATTTTCATTCTTGTAAAATTAATTGTATGTAATATTCTTTTATTGGGGCACTTCCGGGGTGAGGATGATGTCACCATTGTATATTATTTACTTTTCCGCATTAGGATAGACCCAAGGCGGGGAGCACAAGTAACCGGGTTCTAGGGTCCAGTGGAAGACTATCTCGAGGAGTCGAGACCGGGCCTCCTAACTCTAGAATTGGCAGGGTTATTTGCCGCTCTCGTAGGAGTCTAGGGGTGTGGGATTGGCTATTCATCGCGACCGTGGAATCCGTGTTTTATACTGGCTCGCATTAAAACACGGACCTCCTGGTATATCCAATATTTCATATATGTTCTTCTGCTGCAATGTTCTATGATGAGATCATATTACTGCTTGAGACGAATGTTTATATTATATATATGAGATATATGTTAGTGTATATGCCCTAGAGACCATTACTGTATCATACTAGTTTGTAAATTACTTAATAGAAGCTTGGGATATTCACCTTGTATATACAATCTTGCTCAAAATAGTAGTATGCTACTTGGTTTGTTTCTACTTCAATATGTACATGTGTTTATTTTAGTATATCGCCTATACACATTAGTGGAGCCCTTAGGATCTTTGCTTGATTACCAGCGTTGTGATGGCAGTCACACTAGTGGGGGCTGGGTAATCTATAAGCACATCCTTATGCAGGTCCCTAGTCGTAGGACTATCGAGACAGGGCATCGATACTCCGGAGTAGACTAGCGTATGCGCTTCTCATCCCAGAGTGGGAGGTGGTCTGTCCCACAGCCATCAGTACGTCATACTGGAGATAGTATACGGGTGCTCGTTAGGTTACGAGTACACTGGACAGGACTCGTCGGGAACTGACCGATTGGTATTATACCTATCGTCAGTTATCAGTTCCCAGGTGACATGAGTACAACTTAGTCCGCTGACTTGACACTGTCACTTCGCCTAGAGTGTGTTCCCACTGTACTTTGATTACTACCCTACCACGGCTCAAAGGAGTCGTGCAAACAGGTAGTAGTTGGGTGCAGTCCCGAAGCACTTGGAGGCAGTGACGGTTAGACAGGATTCGTCTCTCCCGGTATTGGGGGTTGACATCGCGCTGTGTCTAAGAGAGCCATTACAAGAGTAGTCCCTGGCCAGGGCAAGCGAGATATACTGGTAGGCTTCCAGTGTTATCTCAGGGTGTTTTGGGCTTCACTCCGACACGACTTGTACCGCTATTAAGGGACTGACGTTTACCGCCCCCTAGGCCCGCCATGCGATGTATCAAATGAACAGACCGGACTGTACGGAGACTGTCACATTCAGGCTCAGTAGGAGTTCAGATGGGTTTCACCTCGTCAGTCTTCTTGTCGGCATCTACCTGGGGACCGTTACGCACAGCTTGTGCCGCTTGCGGTCTGTGGTTAAACCCACTGCCAGCGTAGTGTCGAGTCTTTAGAGTCCCACACAGAAAGCTATTCGCCTTTAGGCAAAAGAGTAGAGGTCGCATGGTTTTGCGACAGGGTTCGGTCACATCAGTGCACTTATGCACGTACAGTGTCCGGACAGTTAACACTAGCGGGCTTTGGTTTAAGCCAGATCCTAGTGTACATTTTGGGATTGGTTTTATCCAGTATGTATTCGTGTTCCTCGGAACGTGGATGCGGGTGTGTATGCACAGTTGACGGAGAGACAGAGGCAGAGAATTCTCATTAGGGTTGTTGACTGTTGACTGTTGACTGTTGACCATTGACTTTTTGCTCAACCCTAATGAGAATATGATATGTAATTAACAATAATATTAATTAAGTATTATAGTGACATGGTTGTTGAGGGGTTGACTTTGTTGACTTGTTGACTTTGTTGACCGGTTGACTAGGTTGGACTAGTTGACCATCATGATGACAATGGCTATCATTTCATGGCAAAGACTTTTGCTTGCTTGTTCTCTTATGCAAAATGAGTGCATGAAATGATATGGCTATTGTAGTTTAAACTATCACTAATACTTGATTGTTATTATTGGTTATGATGGTTTTGGATTATGAGAGCCAAAAGAGAAAAGTCTTGCTCATTCTTTCATTTCCTTTCTGTCTCTTGTGTTCTTGAGCTCTCATCTTCTTCCTCTTGCTCTCCCTCTCTTTAGTCTATGGTTCACTTGTCTCATGTGTTGAGAACCAAGAACCATAGAGAAAAATCCCAACACACTCTCCTCTACTCACTCTAGTTCACAAGGTTTAGCAAACAGAGTGAACTAGTTTCTTCAAAGCTCGAAGAAGAAGCCAAAGGTAGAAGCTTTCAGGTGGATCGATCTTCAGCGCAAGGAGACGACGGGGTGAAGCCGATCCGGACAACCATCGAGGTTTGAAGATGAAGGAGTTCAAGAAAGAAAGGTATAACCCCCTAACCGAGTAGTTAACAACTCCTAGTTAGGTTGTTAGTTAGATGTTTAACAAAGATCCGGTTTTGAGTCCATGTTACCGCCTCTAGAAAATTGTTTTTCATCAAATTCCGCATGCCCGAAAGTACCGGGAGAGGTAGCATGGACTTACAGTGGTATCAGAGCCTTGTTAAACTCTATCTAACATGTTAGCAAAGTAACTAGAATATCGATCAAAGAAAAAGTCATGAAATACACCAAAAATTCATGCTTGCTGTCGATTTTCAAAGTACTGTAAAGTAATAAATCATGCTTCAAAAATCGACTCAGGGTTTTTAGAGTATACTGTAGAAAGACGGTCCTCTGATCTCATCAAAATGCCGCGGAAACGCGGCAATAGCTTGCTATTGCCGCGGTTCCGCGGCTGTATTGGCTCCTCTCTGGATCTTCTTTGCTACAGTATATTTAGTGGGGTATTTTGGGAATTTTGGTATATGTTTTTTCAGCCCAGATTTTCCAGAAAGAAAAATTTGTTTTTGGGGCTCTAAAAACCGTATTTTGATCGAGTTTCTAAAGACTTAAGCTGACGGGTATTTCTGTGATGTGATATTTGTATTGAACGTCTGCTGATCGCTATATGTCGATTAGTGGGGGTTATACAAATCTGTGATCTGTAATGTTACTGGAATGTGTATATGAATTCATTGGATTGTCGCGGGTGAATAGCCGGGGGTTGTGAGACGAGAGTTTTCTTTTCTTTCAATTCATGTAAATTTGTAAATTGATGTAATAATTATTTGTATGGCCGCACAACCGGGTCGGGGTTGTAGCCGTCATTGTATAATTTCTTTTTACTGTTTTTGCTCCTAGGATAGACCCATGGAGGGGTGCACAAACTACCGGGTATCCCGAAGTGTCGAGTGGCCTACTCACGAAATTGAGGGAGGTTGCTTCGCTTCGGGTACTTGGCGGGTAGTTTGCCGCACCCGTAGGGGTCTTGGGTGGGGTTTGGCTATTCACCGCGACCGTATAATCTGCTTTTCCTTACAGGCTCGTACGAATTGCGGGTTCCTAGTATATGGAATGTGTTCATCTGTGATCTGAAATGGCTATCATTGCAATATATTTATATATGATATTATTTAGGCGTTGCTTATGTTTTACAGCCGCGCTAGCCAGCCCCCGCTCTGTCGTTAGTTAAGTAACCTAACGGGTAATGACGGGGCCCCGTGGCGAATGCGAATGGCATAAGCGTACGTCATATTTTTGTTGTTTTCTGCAATGGTAGGATTAAATGATGGAACGCATTAAAAGAACTAATGCAAGAATATCACGCATTAAAAGAACTAATGCAAGAAAATAAACCAAGTAAAAGTCGTTGGAACACTTTCGAAAAACCACTCGGTTCTTTTCAAAATTAACTTTTAAATGCGGAGCTTGAGCCACTCCTTTTAAAAGCTATCTCGTTCCATCGATTATATCAGGTTCACTAGGTTCACGGTTTTGCCAAAACCATTCGTAGCCCTCCGTCATTTCACATGAATAGTCAATAGTATTCAAGCTATGTATGTTGGCCAAAGTCAAGGCATAGTGATTGGTAGCTATTGGGTATTCATGTGTAGCATAGATAGATGTGTTGGTTTAGGACAGTCGTACTGCCATTTTGGCCAAAGTCAAGGGTAGGTACGGGTGGATCCAAATTAACCTGGAGAATGACGGGTAGAACTTGACATGTGACTTATGATATTTTGGCCAAAGTCAAGGTCATAAGTGCATGGGGAAAAAATCCACATCGGGAGTTTCAAAAGAACTGAAACTTGCTAGTGTTACATACCATTTGGAGTGTGATGATTCTGGTAGGATTACTTCAGTTTCATCACGCGATGATATTTGGATTCCGATCTTACTGTGAGTATATGCTACTCCTCGAGAAATTTCTCACTTAACGATCAATGCTATAAACCAAGTAGGTGTCTAGAAAGGTGTTAGCGGGGCTACGCCCCCAGGGAAAAGAGGTTCTTAAATTAAGGAACTTCGCGAAAGCGTTGGAAAACCTCCCTCGAAGTACCGACACTGGCCTGGCTGAACGGTTAAACAAGAATTGTACGGTGAGATTGATCCTGACTAATTCTTCCTTTTTGGTTTGAGGAGGGATTTGAGAAACAGTGGGAGCCATCCTGTTTAGACAAACTAAAAACCATTCTAAACTTGCAAGAGCATCATGCTGAGTGTTTCTTCTCTCTCTCCTAATTGCAGCGACCAATCGACATGACTGGACTTAAGTTACTTCTAGATAAAAACATACTGACAGGGCCAAACTACAAAGATTGGCTCAGGAATGTCAAGATGGCAATCACTTAAGACAAGCTGGGGTATCTTCTTACCACCAAAGCTCCCCCTATCCCTGGTCCCAAAACCAGCGTCGCGGATAAGGAAATCCGCAAGACCTGGGAAATCGATTGCACGAAGGCCAAGTGTCTCGTGCTTGCCTCTATGGACAACGAACATCAGAGGAGGCACGAGAATATGGACCTCGAATCCATATTTCTCCATACAAAAGAACTATATGGAGAGCAGTCTCGTATCGCAAGATACGAAGTGTCGAAGAAGTTATTTTCGGCAGGTTGGCTGTCGGATCATCGGTAGCGGAACACGTGCTTAAGATGATTGGCTACATAGAAGAGCTCGCGGACCTTGGGACCACGTTAGAGAATGAGCTCTATACGGACTTGATTCTCCAGTCCCTTCCTTCCACTTACGCCCAGTTTATCCTGAACTTCAACTTACAAGAAAAGGAAGTTGAACTATCAGAACTCCTCAACATGCTGAGGAGCGCAGAGGGCACCCTACAGAAAGGTAGGGAAACATCCACTTTGTTTGTAGGAGGATCTTCCTCTTCTAGGTCCAAGGCGAAAGCCAAGGGAAAGAAGAAGAAAGCTCCCGCCAAACCAAGGGGCGGTGTTAGTAAAGTCGATACGAAGGGAAAGGAAAAAGCAACAAAGAAAGTGGGAAAGCTTGTGGATAAGGAAGAATGCTTCTATTGTCATAAGAAGGGACACTGGAAGAATGATTGCAGGGCTTGGAAGGCCAGAACACAGGATCTGAAGCAGGTTGCGGCTTCAGCTTCAGGTGTGTATGTTATTGAAAACTGTCTTTCAATAAACTCTACTTCCTGGGTATTGGATACCGGATCAGGATCTCATATCTGTAATTCTTTGCAGGCGTTGAGAAACCGTAGGGTTTTGAAGGCGGGTGACATGACCCTCAAAGTTGCAAACGGAGCTAGCATGGATGCTAAGGCCGTGGGGGACTATCACCTGGGAATGTCAGATGGACATGTTTTGGTTTTGCGTAATTGCTTTTTTGTACCCAACGCAACTTGTAATATCATTTCTGTATCTTTGGTTTCTAAAGAAGGTTATGAATTTGCGTTTGCATGCAATGTTGTAAACAATCACCTTAATCAAGTTCTGATTGGGTCAGGTACATTGAGCAATGGTATATACGTATTAAACCAACCACAGATTTTCAATATCCAGAATACACACAAAAGAAAGTCTCCGGAAATAAATCAGACTTTCTTATGGCATTGTAGACTGGGTCACATCAATAAGAGAAGGTTGACGAAGTTACATACAGAAGGATATTTGAATCCGTTCGAATATCAATCGTATGCCACTTGTCAATCCTGTCTCAAAGGAAAAATGACAAAGACTCCATTCACTGGACACGGAGTAAGAGCGAGCGAGCTCTTTGGACTCGTACACAGCGACGTGTGCGGTCCAATGTCTACACATGCGCGAAGCGGTTATTCTTACTCATTACTTTTACGGATGACTTTTCAAGGTACGGTTATGTCTTCTTAATGAAACATAAGTCCGAAGCCCTTGGAAAATTCCAGGAATATAAGAATGAAGTAGAAAAACAAACTGGCAAAAGTATCAAGATTCTAAGATCGGATCGAGGTGGTGAATACTTGAGTGCCGAGTTCCTGGACTATTTAAAAGAGAACGGAATTCTCTCTCAGCTTACTCCTCCATACACTCCGCAACATAACGGTGTATCGGAGAGATGGAACCGAACCCTAATGGATATGGTACGATCCATGATGAGTAACGCTGAGTTACCGTGATCATTCTGGGGGTATGCGCTAGAATCAGCGGCATACCTTTTGAACCGAGTTCCCACTAAGACTGTGCCTACTACACCATATGAGATGTGGTGTGGGAAGAGGCCCCATCTTAATCACATTAAGACATAGGGATGTCCAGCTTTTGTTAAAAAGCAGCATGCGGACAAACTCGAGGCACGCTCAGTACAGTGCAAGTTTGTGGGATATCCAAAGAACTCCAAGGGATATTTCTTCTACCGCGAAGAGGAACAAAAGGTTTTTGTTTCTCGTCATGCCCACTTTCTAGAACACCAGTTCTTAGAAAAGGAAATTAGTGGGAGCGCAGTAGAACTAGAAGAAATTCCAGAACCACAGACTATTACTGAAAGCTTAGTGGAACCAGAGGGTTCAAAAGAACAGGACATTCCTACGCCGCTCCGCAGGAGTAGTAGGCAGTCTCATCCGCCCGAGAGATACTACGGTTTTATCATAGACGGGGATAGAGAGGATTGCATCATAGATTATGATGAGCCTACTAGCTTCCAGCAGGCCGTTCAGAGCGTTGACTCGGTAAAATGGCTGGATGTAATACGGACCGAAATGGAGTCCATGTACACCAACAAAGTATGGACGTTGGACATTTCTCCAGACGGGGTAAAACCCGTAGGATGCAAGTGGATCTTCAAAAGGATGATTGGTGTAGACGGACAGGTTGAGACCTATAAAGCTAGACTGGTTGCAAAGGGTTTTTGGAAAAGACCTGGTTTGGACTATGACGAGACCTTTTCTCCAGTAGCTATGCTGAAATCCATTCGGATCCTTCTTGCCATTTCTGCCTTCCACGATTATGAGATTTGGCAGATGGACGTAAAGACCGCTTTTCTAAATGAAAATTTAGAGGAGTGTGTCTATATGGACCAGCCAGAGGGTTTCATTCAGAGTGGGAGCAGCGGAAAGGTGTGCAAGTTGCTTAAGTCCATTTACGGACTAAAGCAGGCATCGCGGAGTTGGAACATCTGTTTTGATGATACGGTCAAGGAATTTGGCTTTATCAAAAATCTAGATGAACCATGCATCTATAGTAGATTTGTAGCGAGAACTGTAGTATTCCTTGTTTTATATGTGGATGACATTCTCTTAATAGGAAATGACATTCCTATGCTACAATCTGTCAAGGGGTTCTTGTCACACAGGTTCTCCATGAAAGACCTGGGTGATGCCTCATACATCCTGGGGATTCGGATCCATCGAGATAGATCCAAGAGGATATTAGGACTTTCACAGTCCAGGTACATCGACACCATACTGAAAAGATTCAATATGGAAGATTCCAAGCGCGGTAACCTACCGGCTTGTCACGGGATCACCCTCTCTAAAGAGATGTCTTCCAAGACTGATTTGGAGAGGGATCGCATGTCTATTTTACCCTACGCTTCTGCGGTAGGCTCTATAATGTATGCGATATTGTGTACCAGACTGGATGTAGCTTATGCACCGAGTGTGGTAAGCCGGTATCAGTCAAACCCTGGGGAGAAACACTGGATAGCGGTAAAGAACATTCTCAAGTACCTGAGGAGGACTAAGGAGATGTTCTTGGTGTATGGCGGAAAAGACCTCCAGATCGAGGCCTTTGCTGACTCCAGCTTCTAGAGTGACAAGGATGATTCCAAGTCCATGTCGGGTTTCGTCTTTACCCTCAATGGAGGGGCGGTGTGTTGGAAGAGTTCCAAACAGGAAACCGTTGCAGACTCGACGATGGAAGCGGAATACATCGCTGCATCTGATGCCGTAAAAGAAGCTGTCTGGATGAGGAAGTTCTTGAAAGAACTTCAGGTGGTTCCGTCCATTGTTGATCCAATACCTCTGTATTGCGACAACAACGGGGATATAGCTTTAGCGAAGGAACCCAGGTCCCATCAGAGATCAAGACACATCTTGAGGCGGTATCACCTGATCAGGGAGATCGTGGATCGCCAGGAGATCGAGGTTCGGAGGGTTGCTTCAGAAGATAACACTGCAGATCCATTCACCAAGGCTTTTCCCCAGACTCTGTTCGAGCGGCTGATCGAGATGATAGGTCTTCGATACGCCAGTACATGGCCTTAGTGCAAGTGGGAGATTGTTAGTGTATATGCCCTAGAGGCCATTATTGTATCATACTAATTTGTATATTACTTAATGGAAGCTTGGGATATTCACCTTGTATATACAATCTTGCTCAAAATAGTAGTATGCTGCTTGGTTTGTTTCTACTTTAATGTGTACATGTGTTTATTTTAGTATATCACCTATACACATTAGTGGAGCCCTTAGGATCTTTGCTTGATTACCAGCGTTGTGATGGCAGTCATACTAGTGGGGGCTGGGTAATCTATAAGCACATCCTTATGCAGGTCCCTAGTCGCAGGACTATCGAGACAGGGCATCGATACTCCGGAGTAGACTAGCGTATGCGCTTTTCATCCCAGAGTGGGAGGTGGTCTGTCCCACAGCCATCAGTACGTCGGACTGGAGATAGTATACGGGTGCTCGTTAGGTTACGAGTACACTGGACAGGACTCGTCGGGAACTGACCGGTTGGTATTATACCTATCGTCAGTTATCAGTTCCCAGGTGACATGAGTACAGCTTAGTCCGCTGACTTGACACTGTCACTTCGCCTCGAGTGTGTTCCCACTGTACTTTGATTACTACCCTACCACGGCTCAAAGGAGTCGTGCAAACAGGTAGTAGTTGGGTGCAGTCCCGAAGCACTTGGAGGCAGTGACGGTTAGACAGGATTCGTCTCTCCCGGTATTGGGGGTTGACATCGCGCTGTGTTTAGGAGAGTCATTACACGAGTTGTCCCTGGCCAGGGCAAGCGAGATATACAGGTAGGCTTCCAGTGTTATCTTAGGGTGCTTTGGGCTTCACTCCGACACGACTTGTACCGCTATTAGGGGACTGACATTTACCGCCCCCTAGGCCCGCCACACGATGTATCAGACGAACAGACCGGACATTATGGAGACTGTCACATTCAGGCTCAGTAGGAGGTCAGATGGGTTTCACCTCGTCAGTCTTCTTGTCGGCATCTACATGGGGACCGTTACGCACATCTAGTGCCGCTTGCGGTCTGTGGTTAAACCCACTGCCAGCGTAGTGTCGAGTCTTTAGAGTCCCACACAGAAAGCTATTCGCCTTTAGGCAAAAGAGTAGAGGTCGCATGGTTTTGCGACAGGTCGCATGGTTTTGCGACACGGTTCGGTCACATCCGTGCACTTATGCATGTACAGTGTCCGGACAGTTAACACTAGCGGGCTTTGGTTTAAGCCAGATCCTAGTGTACGTTTTGGGATTGGTTTTATCCAGTATGTATTCGTGTTCCTCGAAACGCGGATGCGGGTGTGTATGCACAGTTGACGGAGAGACAGAGGCAGAGGATTCTCATTAGGGTTGTTGACTGTTGACTGTTGACCATTGACTTTTTGCTCAACCCTAATGAGAATATGATATGTAATTAACAATAATATTAATTAAGTATTATAGTAACATGGTTGTTGAGGGGTTGACTTTGTTGACTTGTTGACTTTGTTGACCGGTTGACTAGGTTGGACTAGTTGACCATCATGATGACAATGGCTATCATTTCATGGCAAAGACTTTTGCTTGCTTGTTCTCTTATGCAAAATGAGTGCATGAAATGATATGGCTATTGTAGCTTAAACCATCACTAATACCTTATTGTTATTATTGGTTATGATGGTTTTGGATTATGAGAGCCAAAAGAGAAAAGTCTTGCTCATTCTTTCATTTCCTTTCTCTCTCTTGTGTTCTTGAGCTCTCATCTTCTTCCTCTTGCTCTCCCTCTCTTTAGTCTATGGTTCACTTGTCTCATGTGTTGAGAACCAAGAACCATAGAGAAAAATCCCAACACACTCTCCTCTACTCACTCTAGTTCATAAGGTTTAGCAAACCGAGTGAACTAGTTTCTTCAAAGCTCGAAGAAGAAGCCAAAGGTAGAAGCTTTCAGGTGGATCGATCTTCGGCGCAAGGAGACGACGGGGTGAAGCCGATCCGGACAACCATCGAGGTTTGAAGACGAAGGACTTCAAGAAAGAAAGGTATAACCCCCTAACCGAGTAGTTAACAACTCCTAGTTAGGTTGTTAGTTAGATGTTTAACAAAGATCCGGTTTTGAGTCCATGTTACCGCCTCTAGAAAATTGTTTTTCATCAAATTCCGCATGCCCGAAAGTACCGGGAGAGGTAGCATGGACTTACAATATATATTTTATATTTATTGTTTTCGTTTCAAGTATGATGCTTATGAAGCATAATAAATGGGACTTCATTAATGTGATTAATGAAATAAAAGAAACCTAAAGTTGTTGTAGAAACTTATTTCGAAAACTGGTAGCTCTAGTTCTTGCTTTGCATAGCGGTATTCCTTGTAGAATATCCAGCACCGTATTCGATAATGAAAGAGCCGAGATCCTTGTTCATATCATAATATTGCAGTTTATATTCCCCAATTCTTATTCGTTTTATAAATAAACAGGTGCTTTTGACGCATGTCTGCTACATGTTACAGGTTACAGGTTCTTGGACAGAAAACAGTGCAAACGATGTAAAGACGATGAAAATGTGGACTTTAACCAACAAACAGAGAATCTTGATCAAGCCTACATAAGAACAACTCACAAAGCAAGATTCAAGACATCGACTCAAAGCGAACGGTTAAAAATCCATTGCAAATTGTTCACTGAAGATCTGGAACCAACCTAGAAGCCTAAATGGAAAAATATATATATAAATAAGAAGCCAAAGCCAACAAGAAGCAAACCAGGAAATTTCACTGAGAGATCTCCCCAAAGGGCCGCGGAACCGCGGCCCAAGCCCACTAATGCCGCGGTTCAGCGGCCATTTAAAGCCTGTGTCGGTGGATTTTTCTCGTGTCGGTGCGTCGGTGCGGGTGTTGGGATTTTTCGTGGGCATATCTGTAATTGCACATGTGCGAGACTCTGTAACCCTAGTTTTCCTGTTTTCCTATAAATTGTAATCACAGATCTGTAAAACGCATGCCTCTTTTCAATAAACAAATTCAGATCTGTTCTGTATTCTTGCGTGGAGGGAGCCATCAATAAATTAGTAAGTTATTTTTTTTATTCTTTGTTTTAATTGTCTTTTAATTAGTATGCTTATTCATCCCCTAATGAGCGAGTAATCTCCTTGCTTGTTAGGGTTAGCCTTAGGGAAAGGTTTGAGAGATGAGATCTCTCACCCCTTTCATGCCCCTTCACAAGAATTAGAACTCCATGCATACACGCACAACCGCTCCCTACGGCACCCTACCCCTCGAGGTAACGGTGACACCGTAGTATAAAGGCCCGGTTGCGCGTGTTTTCCATGGAGGTTAGGGTAATCATCGATAAAGGAAGGATAAGAATCTAGAGGAAGAAACATCTTCCCAAAAGATTCTAATCCACTTCATTGATAATTACCACAACATCTAATAGATCTAAAACAAGGCATTGAAAGCGGTGAGGAAACCTTTAATCTCCAAACTTCCCCTAGACCTAACCCTAGCAAGACTTTAATTTACATTAATTTAGTTTAGTGATAGATCTAGGTTTTAGGTTTAATCAATCCAAACAACATTTGGAATCAACTCGTAAAAACACAATAAGAAAATTACCCATCTCTGTGGATCGACCCGTACTCACCGGCTAGCTGCAGAGCGATGCCGTTTCTGATTACGGTAAATACAAATTTTTTGACTAATCAATCCCTTCACCAGGAGTGACCTCTTTAGCAAAACTGGAAGATCCTACAAACTTACGGTTTAGTTTTTGATTGCTGCTATAGTTCTTGCTTTGCACAGTGGTATTTATGAAATATCATGCACCTTATTCGATGATGAAAGAGCCATGATCCCTTCACCGGAAGTGACCTCTTTAGCGAAACTAGAAAAGCCTAAAAAACACTCCTTTTTCAAAATTCATTCGATTCTACGACGATATCAAGTTCATTACGCAAAAGGTTTTCTTAAAAAAACCTGTCGTAGCCCTCTGTCATTTCAGATAAGTACTACTTAGTATTCATGCTGCGTTTGTTGGACTTTGTCAAGGCGTAGTGTGCGGTAGCTGACTAGTGCTTATCTGTTTTAGCATATGATGCGATTGGATTAGGATAGTCGTGCGACCTTGTTAGCGTTTGTCAAGGGTCGTGCGGGTGGGTTTAATTCAATCAGGAAATGACGGGTTGAACTTGACTAGCATCCTATGGTTTGTTGGCCTTTGTCAAGGTCATAGGACGCTTAGGGCAAAAACATTATCGGGAATTTCAAGTGTTGAAATTTGCAATGAGATTGCATACCTCCTATGAGATAGTTGGATCCCGATACCCACTGCGAGTAAGAATTACTCCTGGGAGAGTTTTACACATTACAATTAGCCGATCAAGTAGGTGTCTAGAAAGGTGTTGACGGGGTGATGCCCCTGGGAAAACGAGGTTTGTTTTAATTAGGTTCGTGCGAAAGCACGGGGAACCTCTCTCAAAGTACCGGCACTGGCCTGGCTGAAAAATTGGTGAACTTGTAAGGTGTAATTAATCCCGGCTAGTCTTTCCTTTTAGGGTTTGAAGGACGATTTGACTAAAACAGTGAGAGCCATCCTGATTAGATATATTAATAACCAATCTAATCTTACAAGAGTATACGCTGAGTGTTTTCTTCTCTCTCTCTCCCGGTAGCGCCCATGTCACGCCTTAATCAAGATAATAATACGGATGTATTGACCGAACCCGCTTGTTATACTACGCTAGGGAACGTTGGTCCAGCTCCAACTTATAATAGTTATAAGATCGAGCAGGAAATTGGGGATTACCAGAATTCCCGTGCCGCCCAAACAAAGAAAGTGCATAATGATGCATCTTCTTCTGGTGTGTTCATTACAGTGAACTGTTTCTCAGTATCCTTTACGTCCTGGGTATGAGATACCGGATTAGGATCCCGAAAAATGTAATCTGTTACATGGGCTACAGATAGGTAGAGAACTGAGAATGGGTGATAAGTTTTAAGAGTTAAAAATGGTGCAAGTGTTGCAGCCAAGTATGTTGGTAGTTATCACCCTGTATTACCAAATATATTGATTCTGAATGAATGTTATTAGATACCGAACCTGATATACAACATCATATCAGTCTCTTTATTTATTAAAGAAAGGATATAATTTTGTATTGTTGGATAATGTTTTGAACATTTCCTATATCAAGAGTTGATCGGTTCAGGCACGTTATCTAAAAGCATAGACGTTCTAAATCAAACTACAGTTCTTGACGTACAGAACACACACAAGAGGAAGAGTTCAGAAATGAACAAATCCTTCTTAAAGTATTATAGACTAGGTCATGTCAATGTGACCCGACTAGCTGAAGTTACAACAAGATGCATATTTAAATCAGTTTGAATTTACATCTTATAAAACTTGCCAGACATGTCACAAAGATAAGATGACCACAGCTCTGTTTATTGGAAATAGAGAAAGAGTTATTGAACTCTTGGGATTGATACATGATGATGTATGTAAGGTCCCTGTCTACACATACCAGGACCGGTTCTTTGTACTTCATTACATTCACTGATGATCTCTCAAGATTCGGACATATGTTCCTGTTGAAACACAAGTCTGGACCTTTTGAGAAATTCAATGAATATAAGTTAGAAGTAGAGAACCATAATGGGTATAAGTATTATGTCCTTTGATGAGATCAGGGAGGAGAATACTTGAGCACTGAGATCCTGGACTATTCTAAAGGAGAATGAGATTCTCTCTCAGCATTACTCCTCTGTATACACCACAGCACGTCGGTGCATCGGGGCGGAGCAATCACACCCTATGTGATATGGTGTGCTCTATGATGAGTACTATTGAGTTACCTATTTCCTTTTGGGTGTTATGCACTTGTGAAGCTGCATACCTATTGAATAGGGTTCCAATCAAATCAGGTGCCTACCGCTCCATATGTAATATGGTATGGGAAGAGCCCATCTCTTAAGGATGTTAAGATTTGGGGTTGTCCGGCCTATGTCTAAAAGCATGATCCGAACAAGCTCGAGGAAATGTCAGTTCTGTGGAAGTTTGTTGGATATCCCAAGCATTCGCAAGGGAATATCTTCTACCGAACCGAGGAACAAAAGGTGTTTTATTTCTCGGCATGCCACCTTTTTGAGATAAAAAGGGAATTTCTTGTAAAGGAATTAGTGGTCATGAGGTAGAACTAGAAGGAGTTCCAGCTATACAAACTGCAGCTGATGATTTGGTAGAACTGGAGGATTCAATAGTTTCCAACGAACCTCAGCCTCTCCGCCGATCTGGTAAAGTTCCCCACCCACCTGAGAGATACTTCGGTTTTTCTCTATGACAGTGGGAGAGAGGATTGCATCATGAGATGATGACCCAACTAGTTTCGAGCAGGCTATCAGGAGTGGTGACTCTGTAAGAATGGATGGATGTTATGCGATCTGAGATAGAATCCATATACACCAACAAAGTATGGACTTTGGTTGCTTTATCTGAAGGGTTAAATCCCCATCAGGAGCAAGTATATCTTGAGAAAATTACTAGGTGTACATGAAAAAGTTGAGACTTTCAAAACTATGCTTAAGTCCATCCAGATCCTACTTGTCACTTCTACACACCATGATTACGATATCTGGCGGTTGGGTGTCATGATTGTTTTTATAAAATAGTGATTTAGAAGAGAGCGTCTATAACTACACAGCCAGAAGGCTTCGTAGACAGTGGGAGCAGCCGAAACGTGTGCAAGTTGCTTTACAGATTAAAGTAGGCATCGCGGAGTTGGAACATCTGTTTTGATATGGTAGTCAAAAGAGTTTGACTTCATCAAAATGATTGATAAACCTTGTATATACAATAGGGTAGTAGGGAGTATGGTGGTGATCCTCGTATAGTACGTGGATGACATACTCTTGATAGGGAAGTAGTTTCCTATGCTACGCTCGGTCAATCTCCTCTTATCATATGGATTCTCTATATAGGATCAAGAAGATACCTCCTAAATCCTGGGTTTTGGATCTATAAGATAGATCTAATTGGATGTTAGGATTCTCACTAGGTGTAGTAAGATGGTATCAATCGATCCTGGGGAGAATCACTGGAAAGCTTCCAGGGTGGTAAGGTTGACTGAATATCAGTCACAGGCATTGTCTTTACCCTCGGTGGAAGGACGGTATGTTGGAAGAGTTCCAAGGCGATACCGTGGCAAACTAGACGATAAAGGCAAGATACATCGTTACCAAGGATGCTACCAAAGAGGTAGTCTGGATATATATAAGTTCATGAGATGAACTTCATTTCTACCATTGTGTAACAATGGAGTTGTGGCTTATTCCTAGGAACCCCCGTCCCATCAGAGATCCAGACATATTCTTAGGCAGTACCACCTTATCATGAAGATGGTTGATCTCCAGGGAGATCAAGGATAGGAGAGTAGATACAGAGGACAACAACGCGGATCCACTCGCAAAGGCCTATTTCCCAGTAGAGACTTTTATGGGATGGTTAAGTATGAGATACTTCAACAACAGCTGATTGTTGGGTATGCGATACCACGACAGATGGCCCTAGTGCAAGTGGGAGATTGTTAGTGATATGTATGCCTTAGAGGCCATTACAGTACATACGATGTATATTGTAGTGGATGCTCGGACATGTATATGGAGGACTTTCTTGCTCGACATGATAGTATGCTATCTGGTTACTCTTTATCTTAACATATACTCTGATTGTCTTTATTTTACATGTTGATAAAGCCCTTAGGATGAGTACTTGACTACCAGGACTATGATGCAGATCATACTAGTGGGGACAGAGTAGTCGCTAAGTACATCCTTCAATTGTTCCTAGTCGTAGGTGTATCGAGACAGGGCATCGATATACCAGAGTAGACTAGCATATGCTTCTTGACCCGTGTAGATGAGCGATGGATGATCCCATATCCATTGGTGTTTGACATCAGAGACAGCATGCGGGTGCTCGGTAGAGACTGGGTACACTGAACGGACTCGCCGAGAACTCCCAGATGGTATTATACCTAACGTCAGATGGCAGTTCTCTGGTGACACTGGTACAGGTTAGTCCGTAGACCCGAGATCGTCATTGAGTCTTGTGTGATTCCCACTGTGCTTTGATTTCCACATACCATGTCCAAGAGGGCATGCAAAATGGTGGCTTTTGGGTACAGTCCCGAATCACATGGAGGCAATGAGCGATAGGAGGTGTTTCGTCTCTCTCGGTATTGGGAGTTGATGTTGCGTTGTGTTCGATTGGCCATAACTAGAAATCCCTGGCCAGGGTTGCTGAGATTTAGTAGTAAGTGTTATCAGTAGTTTCTCGAACTGTTATGGACCTCATATCGACACGACTTATCGGTTACTAGGGTCTGACGTTTAACACCCATAGACTAGATATGCGACATATCAAACGAAGAGACTAGACTGTACGGGAGTGTTGCTAATTGGATTCGCAGGAGAATGTACAGGCTTGCTTGTTGATCTTCTGATTGCTCAATACCTGGGTAGCTGTTATATTTAGCTGACCGCTTGGAGCTTATGGGTGTTTGATATGATCATCACCTACTGCCGGCGTATTGACGATTCTTTAGAGTCCTACACAGAGGTTTCTTGGCTTAGGCAAAACGGAGTAGAGCACATATGTGATATGTGCGGGACTGAGAATAATACGATATGAGATACCGTATTCTATTCTCGCGATATGAGATATCGGCCGGGTATATGTGATATAACCGGGTTATCGGATCAAGTGTTGATTCGATGAATTGGTACATATTATATTAGTCGGTTATATATATATATATATATGACCGAGTTATCGGATTAAGTGTTGATTCGATAATTTAATGTATTATTATATATGAGATATATTACTTTACGTTAACTAATATAAGCTCGCTTTATTGATTCATTTTCTCACAGGATAATACATTAATATATATGTGATATATGTTAATTGTATTATTTTCTTTTGTTGCAAAATATATTATATATGTGATATATAATATTGTAACAAGTTAGGATTACAATGCAACATGTTTTGTAGAGTTTAAACATGGTTAGGGTTTGTATTAGGGTTAAGCTTAGATGAAGCTTCATGAAGCTTTGACTTTGACTTTATTCTTTGATATTTTGTGAAGATATTTGTTAACCCAACCCAAATCTCAACCCATGGTTTATTCTCTACAAGGATTAAGGATGTGATCTTTAACCCATGGTTGCAATTCTAACCTCACACAACAATTCATTATTCATCACAAAAGCTTTCTTCTTCTTCTTCTTCCTCCATGAAAAAGCTTTCTAGCTTTTTGTGAAGTGATGATTTAAAGTGAGAAAATGAAAACAAAAGAGAGAAAAATTCCTACTTCATCATCCTCATCTATTCTAGCCACTTATATTAGAGTGTTCACTTCATTAATACTTGATTAGAGAAATGAGAGCTTGAGTTTAAGATTCTTCAAGGTAGATCATTTTCGAAAAGGAAGACTTCTAGCAAGCATGGATCATTCGACATGTGGAGCCACTCTAGAGTCCGGAAGTTCATGGATCGCGGCGAAGGGACTACTACTCGAAGCTTATGAAGCAAAGGAACGGACTAGAAAGGTTGTAATCCCGCTCTCTTAGATGTAAAGTTGTCTACATGCATGTTAACCCTAATTCTCTAGTTAAGATCTTGGTTAGGGTTTGCTTAGCACCCGAAAAATTTTAAAGTAGCATGATTGATGCTTGCCAAAACCTTCACAAGGTGCTATGCTAACTCTACAGTATGCTCCACTTCTTCATAGCTTAAGTGAATCTAGGAGCTTGAGCAAAGGGACTTCGTGGTTGATCATCGTAGACTTGGAAGGATTCAAGCGAACCGGTTCAAACCCTACCCGATCCAAGGAGTCACAAGAGGAAGTCTACAAAGGTTGTATTACTTACCTCCTAGTGTTAGACAATACTTAGTATGTGATACTATATGTTGTTACCCTAGTTTTCTAGTTCGATTCATAGTTGATATTGTTTAGCACCCCCTAAAATTTTAATAAAGCTAGTGTGATACAACCCAAAACCTAGGATGGTGCTAGAGAATCCCTACATTGGTATCAGAGCCAGGCTAGAAACTTAGACGATGATAGATAAATTACGAAACCGAAATAACTCCAAAATACGATATTCTGGAACCCTAAAATATTGCTCTCTATCGATTTTAAAATGGGCTCGAAAAATTTTTTTAGCAACTGCAGAAGTTTGTATTTGATGCACTGAGAACACCAGAGAAAAACGAGGCGATTCCACAAGTTTTCAATCGGCCACACACTCCATAATTCCGGCCTGGCCGGCCCCCTTGCCTCAAAATTGTCTCGTTTTGCTCTAGTGCTCTGGTCTGTAGATTTTTGGGTTTCAGGTGTTGCTAGTTTAGCCCAAAATTTCTTGTGATGTTAATTTTGCTTAGGGACTAATTTATAGTATTTCTTAGTCATAATTTTAACATTATTTTTGGTAACTTGGACGACGTTTAACAGTTCGAGCGAACATCAATCACCCCTCATTGCTTTCGCTGGAAATTTTCCAAGTGTTGGAATTTTCCAAGTTAAAGTTATTTGAAAGTTCATGCAAGTAACCCTATGGACCCTCTAGAGGAACATAACCCTAAATCGATTCTATGACCATGGAACCACGGCCAAACCATAGGGTTTGCCATAGTCTCGTGGCGCCATAGGTGAGGGAAGGGTTGACCCTTCTACGGTTGGTCTATAGGCACTATGGCGTGTTTTGGGTATTTTAGCTTTGCTCAAGTGTTGAGCTCTCGCGGTAATTTGTGTGTGTTTGTTGATTCGATCAAAACGTTTAAATATCGTCTAGATATTTGTGAATGTGATACAATAATTGGAATCTACACTAATTAGTTTTGTAAAAAGTAATTAGTTGCGTGTAAATCTAATATTTTGACCTCGGTAGAATCGGGAATCTTGTTGAATTACCCAGCTTCTTTTGAAAAGGTGTTTTCATATTTGAGATCTAAATATAAGATTTGCATTGTTAGGCATGAAATCCAGAATATTTGATATTCAGGGTTTATGATGTCTAAAGGAAATGTTGATTCCATTTGTTGTAGTTTTTCACTTTCTTTTCTGCGACAGTAAGTGTAGTATGTGGTGTATCGCCGGTTTCGTTGCTATACATCAACGACAATTGGGGTACGCAAACTTATTTACGTTGATGATATGTGATATTATGTGTTGCTGAGATATGGTGTACAGGATCGTCGTGAATGAATGGCCGAGGTTTTTATGTGAGATGAGAGTTTTTCTTTTCATTCATGTAAAATTAATTGTATGTAATATTCTTTTATTGGGGTACTTCCGGGCTGAGGATGACGTCACCATTGTTGTATATTTTTTATTTTTCCGCATTAGGATAGACCCAAGGAGGGGAGCACAAGTGACCGGGTTCTAGTTCAGTGGGAGGCCATCTCGAGGAGTCGAGACCGCATCTCCTAAACTCTAGAATTCGTAGGGTCACTTGCCGCTCTCGTAGGGGTCTAGGGGTGTGGGCTTGGCTATTCATCGCGACCATGGAATCTGTATTTTCTATTGTTGGCTAAATACAAAATACGGACCTCCTAGTATATCCTGTATTTTCATATATATGCTTCTGCCGTTGATATTCTGTGATGTGATCACTTTATATGTTGAGACGAATGATGTATTATATATAAGATATATAATAAACGTTGCTTATGTTTTGCATCCGCGCTAGTCCCGCCCCGCTATGCCGTTAGTTAAGTAACCTTGTTGGATATATGTATGCCCCAGAGGCCATTATATGATAGTCTATATACCAGTATGTGTGTGTGTGTGTATTCAAGGGACAATCTTGTTTGACATGATAGTATGCTATCTGGTTGAACTTTATCTTGACATGTTCATTTGATCATGCTTTCACTCATTTGGTACATGTTGATATAGCCCTTAGGATATGCTTGACTACTGAGATTATGATGCGGATCATACTAGTGGGACATGTGTAGTTTATGAGCATATCCTTGAAATGTTCCTAGTCATGGGTGTATCGAGACGGGGCATCGATATTACCAGAGTAGACTAAAGTATACGTTACTTGTCCCATATGATGGGCGATGGATGATCCCATATCCATTGGTGTGGTGACACCAAAGACCGTATACGGGTGCTCAGTGAGACTGGGTACACTGAACGGACTCGCCGAGAACTCCTATGTTGTATTATATCTATCGTCAGATAGCAGTTCTCAGGTGACACTGGTACAGGTTAGTCTGTAGACCTGAGATCGTCATAGAGTCTTGTGTGTCCCCCCACTGTACTTTGATCTCCACTCTACCACGTCTCTACTGAGTCGTGAAAATAGGTGGATTTTGGGTACAGTCCCGAGGCATATGGAGGCAATGAGCGATAGGAGGGGTTTCGTCTCTCCCGGTATTGGGGGTTCATGTTGCGCTATGTACGATTGGCTATAACTGGAAGTCCCTGGCCAGGGCTGCGGAGATTTACTGATAAGTGTTATCAGTGATTTCTCAATCTGTTATTAGCCATATACCGGAATAACTTTTTAGGTTAATGGGGCCGACGATACCACCCATAGACTTGATATGCAGCATTATTGACGAAGAGACAGGACTGTAAGGTAAGTGTTACCAGTTTGCTCGACGGGAGTTTTAGCAGGTTCGCTTGTGTCTCTTCTGATCGCTCAATACCTGGGAGCCGTTACGTACAGCTTGTGCCACTTACGGTTTGTGGGCATATGATGTGATCACTGCCTACTGCTAGCGTATTGACGAGTCTTAGAGTCCCACAAAAGGGTCTCCTAGCTCAGGCGAAACGATGTAGGGTGCATATGAGATATGCGCAGGAGCTCGATTAAATGCGTGTAGTTGATACCGTATTTTAATCGGGCGTTTACAATTGGATGGGCCGTATATGATACGACCGGGTTATTAAATCAAGTGTTGATTTAATATTAAGTCCATTATCTCATTTATTAAAACCTATTTCTTTATGATGCATGCATGAGTATATGTATATGTTGATATGGATGCACACATGCAAGCATACATGTGTCATGGTTGATGATACATCGGTGGTGGCAATGCAAGACTCACATGGTAACATATTCGTATATTTTGTTTATTTGAGAAAAGCAAAATGGGAACAAAATCATGGTTGACTATTCAACTCTTTTGAGTTGACCAAAGTTAATGGTTTCTTAGCCCATGGTTTTTTAGCCCATGGTTTTGCTTAATCTCAAGTCACAAAATATCTAGATATTTTGTAACCATAGTTTAGCATGACATAATTCTAACTCACTTGGATTATGTTGCATTATTCTCTTGGGTCAAGTTTAGCCATCATCTTCTTCCTCTCTCTCCTTCAAGCTCTTTAGGGTTTCAAAAGAAAGAGAAGAAATTAAAAAGAAAAGTTTTTAAAGTGAGATCCAAACCCACATCACCGTTCTATACTAGTCTAGCCCATTAGTGTAGGTTGTTTGCTTCACCTCTTCATAAATCAAGTGAATCTAGGAGCTTGAGCGAAGGGACTTCGTGGTGGATCATTGTAACATTCAAAAAATTTAGAAATAAATAAAATTAATTAATTAAATAATAAAATATTAAATTAAAAAGTTATTGAAACCAAATAGGACATTTTCATCAGTAGTATGTAAAATAAATTAAATTAATGTTTTAATATGTAACATAAATAAATTATAAGGGTTTCAATGATAAATTTAGCTTCATTTTAAGAAAATAGTGTTTATATAATAAGATAGGCAGTGACGGGTTTGTAAGTAATGTTTAGAAATTTTGTGCAAATGGGAATTTAATTAAGGGTGTAAGTAGAAAAGGGGTTAATTAAGGTTTAAGTTCAGAATTTTAATCACAAGATAAATAAATTAAAATGAAAATGCATGATACATCCTCCTTTCATGCACACTACACACTCAACACCTCCTACTTGCTTGAAACCACCACTATTCCTTAGTTGACACCTCCTCCTTTACCTCACTCTTCCCTTTACCACAAATATATCATGTGTTCAGATCATATTAACAAACTAAAGTTCTGAAAATTCAAATGAAAAGAAGGGAAAACAATTAGAAATCACAAAAAGAAAGAAAAGAAAAGAGAAGTGAAGAAGAAGAACTAAGCTAAGGGTTCACCATCAAGCTAGGACTAGGAGCTTGTGCATCTTGGAGAAAGTTCTTCCAGCAATGTCCTTGTAAGTAAAAATCCTTAACTCAGTAGAATTAATTCTGGATTTGGTTTAAGTTTTAAATCAAAGGTCTATAATATTGTATTTTAGGCAAAACTAAGTTCTGTTAAAATCTGCTATAGTTTAGATAAAATGTGTCTTAACCAAACAGTGCCTAAATATTGTATGTTGGACTTAGAACAAACCCTAGAAGAACGAACCCAAGGGCTCGGATTTGGGCCGGCGACCTATAGGCGAATTCCGGCATCGCCGGATTTATGATAAGCTTTGGTGATTTGAGTTTTGGAGTGGGTCTCCGTATAGGATTTGGGATAGTTTGGTATTGTTTAATTAAATTAGTTTAACTGTATATAAAATCTAGGAACTAATATCGGAAAAGAGATCAAAATTCTAAAATACTACACGGATAAAACGTAACGTGTTCTGTTTTCTGTCCCGATGCAGCGTTTGGTTAAATTTCAGTGAGGTTAAGTGTTAGGTAGCTTGAAATAGTCGTATGCAATATAACTAGTACGTAAGAACGTGTGTTTTCATATTCGCCGTGTCGGAGTAGCCGTTTCCTTATACAAGTTAATTTTCGATGTTAGATTCAAATACAGGAACTTCGGAGGCCATAAGGAAAGGAAAGGGATTAGCGATTTCTGAATAGTTTACGATGTATTCCGGTGAGTAGACTAAACATCTACCGGGGAATTTTGTAAAGATGGCGTGTTACACCCGTAGTTAGATTTAAATTCAAGTTCTGCTTTTGTATGTTAACTTTATCATATGCATGCTAAAATCTACATATATATCTCCAGGATTAATATTTGTTAGAACATTGCACCATTATCGACGGGTTATGCTGCACATGCACATATCTACATGTTACACTACACCTCGTCGGTATTAACATGTCACTGTACACTTAGAAATTATCTTGTTAAAATTGATTCTTATCATACTTAAATATAAATAGTCGTAGAAATTAGCATATATGATATCATATTTTATATTCAAGTACTAGTAGTTGATATAAGAGGCAATTGTATTATTGAGGACTTATGGTTTTAAGTTTTCATATACTATTATGAAAAATCAGTGATTTTCATGAGTTCGTGTCACGTCCACCATAAGTTGTCGATTTTATGATTTGGTTTTTATTCCGAACCGAGTTGGGGGTCATACGGTTGCGGATTTACAATTTTTATCCAGACTGAGTCGGGGGGCATACAGTTGGATACATGGTGGACCCGTTCGAGACCGAGGGGGAGGATAGCAGCACTTTAGGCGGGGAGCCTAACGAGGTTACTCGATTCCGGAAACAGTTATGAACACGGCGGATATCTAGATGATACCGACAGGTGTGATTGATTACAGGATCGTTCGTGGAATGACGCCTGAGAGAGACAGAAGATTTGTGTCGATGTTGGACACGGAAAGATAAACTTTATTTAGAAATAAGTGATGAGATTTCAGTTTTAGTTTATATGATTAGTAGTACAAATTCAAGTTTCTCACCTGCTGTCATGCATCATACTTACCAATATTGCATTTAGTTATAGTCGTCATATTTACACTATTAGCCGTTATATGTTAGTTATATTCACTGAGTTGGCAACTCACCCGCGTTGTGCCACAGTTCCTTGCAGAGGTAGAGTGGACGGTTAGCAGCAGTGCAGATCCACTTTTGCAGCTTTTATCGCATCTTTTGATAGGTGGGTTACATATGTAGTAACCTTCTCTTTTGGTATTGTATTTTGAATCTAGAAAATCTCCATCAGACCTTGTATTGTGACTTAGAGTGAGAAAGGGTTATATGTATATTATTTGACCGATGAGATCTCTTAGTTCTATACATTGTTATTTCTTTTACTTTGTCTGAAATTATTATTGATTTCATATACGTTTGAATATTTACTTCTACTATTGACATTGTTGATTCCAACTCGGGATGCAACCAAACTTAACATTTTGTAATTTCTTTTATTATGAATTCAATAGTGAGTTACCGTTAGGATCTTAATTACATAAAACTGTGATTTTTACTTAAAAACTAAAATTTTATAAAAACTCCGTAAAAAGGGTTTTGATCTTGGTTTTTGGCTTACTCGGGTTGTGTAGATATCTTTAGATATTATACAATCTAAGTGCCGGTCACATCCAAATTTTGGGCCGTGACAGTCATCGTGGACTTGGAAGGATTCAAGTGAACCGGTTCAAACCCTACTTGATCCATAATGAAAAAGAATAAAATAAAAATGGGGTGTCTCCTTCTAGAAGCTCATTCTTGTGAATTTACAAGAATGCCCTTTTCCGTATTTTCATACCCGTATCCGTATTCCGAAAATACGGATACATTAAGATTAGTATAATCCAATACTACAATACTTGTATCCGGCTTAAACCAAAGCCCACTAGTATTATCCGTCCGATCGTCATTCAAGTAGCCAGTACACGAATGCGATCGAAACCCTACAGTAAGACCATACGACATCTACATCGTCTCGCCTGATCCAGGGAAACCCTCTGTGTGGGACTCTAAAGACTCGACAGTACGCTGGCAGTAGATTTAACCACAAGTCCGTCAGTGGCACTAGCTGTACGTAACGGCAACTCAGGTACATGATGAAAAGGAGGCCGACAAGAGAACTCGTCCGTAACCCTTACTGAGCCTGTCCGTGACAATATCCGTACGGTCCAGTTTGTTCATCTGAGAGTACCGCATGTATGGTCTAGGGAGGTGGTGAACGTCAGACCCCTAACAACCGTATAAGTCGTGCCGGTGTGGCTCAAAACCATCCGAGAATCTACTGGTCAGTCCACCAGTAATTCTCAATCAGCCCTGGCTATGGACTTATGGTAATGACCAACCGATCACAGTGCGATATCGACTCCCCATACCGGGAGAGACGAATCCCTAATAGTCGCTCACTGCCTCCATGTGGCTCGGGACTGTACCCAACTAAAACCTGTTTGCACGACTCCTTTTAGCCGTGGTAGGGTAGTAATCAAAGCACAGTGGGAACTCACACGAGACAAATGACGACCTTAAGTCGACAGACTATCTGCATACGTGTCACCTGAGAACTGCTATCTGACGCTAGGTATAGTACCATCTAGTCAGTTCTCGGCGAGTCCTGTCTGGTGTACTCACACCCAGTGAGCATCTGTACAATCTTAGGTGCACATCACCAATGGTTGCGGGACCAATCCATCTCCCCTCGTCAGGGTCTAGATATGTATACACTAGTCTACTCTGGAGCATCGATGCCCAGTCTCGATACTCCTGCGACTAGGGACATTTAAGGATGTGCCTATTGACCATCCAGCTCCCACAAGTATGACTTCCATCACAATGCCGGTAGTCAGGAAAACACCCTATGGGCTTTATCAACATGTATATGGAATACAAAGAAAAATATATAACATGTTAAGATAAAGGCAAACCAAATAGCGTACTATCATATCAAGCAAGATTGTTATGTACATACATATCCCTAGCATCCTATACAATGAAGGCCTCTAGGGCATATATATCCAACAATCTCCCATTTGCATTAAGGCCTGTAATTGGCGCAATGAGTACCTACTGTCTGCACTAGATCCAGTTGATGGTGTACCACATGCCCAACATCTTAAATAGCCTCTCGAACTGGACTTGAGGGATGACCTTGATGAATGGATCTGCCGTGTTATCTTTTGTGTCCACTCTCCGTACCTCGATCTCCCTGATCAGGTGATACCGCCTCAAAATATGCCTGGATTTCTGATGGGACCTTGGTTCCTTTGCTAATGCTACAGCCCCTTTGTTATCACAATACAAAGGTATTGGATTTGCAATGGACGGAACCACCTGAAGTTCAGAGATGAACTTCTTCATCCAGACAGCCTCTTTTGCGGCATCGTTAGCAGCTATATACTCAGCCTCCATAGTTGAGTCTACGACGGTATCCTGTTTAGAACTCCTCCAACATACCGTCCCTCCATTGAGGATAAACACAAAACCTGAAATGGATTTAGAGTCATCTTTGTCACTTTGGAAGCTGGAGTCGGTAAAATCCTCGACCTGGAGGTCCCCATTACCGTAAACCAAGAACATCTCCTTAGTCCTTCTCAAGTACATGAGAATGTTCTTTACCGCTATCCAATGCTTCTCACCTGGGTCAGACTGATACCTGCTTACCATACTAAGTGTGTAAGCTACATCTGGTCTGGTACACAACATCGCATACATTATGGATCCTACTGCCGAAGCGTATGGTATAATGCCCATGCGAGCCCTCTCTTCATCAGTCTTTGGAGACATATCTTTGGAGAGGGTGATCCCGTGACAAGCAGGTAGATTACCGCGCTTGGAATCTTCCATACTAAATCTCTTTAGTATAGTGTCAATATACCCAGACTGTGAAAGTCCCAACATCTTTTTGGATCTATCACGATAGATCTTAATGCCCAGAATGTAGGATGCATCTCCTAAGTCTTTCATGGAGAATTTCTGTGACAAGAAGAGCTTTACTGATTGTATCATAGGGACATCATTCCCTATCAGTAGTATGTCGTCGACATACAAAACGAGTAAGACTACTGCTCCTTCTACAATCCTCCTATAAATGTATGGTTCATCTACATTTTTGATAAAGTCAAATTCTTTGACCGTCTCATCTGTAGGGTTTCCTTACACCTCTATTAGGGTTTTGAAGCATCACACATGCCATAACAATAAAATTTTGACGTGCTAAGTAAACTTTACTATGAATCGAACTAGAATTTATGAAGTAACTATTAATAGTATCAAATATTAAGACTTAAGTTATACTAAGTGATGAGACTACAACCTTTGTAGACCTCTTTGGAAGACTCCTTTGCTTTGGAAGAGTTCGCTTGATCAACTCCTCGTCCACGACGATCCACCCGAAGCTCTTTGCCCTAAGCTTGATGCTTCCTTCGATCTTTGAAAATCTTGAAGCACAACACCCTACACAAGATAGCAAAGGTTGTGTAGGATGATGAAGTGGTTGCTTTTCTTATTTAATACCTTTTCTTTTATTTGTCTAACTCTATTTTAACAATTAAAAGAGAGCTAGAATGAGGAGGAAGAAGATGGCTCTCTCCTTTTCTTTTGGAGTGAATAATGATAATAATGAAAAAGAAAATGAGAGAGAGAGAGATATATATATCTTATCATAACCATAACTATAGTTAAATCATATCTAGATATTTTTATTTAGGGTTAAAGGCAAAAGGAAAAAGAACCATGGTTGAGTTAAATTCAACCATGGAAATGTGTAGAAAAGTGTAGAAGGAATGACTCATATATCTTTTTCTTTTACCTTTAACTTTAATGAAATTATCCATATATGTATTTATCTACAATATGATTCTTATATTGTCATCCTCTTTGTATCATCAACCATGATACATTTCATGTATGTATGTGTGTATGCACATCATCATGTACATATACATGCATGTATCCATAAGAAGAAAAGGATTTAAATAAATAATATAAAAGTCAATATTAAATCAACACTTGATTTAATAAATCGGTCATATCTTATACAACCCGACTAATATTAAATGCCCGATTAAAATACAGTATCATATACTTGTATTTAATTGTGCCTCCACACATATCTCATATGTGCACCACTTCGTTTCGCCTGAGCCGAGAAACTTCTATGTGGGACTCTAAGACTCGTCAATACGCAAGCAGTAGGTGATGATCATATCAAACACCCACAAGCCGCAAGCGGTCAGCTAAACGTAACGGCTACCCGGGTATTGAGCGATCAGAATAAGAACAAGCGAACCTGTCAAAACTCTTGTCAATCGATCCGGCAACACTAACCGTACAGTCCGGTCTCTTCATCAGATATGCTGCATATCGAGTCTAAGGATGGAATCGTCGACCCCAATAACTCAATAAGTCATGCCGGTATATGGTCTATAACAGATCGAGAAACTTACTGATAACACTTATCAGTAATATCTCAGTAGCCCTGGCCTGGGACTTTCCGTTATAGCCAATCGTGCACAGCACAGCATCAACCCCCAATACCGCGAGAGACGAAACCCCTCCTATCGCTCACTGTCTCCATATGCCTCGAGACTATACCCAAAATCCACCTGTTTGTACGACTCAGTAGAGCCGCAGTAGAGTGGAGATCAAAGTACAGTGGGAGGACACACAAGACTCTATGACGATCTCGGGGCTACAAACTAACCTGTACCAGTGTGAGAACTGCTATCCGACGTATGATATAATACCATATAGGAGTTCTCAGTGAGTCTGTTCAGTGTACCCAGTCTCACTGAGCACCCGTATACTATCTTCGGTGTCAACACACCAGACGGATATGGGATCATCCATCACCCATCATATGGAACAAGAATGGTATACGCTAGTCTAAACTGGAATATCGATGCCCTATCTCGATATACCTACGACTAGGAACATTTCAAGGATATGCTTATAAACTACAGATGTCCCACTAGTATGATCCATATCATAATCCCAGTAGTCAAGCCAATATCCTTAGGGCTTTATCAACATGTACTAAATGAATATAAACATGATCAAGTGAACATATGATAAAGTAAAACCAGATAGCATACTATCATGTCGAGCAAGACTGTCCTCTGAATATATATATACATATCAGTACATACATTATCTCATAATGGGCTCTAGGGCATACATATATCCAACAATCTCCCACTTGCGCTAAGGCCATTTATTGGCATATCTCATACTCAACATCTCCAAAAGTCGCTCATGCTGCGGCTGAGGGAGGGCCTTGGTGAATGGATCCGCAGCGTTGTTCTTTGTGTCTACTCTCTTAATCTCGATCTCGCGGCGATCTACTATCTCCCGAATCACATGATATCGCCTCAGGATGTGTCTGGACTTCTGATGGGACCTGGGCTCTTTGGCCAACGCCATAGCCCCATTATTGTCACAATACAAAGGTATTGGATCAATAATGGTTGGAACTACTTCTAACTCCGTGATGAATTTTCTCATCCATACGGCTTCCTTGGCAGCATCATTTGCAGCAATATATTTAGCTTCCATCGTTGAGTCTGCAACGGTATCTTGTTTGGAACTCTTCCAACTCACCGTCCCTCCATTGAGGGTAAATGCAAACCCTGAGATAGACTTGCTGTCATCCTTTTCACTCTGGAAGCTCGAATCGGTAAAGGCCTCCATTTGGAGATCCCCGTTACCATATACCAAGAACAATTCTTTAGTCCTTCGCAAGTACTTAAGAATGTTCTTCACAGCAATCCAGTAATTCTCCCCTGGGTTTGACTGATACCTGCTTACTACATTAAGTGCATAAGAAACATCAGGGCGTGTACATAAAATCTCATACATTATCGATCCTACTGCCGAAGCATAGGGGATAATGCTCATGCAGCTATCTCTATATCAAACTTTGGGCAATCGTCTTTTGAGAGAGTGACTCTGTGGCAAGCAGGTAAGGCACCCCGCTTGGAGTCTTCCATACTAAACCTCTTTAGGATGGTGTTAATGTACTTGGTTTGGGACAATCCCAATAACCGTTTGGATCTATCCCTATAGATCCGTATTCCCAATATGTATGTGGCATCACCCAGGTCCTTCATGGAGAACCTTTGTGATAAGAATGATTTGACCGACTGTAGCATAGGAATGTCATTTCCTATCAGAAGTATGTCATCGACGTACAATACGAGGAATGCGACATTTCTCCCTACAGTCTTCTTATAAACACAAGGTTCATCTGGATTTTTGATGAAATCAAACTCTTTGATAATATCATCAAAACAGATGTTCCAACTCCGTGATGCCTGCTTTAATCCATAAATGGATTTAAGCAACTTACATGCTTTACCGCTGCTCCCACTATCAATGAAGCCTTCTGGTTGATCCATATAAACTCATTCATTTAAATCACCATTTAGGAATGCAGTTTTAACGCCCATCTACCAGATTTCATAGTCATAGTGAGCAGCAATAGCAAGTAGGATCCGAATGGATTTAAGCATGGCTGCCGGAGAGAAAGTCTCGTCATAGTCCAAACCTGGTCTTTGACGAAAACCTTTCGCTACCAACCTTGCCTTATAGGTCTCTACCTGTCCATCTACACCGATCTTTCTTTTAAAGATCCATTTGCAACCCACAGGTTTTATCCCGGAGGGTACATCTTCCAAAGTCCATACTTTGTTGGTGTACATGGACTCCATTTCGGATCTCATGGCATCCAGCCATTTCACAGAGTCACCACTCGTGATAGCCTGATGAAAACTGCCAGGATCATCATCATCCATGATGCAATCTTCTCTATCACCATCAATGAGAAAACCGTAGTATCTCTCCGGTGGGCGAGAAGTCCTACCAGATCTACGGAGTGGCTGAGGTTCATTAGATTCTGTTATAACTTCAGGTTCAGCCAAGTCGTCATTTGTAACTTGTGTCTCTAGAACCTCTTCTAGATCTACCACATTGCCATTTATATTATTTGAAAAAATCTCATCTTCTAAAAAGGTGGCATACTGAGAAACAAACACTTTTTGTTCCTCCTTGTGGTAGAAAAGATACCCAAACGAATGTTTAGGATATCCAACAAATATACATTTGACTGATCGTGTCTCGAGTTTGTCTGGACTCTGCTTTTTAACAAAAACCGGACAACCCCAAATCTTAACTCTTTTAAAAGATGGTTTCATCCCATGCCATATCTCATATGGAGTAGTAGATACGGTCTTGGTTGGAACTTTGTTTAACAGAAAAGCTGTTGTTTCCAATGCATACCCCCAAAACGAGAGAGATAACTCAGAATCACTCATTATGGATCGTACCATATCTAATATGGTACGGTTCCTTCGTTCTGACACACCGTTATGCTGTGGTGTGTAAGGTGGAGTGAGCTGAGAGAGAATCCCATTCTCTTTTAGGAAGTTTAAGAACTCAGTACTTAAGTACTCTCTACCTCGATCTGATCGAAGTATCTTGATACTCTTTCCTGTTTGGTTTTCTACTTCATGTTTATACTCCTTGAATTTCTCGAAAGCTTCAGATTTATGCTTTATCAAATACACATGACCAAATCTAGAGAAATCATCAGTAAAAGTTATGAAGTATAAAAAACCGCCTCTCGCATGTGTAGACATTGGTCCCGTATACATCACTATGTATGAGGCCTAGGAGCTCAGTAGCTCTTTCTCCGTATCCTGTAAACGGGATTTTGGTCATTTTACCTTTGATACAAGACTGGCAAGTTGCATAAGATTTATACTCAAATGAATTTAAATATCCATCTTTATGAAGATTGTTTAGTCTTGTTTCATTAATATGACCAAGTCTACAATGCCAAAGAAAAGCTTCATTTATCTCTGAAAATTTTCTTTTATTTTTGTGTTGTACATTGAAAATTGTGTGTTGATTAAGGACGTATATCCCGTTATTTAATGTACCACAACCAATCAACTCTTGATTAAGTCTAATGTTCATAACATTGTGTTGCACAACAAAATGATACCCTTCATTGTTTAACAAGGAAACAGATATAATATTACAAAGCATACTTGGTACAAAATAACACGGGTTCAAAACCAATATACAACCCGAAGGCAAACCTAGGTGATACTCTCCTACTGAAACTGCATTTACATTGGAACCATTTCCAACATGGAGAGTATGATCACCTGTCTTCAAAACTCTGCTATTTCTCAACGCCTGCATAGAATTGCGAATATGAGAACCCGAACCAGTATCCAATACCCAGGAAGCAGAGTTAATAGAAAAACAATTTTCAATTACGAACACACCTGAAGTTGATGTTAGTGTATATGCCCTAGAGGCCATTACTGTATCATACTAGTATGTATATTACTTGATGGAAGCTTGGGATATTCACAGTTGTATAGACAATCTTGCTCGAAATAATAGTATGCTACTTGGTTTGTCTCTGCTTTAATGTATACATGTGTTTCTTTTATTATATCACCAATACGCATTGGTAGAGCCCATAGGATCTTTTGCTTGATTACCGGCGTTGTGATGGCGATCACACTCGTGGGGGCTGGGTAATCCACAAGCACATCCTTATGCACATCCCTAGTCGTGGGATTATCGAGACAGGGCATCGATACTCCAGAGTAGACTAGCGTATGCGCTTCTCATCCCAGTGCGGGAGGCGGTCTGTCCCACAGCCGTCAGTACGTCGTACTTGAGATAGTATGCGGGTGCTCGTTAGGTTACGAGTACACTGGACAGGACTCGTCGGGGACTGTTGGTTGGTATTATACCTTTCGTCAGTTAACAGTCCCCAGGTGACATGAGTACAGCTTAGTCCGCTGACTTGACACCGTCACTTCGCCTCAAGTGTGTTCCCACTGTTCTTTGAGTACCACCCTACCACGGCTCTACTGAGTCGTGCAAACAGGTAGTAGTTGGGTGCAGTCCCGAAGCACTTGGAGGCAGTGAAGGTTAGACAGGATTCGTCTCTCCCGGTATTGGGGGTTGACATCGTGCTGTGTCTAGAAGAGCCATTACACATGTAGTCCCTGGCCAGGGCAAGCGAGATATACTGGTAGGTTTCCAGTGTTATCTCAGGGTGTTCTGGGCTACACTCGGACATGACTTGTACCGCTATTAGGGGACTGACGTTCGCCACCCCCCTAGGCCCGCCATGCGATGTATCAGACGAACAGACCGGACTGTACGGAGATTGTCATATACAGGCTGAGTAGGAGTTCGGATGGGTTTACCTCATCGGCCTTCTTGTCGACATCTACCTGGGGACCGTTACGTACAGCTAGTGCTGCTTGCGGTCTGTGGTTAAACCTACTGCCAGCGTAGTGTCGAGTCTTTAGAGTCCCACACAGAGAGTTTCCCTGCACTGAGCGAAACGTGTAGAAGCCGTATGGTTTTACGGCAGGGCTGCGATCACTTACGTGCACTTGTGTGCGTATGCTGTTCGGGCAGGCAATACTGGTGGGCTTTGGTTTAAGCCGGATCCTAGTATTGCATGGATGGATTTGTTTTGTCTTCTGTGCATTCGCATTCTACGGAATGCGGGTGCGGGTGTGTATGCACAGTTTTGAGGAGCGATGAAGGAGGAGGTGCCTCATTAGGGTTTTGGCAGTTGGTTCCACCAAAACGGTTATGTGGCAGGCTCATTAGGGTTTTGACAGTTGATTCGGTCAAAACCATTTTGAGGTGGGCTTATTAGGGTTTTGGCAATTCGTTCGGTCAAAACCATTATGAGCCGGAGACATTATTTACTAATCCTTTTAGTGATAATTATATGATGGCTAATTGCTTTGACCATTTGACCACCTTGACCACTCTTGACTTCGTTGACTAAAGTTGACCATTGACCTTCATGAGAGGTCTACACTCTTCTTTGGTTTTCATTTTCATTTTGTTTTACCGTTTCTGCAACCCCGAAAGTACCGAAAGAGGTAACGTGGACCTAACAGTGGTATCAGAGCCTAACTAAACATAAACTAGCAAGTTAGCAAAGTGTTTATAATATCGATCGGAAAAAAGTCACAAAACACGCCCGAGAAAACCCAAGTTTCTGTCGATTTTTTATACTGTTCAAAAAATAATTTAACATACATGAAAAATCGTCTCAAGGTTTTGTTAAAACACACCGCAAAAATGAGCTGCTAACTCGGCCAACTCACTGCGGAACCGCGGCCAAACCATGGGTTTGGCCGCGGATTCGCGGCCGAGTTGACTCGGCCGCAGCTCCGTTTTGCTGCAGTGTTCTATTTGGTCTGTTTTGGGATTTTTAGTACATGTTGTTTCTGTCCAGATTTTCCAGAGTGCAAATTGATTTTTCGGGTGGTTACAAATCCATATTTTTGATCGATATTCCGTAGACTTTAGCTAATGGATATTTTCAGTGATGTGATATATGTATTGAACGTCTACTAATCGCTATACGTCGATTAGTGGGGGTTATACATATCTGTGATCTGTAATGCTGATGGTTTGTGTATATGAACTCGTTGGATTGTCACGGATGAATAGCCGGGGTGGATGTGAGATGAGAGTTTCTTGTTCTTTCATTCATTGTAAAATTTGTAAATTGATGTAATATTATTTGTATGGCCACACAACCGGGTCGGGGTTGTAGCCGTCATTGTATAATTTCTTTTTACTATTTTTGCTCTTAGGATAGACCCAAGGTGGGGTGCACAAACTACCGGGTATCTCGAAGTGCCGAGTGGCCTACTCACGTCGTTGAGGGAGGTTGCTTCGCTTCGGGTACTTGGCGGGTAGTTTGCCGCACCCGTAGGGGTCTAGGGTGGGGTTTTGGCTATTCATCGCGACCGTGTAATCCACTTTTCGTTGCAGGCTCGAACGAATCGCGGGTTCCTAGTATATCCAAAGTGTTCATCTGTGATCTGGATTGGCTATCATTGCTATATATCTATATATGATATCTATTTAGGTGTTGCTTATGTTTTGCATCCGCGCTAGTCCATCCCCCGCTCTGTCGTTAGTTAAGTAACCTAACGGGTGATGATGGGGCCCCGTGGCGAATGCGGATGGCATAAGCGTACGCCATATTTTGGTTGTTTTCTGCAATGGTAGGATTAACTAATAGGACGCATTAAATTAATGCAAGAAAATAAACCTAAAAGACGTTGTTGGAACAATTTTTCAAAAAGCTGTTATTGCAAGGACGCTCTCTTTTGTTTTGCATAGAGGTATTCGGTTATGAATGCCCAGCACCTCAGTCGACGAGGCAAGGGCCGGGATCCCTTCATCGGGAGTGATCCCTTGGACAAAAAGTTTGCGTCAAGGTAATAACTTCACTATAGTCTATTATTCTTGTTTTGCATCGAGGTATTCAGTTTGGAATATCCTGTACCTCATTCGACGAGGAAAGAGCCGAGATCCCTTCACGGGGAGTGACCTCTTTAGCAAGAGTTTTTCGCCACTATATTTTCAAAAAGTGTATCACGTTCCTTCAACGATATCAATTTCATTACGTTAACTGGTTTTTCTGTTAGTTATATGTATGCCCTAGAGGCCATTACTGTACATATGATGTATATTGTAGTGGATGCTAGGACATATATAGGGAGGACTTTCTTGCTCGACATGATAGTATGCTATCTGGTTGTACTTTATCTTAACATGTACTCAGATTTTCTCTATGTTACATGTTGATAAAGCCCTTAGGATATGTACTCGACTACTGGAACTATGATGAGATCATACTAGTGGGGCCACGGCTCTCGAGGAGTACATCCTATAACTGTTCCTAGTCGAGGGTGTATCGAGACAGAGCATCGATACACCAGAGTAGACTAGCGTATACGCATCTTGACCCATATGATGGGCGATGGATGACCCCATATCCATCGGTGTTTGACATCAAGGATGGTGTACGGGTGCTCAGTAGAGACTGGGTACACTGGACGGACTCGCCGAGAACTCCCAGATAGTATTATACCACACGTCAGATGGCAGTTCTTCGGTGACACCGGTACAGAGTAGTCTGTTGACCCGAGATCGTCATAGAGTCTTGTGTGATTCCTACTGTGCTTTGATTTCCATCATACCACGTCCAAGAGGGCATGCAAAAAGGTGGCTTTTGGGTACAGTCCCGAGTCATATGGAGGCAATGAGCGATAGGAGGGGATTCGTCTCTCCCGGTATAGGGAGTTGATGTTGTGCTGTGTTCGATTGGCTATAACCGGAAATCCCTGGCCAGGGTTGCTGAGATTTACTGGTAAGTGTTATCAGTAGTTTCTCAAACTGTTATAGACCTCATATCGACACGACTTATCGAGCTACTGGGGCCTGACGTTTACCACCCCTAGGCGAGATATGCGACATATCAGACGACGAGACCGGACTGTACGGGAGTGTTACTGTTTGGATTCACAGGAGAATGTACAGGCTTGCTTGTTGATCTTCTGAGCGCTCAATACCTGGGTAGCTGTTACGTTTAGCTGACCGCTTGCAGCTTGTGGGTGTTTGACATGATCATCACCTACTGCCGGCGTATTGACGATTCTTTAGAGTCCTACACAGAGGTTTCTTGACTCAGGAAAAACGGAGTAGGGGCACGTATGTGATATGTGCGGGACCGAGGATAATACGATATGAGATATCGTATTCTATTCTCGCGATATTTGATATCAGCCGGGTCATCGGATCAAGTGTTGATTCGATGAATCGGTACGGATAAATATTAGTCGGTTATATGCGATATAGCCGGATTGTCGGATCAAGGGTTGATTTGATAATTTAATGTATAATAATATATATGATATATTAAATTACATTAACTAATATTAGCTCACTAAAAGATTCTTTTTCTCACTCGGGTAATACATTGATATATATGCGATATATGTTAATTGTATTATTTTATTTGGTTACAATAAATATTATATGTGTGATATATAATATTGTAACATGATATGATAACTAATGCAACATGTTTAGTAAAGATTAATCAAGATTAGGGTTTGATTTGGGTTAATGACTTCTAGTAGATTCTAGAAGATTTTCTTTTTTGTTTTGGATAAGATATTTTCAAGTGACTCGTTCTTGACTCAACCCAAACCCTAACCCTTGGTTAATTCTCTACAATGGTTAAGTCAACCATGGTTGCATTATTTATCATATTAATCCTTTCATTATTCATCACAAAAGAAAATGGATTACTATTCTTCTTCTTCCTTGAGTTCTTCATGCAAAACTTTCTTGTTTTGATATTTGTGATGAAAATATATGAGAAAAAGATAAATAAAGAGAGCAAAATTCCTACTTCATCATCCTCATCTTCCCTTGCCCTTTAGATGAGAGTGTTCACTCAATTTTAGTGAGTATTATCTTGTGTTAATGAAACTTCAAGATAGATCATCTTTGTATCGAAGATCAGAAGCAAGACTGCACCTTTCTCTTCGTGAAACCTCTCGAGAGTCCAGAGCACGATGATCGCAGCGAAAGGACCTCAACACGGAGCGTATGAAGTGAAGGACCAGATCTACAAAGGTTGTAATCCCTCTCACTTAGTGTTAAAGTGTTTAGCATGTTAGTTTTCGCCTAATCTCTAGTTTAAAGATCTGTATTCGGGTTGTTCGGCACGGCTAATTTTTTAATCGGGCATGGTTGATGCCTCGTAGACCCTTGTGCGCGTGAATAGCAATCCTACAGTGGTATCAGAGCCAAGCTAGAGCTTTAGGCGAAGTCTAGACGAAATTTAAAGTCCGATCGAACGCCGAAACCCCGACACAGAGCCCTTTCTGTACATTTTTCAAAACTGTGTTTTTTTCTGAATTAAAAATTCTCAGAAAATTAATCAGGAAAAACTAAGAATTACTGTGAAGTACGGATCTCTAACTCGAAAATTTTACCGCGGAACCGCGGCGAAACCATGGTTTTTGCGGCTAATCCGCGGCCAAAATTTGGACTTAGTCCCTGAAATTTCATGTAATTATTTTTAGGACCTTTCTTGTTAATTATTTCTGGGAATATTTTAATTCCACTCAAGTGTTGATTTTTCAAGGGTTGTATTAGGGAATCGTTGATTCGATCGAATAATTTAATTTTGTTTAGTTTGTCCGGATAATTTTTAGAAACTGTTAAAAAGTTCGAAAGGATATCAATAACTCATTTTTTCCCCTGTCGGAAAATTTTTCAAAAGTTGGATTTTTTCTCGTGTTTAAGAATGTTCTAAGTCATGCAAGTAACGCGGTGGACCCTCTAGAAGACAACAAACCTTAACTCGATTATGTGACCGTCTTGAACTGCCTTTTGAACCTTAAGGTTTGGGGCAGTACGGCGTGCCACATGTGAGGCGTTGGCTTGACCCTTCTACGGCTGGACCGTTGGTACTGTGGCATGTGATGGATGTTTTTAAACTGATTTCATGTGTTGAGATATATAGGGGAAATCTTGGGTGTTTGATTATTCGATCGGAAAGTTTAACTTTGTCTATTTATCTGGAATGTGATACAATATTTGGAATCCACAGGTAGTTATGAGATAACTAATTTGAATATTATAAACATAGCAGCTTAGTCTCAAATGATCGGTTGCCTCAAATGATCGGTTGCCACGGAATTTTGATGTGATCAAAAGTCCATCGCAATCACGTAGCGTACACGGATACTCGCCGGATAAACTTAATAGACAGCTACACCTCTTAGCCCCAACCAAGTGACTGTAGGAGAACCCCGTCGCCGAAAGCATCCGTTCGGGTGCTCGCGGCAGCGGTGTTCCGCCTTAGTGCACTTCGTCAACGGCATCTAGGGGTGCGGCTGTCTACTAAAGTTTGCGACGAGCATTCGATCAGGACGTCGGGAATCTTGTTGAATTCCCGGCTTGACATTGAAAAGAGTTTTCGATAAAGAGACTAAAATGTGGGGTTTATAATTGTTAGGCATGCGATGTCTAAGGAATTCATTTGGTTAGGCATGCGATGTCTAAGGAGGTTGTGGATTCCAACTGTTGTAGTTTTACACTTTCTTTTCTGTGACCGTAAGCGTAGTATGTGGTGTATCGCCGGCTTCGTTGCTATACATCAACGACAATCAGGATATGCATACTTGCTTACGTTGATGATATGAGATATTATGTGTTGCTGTGATATGTTGTATTGGATCGTCGCGTTTGAATAGACGGGGGTTTTATGTGAGATGAGAACTTTTCTTTTTCATTCATGTAAAATTCATTTGTATGTAATATTCTTTTATTGGGGCACTTCCAGGTTGCGGAAGATGTCACCGTTGTATATTATTTACTTTTCCGCATTAGGTAGACCCAAGGAGGGGAGCACAAGTAACCGGGTTCTAGGGTCCAGTGGGAGACCATCTCGAGGAGTCGGGACCAGGTCTCCTAACCCTAGAATTGGCTGTGTTGCTTGCCGCTCTTGTAGGGGTCTAGGGATGTGGGTTTGGCTATTCATCGCGACCGTGGAATCCGTGTTTTATACAGGCTCGTATTGAAAACACGGACGTCCTAGTATATCCAATATTTTATATATGTTTCTTCTGCTGCAATGTTCTGTGATGAGATCATATTACTGCCTGAGACGAATGTTTATATTATATATATGAGTTATATGTTATATTGCAGATTTCGTTTCAAAAGAGATGCTTGTGAAGCATATTAAAATGAGACTTCATTAATGAGATTAATGAAATAAAAGAAACCTAAGATGTTGTAGAAACTTGTTTAATAAAAACTGGTAGCTCTAGTTCTTGCTTTGCATAGCGGTGTTCCTTGTAGAACATCCAGCACCTTATTCGATAAGGAAAGGACCGAGATCCCTTCACCGGGAGTGACTCCTTTAGCAATAACTGGAAGATGCTACAAACTCAGTTTGTCTTTTGATTGCTTCTATAGTTCTTGCTTTGCATAGTGGTATATATGATATATCCTGCACCTTATTCGATGAGGAAAGGGCCGACGATCCCTTCACCGGGAGTGACCCCTTTAGCAAAACTAGAAAAGACTCAAAAACACTCCATTTAAAAATCACTCGATTCTACAACGATATCAAGTTCATTACGCAAAGGGTTTTCTTAAAAACCTGTCGTAGCCCTCCGTCATTTCAGATAAGTCCTACTTAGTATTCGTGTTACGTTTGTTGACCTCCGTCAAGGCGTAGTGTGCGGTAGCTGACTAGTATTTATCTGCTTATGCATATGATGCAGATTGGATTATGGTAGTCGTGCGGCCTTGTTGACCTCCGTCAAGGGTCGTGCGGGTGGGTTTAATTCAATCAGAAAATGACGGGTTGAACTTGACTAGTAGCCTATGGTTTGTTGACCTCCGTCAAGGTCATAGGACGCTGGGGGAAAAATATTATTGGGAATTTCAAGTGTTGAAATTTGCAATGAGATTGCATACCTTCTATGAGATAGTTGGATCTCGATACCCGCTGCGAGTAAGAGTTACTCCTGGGAGAGTTTTACACATTACAATTAGCCGATCAAGTAGGTGTCTAGAAAGGTGTTAACGGGGTTACGCCTCTGGGAAAACGAGGTTTACTTTAATTAGATTCGTGCGAAAGCACGGGGGGGACCTCCCTCAAAGTACCGACACTGGCCTGGCTGAAAGATTGGCGAACTTATAGCGTGTAATTAATCTCGGCTAGTCTTTCCTTTTAGGGTTTGAAGGAAGATTTGATTAAAACAGTGGGAGACATCCTGATTAGATATATTAGATAACCAATCTAATCTTGCAAGAGCATACGCTGAGTGTTTTCTTCTCTCTCTCCACGTAGCGACTATATCATGCTTTAATCAAGATAATAATACAGATATATTGACCGAACCTGCTTGTTATACTGAGTTGGGGAACGTTGGCCCCGCTCCAACTTATAATCGTTATAAGACAGAGCAGGAAATTAGGGAATACCAGATTTCCCGTGCCGCCCAAATGAAGAAAGTGCATGCTGATGCATCTTTTTCGGGTGTGTTCATTACAAAGAACTGTTTCTCAGTATTCTTTACGTCCAAGGTATGAGATACCAGATCAGGATCCCGCATATGTAATCTGTTACATGGGCTACAGAAAGGTAGAGAACTGAGAACGGGTGATAAATTTCATGAGACAGAAAATGGTGCAAGTGTTGCAGCCAAGTCTGTTGGTCACTATCACCCTGTATTACCTGAATACATTGATTCTGAACGAATGTTATTAGATACCGAACCTGATATACAAAATCATATCAGTCTCTTTATTAGTAAAGAAAGGATATAATTTTGTATTGTTGGATAATGTTTTCATTTCCTATATCAAGAGTTGATCGGTTCAGGCACGTTATCTAAAAGCATTGACGTTCTAAATCAAACTACAATTCTTAGTATACAGAACACACACAAGAGGAAGAGTTCAGAAATGAAAGAATCCTTCTTGAGGCATTGTAGACTAGGTCATATCAATACGACCTGACTAGATAAGTTACATTTAGATGCATATTTAAATCTGTTTGAATTTACATCTTGTGAAACTTGCCGGTCATGTCACAAAGTAAAGATGACCACAGCTCTGTTTATTGGAAACAGAGAAAGAGTTGGTAAACTCTTGGGATTGATACATGCTGATGTATGAAGGTCCCCAGTCTACACATGCCAAGACTGGTTCTTTGTACTTCATTACATTCTCTGATGATCTCTCAAGATTCAGACATATGTTCCTGTTGAAACACAAGTCCGAAGCTTTTGAGATATTCACAGAATATAAGTTAGAAGTAGAGAACCAAAATACGGGTATAAGTATTATTTCCTTTGATGAGATCAAGGAGGAGAATACTTGAGATCGGAATTCCATGACTATTCTAAAGGAGAATCAGATTCTCTCTCAGCATTACTCCTCCGTATACACCACAGCACGTCGGTGTATCAGGGCGGAGCAATAGCACCCTATGTGATATGGTGTGCTCTATGATGAGTACTACTGAGTTTCCTATTTCCTTTTAGGAGTTATGCACTTGAGAAGCTGCATACCTATTGAATAGGGTTCAAATCAAATCAGTTACCTACCACTTCATATGTGATATGGAAAGGGAAGAGCCCATATCTTAAGCTTGTTAAGATTTGGGGTTGTCCGGCCTATGTCTAAAAGCAAAATCCGGAAAAGCTCAAGGCAAGGTCTGTTATGTAGAACTGGAAATGTTCCAGCTATACAAACTGCAGCTGATGATTTAGTAGAACCAAAGCATTCAATAGTAACCAACGAACCTCAGCCTCTCCGCCGATCTAGCAGGGTTCCTCACCCACCTAAGAGATACTTCGGTTTCTCTATGAAATTGGGGGCGAGGATTGCATCATGAGATGATGACCCAACTAGTTTCGAGCTGGCCATCAGGAGTGGGACTCTGTAAGAATGGCTGGATGCTTATCGATCTGAGATTGAATCCTTATACACCAACAAAGTATGGACTTTGGTTGCTTTATCTGAAGGGTTAAATCCCCATCAGGAGCGAGTATATCTTGAGAAGATTACTTGGTGTACATGGAAAAGTTGAGACTTTCAAAGCTATGCTTAGGTCCATCCAGATCCTACTTGCCACTGCTACATACCATGACTACGATATCTGGTGGTTGGGTGTCATGACTGCTTTTCTAAATGATGTTTTAGAAGAGAGTGTCTATAAGTACACAGCCAGAGGGCTTCGTAGACAGTGGGAGCAGCGGAAACGTGTGCAAGATGTTTTATATGATAAAGCAGGCATCGCGGAGTTGGAACATCTGTTTTGATGTGGCAGTCAAAGAGTTTGACTTCATCAAAATGGTAGATGAACCTTGTATATACAAAAAGGGTAGTAGAGAGTATGGCGGTGATCCTCGTAGAGTACGTGGATGACATACTCTTGATAGGGAAGGAGTTTCCTATGCTACGCTCGGTCAATCTCCGCTTATCACAAGGATTCTCCATATAGGATCAAAGTGATACCTCCTAAATCCGGGGTTTTGGATCTATGAAATAGATCTAATTGGATGTTAGGATACTCACTAGTTGTAGTGAGATGGTATCAATCAATCCTGAGGAGAATCACTAGAAAGGTTCCAGAGTGATAAGGATGACTGAATGTCAGTCGCAGGCATTGTCTACACCCTCAGTGGAGGGACGGTATGTTGGAAGAGTTCCAAGCTAGATACCGTGACATACTAGACGATTAAAGGCAAGATACATCATTACCAAGGATGCTACCAAAGAGGCAGTCTGGATACATATAAGTTCATGAGATGAACTTCGTTCCTACCATTGTGTGACAATGGAGTTGTGGCTTTAGCCAAGGAACTTCCGTCCCATCAGAAATCCAGATATAATTCTTAGGCAGTATCACCTGATCATGGAGATGGTTAATCTCAAGGGAGATCGAGGTTAGGAGAGTAGACACAGAGGACAACAGCGCGGATCCACTCACAAAGGCCTTTTTCCCAGTAGAGACTTTTATGGGATGGTTGAGTATGAGATACTTCAACCGCAGCTAATTGTTGGGTATGTGATACCACAACAGATGGCCCTAATGCAAGTGGGAGATTGTTAGTTATATGTATGACCTAGAGGCCATTACTGTACATACGATGTATATTGTAGTGGATGCTAGGACATATATAGGGAGGACTTTCTTGCTCGACATGATAGTATACTATCTGGTTGTACTTTATCTTAACATGTACTCAGATTTTCTCTATGTTATATGTTGATAAAGCCCTTAGGATATGTACTCGACTACTGGGACTATGATGAGATCATACTAGTGGGGCCACGTCTCTCGAGGAGTACATCCTATAACTGTTCCTAGTCGAGGGTGTATCGAGACAGGGCATCGATACACCAGAGTAAACTAGCGTATACACATCTTGACCCATATGATGGGCGATGGATGATCCCATATCCATCGGTGTTTGACATCAAGGATGGTGTACGGGTGCTCAGTAGAGACTGGGTACACTGGACGGACTCGCCGAGAACTCCCAGATGGTATTATACCACACGTCAGATGGCAGTTCTCCGGTGACACCGGTACAGAGTAGTCTGTTGACCCGAGATCGTCATAGAGTCTTGTGTGATTCCCACTATGCTTTGATTTCCATCATACCACGTCCAAGAGGGCATGTAAAAAGGTGGCTTTTGGGTACAGTCCCGAATCATATGGAGGCAATGAGCGATAGGAGGGGATTCGTTTCTCCCGGTATAGGGAGTTGATGTTGTGCTGTGTTCGATTAGCTATAACCGGAAATCCCTGGCCAGGGTTGCTGAGATTTACTGGTAAGTGTTATCAGTAGTTTCTCAAACTGTTATAGACCTCATATCGACACGACTTATCGAGCTACTGGGGTCTGACGTTTACCACCCCTAGGCGAGATATGCGACATATCAGACGACGAGACCGGACTGTACGGGAGTGTTACTGTTTGGATTCACAGGAGAATGTACAGGCTTGCTTGTTGATCTTCTGAGCGCTTAATACCTGGGTAGCTGTTACGTTTAGCTGACCGCTTGCAGCTTGTGGGTGTTTGATATGATCATCACCTACTGCCGGCGTATTGACGATTCTTTAGAGTCCTACACAGAGGTTTCTTGACTCAGGCAAAACGGAGTAGGGGCACGTATGTGATATGTGCGGGACCGAGGATAATACAATATGAGATATCGTATTCTATTCTCGCGATATTTGATATCAGCCGGGTCATCGGATCAAGTGTTGATTCGATGAATCGGTACGGATAAATATTAGTCAGTTATATGCGATATAGCCGGATTGTCGGATCAAGGGTTGATTTGATAATTTAATGTACAATAATATATATGATATATTAAATTACATTAACTAATATTAGCTCACTAAAAGATTCTTTTTCTCACTCGGGTAATACATTGATATATATGCGATATATGTTAATTGTATTATTTTATTTGGTTACAATAAATATTATATATGTGATATATAATATTGTAACATGATATGATAACTAATGCAACATGTTTAGTAAAGATTAATCAAGATTAGGGTTTGATTTGGGTTAATGACTTCTAGTAGATTCTAGAAGGTTTTCTTTTTCGTTTTGGATAAGATATTTTCAAGTGACTCATTCTTGACTCAACCCAAACCCTAACCCTTGGTTAATTCTCTACAATGGTTAAGTCAACCATGGTTGCATTATTTATCATATTAATCCTTTCATTATTCATCACAAAAGAAAATGGATCACTATTCTTCTTCTTCCTTGAGTTCTTCATGCAAAACTTTCTTGTTTTGATATTTGTGATGAAAATATGTGAGAAAAAGATAAATAAAGAGAGCAAAATTCCTACTTCATCATCCTCATCTTCCCTTGCCCTTTAGATGAGAGTGTTCACTCAATTTTAGTGAGTATTAGCTTGTGTTAATGAAACTTCAAAGTAGATCATCTTTGTATCGAAGATCGGAAGCAAGACTGCACCTTTCTCTTCGTGAAGCCTCTCGAGAGTCCATAGCACGATGATCGCAGCGAAGGGACCTCAACACGGAGCGTATGAAGTGAAGGACCGGATCTACAAAGGTTGTAATCCCTCTCACTTAGTGTTAAAGTGTTTAGCATGTTAGTTTTCGCCTAATCTCTAGTTTAAAGATCTGTATTCGGGTTGTTCGGCACGGCTAATTTTTTAATCGGGCATGGTTGATGCCTCGTAGACCCTTGTGCGCGTGCATAGCAACCCTACATTTTCGCCAAAACTCAATCGTAGCCCTCTGTCGTTTCGGATTGATATTGCTTAGTATTCGTGCTACGTATTTCGTGCTCAGCCGAGGCGTAGTGTGCGGTAGCTATGTAATATTTTTCCGTAGGATACAAAGTGATTGGTTAGGATAGTCGTGCGGTCATTTTGGCTCAGTCAAGGACTCGTACGGGTGGGTCTAATGCAGTCAAGATAATGACGGGTTGAACTTGACTAGGATCCTTTGATATGTTGGCTCAGTAAAGGTCACTTGGGTCCTAGGGGCAAAAACCACATCGGGAGTTTCTAAAGAAACTGAAACTTGCAGATTTAGCATACCTTCTTGAGTGTGGTGACTAGAGTGGATTCCATCTAGGTCATCACACAATGATAGTTGGATCCCGATCCCACTGATGAGTTGGATTACTCTCGAAAGATTATTTCACTTAACGATCAATGCTATAAACCAAGTAGGTGTCTAGAACGGTGTTAGCGGGGTTACGCCCCCAGGGAAAAGACGTTATTTAATTAAGGAACTTCTCGAAAGCGTTGGAAAACCTCCCTCGAAGTACCGACACTAGCCTGGCTGAAAGGTGTAGGGTTGCTAAGCACGCATACAAGGTTCTACGAGACATCAACCATGCCCGATTTAAAAATTAGCCGTGCCGAACAACCCGAAGCTGGATCTTTAAACTAGAGTTTAGGCGAAAACTAACATGGTAAACTCTTTAACACTAAGTGAGAAAGATTACAACCTTTGTAGATCCGGTCCTTCACTTCTAAAGCTCCATGTTGAAGTCCCTTCGCTGCGATCATCGTGTTCCGGACTCTCGAGAGGTTCCACGAAGAGAAAGATGCGGTCTTGCTTCCGATCTTCGATACAATGATGATCTACCTTGAAGTTTCGTTAACACAAGCTAACACTCATAATATGAAATGAACACTCTCATCTAAAGGGCAAGGATAGATGAGAATGATGAAGAAGGATTTTTGCTCTCATTTGTTTTCTATTTCTCACTTATTTTTCATCACAAATAAAAGCAAGAAAGCTTAGCAAAAGGAGGAAGAAGAAGAAGGATAGTGATCCATTCCTTTTGTGATGAATAATGAAAGGATTAATATGAAGAATAATGCAACCATGGTCAAGTAACCTTTGTAGAGATTGAACTAGGGTTAAGGGTGTGGTTGGGTTAAGAAATATCATGCAAAAATATCTTTTCCAAAACAAAAAAGAAAACCTTCTAGAAACATCTAGAAATGCTTAACCCTAATCAAACCCTAACCATGTTTAATCTCCACTAAACTTGTTGCATTAATAATCTTATCATCTTACAATATTATATATCACATATATAATATTTATCGTAACAAAATAAAATAATACACTTAACATATATCGCATATATATCAATGTATTACCCGAGTGAGAAAAAGAATCTTTTAGTGAGCTAATATTAGTTAATGTAATTTAATATATCACATATATTATTATACAATAAATTATCGAATCAACACTTGATCCGACAATCCGGCTATATCGCATATAACCGACTAATATTTATCCGTACCGATTCATCGAATCAACACTTGATCCGATGACCCGGCTGATATCAAATATCGCGAGAATAGAATACGGTATCTCATATCGTATTATCCTCGGTCCCGCACATATCACAAATGTGCTCCTACTCCGTTTTGCAGTAGCCAAGAAACCTCTGTGTAGGACTCTAAAGAATCGTCAATACGCCGGCAGTAGGTGATGATCATATCAAACACCCACAAGCTGCAAGCGGTCAGCTAAACGTAACAGCCACCCAGGTATTGAGCGCTCAGAAGATCAACAAGCAAGCCTGTACATTCTCTTGTTAATCTAAACAGTAACACTCTCGTACAGTCCGGTCTCGTCGTCTGATATGTTGCATATCTCGCCTAGGGGTGGTAAACGTCAGACCCCGGTAGCTCGATAAGCCGTGTTGATATGAGGTCTGTAATAGTTCGAGAAACTACTGATAACACTTACCAGTAAATCTCAGCAACCCTGGCTAGGGATTTCCGGTTATAGCCAATCGAACACAGCAAAACATCAACTCCCTATACCGGGAGAGACGAATCCCCTCCTATCGCTCATTGCCTCCATGTGATTCGGGACTGTACCCAAAAGCCACCTTTTGCATGCCATCTTGGACGTGGTATGATGGAAAACAAAGCACAGTGGGAATCACACAAGACTCTATGACGATCTCGGGTCAACAGACTACTCTGTACCAGTGTCACCGGAGAACTGCCATCTGACGTGAGGTATAATACCATCTGGGAGTTCTCGGCGAGTCCGTCTAGTGTACCCAGTCTCCACTGAGCACCCGTACACCATCCTTGATGTCAAACAACGATGGATATGGGATCATCCATCGCCCATCATATGGGTCACGATGTGTATACGCTAGTCTACTCTGGTGTATCGATGCCCTGTCTCGATACACCCTCGACTAGGAACAGTTATAGGATATACTCGTCGACTACCGTGGCCCCACTAGTATGATCTCATCATAGTCCCAGTAGTCGAGTGCATATCCTAAGGGCTTTATCAACATGTAATATAGAGACAATTAGAGTACATGTTAAGATAAAGTACAACCAGATAGCTTACTATCATGTCGAGCAAGAAAGTCCTCCCTATATATGTCCTAGCATCCACTACAATATACATCGTATGTACAGTAATGGCCTCTAGGGCATTCATATGACTAACAATCTCCCACTTGCACTAGGGCCATCTGTTTGGGTATCACATACCCAACAATTAGCTGTGGTTGAAGTATCTCATACTCAACCATCCCATAAAAGTCTCTACTGGGAAAAAGGCCTTTGTGAGTGGATCCGCGCTGTTTTCCTCTGTATCTACTCTCCTAACCTCGGTCTCCCTGAAGATCAATCATCTCCACGATCAGGTGATACTGCCTAAGAATTATATCTGGATTTCAGATGGGACGGGGGTTCCTTGGCTAAAGCCACAACTCCATTGTCACACAATGGTAGGAACGAAGTTCATCTCATGAACTTATATATATCCAGACTGCCTCTTTGGTAGCATCTTTGCTAATGATGTATCTTGCCTTTAATCGTCTAGTAAGTCACGGTATCTAGCTTGGAACTTTTCCAACATACCGTCCCTCCACTGAGGGGAAAGACAATGCCTGCGACTGACATTCAGTCGTCCTTATCACCCTGGAACCTTTCCAGTGATTCTCCCCAGGATCGATTGATACCATCCCACTACAACTAGTGAGTATCCTAACATCCAATTATATCTATCTCATAGATCCAAAACCCAGGATTTAGGAGGTATCACTTTAATCCTATATGGAGAATCCTTGTGATAAGCGGAGATTGACCGAGCGTAGCATAGGAAACTCCTTCCCTATCAAGTGTATGTCATCCACGTACTTTACGAGGATCACCACCATACTCCCTACTACCTTTTTGTATATACAAGGTCCATCTACCATTTTGAAGAAGTCAAATTCTTTGACTTCCACATCAAAACAGACGTTCCAACTCCACTATACCTGCTTTATCACATAAAACATCTTGCACACGTTTCCGCTGCTCCCTCTGTCTACGAAGCCCTCTGGTTGTGTACTTATAGACGCTCTCTTCCAAAACATCATTTAGAAAAGCAGTCATGACACCCAACCGCCAGATATCATAGTCATGGTATGTAGCCGTGGCAAGTAGGATCTGGATGGACTTAAGCATAGCTTTGAAAGTCTCAACTTTTCCATATACACCTAGTAATCTTCTCAAGATATACTTACTCCTGATGGGGATTTAACCCTTCAGATAGAGCAACCAAAGTCCATACTTTGTTGGTTGTTAGTGTTTATACCCTAGAAGGCCATTACTGTATCATACTAGTTTGTATATTACTTAATGGAAGCTTGGGATATTCACATGTATATAACAGTCTTGCTAAACATGGTAGTATGCTACTTGGTTTTTCTATCTTAATATGTGAGTGTACGTATTGATAGAGCTCTTAGGATCTTGCTTGTCTACCAGCGTTGTGATGGCAGTCACACTAGTGGGGGCTGGGTAGTCTACAAGCACATCCTTATTCAGGTCCCTGGTCGTTGGATTATCGAGACAGAGCATCGATACTCCGGAGTAGACTAGTATGTACGCTTCTCATCCCAGTTGGGGAAATGGTCTGTCCCACAGCCGTCAGTACGTCGTACTGGAGATAGTATACAGGTGCTCGTTAGGTTACGGGTACACCGGACAGGACTCACAGGGAACTGTTGGTTGGTTTTATACCAGTCGTCAGTGAACAGTTCCCAAGTGACATGAGTACAGCGTAGTCCGCAGACTTGACACTGCTACTTCGCCTCGAGTGTGTCCCACTGTTCTTAGATTGCTACCCTACAACGGCTCAAAGGAGTCGTGCAAACAGGTAGCAGTTGGGTGCAGTCCCGAGCACTTGGAGGCAGTGGCGGTTAGACAGGATTCGTCCCTCCCGGTATTGGGAGTAGATATCGTGCTGTGTCAGAGAGCCATTACGCAAAGTCCCTGGCCAGGGCAAGCGAGATTTGCTGGTAGGTTCTAGTAGTTTCTCAGGGTGTAATGGGCTTCCCTCCGACACGACTTATACCGCTATTAGGGGACTGACGCTTGCCGCCCCCCTAGGCCCGATATGCGATAGTCTTGGACGAACGGACCGGACTGTATGGAGATTGTCACATCAGACTCAGTAGGAGTTCGGATGGGTTTCCTCATCGGCCTTCTTATCGACAACTACCTGGGGAACGTTATGTACAGCTAGTGCCGCTTGCGGTCTGTGGTTAAACCCACTGCCAGCGTAGTAGTCGAGTCTCTAGAGTCCCACACAGAGAGTTTCCTATTCCAGGCGAAACGATATAGAGGTCGTATGGTTTTACGACAAGGGTTCGGACGCATACGTGCGTTTACGCGCGTACGACTTTCGGACAGTTTTTACCAGTCGGCTTTGGTTTAAGCCAGTTACTGGTATCCGGTTATTGGATTTTTACAGTCTAAAGTTTTTCCGTATTTTTGAGGATTGGAGGGGCGTTCTCGTAATTGTACGAGAAGCTTCTAGAAGTGGTGACTAAGGAGGTTTAGGTGTCATTTGCATTAAATGAGTTTAGTGAGTCATGGGGGTGATTCATGCATATCATTAATGCATGATAAATGCTTAATGAGTCATAACAATGAATCACCATTAGATATTTGTGAAGCATGCTTATTCATCACTTATTTTCTTTTGTTGATAAAAGAGAATGCTTCATTTATATTATGATAACTTACTATTCTCATTTCATAATAATTCACATCTTCTCTCTCCTCAAGCTCTCATCTTCAAACTCTAATCCTTACACCTCATGAGTTGAGATCAAAGGATTAGAAAGACTAATCAATCCATAACCATCACTCTATTTCATCCTAGCTTCTTTGATTAGCAATCCAAGAAGGTTAGTTGCCTCAAGTTTAGAGGTTTAGCTTGGAGTTTTGCTCTCGGATGGATCGTCTACTACCTAGAGAAGGTCGAGGAGAACAAGGAGATCGTAAAGACGAAGGAGTTGGTGTAAGTCCATATTGCGACCCCCGGTTCTTACGGGGAGGCGGAAACGGTATAAAAAACAAATTTTTATCGCAAGAGGCAACATGGACTAAACAAGGTCGGGATCGTGTCTAAACTAAACTAGCATACATGCTAAAGAGTCTTAGCTACTCGGATGAAGGTTATACCTAAACTTGAACTCCTTCTTCTTCAAACCTTGTAGAGGTTGATGGTTCTTGCCTTGTAGCCTTCTTCCGTCGAAGATGGATCCACCTCGAGAGTTCAACCTTCGGGCTCTTCCCCGTGCTTTGAGTGAACTAGGGTTTCCGGCTTGCTAAACCTTGAACCTAGAATGAGTAGAGAGTGTTTAAGGGGTGCTTTTCTTTTAAAAGAGAAGGATTCTCAACACATGAGAAGGTTTCTCTTTTGCTAGAGGAAGAAGAAGATGAAGAGAGGAGAGAGAAGCTAAATGAGATAATGAGCTCTCTTTTTCTTTCTTGCAACCATAATGCCAAAAGAAAAAGAATTATCTAAATAATAATAATTCAAAATAAGAATAGTTGATGGTAATTTGGAATGACCACTATCATGCTTCATTAAATGAAATGTAAGCATGAATCAAGGAGGATCTTTACAAAGCATGCTGGTGGTCAACATTCAACCATGGTCAACAAGTCAACCATGGTCAACAAGTCAACAAAATCAACCATAACATAATTCTCATTTAATTACTATTATTAATAGATAATCCATAAATCCATTAGGGTTTGGAAAAAGATAACTGTCAACTGTGCATACGCACCCGTTCCGAAACCATAATGAAAATCATCTTCCTCCTCCTCAAAATAACTGTGCATACACACCTGCATTCTTGTTCCGAGGAACATGAATACTGAAAGATAAAAGCAACCCCAAAACATATACCGGTATCTGACTCAAACCAGAGCCAGCCAGTAATATCCGTCCGGACTCCAAACGTGCACAAGTGCGCGGATGAGAACGAACCCTGTCGCAAAACCATGCGACCTCTACTCTGTTTTGCCCAGAAGCGAATACCCTCTGTGTGGGACTCTAAAGACTCGACACTACGCTGGCAGTGGGTTTAACCACAGACCGCAAGCGGCACTAGCTGTGCGTAACGGTCCCCAGGTAGATGTCGACAAGAAGGCTGACGAGGTGAAAACCCCATCTGAACTCCTACTGAGTCTGAATGTGACAGTCTCCGTACAGTCCGGTCTGTTCGTCTGATACATCGCATGTCGGGCCTAGGGGGCGGTAAAACGTCAGTCCCCCAATAGTGGTACAAGTCGTGTCGGAGTGAAGCCCAAAACACCCTGAGATAACACTGGAACCTACCAGTATATCTCGCTTGCCCTGGCCAGGGACTACTCGTGTAATGGCTCTCCTAGACACAGCGCGATGTCAACCCCCAATACCGGGAGAGACGAATCCTGTCTAACCGGCACTGCCTCCAAGTGCTTCGGGACTGCACCCAACCACCACCTGTTTGCACGACTCCTTTGAGCCGTGGTAGGGTAGTGATCAAAGTGCAGTGGGAACACACTCGAGGCGAAGTGCTAGTGTCAAGTCCGCGGACTAAGCTGTACTCATGTCACCTGGGAACTGATGACTGACGATAGGTATAATACCAACCTGTCAGTTCCCGACGAGTCCTGTCCAGTGTACTCGTAACCTAACGAGCACCCGTATACTATCTCTAGTACGACGTACTGATGGCTGTGGGACAGACCATCTCCCACACTGGGATGAGAAGTGCATACGCTAGTCTACTCCGGAGTATCGATGCCCTGTCTCGATAGTCCTGCGACTAGGGACCTGTATAAGGATGTGCTTATAGATTATCCAGCCCCCACTAGTGTGACTGCCATCACAACGCTGGTAATCAAGCAAAGATCCTAAGGGCTCCACTAATGCGTATAAGTGATATAGTAAAATAAACACAAGTACACATTGAAGTAGAAACAAACCAAGTAGCATACTACTATATTGAGCAAGATTGTTTATACAAGGTGAATATCCCAAGCTTCCATTAAGTAATATACAAACTAGTATGATACAGTAATGGCCTCTAGGGCATATACACTAACAGTTGGTTCATTAGGTATAATCCCTAAACACAGTAGTTTAGAAACAATTTGTGTTTGGTTATTTATAGTTTAGCTTCGATTCAAGCGGTTAGTCGATGTTCGTTCACTAAACAAGTTCGTTTTTGAAAATTCCGCCTCCCCACAAGTATTGGGGTGTACTACATCGACTTACATGTTGGTGTATAAGGATTCCATCTCAGATTGCTAAGCATCCAGCCATTCTTATAGAGTCCCACTCCTGATGGCCAGCCCGAAACTAGTTGGGTCATCATCTCATGATGCAATCCTCGCTCCTACTGTCATAGAGAAACCGAAGTATCTCTCAGGTGGGTGAGGAACCCTACTAGATCGGCGAAGAGGCTAAGGTTCGTTGGTTACTGCTGAATCCTTTAGTTCTACCAAATTATCAGCTGCAGTTTGTATAGCTGGAACTATTCTAGTTCTACATAACAGACCTTGCCTCGAGCTTGTCCGGATTTTTCTTTTAGACATAGGCCGGACAACCCCAAATCTTAACCAACTTAAGATATGGGCTCTTCCCTTTCTATATCACATATGAAGTGGTAGGCAATTGATTTGATTCGAACCCTATTCAATAGGTATGCAGCTTCTCAAGTGCATAACTCCCAAAAGGAAATAGGAAACTCAGTAGTACTCATCATAGAGCACACCATATCACATAGGGTACTATTGCTCCGCCCCGGTATGCCATCGTGCTATGGTGTATACGAAGGAGTAATGCTGAGAGAGAGTCTCATTCTCCTTTAGAATAGTCCAGGAATCACCGTGCTTAAGTATTCTCCTCCTTGATCTCATCAAAGGACATAATACTTATACCCGTATTTTGGTTCTCTACTTCTAACATATATTATGTGAATATCTCAATAGGTTCGGGCTTATATTTCAACAGGAACACATGTCTGAATCTTGAGAGATTATCAGAGAATGTAATGAAGTACAAAGAACCGGTCCTGGCATATGTAGACAGGGGACTTTCATACATCAACATGTATCAATCCCAAAAGTTTACTAACTCTTTCTCTGTTTCCAATAAACAGAGCTGTGGTCATCTTATCTTTGTGACATGACTGGCAAGTTTCACAAGATGTAAATTCAAACATATTTAAATATACATCTAAATGTAACTTAGCTAGTCGGGTCGCATTGATATGACCTAGTCTATAATGCCTCAAAAAGGATTCGTTCATTTCTGAACTCTTCCTCTTGTGTGTGTTCTGTATACTAAGAACTGTAGTTTGATTTAGAACGTCAATGCTTTTAGATAACGTTCCTGAACCTTGATATAGGAAATGTTCAAAACATTATCCAACAATACAAAATTATATCCTTTCTTTACTAATAAAGAGACTGATATGATTTTGTATATCATGTTCGGTATCTAATAACATTCGTTCAGAATCAATGTATTCTGGTAATACAGGGTGATAGTGACCAACGGACTTGGCTGCAACACTTGCACCGTTTCTATCTCATGAAACTTATCACCCGTTCTCGGTTCTCTACCTTTCTGTAGCCCATGTAAAAAATTACATATGTGAGACCCTGATCCGGTATCAAATACCCAGGACGTAAAGGATACTGAGAAACAGTTCAATGTAATGAACACACCCGAAGATGATGCATCAGCATGCACTTTCTTCATTTGGGTGGCACGGGAAATCTGGTATTTCCTAATTTCCTGCTCTGTCTTATAACAATTATAAGTTGGAGCGGGACCAACGTTCCCCAGCTCGGTATAACAAGCGGGTTCGGTCAATACATCCGTATTATTATCTTGATTAAGGCGTGATATGGTAGCTACCTGGAGAGAGAGAGAGAAGAAAACACTCAGCGTATGCTCTTGCAAGATTAGATTGGTTATCTAATATATCTAATCAGGATGTCTCCCACTGTTTTAATCAAATCTTCCTTCAAACCCTAAAAGGATAGACTAGCCGGGATTAATTACACACTACAATTTCGTCAATCTTTCAGCCAGGCCAGTGCCGGTACTTTGAGGGAGGTCCCCCGTGCTTTCGCACGAACCTAATTAAAGTAAACCTCGTTTTCCCAGGGGCATAACCCCGTTGACATCTTTCTAGACACCTACTTGATCGACTAATTGTAATGTGCAAAACTCTCCCAGGAGTAACTCTTACTTGCAGCGGGTATTGGGATCCAACTATCTCATAGAAGGTATGCAATCTCATTACAAATTTCAACACTTGAAATTCCCAATAATATTTTACCCCTAGCACTTATGACCTTAACTAAGGTCAACATATCATAAGTACTAGTCATGTTCTACCCGTCATTTCATGATTAATCAGACCCACCCTACATGACCCTCAACTATGGTCGACATAATCACATGAATGTCCTAACTAATCGCATCATATGCTGTGTAGGAAGACATCACTTAGCTACCGTACACTACGCCTCAACTAAAGTCGACATACGCAGCACGAATACTAAGTACTCTGCTTCCTAAAATGACGAAGGGCTACGCTAGGTTTTTAAGAAAACCCTTTGCGTAATGAACTTGATATCGTTGTAGAATCGAGTGATTTTAAATGGAATGTTTTTGAGGCCTTTTCTAGTTTCGCTAAAGAGGTCACTCCCGGTGAAGGGATCGTCGGCTCTTTCCTCATCGTATAAGGTGCAGGATATTTCAAAAATATCACTATGCAAAGCAAGAACAATAGAAGCAATCAAAAGACAAACCGAGTTTGTAGCAACTGCTAGTTTCACTAACGAGGTCACTCCCGATGAAGGGATCTCGGCTCTTTCCTTATCGAATAAGGTGTTGGATGTTCTACAAGAAACACCGCTATGCAAAGCAAGAACTAGAGCTACCAGTTTTTAAACAAGTTTCTACAACATCTTAGGTTTCTTTTAGTTTCATTAATCTCATTAATGAAGTCCCATTTTAATATGCTTCGCAAGCATCACATTTGAAACGTAATCTGCAATATAACATATATCTCATATATATACAATATAAACATTCGTCTAAGGCAGTAATATAATCTCATCACGGAACATTGCAGCAGAAGAACATATATGAAATATTGGATATACTAGGACGTCCGTGTTTTAGTACGAGCCTGTATAAAACACGAATTCCACGATCGCGATGAATAGCCAAACCCACATCCCTAGACCCCTACGAGAGCGACAAGCAACACTGCCAATTCTAGGGTTAGGAGACCCGGTCTCGACTCCTCGAGACGGTCTCCCACTGGACCCTAGAACCCGGTTACTTGTGCTCCCCGCCTTAGATCTACCTAATGCGGAAAAGTAAATAATATACAATGGTGACATCATCCTCAGCCCGGAAGTGCCCCAATAAAAGAATATTACATACAAATGAATTTTACATGAATGAAAAAGAAAAAACTCTCATCTCACATAAAACCTCCGGCTATTCAGAACACGACGATCCAATATAACATATCGCAGCAACACATAATATCTCATATCATCAACGTAAGCAAGTATGCATATCCTGATTGTCGTTGATGTATAGCAATGAAGCCAGCGATACACCACATACTACGCTTACGGTCACAGAAAAGAAAGTGCAAAATTACAACTGTTGGAATCCGCAATCTCCTTAGACATCGCATGCCTAACCAAATGAATTCCTTAGACATCTCATGCCTAACATTTATAAACCCCGTATTTCAGTCTCATTATCGAAAACACTTTTCAATATCAAGTCGGGCAATTCAACAATATTCCCGACATCCTGATCGAATGCTCGTCGCAAACTTTACTAGACGGCCGCACCCCCAGATGCCGTCGACGAAGTGCACTAAGGCGGAACACCGCTGCCGCGAGTACCCGAACGGATGCTTTTAGTGACGGTGTTCTCCTACAGTCACTTGGTCAGGGCTATGGGGCATCGCTGTCTATTAAGTTTACCCGGCGAGTATCCGCGTACGCTACGTGATTGCGACGGACTTTTGATCACATCAAAATTATGTGGCAACCTATCATCTGAGATTGAACTTTGTAGATTTATAACATTCAAATTAGTTATCTCATAACTACTTGTGGATTCCAAATATTGTATCACATTCCAGATAAATAGACAAAGTTAAACTTTCCGATCGAATAATCAAACACCCAAGATTTCCCCAATATATCTCAACACTTGAAATCGGTTCAAAAACATCCATCACATGCCACAGTACCAATGGTCCATCCGTAGAAGGGTCAAACCAATGCCTCACATGTGGCACGCCGTACTGCCACAAACCCTAAGGTTCAGAGGCAGTTCAAGACGGTCACATAATCGAGTTAAGGTTTGTTGTCTTCTAGAGGGTCCACCGCGTTACTTGCATGACTTTACGAAAGTTTCAAACTCGAGAAAAAATCCAACTTTTGAAAATATTCCGACAGGGGAAAAAGTGAGTTATTGATATACGTTCGAACTTTTTAACAGTTTCTAAAAATTATCCGGAAAACACAACGAAATTAAATATTCCGATCGAATCAACGAATACAAAATAAACCCCAAAATACTCAACATTTGAGTCGGATGAAAATACCCAGAAAATATCAGGAAATTAAATAGGAACATTACTGTGCAAAAAGAAACCGGTGACATCACCTTATGGCCGCAGAACCGCCGCATGAGCCATGCTCCTGCCGCGGTTCCGAGGCGCTATGGGAGCCAAATGTTGTCGTTTTGCACAGGTGTCCTTATAATTTCCTACTTATATTTTTAAGCATTTTTAATTCAGAAAAATCCCAGATTTAAAAAAATGTACAGAGAGGGGTTTAGTTTTGCGTTTGCGGGTTCGATCGGGGTTTTAACTTCGTTAACACATCGCCTAAAGCTTTAGCTTGGCTCTGATACCACTGTAGGGTTGCTAGGCATGCATACAAAGTTCTATGAGACATCAACCATGCCCGATTTAAAAATTAGCCGTGCCGAACAACCCGAAGCCGGATCTTTAAACTAGAGTTTAGGCGAAAACTAACATGTTAAACTCTTTAACACTAAGTGAGAGGGATTACAACCTTTGTAGATCCGGTCCTTCACTTCTAAAGCTCTGTGTTGAATTCCCTTCACTGCGATCATCGTGTTCCGGACTCTCGAGAGGTTCCACGAAGAGAAAGATGCAGTCTTGCTTCCGATCTTCGATACAATGATGATCTACCTTGAAGTTTCGTTAACACAAGCTAACACTCATAATATGAAATGAACACTCTCATCTAAAGGGCAAGGATAGATGAGAATGATGAAGTAGGATTTTTGCTCTCATTTGTTTTCTATTTCTCACTCATTTTTCATTACAAATAAAAGCAAGAAAACTTTGCAAAAGGAGGAAGAAGAAGAAGAATAGTGATCCATTTCTTTTGTGATGAATAATGAAAGGATTAATATGAAGAATAATGCAACTATGGTCAAGTAACCTTTGTAGAGATTGAACTAGGGTTAAGGGGTGTGGTTGGGTTAAGAAATATCATGCAAAAATATCTTTTCCAAAACTAAAAAGAAAACCTTCTAGAAACATCTAGAAATGCTTAACCCTAATCAAACCCTAACCATGTTTAATCTCCACTAAACTTGTTGCATTAATAATCATATCATCTTACAATATTATATATCACATATATAATATTTATCGTAACAAAATAAAATAATACACTTAACATATATCGCATATATATCAATGTATTACCCGAGTGAGAAAAAGAATCTTTTATTGAGCTAATATTAGTTAATATAATTTAATATATCACATATATTATTATACATTAAATTATCGAATCAACACTTGATCCGACAATCCGGCTAGATCGCATATAACCGAATAATATTTATCCGTACCGATTCATCGAATCAACACTTGATCCGATGACACGGCTGATATCAAATATCGCGAGAATAGAATACGGTATCTCAATCGTATTATCCTCGGTCCCGCACATATCACATATGTGCTCCTACTCCGTTTTGCCTGAGCCAAGAAACCACTGTATAGGACTCTAAAGAATCGTCAATACGCCGGCAGTAGGTGATGATCATATCAAACACCCACAAGCTGCAAGCGGTCAGCTAAACGTAACAGCCACCCAGGTATTGAGCGCTCAGAAGATCAACAAGCAAGCATGTACATTCTCCTGTGAATCCAAACAGTAACACTCCCGTACAGTCCGGTCTCGTCGTCTGATATGTTGCATATCTCGCCTAGGGGTGGTAAACGTCAGACCCCAGTAGCTCGATAAGTCGTGTCGATATGAAGTCTGTAACAGTTCGAGAAACTACTGATAACACTTACCAGTAAATCTCAGCAACCCTGGCCAAGGATTTCCGGTTATAGCCAATCGAACACAGCACAACATCAACTCCCTATACCGGGAGAGGCGAATCCCCTCCTATCGCTCATTGCCTCCATGTGATTCGGGACTGTACCCAAAAGCCATATTTTGCACACCCTCTTGGACATGGTATAATGGAAATCAAAGCACAGTGGGAATCACACAAGAATCTATGACGATCTCGGGTCAACAGACTACTCTGTATCAATGTCACCGGAGAACTGCCATCTAACGTGAGGTATAATACCATCTAGGAGTTCTCGGCGAGTCCGTCCAGTGTACCCAGTCTCCACTGAGCACCCATACACCATCCTTGATGTCAAACACCGATGGATATGGGATCATCCATCGCCCATCATATGGGTCAAGATGCGTATACGCTAGTCTACTGTGGTGTATCGTTGCCCTGTCTCGATACACCCTCGACTAGGATGTACTCGTCGACTACCGTGGCCCCACTCGTATGATCTCATCATAGCCCCAGTAGTCGAGTACATATCCTAAGGGCTTTATCAACATGTAATATAGAGACAATCAGAGTACATGTTAAGATAAAGTACAACCAGATAGCATACTATCATGTCGAGCAAGAAAGTCCTCCCTATATATGTCCTAGCATCCACTACAATATATATCGTATGTACAGTAATGGCCTCTAGGGCATACATATAACTAACAAAAGGTTATGCAAGTATTGTGACGTGAATTAAATCCCGACTAGTTCTTCTTTTAAAAGGTTTTAGGAAGAATTTGAGGAAACAGTGGGAGCCATCCTGGTTAGATAAACTAATAAACCAATCTAATCTTGCAAGAGCGCACGCTGAGTGTTTCTTTTCTCTCTCTCCAGGTAGCAACCTTTTCACGCCCTAATCAAGGTAATAAAATGTATCGCTTGACCGATCCAAATTCTTATTTGGGGCTGGGGAACGTTGATTCGGCTTTAACTTGTGACAACAGTCATAAGTATGAGCAGGGGAAAGAGGATTGTATGGATTCCAAGGATACCCAGTTGAAGAAGAAGCATGGTTTTGCATCTACTTCAGGTGTTCTTGTAATTGAGAACTGTTTTACGATCAGCCCTACCTCCTGGGTACTTGATACCGGATCAGGATCTCATATCTATAATTTATTGCAGGGACTGAGAAAAAGTAGAAAAGTTGCACCTGGTGATATGTCGCTCAGAGTAGCGAACGGAGCACAAGTTAATGCTGCAACCGTCGGTGAATATCACCTAGTATTGCCAAATGGCAAGACTATGATTTTGAACGATTGCTACTATGTACCTTCCATGGTTTGCAACATCATATCAGTTTCTTTACTCGATAAAGATGTATATAACTTTGTTCTTGATAGAAATATCATGAACATTTACCTTCATAAGGTACTGGTTGCAGAAGGTACACTGTGTAATGGTATCTACGTTCTAAATCAGAATACAGTTCTCAATGTACAAAACACACGCAAGAGGAAGAATTCAGATACGAATGAATCCTACTTGTGGCATTGTAGACTTGGTTATATCGGAGAGTAAGACTAAGTAAGTTGCATAAAGATGGACTCTTGGATGCGTTCGAGTATTCATCTTATGAAACTTGTCGGTCTTGTCTCAAAGGGAAGATGGCCAAATCTCCATTCACCGGACATGAAGAAAGAGCAACAGAGCTCTTGGGACTCATACACAGTGATGTGTGTGGTCCAATGTCTATACATGCGAGGGGTGGGTTCTCGTACTTCATCACATTCACTGACGATCTCTCTAGATTCGGATATGTGTATCTTATGAAACACAAATCTGAAGCTTTTGAGAAATTCAAGGAATTCAGAAACGAAGTAGAGAACCAGACTGGCAAAAGTATCAAGATCCTCCGGTCTGATAGAGGAGGGGAGTACTTAAGCACGGAATTCCTAGACTACTTAAAAGAGAATGGTATTCTCTCTCAGCTTACTCCCCCTTATACACCACAGCACAACGGTGTATTAGAGCGGAAGAATCGTACCCTACTGGATATGGTTCGCTCCATGATGAGTAATGCCGAGTTACCTCTTTCATTTTGGGGGCATGCGCTATTGACAACAGCATATCTATTGAACGATGTTCCGTCTAAATCTATGCCTAAGACACCGTTCGAGATATGGAATGGTAAAAAGCCGTATCTTAAACGTATTAAGATATGGGGTTGTCTGGCCTATGTAAAAGTACAAAATCCGGACAAACTTCAGGCACGTTCAGTTCTATGTAAATTTATGGGATATCCTAAGAACTCCACAGGATATCTGTTCTACCACACCGAGGAACAGAAGGTGTTTGTATCTCGCCACGCCACCTTTTTAGGATGGCAATTTCTTGCAAAAGAAACAAGTGGGAGTTTGGTAGAACTGGAAGAAATTCAGCGACCACAAAATGAAACTGAAGATTTGACAGAACCTCAGACTTCAATAACCCCAGAAGAACCTCAGCCACTCCGCAGATCTGGTAGGATTTCTCATCCGCCCGAGAGATACTACGGTTTTCTCATAGACGGGGATCGAGAGGATTGCATCTTGGAAGAAGATGACCCTACCAGTTTCAGGCAGCCCATTATCAGTAAGGACTCTGATAAGTGGCAGGAAGCAATGCAATCTAAAATGGAGTCCATGTACACCAATAAAGTGTGAACCTTGAATATTGCTCCACCTGGGGTAAAACCCGTTGGATGCAAATGGATCTACAAAAGGAAACTTGGTGTAGATGGGCAGGTGGAAACCTATAAGGCTAGACTCGTTGCAAAAGGTTTTGGTCAAAGACCTGGTGTGGACTATGACGAAACTTTTTCTCTGGTTGCTATGCTCAAATCCATTCGGATCCTACTTGCCATTGCTGCCTTCCATGACTATGAAATCTGGCAGATGGATGTTAAAACAGCTTTTCTAAACGGCTGTTTGGAAGAGTGCGTTTACATGGAACAGCCAGAAGGTTTCATAGACAGTGGGAGCAGCGGGAAGGTGTGCAAGTTGCTCAAATCCAATTATGGATTAAAGCAGGCATCGCGGAGCTGGAACATCTGTTTTGATGAGGCAATCAAGGAATTTGATTTCATCAAAAATGAAGATGAACCTTGTGTCTATAAGAAGATTGTAAGACGAACTGTCATATTCCTAGTCTTGTACGTGGATGACATTCTTTTGATAGGAAATGACATTCCTATGCTACAATCGGTCTATTTTTGTCACAACGGTTCTCCATGAAGGACCTGGGTGATGCCTCGTACATTCTGGGAATCAAGATCTATAGAGATAGATCCAAGAGACTACTGGGACTTTCGCAGTCCAGGTACATAGAGACCGTACTAAAGAGATTTAGTATGGAGGATTCCAAGCGCGGTAACACACCCGCATTGCACGGAATTACCCTCTCTAAGAAGATGTCTCCTAAGACTGACGAGGAGAGGGTTCGCATGAGCACTATACCCTACGCTTCGGCGGCAGGATCTATAATGTATGTGATGCTATGTACAAGACCAGATGTAGCTTACGCGCTGAGCGTGGTGAGCCGGTATCAGTCAGACCCAGGTGAGGACCACTGGACAGCAGTGAAGAACATTCTCAAGTACCTGAGAAAGACTAAGGAGATGTTCCTGGTTTACGGTAATGGAGACCTCAGGGTCGAGTCCTTTACCGATTCAAGATTCCACAGTGACAAAGATGACAGCAAGTCTGTCTCGGGTTTTGTGTTTACCTTCAACGGAGGGGCGGTATGTTGGAGGAGTTCCAAACAGGATACCGTCGCAGACTCGACGATGGAAGCTGAATACATTGCTGCAAGCGATGCCGCAAAAGAGGCGGTCTGGATGAAGAAGTTCATTAGTGAACTTCAGGTGGTTCCGTCCATTGTTGACCCAATACCTTTGTATTGCGATAACAATGGGGCTATAGCTTTAGCGAAGGAACCAAGGTCCCATCAGAAATCCAGACACATCTTAAGGCGGTATCACCTGATCAGAGAGATCATTGATCGCCAGGAGATCGAGGTACGGAGAGTGGACACAAAAGACAACACGGCGGATCCATTCACGAAGGCCTTACCCCAGACTCAGTTCGAGCGGCTGATCGAGATGATAGGTCTTCAATACACCAGTACATGGCCTTAGTGCAAGTGGGAGATTGTTAGTGTATATGCCCTAGAGGCCATTACTGTATCATACTAGTATGTATATTAGTTGATGGAAGCTTGGGATATTCACAGTTGTATAGACAATCTTGCTCGAAATAGTAGTATGCTACTTGGTTTGTCTCTGCTTTAATGTGTACATGTGTTTCTTTTATTATATCACCTATACGCATTTGTAGAGCCCATAGGATCTTTTGCTTGATTACCGGCGTTGTGATGGCGATCACACTCGTGGGGCTGGGTAATCCACAAGCACACCCTTATGCACGTCCCTAGTCATGGGATTATCGAGACAGGGCATCGATACTCCGGAGTAGACTAGCATATGCGCTTCTCATCCCAGTGCGGGAGGCGGTCTGTCCCACAGCCGTCAGTACGTCGTACTTGAGATAGTATGCGGGTGCTCATTAGGTTACGAGTACACTGGACAGGACTCATCGGGGACTGTTGGTTGGTATTATACCTATCGTCAGTTAACAGTCCCCAGGTGACATGAGTATAGCTTAGTCCGCTGACTTGACACCGTCACTTCGCCTCAAGTGTGTTCCCACTGTTCTTTGACTACCACCCTACCACGGCTCTACTGAGTCATGCAAACAGGTAGTAGTTGGGTGCAGTCCCGAAGCACTTGGAGGCAGTGACGGTTAGACAGGATTCGTCTCTCCCGGTATTGGGGGTTGACATCGCGCTGTGTCTAGGAGAGCCATTACACATGTAGTCCCTGGCCAGGGAAAGCGAGATATACTGGTAGGTTTCCAGTGTTATCTCAGGGTATTCTGAGCTACACTCCGACACGAGTTGTACCGCTATTAGGGGACTGACGTTCACCACCCCCTAGGCCCGCCATGCGATGTATCAGACGAACAGACCGGACTGTACGGAGATTGTCACATATAGGCTCAGTAAGAGTTCGGATGGGTTTACCTCATCGGCCTTCTTGTCGACATCTACCTGGGGACCGTTACGTACAGCTAGTGCCGCTTGCGGTCTGTGGTTAAACCCACTGCCAGCGTAGTGTCAAGTCTTTAGAGTCCCACACAGAGAGTTTCCCTGCATTGAGCAAAACGTGTAGAAGCCGTATGGTTTTACGGCAAGGCTGCGATCACTTACGTTCACTTGTGTGTGTATGTTGTTCAGGAAGGAAATACTGGTGGGCTTTGGTTTAAGCCAGATCTTAGTATTGCATGGATGGATTTGTTTTGTCTTCTGTGCATTCGCATTCTACGGAATGCGGGTGCGGGTGTGTATGCACAGTTTTGAGGAGCGATGGAGGAGGATGTGCCTCATTAGGGTTTTGGCAGTTGGTTCCACCAAAACCATTATGTGGCAGGCTCATTAGGGTTTTGACAGTTGATTCGGTCAAAACTATTTTGAGGTGGGCTCATTAGGGTTTTGGCAATTCATTCGGTCAAAACCATTATGAGCCGGAGACATTATTTACTAATCCTTCTAGTGATAATTATGTGATGGCTAATTGCTTTGACCATTTGACCACCTTGACCACTCTTGACTTCGTTGACCAAAGTTGACCATTGACCTTCATGAGAGGTCTACACTCTTCTTTGGTTTTCTTTTTCATTTTGGATTATGAAAATGGTCATTGGATTATGAAAATGGTCAAATCAATATAGCATCAACTTTATCATGATAGGATTTGTAATGATGGTGTTTAGTATTATTTTGCAACCATGGTTGATTTTCTTTGGTTAAGCTTTTCATTTCTCTTTTCTCATTCTCTCTCTTGGAAGTGAGAAGAAAGAAAGAGCTCCATGGTTGCTTGACCTCCTTCATCTTCCTCCTCTTCATAAATTCTTTTGATCTCATGTGTTGAGAGAAAAAGAATCCACATAGACAAATACCTCCATCTTTCTCTTCTACACAACCTAGGGTATCAAGACTAGCAACCTCGTTGCCCTAGTTGCCTCGGCTCGAGGTGGAGCTCGGTGTACAACTCTCGGGTGGATCGTCTTCGACTCAAGAAGGCCGTGGAAGTGACCAAAGTCCGGATCAACCCTCGGAGCATGGATCGACGAGCGGGACAGCAGAATGAAGACCCGAAGGACCGGTATCGTGAGGTATAATTTCTACGGCATAGTAGTTAACACCTCTTGTAGTTTTCTAGTTTCTAGTTTAGCAAAAATCCGGCTTTTACGGTCCATGTTACCAAGTCAAGAAAATTTTTTTGTTTTACCGTTTTCGCAACCCCGAAAGTACCGGGAGAGGTAACGTGGACCTAACAGCTGAAGCATCACCATGCTTCTTCTTGAGTGCTAGGTACTCAATACAGTTCCTTTTCCAGTGTCCCGTCTTCTTGCAATGGAAACATTCACCTTTCCCCGATTCCCCAACCTTGGACTTGCCTTTTCCCTTCACCTTTTTGACTCCACCCTTAGGTTTGGTGGGTTTCTTCTTCATCTTTCCCTTGGCTTTAGCCTTCGGGTAAGAGGAGGAGGATTTCCGAACACTCATAACGGGAGTCTTCACTGACTTCAGTGTGCTCTCTGCAATCCTTAACATATTAAGGAGTTCAGGCAGTTCCTTCTCCATGTTGTGCATGTTGAAGTTAATGATGAACTGAGCAATGGTGGAGGGGAGAGACTGCAGAATAATATCTGTATACTGTTCATTGTCCATTGTTCACCCAAGGTCCTCAAGCTCTTCTATGAGAGCTATCATTTTTAGAACATGGTCTCCTACTGCTGTGCCAGCGGTCATGAGCATCTGAAACAGTTTCTTAGACGCTTCGTATCGTAATACGCGGGATTGCTCTCCATACAACTCTTTTGTATGGAGGAATATGGCTTTTACATCCATATTCTCGTGCTGCTTCTGATGTGTGTTATCCATCGATGCAAGCGCGAGGCATTTTGCCGTGGCACAGTCAGTGTCCCATGTCTTGCGGATTTCCCTATCCGCAACTGAAGATTTAGGACCTAGGAGGGCAAGGCTGGAGCTGTAAGGACATATGATACTTTATCATAAGTCAAGGCTATGTTTAAATTCCTTAACCAGTCTTTATAGTTGGTCTCATTCAGCTTATTTTTATCTAATAAAAGCTTAAGTCCTGTCATGGGTATCTGCCATTAAGAGAGAGAAAAGAATACACTCAGCGAAAGCTCTTGCAAAGATCAGATTGGTTATTATCTTGTATAACCGATGTCTCCCACTATTTTTATCAAATTTTCTTTAAAACCTTTAAAAAGAAAACTAGTCGGGATTAATTGCATTCCACAACTTCGCTAACCTCTCAGCCAGGCCAGTTCCGGTACTTGAGGGAGGTTCCCCGTGCTTTCGCACGGACCTAATTAAAGTAAACCTTGTCTTCCCATAGGCGTAGCCCCGTTTGGCACCTTTCTAAACACCTACCGAGTCAGCTAATTGTAAAGTGCAAAATTCTCCCGGGAGCAACATTTGCTCGCAGTGGGATCGGGATCCTACTATCATATAGAAGGTATACAATCTCATTGTAATTTTCAACTCTTGAAATTCCCGATATTATTTTTTACCCCTAGTACTTATGAACTTAACTAAAGTCAACATATCATAAGTACTAGTCAAGTTCATCCCGTCATTTCGTGATTAACTAGACCCACCCATATGACCCTTAACTAAAGTCAACATAATCATATGAATGTCCTAACTAATCTGCATCATATGCAGTGTAGGAAGACATCACTCAGCTACCGTACACTGCGCCTTAACTAAAGTCAAAATACGCAGCACGAATACTAAGTACTCTACTTCCTAAAATGACGGAGGGTTGTGTTGCGCCACGGCAGCGCCCCGGCCGTCTATCCGAGGCCAAAATGCGGAATCAAAATTTTCTTAACTTGGAAACTAGCGCTACCGCGGACAATGAAACCCGGATCGTTAACCATTAACCTATACTAGCTAACAAGAGATGGGAAGAGAAGTATACTGACTGATCCGAGTCCTCCGGTCTTCTCTTCATCGTCCCGATCTCCCGCGGAAAGTCTTGTCTCCATATCGTCGCCTCCTCGCCAGAAAGGGCACCACATCGCCTGTGTCTTTTACGGGCTCCCACCTCAATACCGAGGCAACTCGGGCACGAAGCTGGCTAGTCGACGTGCCCAAGGTGTGCTGTAGAATGTAGTGTAGATGATGCTTGTCTCTTTGGGGTTATGTTGTTGCCATTGATGGATGGAGGAATCAAGATTAGAAAAATGGTGCTTGCATTTTTCTAGCATGAAAATGAGATCAAGAATACTACACTCTCAAGAATGAAACTCTCATCTTCTTTTTCTCTCAAGTGAGTTCTATCATATCCTAATGAGAATGGTGGAGGAAGGAATACAAAACCACAACCTTAGAAGGAAGGTAATGGTAGTAAAAGCAAGTGGTGACCATAGCCAAACATTATCATCACAATCTCACATCATCTTTCAACTCATTTCTAATCTTAATAAAGCATGAAATGATGAAGGAAAAGAATGGTATCTAAAGATGCTATCATATTAAATACATATGCAAGAAACCCCCTCCTCAAATGTAATTTGCAAAACTGCAAATTACCCCCTCCATCAGAAAAGTCCGGCCGGGAAAGAACAAAGGAAAACCGGCTGGAACGGAATGCAAACTGGCAACTCCAGAAAACTGGTCCCGTAATAAATTACAGGAAAACCCCTATACTGTGCATACACACCCGCATCTGTATTCCGTCCGGATACAAATGCAATGAGACAAAATCTACACAGTACTAAACTAGGACCGGCTTAAGCTAAAGCCGGCTAGTAATATCCGTTCGATCCTGATCCGTGCAATACCGCACGTATCAGATCGAACCCTGCCATATAATTATACGGCCACTAGTACAAAACTGTCCGATCCTGATCCGTGCAATACCGCACGTATCTGATCGGACCCTGCCATATCTCCATACGGCCTCTATAGCGTTTCGCCCGAAACTTGAGTAACTGAATGTGTGGTGGACTCTAAAGACTCGTCAATACTATGGCTGTGGATTTAACCACTAGCACGTCAGAGGTATAAGCCAATACGTGACGGGCCACCAGCTATTGACCAAAAGGGACGTCGATGAGCGAACTCATCCTGACACCCTACTGAGCCTGTCAGTGACAATATCCGTACAGTCCGGTCCGTTCGTCTATGAGCATCGCATGGCGGGCCTAGGGGGTTGGTAAAAGTCAGACCCCCAAAAGTGGTACAAGTCGTGTCGGAGCGTAGCCCAGAACACCCTGAGATACTACTGGAATACCTACCAGTAAATCTCCTGCCTCGGCCGAGGGCTTTGTGTAATGGCTCTCCTAGACACAGTGCGACCTCACCCCCAATACCGGGAGAGACGAACCCCTGCAGATCCGCTCACTGCCTCCATGTGGCTCGGGACTGTACCCAACTAAAACCTATTTGCACAACTCCTTTGAGCCGTGGTAGGGTAGTAATCAAAGCACAGTGGGAACTCACACGAGACAAATGACGATCTCAGGTCGATGAACTAACCTGTACACATGTCACCAGGGAACTGCTATCTGACATCTGGTATAAGACCAACTAGCAGGTTCCCGGCGAGTCCTGTCCGGTGTACTCATAACCCAATGAGCACCTGTATACATCTTAGGTGAACCAACTGACACCAGTGGCTTGTGAGACCGGCCACCGCCCCTCGTCGGGGTCTCGACTGTATACACTAGTCTACTAATGGAGTATCGATGCCCTATCTCGAAACTCCTACGACTAGGGACCTTTTAAGGATGTGCTTATAGACCGCCAGCTCTCACGTATATGATCGCCATCATACTGCTGGTAGTCAAGCAAGAATCCTAGGGGCTCTATCAACGTGTAATAGCGACATGTCAGGTCACCTAAAGCAGTACACGATGATAAAGATAAACCAGATAGCATACTATCATCTCGAGTAAGACTGTCCTACCGGGATAGGTCCTCCCTCAATCATTGCAATCACGTGCCTGTGATCCAATAATTAACTCTGAGGGCACTATCTCCAACAGGTTGCGGATAGTTTTTAAGAAAACTTTTGACGCTTTGAACTTGATATCGTTGTAGAATCTAATGGGTTTAAAAGGAGTGGCTTAAGCTCCGCATTTTGAAACTTGCTTTTTCATAAAAGGCCGAGCATGTTTAAAATCTGATTCCACAACATCTTTTTAGGTTCATTTATCTTTTACATTAATCTCATTAATGTAGTCCCATCATTTAAATCCTAAGCCATTACAGAAAGAAACGAAAATATAACGTACATTTAAGCCACTCGCATTCGTCACAGTGTCCTGATATGCACCGTTAGGTTACTTAACTAACGGCATAACGAGACGGGGCTAGTGCGGGTGCAAAACATAAGTAACGTCTAATATATATCATATATATATAATATATTGCATTTGTCTCAGATATTTATTAAATGATCACATCAGATAATAAAAGCAGCAGAAGCACATATATAGGATATCTAGGAGGTCCGTATTTTGTATTTAGCCAGTAATAAAATACGGATTGCACGGTCGCGATGAATAGCCAAGCCCACACCCTTAGACCCCTACTAGAGCGGCAAGCGATCCTACCAATTCTGGAGTTTAGGAAACCCAGTCTCGACTCCTCGAGATGGCCTCCCACTGAACCCTAGAACCCGGTCACTTGTGCCCTCCTCCTTGGGTCTATCCTAATGCGGAAAAGTAAATAATATACAACACTGGTGACAACAACCTCAACCCGGAAGTTCCCCAAATAAAAGAATATTACATACAATTTAATTTTACATGAATGAAAAGAAAACTCTCATCTCACATAAAACCCCCTGGCTATTCATTGCGACAATCCTGCACATCAAATCTCATCGACACATAATATCAAATATCATCAACGTAAGTAAGTATGCATACACCGATCGTCGTTGATGTATAGCAACGAAAACCGGTAATGCATACTACACTTACGGTCACAGAGAAATAAAATGAAAAAATACAACAATTGGAATCTTTAACTGCCTTTAGACAATACAAACCCGGAATATCACATATACAAGATTTCATGCCTAAAAAATGTAAAGCAGGCATTTGGGTCTAATTCAAGAAAACACTTTTTCAAACCAAACCGGATAATTCAACAAGATTTCCGTTTATCCCGAGACCGAACTGCTAGATTTGCACGCAACAAACAAATTTGTAGATTCCAATTATTGTATCACATACTATTAAACTAGGCGCAGTTAAAACATTCGATCGAACGATTTAAACAACCACAGACTGCTCTGAAAGCTCAACACTTGAGCAGTTTTTAAAAATACTAGTAACAGAAGCAAACACATACGGGCCAGCACAAGAAATTACGGCCCAGGAATCACCTACGGCGCCGCGGAACCGCCGCAACAAGGCCACTCTAGCCGCGGTTCCGCGGTCGTACGGTCGATTTAGGGCATCGTATTTCTGGTGGGCCCATATATTTCCCTGCTTAATTTTTACATATTTTTAATTTGAAAAAATCCAGGATTTTAAAAAATTTGCAGAGAGCACCCCCCGGGTGTCGTTTTTCGTTCGTTCGATGTTTTCAACGTCGTCTAGGTTACTACAAAGCTCTAGCCTGTCTCTAATACCATTGTAGGGTTTCCTTAATACCTCTATTAGGGTTTTGAAGCATCACACATGCCATAACAATAAAATTTTGAGGTGCTAAGTAAACTTTACTATGAATCAAACTAGAATTTATGAAGTAACTATTAATAGTATCAAATATTAAGATTTAAGTTATACTAAGTGATGAGACTACAACCTTTGTAGACCTCTTTGGAAGACTCCTTTTCTTTGGAACGGTTCGCTTGATCAACTCCTCGTCCACGACGATCCACCCGAAACTCTTTGCCCTAAGCTTGATGCTTCCTTCGATCTTTGAAAATCTTGAAGCACAACACCCTACACAAGATAGCAAAGGTTGTGTAGGATGATGAAGTGGTTTCTTTTCTTATTTAATACCTTTTCTTTTATTTGTCTAACTCTATTTTAACAATTAAAAGAGAGCTAGAATGAGGAGGAAGAAGATGGCTCTCTCTTTTTCTTTTGGAGTGAATAATGATAATAATGAAAAAGAAAATGAAAAAGAGAGAGAGATATATCTTATCATAACCATAACTATAGTTAAATCATATCTAGATATTTTTATTTAGGGTTAAAGGCAAAAGGAAAAAGAACCATGGTTGAGTTAAATTCAACCATGGAAATGTGTAGAAAAATGTAAAAGGAATGACTCATAAATCTTTTTCTTTTACCTTTAACTTTAATGAAAATATCATGTATTTATCTACAATATGATTCTTATATTGCCATCCTCTTTGTATCATCAACCATGATATATTTCATGTATGTATGTGTGTATGCACATCATCATGTACATATACATGCATGTATCCATAAGAAGAAAAGGATTTAAATAAATAATATAAAAGTCAATATTAAATCAACACTCGATTTAATAAATCGGTCATATCTTATACGACCCGACTAATATTAAATGCCCGATTAAAATACAGTATCATATACTTGTATTTAATCGAGCCTCCGCACATATCTCATATGTGCACCACTTCGTTTCGCCTGAACCGAGAAACTTCTATGTGGGACTCTAAGACTCGTCAATACGCCAGCAGTAGGTGATGATCATATCAAACACCCACAAGCCGCAAGCGGTCAGCTAAACGTAACGGCTACCCAGGTATTGAGCGATCAGAATAAGAACAAGTGAACCTGTCAAAACTCCTGTCAATCCATCCGGCAACACTAACCGTACAGTCCGGTCTCTTCGTCAGATATGCTGCATATCGAGTCTAAGGATGGAATCGTCGACCGCAATAACTCAATAATTCTTGCCGGTATATGGTCTATAACAGATCGAGAAACTTACTGATAACACTTATCAGTAATATCTCAGTAGCCCTGGCCAGAGACTTCCCGTTATAGCCAATCGTGCACAGCACAGCATCAACCCCCAATACCGGGAGAGACGAAACCCCTCCTGTCGCTCACTGTCTCCATATGCCTCGAGACTATACCCAAAATACACCTGTTTGTATGACTCAGTAGAGCCGCAGTAGGGTGGAGATCAAAGTACAGTGGGAGGACACACAAGACTCTATGACAATCTCGGGTCTACAGACTAACCTGTACCAGTGTCACCTGAGAACTGCTATCCGACGTATGATATAATACTATATAGGAGTTCTCGGTGAGTCCGTTCAGTGTACCCAGTCTCACTGAGCACCCGTATACTATCTTCGGTGTCAACACACCAGACGGATATGGGATCATCCATCGCCCATCATATGGAACAAGAATGGTATACGCTAGTCTAAACTGGAATATCGATGCCCTATCTTGATATACCTACGACTAGGAACATTTCAAGGATATGCTTATAAACTACAGATGTCCCACTAGTATGATTGATTGTTAACAATTTCCGATTATGTATGTAAAAAGTATCAAATCAAATAGTCCTCGGCAATGGCGCCATTTGATTGATCGTAAAATTCGAGACTGTGTAAGTAAATCAACTCAAATGATCCCCGATAACGGTTTCATTTGATTGTTTATAATTTTCTTGTTTGTGTAAATCGAATTAAGCGAACAAGTTTCTATGTGTCGGTAATATTGAATAAAATTCATAATCAAAGAATTATATTTGACCGCAATCAATTACGGTGTCGATTGTAGATCGTAAGCGAGTGCAGATCGTCCACAGGGATTGTGCGATTCGTTTCTGTATTTAATTTGTTTGAATTGAAAAGTTAATCGAAAAGAAAAGAAAACATGATTCAAGAATTTATCGATTGATTCAGGTGTCACTAGTTTAATCAAGAATCAAGAAACTGATAAACAATTGAGAATCGTGTTTCGATGATATTTCCAACAAAATGTCAAGAATCTAAATGAGGCTCGTAGGAATCAATCGGATCTATAGACGTGATGTAATCTCAAGATTTCGTGTTCTTGTCCTTCGAAGGATTGATACTAGATCGATTATGATCGACGAGAGTTAGGGCTTTCTTGATGAAACTAGGGTTTCATCATTTAACCCTTGTTCTTTCGTTGATATCATTCGCATTCAAGCCTGTAACAATTTCAAGAAACGATCGTAACTCCCCAATCTCGAGCGATATCAATCAAAAAAGCATCGCAACGAATTGGGTCGTCGATTCTTGATCTTGATAGGGTTTACAAAACTCGTAGGATTCAAGAATCGATTTAAGATATGTTACATCATCATTCTATTGATCGTCTCGACTCCTCGACGAGCGGAGTATTACTCAAACATCACAACAAGAATTACAACTAGAAATTTAGATTGAATCATTATGCAAGAATTTAAAGAAAACAAGATAAAAGAATATCACCTTTTATTTATATCAACAATTTGATTACAGTCGCTCAAGAACTACAAGAGGAAGAACTAAATTGTCGAATTGGCTTCGCTCGGCTCCGTGAGTCGCGGATCGGCTTGGACCACTTGCTCTGTTGAAAATCGGCTAGGCTCATAAAAGGTTGCAAGGCTTCTTGCTTGATGGGTACTCGGGATCTTGGCTTTTGATTGGAATTAGGGTTAGGGTTTCACACAAGTCCTCTCACTAGACTAGTGGAAGAAGAAGATGAAAGAGAGAGATAGAATGGCTCTAGATTGGCTACTAAAATGAACTAATGGAGGGATTTTTCCATGATCCTTTACAAGTGAGCCTAGGGTCTTATTTATAGGTCTCCCAAACCCTAAGCCTTGATAAGTTCCCTCCAAAAGTTTGTTGAAAGACTTCTAGAAGTAGTTAGTTAGGCTTAGCTTAGGGTTTAAGCTAGGGTTTAGGGAGAAGTTTCTAAAATATAAGGCTAGTTTAGTGTTGATCCTAAAGCTTGCTGATCTGGTAGAAGTCTCTGGAGTCTTCTGGAACTTGGAGTGTCTTTATGAAGTGTAGAAGCTGAGCTAGGAGTTTTGGTGCAAAGCTGAAGTGATGATGTCATCAAGTCGCCGCGGAACCGCGACGCAAGCAGGCTCCGGCCACGGTTCCGCGGCCATGTAGGGTCCTTGTGGCTTGGTTCTTCTGGTGTGGTCTTGGGTTGATACTTGGGCCTTTCTTTGATATGTTGATTTTTGTTTTGCCTTTTGAATTGGTACCAGAACCGAAACCATTGAGTTGGCGTAATGTTTGATCAACACCTGTAAGTTTTTGGATTTACTTCTGGATTTTCCTGCACAGGTCTCAAAACAAGTGTTGCGCAATATAGGGATGATGTGATGCCATGAAATGCGATCAATTTCCTTTATAGTGTCGGTTTTAGAGTCTAATACATGCAATCTGATATTTTGTGACCGTTTTGCTAATATGTGAAATATGAATACCGTACACTTATATATGAATGCAAATGATAAGGAAATTGCCGGCTAAAATATGCAATATTTTCGACTAATCAATGATCCACATCATAATCCCAGTAGTCAAGCCAATATCCTTAGGGCTTTATCAACATGTACTAAATGAATATAAACATGATCAAGTGAACATATGATAAAGTAAAACCAAATAGCATACTATCATGTCGAGCAAGACTGTCCTCTAAATATATATATACATATCAGTACATACATTATCTCATAATGGCCTCTATGGCATACATATATCCAACATCATCAAAGCAGATGTTCCAACTCCGCGATGCTTGCTTCGATCCATAAATGGATTTAAGCAACTTGCACACTTTTCCGCTGCTCCCACTATCTAAGAAACCTTCTGGTTGATCCATGTAAACACTCTCTTCTAAATGTCCATTTAGAAAAGCTGTTTTTACGTCCATCTGCCAGATTTCTATAGTCATGGAAGGCAGCAATGACAAGCAATATCGGAATGGATTTAAGCATAGCTACTGGGGAAAAGGTTTCATCATAGTCCAATCCTGGTCTTTGACGAAAACCTTTTGCAACGAGTCTAGCTTTGTAGGTTTCCACTTTTCCAAATGCACCAATCTTCTTTTTGAAGATCCATTTGCATCCAACTGGTTTTACCCCAGGAGGAGCAACATCTAAAGTTCACACTTTATTGGTGTACATGGATTCCATTTCGGATCTCATAGCATCCAGCCACTTCACCGAGTCTTTACTCGTGATAGCCAGCTGAAAATTAGTAGGCTCATCATCATCGATGATGCAATCCTCTCGATCCCCATCTACAAGAAACCCATAGTATCTTTCAGGAGGATGAGAAAGCCTACTAGATCTGCGGAGCGGCGTTGGTTCGTCGGGATCAATTGAAAACTGAGGTTCTACTAAGTCCTCGGCAGTAGTTTGAGATTCTGGAATTTCTTCCAGCTCTACCGCGCCCCCACTAATTTCTTTTGCAAGAAATTCGCTCTATAAGAAGACAATGTGGCGAGCGACAAACACCTTCTTTTCTTCAGTGTGGTAGACCAGATATCCCCTTCAATGCTTGGGGTATCCCACAAACTTTCACAAAACCGATCGTGCCTCGAGCTTGTCCGGATTATGCTTTTTAACAAATGCCAGACACCCCCGTATCTTGATATACTTGAGACATGGTCTCTTCCCGCTCCATATTTCTTATGGAGTGGTAGGCACAGACTTAGATGGAACTCTATTCAATAGGTATGCTACTGATTTTAGCGCAAAACCCCAGAAGGAAAGTGGCAACTCAGCACTACTCATTATTGAACACACCATGTCTAGTAGCGTGCGATTCCTCCTTTCTGATACACCATTATGCTGAGATGTATATGGTGGAGTAAGCTGAGAGAGAATTCCATTCTCTTTTAAGCATTCAAGGAAACGGGTACTTAAGTATTCTCCACCTCGATCAGATCGAAGTGCCTTGATGCTTTTACCAGTCTGTTTCTCCACTTCATTTTTATACTCCTTAAACTTCTCAAAGACCTCGGATTTATGCTTCATTAAAAACGCATGTCCATACCTCGAGAAATCATCTGTAAAAGTGATGAAGTAGGAGTGACCACTTCGTGCATGCATAGACATCGGACCACATACATCGCTGTGTACAAGTCCCAAGAGTTCCGTGGCTCTTTCTCCGTGTCCGGTGAACGGAGATTTGGTCATCTTTCCTTTGATACATGATTGACAAGTTGCATACGATGAATATTCAAATGGATCAAAATATCCATCTTTACGTAACTTAGTCAACTTGTTTCATTTATATGACTAAGTCTACAATGCCATAGGAAGGCTTGGTTTGAATCCGGAGCCTTCCTTTTAAGCGTGTTTCGAATATTGAAAACTTGAGGTTGATTAAGTATGTATATGCCATTTTCCAGTGTGCCTAACCCAATCATTTCTTGATTTAGGAAAATGTTCATGACATTTCTTTCAAGTGCAAAATTATATCCTTCATTAGATAACAAAGATACTGATATAATATTACACAGCATACCGGGAATACAAAAACAACTGTACAACACCAAAATGTGCCCACTAGTCAACCCTAGGTGATAATCCCCCATTGCAAAAGCATCTACGTTCATTCCATTACCCATCTGGAGGGTCATATCACCTGTCTTCAGTGCTCTACGGTTTCTCAGAGCCTGCAAAGAATTACAGATGTGAGAACCAGAACCGGTATCAAGTACCCATGATGTAGAGTTTACTGAGAGAAAATTTTCGATTACAAACACACCTGAAACAGAAGCATCAGCTTCCTTCATGTCCTTAGCTTTGAAAGCCATGCAATCCTTCTTCCAGTGCCCCTGCTTATGACAATAGTAGCATTCATTCTTATCTGCCTTCACCCTTCCTGCCTTGTTCGTTCCCTGCACCTTCTTGACCCCGCCTTTTGGTTTGGTGGCTTTCATCTTCTTCTTTCCCTTATCTTTCGCTTTGGATTTAGAAGAGGATGATTCGCCAATATACAGAACGGGGGTCTTCTCCTTTTTCAAGGAGGTCTCTGCTACCCTAAACATGTTGAGGAGCTTTGGAAGATCAGCTTCCATTTCGTGCATGTTGAAGTTCAGCACGAACTGAGAGAAGGTGTGGGGAAGGGACTGCAAAATAAAGATGATGTACAACTCATTCTCTAGCACGCATCCCAGGTTTGCGAGTTCCTCAATAAGGCTGATCATTTTCAGGACGTGTTCTCCTACAGGTGATCCTGGAGCTAACCTCATCTGGAATAGTTTCCTTGAGGTCTCATACCTTGCGATACGAGAGTGCTCTCCATACAGTTCCTTGCAATGGAGAAAGATGGATATAATATCCATGCTCTCGTGCTGTTTCTGGAGTTCATTATTCATGGACGCCAGCACGATACACTTAGCTCTCTCGCAGTCTAGATCCCAAGTTTTGCGAACCTCCTTGTCCGCAACTGAGGAATCTGGTCCTGGGATAGGGGGAGGAACAACGGTGGTAACATATGCAACTTTGTCATAAGCTAGTGCAATGTTGACGTTCCTTAGCCAATCTTTATAGTTTGGCCCAGTCAGTGTATTCTTTTCAAGTAATAGTTTAGTCCTGTCATGGTAGCTGTCAGAGAGAGAGAGAGAAAAGAAACACTCAGCATATGCTCTTGCAAGTTTAGATTGGTTTATTAGTTTATCTAAAAAGGATGGCTCCCACTGTTTCCTCAAATCCTTCTTCAAACCCTAAAAGAAAAATTAGTCAGGATTAATCGCACGTCACAATACTTGCTTAACCTTTCAGCCAGACCAGTGTTGGTACTTCGAGGGAGGTTTTCCAACGCTTTCGCGAAGTTCCTTAATTATATAACCTCTTTTCCCTGGAGGCGTAGCCCCACTAACACCTTTCTAGACACCTACTTGGTTTATAGCATTGATTGTTAAGTGAGAAAATCTCTCGAGAGTAATCCTACTCATCAGTGGGATCGGGATCCAACTATCTTCGTATGATGCCCTAGATGGAAGCCACTCTAGTCACCACACTCCAGAAGGTATGCTAAATCTGCAAGTTTCCTTTATGTTTGAAACTCCCGATGTGATTTTTACCCCAAGCTCTTATGACCTTGACGTAGGCCAACAAATCATAAGATGCAAGTCAAATTCTACCCGTCATTGTCCTGATTAATTTAGATCCATCCGTACTCGCCCTTGACGTAGGCCAACGAGGTTGTACAACTGTCCTAAACTAATGTATCTATCTGTGCAACAAATAAGCAACACTTTGCTACCATACACTATGCCTTGACGTAGGCCAACAAATATAGCATGAATACGATGTGCTGTTTATTTGAAACGATGGAGGGTTACGGTTGGTTTTTGGCGAAACCGTTAACGTAGTGAACTTGATATGATCGAAGGAACCGTGATAGCTTTTTAAAAGGAGCGGTTTAAGCTCCGCATTTAAAATTTGCTTTTTGAAGAAAACCGAGTGGTTTTGAAATTTTTCCAACGATTTAGTTTAGGTTTATTTTCTTTGCATTAATGAATTAATGTTGTCCCATCATTTAATCCTACCATTACAGAAAACAACGAAAATACAACGTACGCTTATACCATCCGCATTCGCTACTGGGCCCCGTCATCACCCGTTAGGTTACTTAACTAACGACAGAGCGGGGGCTGGACTAGCGCGGGTGTAAAACATAAGCAACGCCTAATAAATATCATATATAGATATATCCATTCGTCGCACGCAATAATAAGCATTCCAGATCACAGATGAACATATTGGATATACTAGGAATTACGCACTTCGTTTAAGCCCATAACGAAGGACGGGTTCCACGGTCGTGATGAATAGCCAAAACCCCACCCTAGACCCCTACGGGTGCTGCAAACTACCCGTCAAGTACCAGAAGTGAAGCAGTCTCCCTCAACAACGTGATTAGGCCACTTAGCACTTCAAAGTACCCGGTAGTTTGTGCACCCCACCTTGGGTCTATCCTAGGAGCAAAAAGAGTAAAAGAAATAATACAACGGTGGCTACAACCTCAACCCGGATGTGCCCCGCAAAAATAATATTACATCAATTTTATAAATTACATTGAATGAAAGAAAAGAAAACACTTATCTTACACCCCCCGGCTATTCATCATCGACGACCCAATAAGATTCATATATACAAACCAACCAACACTGATATGTGCAACCCCCACTAATCGTCGTATAGCGATTAGCAGACGTTTCAAAACACATATAACATTACAGAAGAACCGATTAACTAAAGCAATTAGAATTTCGATCGATTAAGAAAATTTGAATCTACCCCCAGTTTAACACAGTACATAAAATATCTGGCCAGAAGCAAAATATCCCAAAAATCATAAATCCAGAAGATGAGAAAATCAGAAAAAAAATTGGACCAAATCGGAGTCAACTCGGTCGCGGATCGGCGGAAGAACGCTAGGTTCTGCCGCGGTTCCGAGGTGGTTTGACAGATTCATGAGCCCAAATTTCTTCTGTGTTCTTAAAAAACCCTGCATGTATTTTTAAGCCTTCGTAAAAATAATTTAGACCAGATTTCAAAATCGACAGAAACATGCATTCTCGGATGTGATTTCGGGATTTTACCGGCGATCGAATTTCTAACACTTTGCTAACAAGTTAGTTAAGGTTTAACATGTCTCTGATACCAGTGTAAGTCCATGATGCACACCCCACGTGTCGCGGGGAGGCGGAATACTTTAAAAACGGTTTTCTCGCACCAAAAGAAACTTATTTTAGCTTTGCATCATGAACTTGTTCCACTTTTGGATCTTGTTTACACCTTAGCTAACAAAAAAATAGACTAAGAGAGAGAGCTAACTACTAAGTAAAAGAGTTATACCCTCGTTTCTAGTCCTTCGGGTCTTGAAGTTGCTCCTTGCTCCTTGGTTCAACCTTCTTGTTGATCTCCTTTCTTGTGCTTCTTCTAGGTCTTTGAAGAGTTCGCTTGCCGTTCTCCTTTGCGTCAAAGATGGATCCACCCGAGGGCCTATGGTCAAGCTCCAACCTCCATGAGATACCTTAGTGATCTAACTTGCTAGGAGAGATGACTAAGTGGATGTAGAGAGGATGTGTATTGGACTAGTTGATCTCAAAGCTCATTGTTTTGCAATACATGCAAGTGTATGAGCTTGAGGAAGAAGGAGAGAAGAAAACCTAGGAGAGAGAAAGCTTTTGTGAGAATGATAATGAAAAATGAGAAGAGGGAATGGCTAAGTCTTGAGCCAATAATTCAACCATGGTATTATAAAATCATATATTTCACAACCATGCTTGAATAGTGGCTCCAAATGAAATAAACAAATAATTAGCCATGCCTTTAACCCATTCCTATAATATCTCCTAATTTCCACCTCATTAATTCTTTAATGAAAAAAAATAAAACAATAATGAGGTGTCTCCTTCTAGAAGCTCATTCTTGTGAATTTACAAGAATGCCTTTTTCCATATTTTCATACCCGTATCCGTATTCCGAAAAATACGGATACACTGAGATCAGTATAATCCAATACTACAATACCAGTATCCGTCTTAAACCAAAGCCTACTAGTATTATCCGTACGATCGTCATTCGAGTAGCCAGTACATGAATGCGATCGAAACCCTGCCGTAAGACCATACGACATCTACATCGTCTCGCCTGATCAAGGGAAACCCTCTGTGTGGGACTCTAAAGACTCGACAGTACACTAGCAGTAGGTTTAACCATAAGTCCGTCAGTGGCACTAGCTGTATGTAACGGCAGCCCAGGTACGTGTCAAAAAGGATGCCAACAAGCGAACTCGTCCGTAACCCCTACTGAGCCTGTCCGTGACAATATCCGTGCAGTCCGGTCTGTTCGTCTGAGAGTACCGCGTGTATGGTCTAGGGAGGTGGTGAACGTCAAACCCCTAACAACCGTACAAGTCATGTCGGTGTGGCTCAAAACCATCCGAGAATCCACTGGTCAGTCTACCAGAAATTCTCAATTAGCCCTGGCCAGGGACTTATGGTAATGACCAACCGATCACAGTGCGATATCGACTCCCCATACCGAGAGAGACGAATCCCTAACAGTCGCTCACTACCTCTATGTGGCTCGGGACTGTACCCAACTAAAACTTGTTTGCACGACTCCTTTGAGCCGTGGTAGGGTAGTAATCAAAGCACAGTGGGAACTCACACAAGACAAATGACGACCTTAAGTTGACAGACTATCTGCACACATGTCACCTGAGAACTGCTATCTAAAACTAGGTATAATACCATCTAGTCAGTTCTCGGCGAGTCCTGTCCGGCGTACTCACACCCAGTGAGCATCTGTATACAATCTTAGGTGCAATGGCTGCTGGACCAATCCATCGCCCCTCGTCGGGATCTAGATATATATACACTAGTCTACTCTGGAGCATCAATGCCCAGTCTCGATACTCCTGCGACTAGGGACATTTAAGGATGTGCCTATTGACCATCCAACTCCTACAAGTATGACTGCCATCACAACGCCGGTAGTCAGGAAAACACCCTATGGGCTTTATCAACATGTATATGGAATACAAAGTAAAATATATCACATGTTAAGATAAAGACAAACCAAATAGCGTACTATCAGATCAAGCAAGATTGTTATGTACATACATATCCCTAGCATCCTATACAATGAAGGCCTCTAGGGCATATATATCCAACAGTTGGGATTGTCCCAAAGCAGGTACATTAACACCATCCTAAAGAGGTTTAGTATGGAAGACTCCAAGCGGGGTTCCTTATCCGCTAGTCATGGAGTCACTCTCTCCAAGGACTTTTGCCCAAAGACTGATGAAGAGAGAGCTCTCTTGAGCATTATACCCTACGCTTCTGCTGGATTTATAATATATGCGATGTTATGTACACGCCATGATGTAGCTTATGCATTGGGTGTAGTAAGAAGGTATCAATCCAACCCAGGGGAGAATCACTGGACAGCTGTGCAGAACATTCTTAAGTACTTGCGAAGGACTAAAGAAATGTTCTTGGTGTATGGTAAAGGAGATCTCCAAATGGAGGTCTTTACCGATTCAAGCTTCCAGAGTGATAAGGATGATAGCAAATCTATCCCAGGGTTTGTCTTTACCCTCAATGGAGGGGTGGTGTGTTGGAAGAGTTACAAACAGGATACCGTTGCAGACTCCATGATGGAAACTGAGTATATTGCTGCAAATGATGCTGCCAAGGAAGCCGTCTTGATGAGGAAGTTCATCTCGGAGCTAGGAGTAGTTCCGACCATTATTGATCCAATACCATTGTATTGTGATGATAATGGGGCTATGGCGTTAGCCATAGAGCCCAGGTCCCATCAGTGTTCCAGAAATATCCTCAGGCGATATCATCTGATATGGGAGATAGTTGATCGCCGCGAGATCAAGATTCGGAGAGTAGATACAAAAGAAAACACTGTGGATCCACTCACCAAGGCCCTCCCTCTGGCGCATCATGAGCGACTTTTTGAGATGTTGGGTATGAGATACGCCAATAATTGGCCTTAGTGCAAGTGGGAGATTGTTGGATATATGTATGCCCTAGAGGCCATTATATGATAGTATATCTACAGGTATGTGTATATATATATTCAGGAGACATTCTTGCTCGATATGATAGTATGCTATCTGGTTGAACTTTATCTTGACATGTTCATTTGATCATGCTTTCACTCATTTGGTACATGTTGATATAGCCCTTAGGATATGCTTGACTACTGAGATTATGATGTGGATCATACTAGTGGGACATGTATAGTTTATGAGCATATTCTTGAAATGTTCCTAGTTGTGGGTGTATAGAGACGGGGCATCGATATCACCAGAGTAGACTAGAGTATACGTTACTTGTCCCATATGATGGGCGATGGATGATCCCATATCCATTAGTGTGCTGACACCAAAGCCCGTATATTGGTGCTCAGTGAGACTGGGTACACTGAACGGACTCGCCGAGAACTCCTATGTGGTATTATATCTATCGTCGGATAGCAGTTCTCAGGTGATACTAGTACAGGTTAGTCTGTAGACGCGAGATCGTCATAGAGTCTTGTGTGTCCTCCCACTATACTTTGATCTCCACCCTACCATGGCTTTACTGAGTCGTGCAAACAGGTGGATTTTGGGTACAGTCCCGAGGCATATGGAGGAAATGAGCGATAGGAGGGGTTTCGTGTCTCCCGGTATTGGGGGTTGATGTTGCGCTATGTACGATTGGCTATAACAGGAAGTCCCTGGCCAGGGCTGCTGAGATTTACTGATAAGTGTTATCGGTAGTTTATCGATCTGTTATTAGCCATATACCGGCATAACTTATTGGGTTAATAGGGTCGACGATACCACCCTTAGACCTAATATGCAGCACTATTGACGAAGAGACTGGACTGTACGGTAAGTGTTACCAGTTGGCTCGACAGGAGTTTTAGCAGGTTCGCTTGTGTTTCTTCTGATCGCTGAATACCTAGGAGTCGTTACGTACATCTTGTGCCACTGACGGTTTGTGGGCATGTGATGTGATCACTGCCTACTGCTAGCATATTGACGAGTCTTAGAATCCTACAAAGGGGTCTCCTAGCTCAAGCGAAACGATGTGGGGTGCATATGAGATATGCGCATGAGCTCGATTAAATGGGTGTAGTTGATACCGTATTTTAATCGGGCGTTTACTATTGGACGGGTCGTATGTGATATGACCAGGTTATTAAATCAAGTGTTGATTTAATATTAGCCAAGCCTTGCCGCTTGAGATGAGCCCATTAGCTCATTTATTAAAACCTGTTTCTTTATGATGCATGCATGAGTGTAAGTATATGTTGATATGGATGCACACATGCAAGAATACATGTTTCATGGTTGATGATACATTGGTGGTAGCAATGCAAGACTCACATGGTAACATATTTGTATATTTTGTTTATTTGAGAAAAGCAAAATGGGAACAATATCATGGTTGACTATTCAACTCTTTTGAGTTGACCAAAGTCAATGGTTTCTTAGCCCATGGTTTTGTAGCCCATGGTCAAGTCATAAAATATCTAGAAATTTTGTAACCATAGTTTAGCATGACATAATTCTAACTCACTTGGATTATGTTGCATTATTCTCTTGGGTCAAATTTAGCCATCCTCTTCTTCCTCTCTCTCCTTCAAGCTCTCTAGGGTTTCAAAAGAAAGAGAAGAAATGGTTTTTAAGTGAGATCCAAACCCACATCACCAATCTATACTAGTCTAGCCCATTAGTGTAGGTTGTTTGCTTCACATCTTCATAGATCAAGTGAAGCTAGGAGCTTGAGCAATGGGACTTCGTGGTGGATCATCGTGGACTTGGAAGGATTCAAGCGAACTGGTTCAAACCCTACTCGATCCAAGGAGTCGCAAGAGGAGGTCTACAAAGGTTGTATTACTTACCTCTTAGTGTTAGACACTACTTAGTATGAGATACTATATGTTGTTACTCTATTTTTCTAGTTCGATTCATGGTTGGTATTGTTTAGCACCCCCTAAAATTTTAATATAGCATGTGTGGTGCAACCCTAAACTTAGAATGGTGCTAGAGAATCCCAACAAACCTAACCGTACATAACGAGACATTGTAGCGAATGCAGATGGCATAAGCGTACGTTCTATTTTCGTTTTTTTCTGTAATGTCTTAAGGACTTAAATGATGGGACTACATTAATGAGATTAATGTAAACAAAAAGGAACCTAAAAATATATTGTAGAATCAGATTTGAAACATACTCGGCTTTTTATGAAAAATCAAGTTTTCAAATTGCGGAGCTTAAGCCACACCTTTTAAAACCGTCGAATAGGGGGCCTCGGGGGGTACCCACTCCTGGGGGCCACCATGAGGTGGCCCCCAAAGGAGGGCAGACCCGAGAGCACCAATTTCTGGTGCTCTCGGATCACCAGCCCCCAAGGCCACCAAGTGGTGGTCTTGGGCGGTGGTCCTGGCCGTTGGTCCCCCCCGGGTGTCCTCGAGGTGCGCACGCTTCACCCCGCGGCTTCTCGGTTCAAACCGTGAGCCCGCGGGGTGTGCAAACAACTCAAAACCTCACTTTTGAAAACTGTTTTTGTCGACAGTTTTTCCGCGACAAAAACGGAAGAATTCTAACATGGCTACAAGATATCTAAGGTTTATGAGATGCTCTAATACCACTGTAAGTCAATGTCGTGCACCCCACGTGTTCGCGGGGAGGCGGAATTTGCAAAAAATGAATTTTACGAGCTTCGCAACACCGACTAGAACCAAGGATCGTCCATAAACCCTAGCTAGCAAACAACTTGAGGTTTAACTACTCAGATTTGAAGTTATACCTTGCGATACATTTCCTTCGGGTCTTCATCGATGTCCTCCTCATCTATGTAGGCTCCAAGGATCGATCCGGATCGTAGCTTCTTGGAAGGCCTCCTCGAGTCAAAGACGATCCACCCGAGAGTCTATAGTCCGAGCTCCATCTCAAAACCAAGGTAACTAGGGCAACAAGCTTGCTAAACTTGATGGCCTAGGTGATGTAGAGTATGAAGATGGATTTATTTGTCTCTTGAAACCCTAGGATTCTCAACACATGAGAGCTTTTAGGGTTTTGATGTGAGGAAGAAGAAGAGAGCTAGCTTGAGGAAAGAGAAATGATTTTTGATAATGATAATGATAAATGAAAATGAGATGGCTAAATTGACATGACCCCAAGCACGGGATGAAAAATATCTTATCAAAATATCTAGGTCACAAAATATCTCACAAAAATATCTAAGTCAAATAGTCAAACCAAGTCAAGTGGTCAAGCCAAGTCAAAAGGTCAAACAAAGTCAAGTAGTCAAAACTAGTAGCCATGCCTCAATTATCATTTACAAAAATAACAAATACTTTCCTCCACCTCATAATTGTTTTAATCAAGTAAATGGTCAAAACCCTAATGAGGTGTCTCCTTCTGTGCTCCTCTCATCCGTATATACATACCCGTATTCGTGTTCCAAGAAACACGAATACAAAGAGATGAAACTGATCCATCAATATAATACTAGGATCCGCCTTAAACCAAAGCCCACTAGTATTATCCACCCGAACATCATACGCGCATAAGTGCACGTAAGTGATCGAAGCCCTGCCGTATAACTATACGGCCTCTACACCTTTTGCCCGGTGCAGGGAAACTCTCTATGTGGGAATCTAAAGGCTCGACACTATGCTGGCGGTGGGTTTAACCACAGGCCGCAAGCGGTACTAGCTGCACGTAACGGTACCTAGGTAGATGTCAATAAGAAGGCCGATGAGGAAAACCCATCCGAACTCCTACTGAGCCTGAATGTGACAATCACTGTACAGTCCGGTCTGTTCACCTAAGAGTATCGCATATCGGGCCTAGTGGGGCGGTAATCGTCAGACCCCTAATAGTGCAATAAGTCGGGACAGAGTGTAGCCCAAAACACCCTGAGAAACTACTGGAATACCTACAAGTAAATCTCGCTTTCCCTGACCAGGGACTTTGTGTAACGGCTCTCCGAACACAGCACGATATCAACCCCTAATACCGAGAGACGAATCCTATCTAACCGCCACTGCCTCCAAGTGCTTTGGGACTGCACCTAACTACTACCTGTTTGCACAACTCCTTTGAGCCGTGGTAGGGTAGTAACCAAAGTACAGTGGGAACACACTCGAGGCGAAGTAGCAGTGTCAAGTCGACGGACTAAGCTGTACTCAACTACTACCAACCCTGATGTTATTTCGAGAAGTTGCAATTACTGAAGGGTGCTCATGGGACTAGGATTACACCGTCGAAGCCCAAGACCCCACATCCTTCTTGAGGCCACAATTAAATAGGTTCTGGATGCAATTTGCGGCCAGATATGGTACTTGGGTGTCGGGGTTTTTGTAGTGGGTGTCTGCTGTATATTTTAGTTCTTTGGTTTGTGCAACTTTTCCTAATTGCACTCGTATCAAAATCTGGAGCCATTTTACCATAAATGCGACGTTTGTGTGATGTGCGATACATGCAATTCGAGTCTAGTTTTGGTGTTTGCTGTGTATCACAGCAAATCAGGGTGGTTTCAGACGTCAACACTCACATTTTGGTGCTCCGAGTGGACACGTGTTTAGCTTGTGGGCGTTAGCTTTCTCGTGCGGTCTTGATATCATGTTTTACACAATACTAGACTTATGTGTTGCATTGTGTGATTCTAGGATCGGTTGGGGAGACATCGGACGCGGCACGGAAAGGAAAAGCAGAGATTGGATCAGACCAGCGAAGGCGTTCCGGTGAGTAGATGTACACATCTATGGGGGAACCGTCTGGATGGTGCAAGGCGCCCGATAGTTAGAATTTCTATTAGTACTTGCATTTATATGCGTAGTTCCTAGTTATTCATCTCGTTGCATCGCATCATCTTTTACATATATATGTGATATCATCTCATAGGACACTTGCACCATTACCATTGGTTTATGCTGCACGGGCACTATTCATGGGGACACACACGCCTTGGTAATTGCTATGCCACGAACACTATATAGTTGGTTAAATCTGAATCTTATCAATTGCGCCTATTATGATTAATAACCTGTATTTATATATTCAATTCATCAGGATGGATACGTAGGATTGCTAGTCATGCGCATTTATCTCATTGCATCATCGTTCATGAGTAGTTTTCTAGTTCCGCGTCGCATTTAATATTGTTAATATCATAGACATTCATGTATTATGATTCTTCTCGAGGATTTCCGTATTTATGAGATTTATGGATTTGGAGAAACCACAAGGATTTAAGAACGTATTACCATTTTAAAAATGTAAGTTGCGGTTTTCTCGTGAAATTATGTATATGTCGTCCACCATGAGATCCTCGGTTCTTGAGCGGTATCATACACCCGATTCGAGGAGGAGGAGGAACCGTCTGTGGGTGCATGGTGGACCCGGTGCGGTATCCCGGAGCAAGATAGTCGCAGATGATGGCGTTGAGCCCGGCAGGGGGGCACTACCGACCAGTTATTTGTGATGCGGCGGATATCCGGAGGATACCGACGTAGTCTTGAGATCAGATATATAGGCCAGTCCGGATTTCCGGAGCCCGAGATCAGATATATGGGCCAGTCCGGATTGCTGGAGCCTGGGACTATTGAGATTTTCATATTTGGTGTCGATGCTTGACACGAATTTATATTGATTTCATTGATGAAACTACAGCTAAATTACAAAATTTTTACTAAGAATAAGAATACAGATTTCCCATGCTAAATATATTCAGATCGCGTGTTGTTTATTGCATTCATGTTGCATACATACTAGTGCATCGCATCATATTAGTATATGTAAGATGTGACGAAATTGTGTACATGGTTACGATAGCCTTATTAGATGTTACTTATTACTCACGAGTTGGCAGCTCACCCCCGTCGTACCATATTGTTTTGCAGGTCCGACCTATCAGCACAGTAGCGGCGGGCGCACCTCCCCTTTTGCTTCTTTTTGTTTGGACTCGCAGTATTGTTCGTAGATGGGTTGCGGGGTTATTTTGTTTCTACCTTGTATCAGTATTATATCTAGTGTACTCCATCTACTGTGTCTACCACTTTTACAGCTGTATTTGCAACTTAGACCTGAGACAGTGAGATTTGTACATATATGTTGTTTCTCTGGGGTCGTGCTCACTTGAGCCGACATGTGGCTTTATTACTTATGTGCCTTTATATGCTTATTTTGCATGGTGATGATACATATTGCGTATGATTGTGAGTCCACCTTTGGCGAAGAGCTAGGTCCCGCTTGGGGATGCCTTATTTCGTTAGGTACATGTATTCTTGTTTTGTACCCGTTTGGGGCCAGTATTTACAAGGGAGACTCTGCCGAAATTTTCAAAAAAATGGATGTTGCTTTTAAAAAGCTTGATGTGACTTTTTTGGTTGAAAATCGTCTCTTGACTTGGTTTTCCTTCACTCTACTGCTTTAATTGGTTTTGATTTCTGGGTTTTGGCTTACTTAGATTACGTACGCCTCGAGACGTTTCGTAATTTAAGTGCTAGTCACGCTCCGTACTTTTCGAGTTGTGACACATGCACACTTATTGTCTCTCTATTACATGTTGATAAAGCCCTTGGATGAGTACTTGACTATCAGGATTATGATGCGGATCATACTAGTGGGGCAGAGGTAGTCGGTAAGTACATCCTTCAAATGATCCTAGTCGTGGGAGTATCGAGACAGGGCATCGATACTCTACAGTAGACTAGCGTGTACGCTTCTTGACCCAAATGATGGGCGATGGATGATCCCATATCCATTGGTGTTTGACTTCAGAGAAGGTATACGTGTGCTCAGTGGAGACTGGGTACACTGAACGGACTCGCCGAGAACTCCTAAATGGTATTATACCTATCGTCAGATAGCAGTTCTCTGGTGACACTTGTACAGGTTAGTCTGTCGACCCTAGATCGTCATAGAGTCTTGTGTGATCCCCACTGTGCTTTGATTTCCACCTTACCACGTTTAAGAGATCGTGCAAAACGGTGGTTTTTGGGTACAGTCCCGAGTCACATGGAGGCAATGAGCGATAGGAGGGGATTTCGTCTCTCCCGGTATTGGGGGTTGATGTTGCGCTATGCTCGATTGGCCATAACAGGAAACCCCTGGCCAGGGTTGCTGAGATCTACTGGTAAGTGTTATCAGTAGTTTCTCGAACCGTTATGGACCTTGCATCGTCATGACTTATCAAGCTATTAGGGTCTGACGTTTTATCACCCCCAGGCTATTGATATGCGACATATCTGACGAAGAGACCGGACTGTACGGTAGTGTTACTGATTGGATTCGCAGGAGTATGAGCAGGCTTGCTTGTTGATCTTCTGATCGCATAATACCCAGTGGCCATTACATTTGGCAGACCGCTTGCGGCTTGTGGGTGTTTGATATGATCATCACCTACTGTCGGTGTATTGACGAGTCTTTAGAGTCCTACACAGAGGTTTCCTGGTTCATACGAAACGAAGTAGGAGTACATATGTGATATGCGCGGGACCGAGATTAATGCGCGTATGTGATACCGCATTCTATTCCCGCGATATGTGATATCGGTCGGATATATGTGATATATCTGGGTTATCGGATCAAATGTTGTTTCGATAAGATGTTACATTTGATATTAGTCGGTTATATATGATATAGCCGAATTATTAAATCAATTGTTGATTTGATAATTTAATGTATAATTATATATTTGATATATTAACTTACATTAACTAATATTAGCTCACTAAACATTTCCTTTTTCTCACTAGTGTACACTTGGTATATATGTGATATATATTAGTGTACAACTTTTGTGTCATGCTTGATGCCACATGTGACATAAGTGTATGAGACATAAACCATGCTTATAATAATGTGAGGGTTTTGTTTATTTAAAGTAAATCAAAATTAATGGTAATTAGTCACATGGTTGAAGTGTAGAATCTTGTGGAACCACTGACCATATCCACTCATTTTGTTTTACTTGAAGATATTTATTAAACTAACCATTATTTTTAACCCATGGTTGATTCTCTACATAAGTTAGTGTATGACACTAACTCACCCATGGTAGCTATTCTCACCGCATGAGTTTCATTCTCATCTCCACTTGATCTTCTTCTTCCTCATGGAAAAGCTTTCTAGCTTTTGAAAAGGTGATGAAATATTGTGAGAAAAATTAATCTAAAGTGAGCCCATTTCCTACTTTATCATCCTCTACTATATTAGCCATTAAGTTTAGGGTGTTGTCACAACCCAAAATGGCACGTGACTGGCACTTGAATCATGTGAAATCTATAGGACCACACCTAATTCAAGTAAGACAAGAGCTCAGAAACCTAAACCGTTTTAAAGAAGAAGTGGTTTTAATAATATAAGTGGCATTAAACAATTAAAAGAAACATCATATTTTTCCCGAAAATTTTGGCAGAGTCTCCTTTGTAAATACAGGCCCCAAACAGGTACAACACATGAAATATATGTAAATGATGAATAATAGCATCCCAAGCCGGAGCTAGCTCTTCGCCAATTGGCGGTCACAACCACGCAAGCAATATAATATATAACGCCAAAAGGCGAGGATCAAAACTCATCAAGAACAGCAATATCCTCAAGAAAACCAGCGAAAAACCATAATAATACAGCGCGCGACTCTAAGGTCGAAAGAATATACATACTAGTCTTCTAAGTCTATCAAATAATACAAGTTTGGTTGCTGGAGTTACTAGATACAACAGAATATAAATAAAGTATGATGGTGGTCACTGTTAGTGTATATGCCCTAGAGGCCATTACTGTATCATACTAGCTTGTATATTACTTGATGGAAGCTTGGGATATTCACAGTTGTATAGACAATCTTGCTCGAAATGGTAGTATACTACTTGGTTTGTCTCTACTTCAATATGTGCATGTGTTTCTTTTAGCATATTGCTTATATACATATTAGTAGAGCCCTTAGGATCTTTGCTTGATTACCAGCGTTGTGATGGCGCTCACACTCGTGGGGGCTGGGTAATCCATAAGCACATCCTTATACAGGTCCCTAGTCGTTGGACTATCGAGACAGGGCATCGATACTCCGGAGTATACTAGCGTATGCGCTTCTCATCCCAGCGGGGGAGACGGTCTGTCCCACAGCCGTCAGTACATCGTACTTGAGATAGTATGCGGGTGCTCGTTAGGTTACGAATACACTGGACAGGACTCGTCGGGAACTGTTGGTTGGTATTATACCTATCGTCAGTTATCAGTTCCCAGGTGACATAAGTACAGCTTAGTCCGTTGACTTGACACTGTCACTTCGCCTCGAGGGTGTTCCCACTGTACTTAGATTACTACCCTACCACGGCTCAAAGGAGTCGTGCAAACAGGTAGTAGTTGGGTGCAGTCCCGAAGCACTTGGAGGCAGTGATGGTTAGACAGGATTCGTCTCTCCCGGTATTGGGGGTTGACATCGCGCTGTGTCTAGGAGAGCCATTACACAAGTAGTCCCTGGTCAGGGCAAGCGAGATATACTGGTAGGTTTCCAATGTTATCTCAGGGTGTTCTGGGCTACACCCCGACACGACTTGTACCACTATTAGGGGACTGACGTTCACCGCCCCCCTAGGCCCGCCATGCGATGTATCAGACAAACAGACCGGACTGTACGGAGATTGTCACATACAGGCACAGTAGGAGTTCGGATGGGTTTACCTCATCGGCCTTCTTATCGACATCTACCTGGGGACCGTTACGTACAGCTAGTGCCGCTTGCGGTCTGTGGTTAAACCCACTGCCAGAGTAGTGTCGAGTCTTTAGAGTCCCACACAGAGAGTTTCCCTGCACTGGGCGAAACGTGTAGAGGCCGTATGGTTTTACGGCAGGGCTACGATCACTTACGTGCACTTGTGTGCGTATGCTGTTCGGGCAGGCAATACTAGTGGGCTTTGGTTTAAGCCAGATCCTAGTATTGCACAGATGGATTTGATTTGTCTTCTGTGCATTCACATTCTACGGAATGCGGATCGGGTGTGTATTCACAGTTTTGAGGAGTGATGAAGAAGGAGGTTCCCCATTAGGGTTTTGGCAGTTGGTTCGGCCAAAACCGTAATGTGGCACACTCATTAGGGTTTTGACAATTCGTTTGGTCAAAACCGTTATGAGTAGGGAGACATTGTTTACTAATCCTTTTAGTGATAGATTAGTGATGGCTAATTGCATTGACCATTTGACCACTTAGACCCCTCTTGACTTTGTTGACCCGTTGACCGTGTTGACCATTGACCTTCTCTTCTTTTATTTTCTTTTTATTTCTTGTGTGATGATAATGGTCAATTCAAGGTGCCATCAAGTTTTTCATGATAGGATTAGTAATGATGATTATTGTGTATTATTGCAACCATGGTTCATTTCATTTGGGCTTAATCTTTTCATTATTCTCTTCTCATTCTCTCTCATGAAGTGAGAAGAAAAGAAAAGCTCCACGGTTGCAAACTTTCTCCTTCTTCCTCCTCCTCTTGATCTCTTCTTTTGATCTCATGTGTTGAGAGAAAAGGATTCCACAAAGACATATACATCCATACATCTCCTCTACACATTCTAAGGCATTTAGATTAGCAATCTCCTTGCCCTATTTGCCTTGGCTTGAGGCGAAGCTTAGTGTACAACTCTCGGGTGGATCGTCTTCTACTCAAGAAGGCCGCGGAGGTGCCCAAGGTCCGGATCGACGCTTGGAGCTTGGATGGATGAGTGGGACAGCGGGATGAAGACCCGAAGGACTGGTTCCGTGAGGTATACTTCCTACAGCATTGTAGCTAAACCTCTAAGTGTTTGCTAGTTTCTAATTTAGCAAAGATCCGACTTTTAGTCCATGTTGCCTTGCGCTAAAGTCATTGTTTTTCGCCGTTTCCGCCTCCCCGTAGGAACCGGGGTGAGCAACGAGGACTTACAGTGGTATCAGAGCCTAGCTAAACATAAACTAGTAAGTTAGCAAAGTGTTAAGAACATCGATCGGAAAAAAGTCACAAAACACATCCGCAAAACCTCAAGTTTCTGTTGATTTTTATACTGTTCAAAAAGTGTTTTAAAATATATGAAAAATCGTCTCAGGGTTTTGTGAAAACACTGTAGAAAAACGATCCAGTGATTCAATCAAACGACCGCGGTTCCGCGACAATGACATGCTCATTGCCGCGGTTCCGCCGTCGTTTTGACTCGGCACTGGATCGGGTTTGGTGCAGTGTTTTAGTTTGGATGTTTTGGGATTTTTAATACATGTTTTTTCTACCCAGATATTCCAGAAAGCAAATTGACTTTTAGGGTGGTTAAAAATCCATATTTTTGATCGGTATTCCGTACACTTGGCTAATGGATATTTTCTGTGATGTGATATATGTATTGAACGTCTACTAATCGCTATAAGTCGATTAGTAGGGGTTATACATATCTGTGATCTGTAATGTTGATGGTTTGTGTATATGAACTCGGTGGATTGTCGCGGATGAATAGCCGGGAATGGGTGTGAGATGAGAGTTTCTTTTTCTTTCATTCATTGTAAAATATGTAAATTGATGTAATATTATTTATTTGGCCGCACAACCGGGTCGGGGTTGTAGCCGTCATTGTATAATTTCTTTTTACTATTTTTTCTCCTAGGATAGACCCAAGGTGGGGTGCACAAACTACCGGGTATCTCGAAGTGCCGAGTGGCCTACTCACGGTGTTGAGGGAAGTTGCTTTGCTTCGGGTACTTGGCGGGTAGTTTGCCGCACCCGTAGGGGTCTAGGGAGGGGTTTGGCTATTCATCGCGACCGTGTAATCCGTTTTTCGTTGCAGGCTCGAACGAATCGTGGATTCCTAGTATATCCAAAGTGTTCATCTGTGATCTGTAATGTCTATCATTGCTATATATTTATATATGATAACTATTTAGGCGTTGCTTATGTTTTACAGCCGTGCTAGCCCAGCCCCCGCTCTGTCGTTAGTTATGTAACCTAACGGGTGATGACGGGGCCCCGTGGCAAATGCGAATGGCATAAGCGTACGTCATATTTTGGTTGTTTTCTGCAATGGTAGGATTAAATGATGGGATGCATTAAAAGAACTAATGCAAGAAAATAAACCAAGTAAAAGTCGTTAGAACACTTTGAAAACCACTCGGTTATTTTCAAAAACAAGCATTTTAAACGCGGAGCTTGAACCACTCCTTTTAAAAGCTATCTCGTTCCATCGACTATATCAAGTTCACTACGTTCACGGTTTCGCCAAAACCATCCGTAGCCCTCCGTCGTTTCATATGAATATTCAACAGTATTCAAGCTGTGTTTTTGGGCCTTAGTCAAGGCACAGTGTTTGGTAGCTGGTGGGTATTCATATGTTGCATAGATAGAATGCGTTGGTTTGGGACAGTCGTATTGCTTTGTTGGTCATAGTCAAGGGTATATACGGGTGGGTTCAAATTAACCTGTATAACGACGGGTAGAACTTGACATGTGACTTATGATTTGTTGGCCTTAGTCAAGGTCATAAGAGCATGGGGAAAAAATCCACATCGGGAGTTTCATAAGCACTGAAACTTGCTAGCACTGCATACCATTTGGAGTGTGATGATTCTGGTAGGATTCCTTCGGTTTTATCACGCGATGATATTTGGATCCCGATCCTACTGTGAGTATATGCTACTCCTCGGGAACTTTCTCACTTAACGATCAATGCTATAAACCAAGTAGGTGTCTAGAAATGTGTTAGCGGGGCTACGCCCCCAGGGAAAAGAGGTTCTTAAATTAAGGAACTTCGTGAAAGCGTTGGAAAACCTCCCTTGAAGTACCGACACTGGCCTGGCTGGACGGTTAAGCAAGTATTGTACGGTGAGAAAGATCCCGACTAATTCTTCCTTTGTGGTTTGAGGAGGGATTCGAGAGACAGTGGGAGCCATCCTGTTTAGATAAATTAAAAACCAATCTAAACTTGCAAGAGCATCATGCTAAGTGTTTTCTTCTCTCTCTCTTAATTGCAGCGACCCAGTGACCGCACATAGGTTACATCTAGATAATAAAATGACTGAATCTGACTGTTATGACTGGCAAAGGTCTGTCCAGATGTCCATTGCCCAGGACATGCTGGAACACCTCTTGACTGATCCAACCCCTGCCGTCTCAGGTCCAGTTTCCCCTGTCACGGATATTGATATCCATAGGACATCGGAAGAAGACTGTGCGAAAGCCAAGTGCCTCGTGTTAGCCTCAGTTGATGGTATATACCAGAGGCAGCACGAGAAGATGGACTCAGCTTCTATCTTCCTCCATAACAAAGTTTTATATGGAGAGCAATCTCGTATCGCAAGATATGAGACCTCGAATGAATTGCTTCCAGCGAGGTTGGCTATCGGGTCATCTGTAGGGGGCAACGTCCTTACAGAGACCAGCTCTTTTGAGCTCTCGGACCTGCAGACCACGTTGAAGAACGGGTTAGATGCTGACTCAGTTCAACAGTCTCTACCTACTACCCTAAAGGAAACTAGGGAAGTAGAAAGAAAGGGAAGGGCAGAAGTTTCAGGAACAGATGTAGTAAAAGAGGGATGTTCCTATTGTTACGGGAATGAACATGGGCAGAAGGATTGCAAGGCTTGTAAAGCCAGTAGCCAGAATTCGAAGCATGTTGTGGCTTCGGCTTCGGGTGTGTTTGTAATAGAGAACTGTATGTCAGTTAACCCTACTTCCTGGGTATTGGATACCGGATCAGGATCTCATATCTGTAATTCGTTACAGGCTTTGAGAAACCGTAGGGTTATCAGGAAAGGTGATATGACTCTCAGGGTTGCTAACGGAATGAGCATGTATGCTGAATCCATGGGGGAATATCATCTAGGACTGACAACTGGGCAGATATTGATTCTGCGTGACTGTTTTTATGTACCAGGTGCGACTTGTAACATCATATCTGTATCCTTACTTTCTAAGGAAGGATATGATTTTACTTTTGTAAGCGATATAGTAAACATCCACCTAAATCAAGTACTGATTGGGTCAGGTACATTGAAATACGGTATATACGTTTTGAATCAAGCTCAGGTCTTCAGTGTCCAGAACACACTTAAAAGAAAGTCTTCGGAAACAAATCAGGCTTTCTTATGGCATTGTAGATCGGGCCACATTAATGAGACACGGTTGACAAAGTTACATAAAGAAGGATACTTGGATCCGTTCGAGTACCAGTCTTATGCCACTTGTGAATCTTGTCTCATGGGAAAGATGACAAAGACTCCGTTCACTGGACACGGAGAAAGAGCGAGTGAGCTCTTGGGACTCATACACAGTGATGTGTGTGGTCCAATGTCTACACATGCGCGAAGTGGTTATTCATACTTCATTACTTTCACAGATGATTTCTCTAGGTATGGGCATGTCTTCTTAATGAAGTACAAATCCGAGGCCTTTGAGAAATTTCAGGAATACAAGAATGAAGTTGAAAAACAAACAGGAAAAAGTATCAAGACACTGAGATCTGATCGAGGTGGTGAATACTTGAGTGCCGAGTTTCTGGGCTTCTTAAAAGAGAATGGAATTCTCTCTCAGCTTACTCCTCCATACACACCACAACACAACGGTGTATCGGAAAGGAGGAATCGAACCCTATTGGATATGGTTCATTCCATGATGAGTAAGGCTGAGTTGCCGCGATCCTTCTGGAGTTATGCACTAGAAACAGCTGCATATCTTTTAAACCAAGTTCCTACTAAGTCAGTGCCTACCACACCATATCAGATGTGGAGTGGGAAGAAACCCAGTCTTAAACACTTTCAGATATAGGGGTGTCCAGCTTTTGTAAAAAAGCAGCATGCGGACAAGCTCGAGGCATGTTCGGTACAGTGTAAGTTTGTGGGATACCCAAAGAACTCCAAGGGGTATCTTTTCTATTACGCAGAGGAACAAAAGGTTTTTGTTTCTCGCCATGTCCGCTTCTTGGAAACTGAATTTTTAGAAAATCAGATAAGTGGGAGCTCAATAGAACTGGAAGAAAATCCAGAACCACAAGCTATTACTGAAAGCTTGGTAGAACCAGAGGGTTCGAAAGAACAGGACATCCCAGCGCCACTCCGCAGGAGTAGTAGGCAGTCTCATCCGCCCGAGAGATACTACGGTTTTCTCATAGATGGGGATAGAGAGGATTGCACCATGAATTATGGTGAGCCTACTAGCTTCCAGCAAGCCATCCAGAGCGGTGACTCGGTAAAATGGCTGGATGCAATGCGGGGCGAGATGGAGTCCATGTACACCAACAAAGTTTGGACTTTGCTCCAGAAGGGGTAAAACCCGTAGGTTGCAAATGGATCTTCAGAAAGAAGATTGGTGTAGATGGGCAGGTTGAGACCTATAAAGCTAGACTTGTTGCAAAGGGTTTTCGTCAAAGACCTGGTTTGGACTATGACGAGACCTTTTCTCCAGTAGCTATGCTGAAATCCATTCGGATCCTTCTTGCCATTGCTGCCTTCCACGATTATGAAATCTGGCAGATGGACGTAAAGACGGCTTTCCTAAATGGAAATTTGGAAGAGTGCGTCTATATGGATCAGCCGGAGGGATTCAATCAGAGTGGGAGCAGCGGTAGAGTGTGCAAGTTGCTCAAGTCCATTTATGGACTTAAGCAGGCATCGCGGAGTTGGAACATCTGCTTTGATGATACTGTCAAAGAATTCGACTTTATCAAAAACCCAGATGAACCATACATTTACAGTAAGATTGTAGGGAGAACTGTAGTATTCCTCGTCTTGTACGTGGATGACATTCTCCTAATAGGAAATGATATTCATATGCTATAGTCAGTCAAAGGATTCTTGTCGCAGAGGTTCTCCATGAAGGACCTGGGCGATGCCAACTACATTCTGGGGATCCAGATCTATCGTGATAGATCTAAGAGGATGTTGGGACTTTCACAGTCAAGGTACATCGACACCATACTGAGAAGATTCAGTATAGAAGATTCCAAGCGCGGTAATTTACCGGCTTGTCACGGGATCACCCTCTCCAAAGAGATGTCTCCCAAGACTGATTTGGAGAGGGATCGCATGTCTATTATACCCTACGCTTCTGCGATAGGCTCTATAATGTATGCGATGTTATGTACCAGACCGGATGTAGCATACGCATTGAGCGTTGTAAGCCGGTATCAGTCAAACCCAGGGGAGAAACACTGGATAGCGGTAAAGAACATTCTCAAGTACCTGAGAAGGACTAAGGAGATGTTCTTGGTGTTTGGCGGAAAAGACCTCCAGCTCGAGGCCTTTGCTGACTCCAGCTTCCAGAGTAACAAGGATGACTCCAAGTCCATGTCGGGTTATGTCTTTACCCTCAATGGAGGGGCGGTTTGCCGGAAGAGTTCCAAGCAGGAGACCATTGCTGACTCAACTATGGAAGCGGAGTACATAGCTGCTTGCGATGCCGCAAAGGAAGCTGTCTGGATGAAGAAGTTCCTCACGGAGCTTCAGGTGGTTCCTACCATTGTTGATCCAATACCGCTGTATTGCGACAACAACGGAGCTATAGCTTTAGCGAAGGAACCCAGGTCCCATCAGAAGTCCACGCACATTTTGAGGCGGTACCACCTAATCAGGGAGATCGTAGATCGCCGGGAGATCGAGGTGAAGAGAGTAAATACAGAGAACAACACTGCAGATCCACTCACGAAGGCCCTACCCCAGACTCAGTTCGAGCGGCTGATCGAGATGATAGGTCTTCGATACGCCAGTACATGGCCTTAGTGCAAATGGGAGATTGTTAGTGTATATGCCCTAGAGGCCATTACTGTATCATACTAGCTTGTATATTACTTGATGTAAGCTTGGGATATTCACAGTTGTATAGACAATCTTACTCGAAATGGTAGTATGCTACTTGGTTTGTCTCTACTTCAATATATGCGTGTGTTTCTTTTAGCATGTCGCTTATATACATATTAGTAGAGCCCTTAGGATCTTTGCTTGATTACCGGCGTTGTGATGACGCTCACACTCGTGGGGGCTAGGTAATCCATAAGCATATCCTTATACAGGTCCCTAGTCGTTGGACTATCGAGACAGGGCATCGATACTCCGAAGTAGACTAGCGTATGCGCTTCTCATCCCAGCGGGGGAGACGGTCTGTCCCACAGCCGTCAGTACGTCGTACTTGAGATAGTATGCGGGTGCTCGTTAGGTTACGAATACACTGGACAGGACTCGTCGAGAACTGTTGGTTGGTATTATACCTATCGTCAGTTATCAGTTCCCAGGTGACATGAGTACAGCTTAGTCCGTTGACTTGACACTGTCACTTCGCCTCGAGTGTGTTCCCACTGTACTTAGATTACTACCCTACCACGGCTCAAAGGAGTCGTGCAAACAGGTAGTAGTTGGGTGCAGTCCCGAAGCACTTGGAGGCAGTGACGGTTAGACAGGATTCGTCTCTCCTGGTATTGGGGGTTGACATCGCGCTGTGTCTAGGAGAGCCATTACACAATTAGTCCCTGGCCAGGGAAAGCGAGATATACTGGTAGGTTTCCAGTGTTATCTCAGGGTGTTCTGGGCTACACTCCGACACGACTTGTACCGCTATTAGGGGACTGACGTTCACCGCCCCCCTAGGCCCGCCATGCGATGTATCAGACGAACAGACCGGACTGTACGGAGATTGTCACATACAGGCTCAGTAGGAGTTCGGATGGGTTTACCTCATCGGCCTTCTTATCGACATCTACCTGGGGACCGTTACGTACAGCTAGTGCCGCTTGCGGTCTGTGGTTAAACCCACTGCCAGCGTAGTGTCGAGTCTTTAGAGTCCCACACAGAGAGTTTCCCTGCACTGGGCGAAATGTGTAGAGGCCGTATGGTTTTACGGCAGGGCTACAATCACTTACGTGCACTTGTGTGTGTATGCTGTTCGGGCAGGCAATACTAGTGGCTTTGGTTTAAGCCAGATCCTAGTATTGCACAGATGGATTTGATTTGTCTTCTGTGCATTCGCATTCTACGGAATGCGGATGTGGGTGTGTATGCACAGTTTTGAGGAGTGATGAAGAAGGAGGTGCCCCATTAGGGTTTTGGCAGTTGGTTCGGCCAAAACCGTAATGTGGCACACTCATTAGGGTTTTGACAATTCGTTTGGTCAAAACCGTTATGAGTAGGGAGACATTGTTTACTAATCCTTTTAGTGATAGATTAGTGATGGCTAATTGCATTGACCATTTGACCACTTAGACCCCTCTTGACTTTGTTGACCCGTTGACCGTGTTGACCATTGACCTTCAAGAGAGATCTACACTCTTCTTTTATTTTCTTTTTATTTCTTGTGTTATGATAATGGTCAATTCAAGGTGCCATCAAGTCTTTCATGATAGGATTAGTAATGATGATTATTGTGTATTATTGCAACCATGGTTCATTTCATTTGGACTTAATCTTTTCATTATTCTCTTCTCATTCTCTCTCATGAAGTGAGAAGAAAAGAAAAGCTCCATGGTTGCAAACTTTCTCCTTCTTCCTCCTCCTCTTGATCTCTTCTTTTGATCTCATGTGTTGAGAGAAAAGGAATCCACAAAGACAAATACATCCATACATCTCCTCTACACATTCTAAGGCATTTAGATTAGTAATCTCCTTGCCCTAGTTGCCTTGGCTTGAGGCGAAGCTTAGTGTACAACTCTCGGGTGGATCGCCTTCGACTCAAGAAGGCCGCGGAGGTGCCTAAGGTCTGAATCGACGCTTGGAGCTTGGATGGACGAGTGGGACAGCGGGATGAAGACCCGAAGGACCGGTTCCGTGAGGTATACTTCCTACAGCATAGTAGCTAAACCTCTAAATGTTTACTGGTTTCTAGTTTAGCAAAGATCCGACTTTTAGTCCATGTTGCCTTGCGCCAAAATCATTGTTTTTCGCCGTTTCCGCCTCCCCGTAAGAACCGGGTGAGCAACGTGGACTTACAGTCACGATGCGAGTGAACCCACCTACCAAAGCAATCACCCGGAATGAAGTAGTGTGCCAGCAAAGCCGCCAAGGAAACCTGTACGGCAAAACCTGCAAGAAACTGTTGCACAACGGGGGTGAGTTGCTAACTCGTGAGTAGAAAAAATCACCGAGCAGAAATCGCATGTATGACTCTATCCTAGGTCATACGATAGTAATATCCTAAAAATAATATAGCCTGAAGCATAAAAAAAAGGCAAGGGTAACATCTATACATAAGTGTAATACCAAGTGCTCGTGTCAGTGCCTCAGGTAACAACATATCATATATATGATGTATGGATGCATGAAAACCTAATACATCTAAATGAGAATACTGTTTTCTTATCTTAGTGAGATTTCTATATAAAACCGCAATATCATCAATAAAATCAACAGAGAATCCGTGTCAAGCATCAACACAAAACATATATCCCAATATCTCAATATCTCGGGCTCCGGCAATCCGGAATGGCCCATATCATCAAAACTCACTATCTTTGTAAGTCGACGTTAGACACCCCACGAGTTGCGGGGAGGCGGAATAGGTAAAACAATCATTTTTTTTAAAACAAACATCGACTAACTTACGGATCTTTGCCAAACCCTAACTAACAACATCATAGGAGGGATTAGCTACTATGAAAGAAGATTATACCTTATGAACCAAGTCCTTCTTGTTCTTGTTGACCACCTCCTCGTCGGCCTCCTCGTTGTAATAGAAGATCCACCCGAGAGCTACTTCTCCAAGTTTGACCTCTAACTTGAGGTAACTAGGTTACTAAAAGTGCTAATCAAAGCAACCTAGGAGATATAGAGTAGGATTAGGGATCAAATAGTCTTGCTAACCCTTGATCTCAACACATGAGAGGTTAGGGTTAGGGTTTGAAGAGAGAGAGCTTGAGGAGAGAGAAGGTGAGTATGAGAATGAAATGAAATAATATCTCATTTAGAATATATGAAGCATAATGATTTATTAAATGAATAAATCAAATGATAATATCAACCATGCTTCATTTATTCACTTTGGGTGATTCATAACATGGGTCATTAATCATTAAATGCATCATTAACTCCTTTGTATGAATCACACCATGAGTCATTAAATCATTTAATGCAAATGCCACCTTAGCCTCCAAGTCATCAAACTTCTAGAAGCTTCTCGAGAATTTACGAGAACGCCCCTCCTATCTGTGAAAACACGGAAAAACTTTAGACTGTATAAATCCAATAATCCGATACTAGAATCTGGCTTAAACCAAAGTCCGCTAGTAAAAACTGTCCGAACATCGTACGTGCGTAAAAACACGTATGCGTCTGAACCCTGTCGTAAAACCATACGACCTCTATATCGTTTCGCCCGAATTAGGGAAACTCTCTGTGTGGGACTCTAAAGACTCGACTACTACGCTGGCAGTGGGATTAACCACAGACCGCAAGCGGCACTAGCTGTACGTAACGGTCCCCAGGTAGATGTCGATAAGAAGGCCGATGAGGAAACCCATCCGAACTCCCACTGAGCCTGATGTGACAATCTCCATACAGTCCGGTCTGTTCGTCTAGGACTATCGCATATCGGGCCTAGGGGCAGCAAGCGTCAGTCCCCTAAAAGCGGTATAAGTCGTGTCGGAGTGAAGCCCATTACACCTTGAGAAACTACTAGAAATCCTACCAGTAAATCTCGCTTGCCCTGGCCAGGGACTTTACGTAATGGCTCTCCAGACACAGCGCGATATCAACTCCCAATACCGGGAGAGACGAATCCTGTTTAACCGCCACTGCCTCCAAGTGCTCGGGACTGCACCCAACTGCTACCTGTTTGCATGACTCCTTTGAGCCGTGGTAGGGTAGCAATCTAAGAACAGTGGGAACACACTCGAGGCGAAGCAGCAGTGTCAAGTCTGCGGACTATGCTATACTCATGTCACCTGGGAACTGTTAACTGACGACGGGTATAATACCAACCAACAGTTCCCTGCGAGTCCTGTCCGGTGTACCCGTAACCCAACGAGCACCTGTATACTATCTCCAGTACGACGTACTGATGGCTGTGGGACAGACCATCTCCCCAACTGGGATGAGAAGCGTACACACTAGTCTACTCCGGAGTATCGATGCCCTGTCTCGATAATCCTACGACTAGGGACCTGAAAAAGGATGTGCTTGTAGACTACCCAGCCCCTACTAGTTTGACTGCCATCACAACGCTGGTAGTCAAGCAAGATCCTAAGGGCTCTATCAATACGTTCACACATATTAAGATAGTTATAAACCAAGAAGCATACTGCCATGTTTAGCAAGACTGTTAATATAACTGTGAATATCCCAAGCTTCCATTAAGTAATATACAAGCCAGTATGATACAATAATGGCCCCTAGGGCATAAACACTAACAATCTCCCACTTGCACTAGGGCCATGTACTGGCATATCGAAGACCGATCATCTCGAGTAGCGTCTCGAACTGAATTTGAGGTAAGGCCTTTGTGAATGAATCAGCAGTGTTTTCCTCTGTAGCAACTCTCTGGACCTCGATCTCCCGGCGATCTATGATCTCCCTGATCAGGTGATACCGCCTTAAGATGTGTCTTGACTTCTGATGGGGCCTGGGTTCCTTCGCTAAAGCTATAGCTCCGTTGTTGTCGCAATACAGCGGTATTGGATCAACAATGGTAGGAACCACCTAAAGTTCTGTTAGAAACTTCTTCATCCAGACCGTTTCTTTTGCGGTATCGCAAGCAGCAATATACTCCGCTTCCATCATCGAGTCAGCAACGGTATCCTGCTTGGAACTCTTCCAGCACACCGCCCCTCTATTGAGGGTAAAGACATAACCTGACATGGACTTGGAGTCATCCTTATCACTCTGGATGCTGGAATCAGCAAAGGCTTCTATCTTGAGGTCTTTTCCGCCGTAAACCAAGAACATCTCCTTAGTTCTTCTCAGGTACTTGAGAATTTTCTTTACTTCTATCCAGTGCTTCTCCCCTGGGTCTGACTGATACCTGCTTACCACGCTCAGTGCGTAAGCTACATCTGGTCTGGTGCACAATATCACATACATTATAGAGCCTACCACAGAAGCGTAGGATATAACTGACATGCGATCCTGTTGGAGATAGTGCCCTCAGAGTCGATTATTGGATCACAGGCACGTGATTGCAATGATTGAGGGAGGACCTATCCCTGGAAGACAGTCTTACTCGAGATGATAGTACGCTATCTGGTTTACCTTTATCATCGTGTACTGCTTTAGGTGACCTGACATGTCGTTATTGCACGTTGATAGAGCCCCTAGGATTCTTGCTTGACTGCCAGCAGTATGAGGGCGATCATATAAGTGAGAGCTGGAGTCTATAAGCACATCCTTAAAAGGTCCCTAGTCGTAGGAGTTTCGAGACAGGGCATCGATTCTCCAGAGTAGACTAGTGTATACAGTCGAGACCCCGACGAGGGGCGGTGGCCGGTCTCACAAGCCACTGGTGTCAGTTGGTTCACCTAAGATGTATACAGGTGCTCATTGGGTTATGAGTACACCGGACAGGACTCGCCGGGAACATGCTAGTTGGTCTTATACCTGACGTCAGATAGCAGTTCCCAGGTGACATGTGTACAGGTTAGTTCATCGACCTGGGGATCGTCATTTGTCTCGTGTGAGTTCCCACTGTGCTTTGATTACTACCCTACAACGGCTCAAAGGAGTCGTGCAAACAGGTTTTAGTTGGGTACAGTCCCGAGCCACATGGAGGCAGTGAGCGGATCTTCGGGGGTTTCGTCTCTCCCGGTATTGAGGGTGAGGTCGCGCTGTGTCTAGGAGAGCCATTACACGAAGACCTTGGCCAAGGCAGGAGATTTACTGGTAGGTATTCCAGTAGTATCTCAGGGTGTTCTGGGCTACACTCCGACACGACTTGTACCGCTTTTGGGGGTCTGACTTTTACCAACCCCCTAGGCCCGACATGCGATGCTCATAGACGAACGGACCGGACTGTACGAATATTGTCACTGACAGGCTCAGTTGGTGTCGGGGTGAGCTTCCTCATCGACGTCCCTTTTAGTCAATAGCTGGTGGCCCGTCACGTATTGGCTTATACCTCTGACGTGCTAGTGGTTAAATCCACAGCCATAGTATTGACGAGTCTTTAGAGTCCACCACACTTTCAGTTACTCAGCTTTCGGGCGAAACGCTGTAGAGACCGTATGGAGATATGGCAGGGTCCGATCAGATACGTGCGGTATTGCACGGATCAGGATCAGACGGTTTTTGTACTAATGGCCGTATAGTTATATGGCAGCTTTCGATCGGATACGTGCGGTATTACACGGATCAGGATCGGACGGATATTACTAGCCGGCTTTGGTTTAAGCCGGTCCTAGTTTAGTACAGTGTAGATTTTGTCTCATTGCATTTGTATCCGGACGGAATACAGATGCGGGTGTGTATGCACAGTATGGGGTTTTCCTGTAATTTATTACGGGACCAGTTTTCTGGAGTTGCCAGTTTGCTTTCCGTTCCGGCCGGTTTTCCTTTGTTCTTTCCCGGCCGGACTTTTCCGATGGAGGGGGTTATTTGCAATTGTGCAAATAACTTTTGTGGAGGGGCTTTATTGCATAAGATTTGATATGATAGCATCTTTTCTTTTGTTGCACCATTCTTGAATTAATGAGATTGGAAAGGGTATGGTTTTGATGGAAAGAAAAGCATGGTTGATGTTTTCTTGTTTGATGATATGGTCACCACTTATGCTTCCTACACTCACCTCCCTCTTGCTTCATATTGTTTTCCTCCACCATTTCTATTTGGGAGAGATTATTTTGATGGTTGAAAAAAGAAAGAGAGAAGAAGAAAATGAGAGAGCTTCATCTTCATCTTTGAGAGAGTAGCTTTCATTCATCTCATTTTTGATACAAGGAAAAATGAAAGCACCATTTTTCATACCTTCATTCCTCCATCTTCAAAAGGCAACCAATACCCCAAAGTGAGACTTGCATTCTACACTACACTTCCTACAGCATATCTTGGACGCGTCGGGTAGCCTACTTCGCGCCCGAGTTGCCTCGGTATAGAGGCGGGAGCCCGTAAAAGATGCAGGCGACGTGGTGCCCTTCCGGCGAGGAGGCGACGACCGGAGATCCCGCGAGGAGATCGGAGAGGAGATGAAGACCGGAGGACTCGGATCAGTCGGTACATCTCTAACCTATCTTGTTAGTTAGCTTAGACTAGTTTAATGGCACGATCCGGGGTTTAGTGCGCGGTGGTGCCGGTTTGCTAAGTCCGCAAAATTAAAGTTTATCACCGTTTCCGCGTTTGGCCGTCGGATTGACGGCCGGGGCGCCGCCGTGCACTTACAGTGGTATCAGAGCCTCGCCATTAACTTCGTCTAGCTTGGTTTGATGTGTTTTTCAGTTCCGATCGACCAAAATTCCAAAAACCGTATTTTTTCTTCACATCAGTTTCTGTTGAAATTTTTTGAAGTCTAAAAATTTTTCAGGTTGTAAAATATTGATGTACTGGAAAATCTAAGAACTCTGTAAAAATTCGACGAAGTAACTCCACAGTGGGAGCGCGGAAGCGCCGCGAAAACCCCCTTCCCGCCGCCCTTCCGCCGCACACTGTGGAGATCACTTCACCAAATTTTTCCAGAGGCCTTCTGGGCTTAAAATATGGGTTTTGGAATATTAAAATTGGGCCCAGGTTTTCTGTGAGTGCTACAGTTTTGTTTGGGGGCCCACTTGTTAAGGTTTGGTCAATCGGAAAATTTTAAACACATTTTTCACAGTATTTACATTATATCTGCGACCGTGAATGTCACTTGATCGGTAAATCCGGTCTAACTGCTATAGCCCGGTTAGACGGATTTGCGAACGTGACTTTCACGTTGATGTTCTATGTTTATGCTGTGATGTTGCGGATCGGTCGTGGGGATAGCCTGGATGCAATGCTAGTACTGTGTTGTTGTATTATGTACATTTGTTATTGCGGGTCGAGCGTCCGACATGTGGACTGCCGTCACTGCCTGTTTGTATTATTCTTTTAGGGCACGGCCTGGTTGCGGTCGATGTACCCGTTGTATGTATATTTTACTTTCTGTACTAGGATTGCCCCGCGGTGGGGTGCACGGATGGCCGGGTTCTAGAGGGCAACAAGCCCGCATCTCATGGCATTGGGACGGAGGGGGCTTCACTCTAGGATTGGCGGGCTATTCGCCGCACTCGTAGGGGGTACAGTTTGACCCAGGTGGGGTGCCCAAGTTGCCGGATTCCGTGAAGTGCTGGGTGGTCCATTCACGGCGCTGAAGGGGGCTGCCTCGCTTCAGGTTTTGGCGGGTAACTTGCCGCGCCCGTAGGGGTCTAGGATTTCATTGCACAGGCTATCCACACGACCAGGGGAACGTCGGGTTTCAGTAGTGGCTCTGTGAAACCCGGGGATCCCAGATATCTGTATTGTTCTGTGATGCTGTACATTTCTGTGATGTTGCATTTCTTTTCACGCCTTGAGCGAAATATAATATATTGGTATATATATTAGTAGATGTTGTATATGTTTTTCATCCGCGCTAGTCCAGTCCCCGCTCTGCCGTTAGTTAGCTAACCTAACGGGTGATGACGGGACCCAGTGGCGAATGCGGATGGCATATACGTACGTCAGTATATTTTCGTTCTTTCTGGTGTGATCAATTGATGGGACTGCGTTGATTCGGATCAATGCAAGTTAAAACAAACCTATTCTGATGTTGTTGGAACACTTTTCAAAAAGCTGTTATTGCAAGGACGTTCACTTTTGTTTTGCATCGTGGTATTCATTTGGAATATCCTGCTCCTCAGTCGACGAGGCAAGGGCCGAGATCCCTTCACCGGGAGTGACCCCTTGGACAGAAGTTTGCGTCAGGGCAGTAACTTCACTATAGCCAATTACTTTTGCTTTGCACCGTGGTATTCAGTTGGAATATCCTGCACCTCATTCTACGAGGAAAGAGCCGAGATCCCTTCACCGGGAGTGACCTCTTTAGTAAAGGTTTTCGTCACTATATTTTCTAAAAAGCTATCCGTTCCTTCAACGATATCAAGTTCACTACGTTAAAGGTTTTCGCCAGAAACCATTCGTAGCCCTCCGTCGTTTCATATGGGTAGTCAATAGTATTCAAGCTGTGTTTGTTGGCCTTAGTCAAGGCACAGTGTTTGGTAGCTATTGGGTATTCATATGCTGCATAGATAGATGTGTTGGTTTGGGACAGTCGTATAGCCTTGTTGGCCTTAGTCAAGGGCTTGTACGGGTGGGTTCAAATCAACCTGGACAATGACGGGTAGAACTTGACATGTGACTTATGATTTGTTGGCCTTAGTCAAGGTCATAAGAGCATGGGGCAGAAATCACATCGGGGGTTTCAAAAGAACTGAAACTTGCCAGATATGCGCATACCTTCTGGAGTGTGATACCGTGAGCGGATTCCGTCACGTTATCATGCAATGATAGTTGGATCCCGATTCCCACTGATGAGTTAGTTTACTCCTCGGGTGACCCCGACTAGTTCTTCTTTCAGGTTTGGAGGAGAGTTTGAGGTACAGTGGGAGGTTTCCAGATTAGATAAAAGGATAACCATTCTGATCTAGGATAGAGTGCACGCTGAGTGTTTCTTTTCTCTCTCTCTCTGGCAGCGACCATTGACCCGACCCTAAGACTATGACTCAGTGACCAAGTTGACCGAACCTTCTTAACACTGGCTTTTGGATTGTCAGAGTTGCAGACCTCATTGCCACTCCTACTTTTACCCTTTTCTCCAGGACACCCCGTATTACTGCGAACGTCCACTTCCATTGGACAAAACCATCGTATGGTTAGATACGAACTCGAAGGAATTCGAGGATGGTTTCCGGTTCTGGAGAAAACGAATAGGATTATTCAGTTGTCTTTTCTTTTCACCCTCTCTCAGGTTGCGAGTACTCCTTGGTTTAGGAGTAGTACACCTATTACGCAAATTGGATAGTCTTCTTCCAAACCATAGGCTGGTGCCGACCGGTAGGGAATGTAGAAAACCAGTTAGCCTAAACGGTGTACAGAAGGTATTAAGTTCAGACAAAGCAAGGGATTAGTAAGAGGGCAAAGTAAATTGCGACTGCTATTCACGACCAAACCAAGTATTTCTTCGCCAATCCTAAATCACCTTTGTATTTCTCCAGGACACTCCGTGTCACTACGAAGATCCCATTTTATTAGATATTCCATCGTATGGTTATATACGAACTCGAAAGGAACTTGTTCCAGTTCGGGGATGGATCCTGGTTCAGGAGAAATAGGAATAAAGTACATTCATGTGTCTTTTATCTTCACCTTCTCTCGCGTTGCGAGTGCTCCTAGGATTAGGACAGTACACCCTTTATGCTTATTGGATAGTCTTCTTCCAAACCATAGGCTGGTGCCGAACGGTAGGGAAGGAAGAAAACCAATTGGCCTAAAGGGGTGTGCAGAAGGTAATGACTAAAGACATATGAAGGGATTTGGAGAGGTGGCAAAGAATTATACGGTTATAGTTGTGAATCTGGATAATGGAAGAGGCATTACTAAGAATACCGGGATACCCCACCGAAACATTTCAATGTTTCAGTTTCACTGTGTACTGTTAAAAGAAAACTGATTTCCTGATTAGACACTTGCTCCAGGGTATGTATTTACCTGGTTTGATTCTCACATCTGTATGGTTTTACAGATGGTGAGTGGGAGTAAGTTATTGGGAATTGGGTGATCATCCTCATTATATCGGGATTCGTTGTAATCGGTGATATTTGAGGAGATCATCTGGGCTGTTAGCCGGTCGGCAAATATTTGGTTTTGAATATCCGCTGTTGTGCACCAATTTCAAATTGATATATCTGTGCGTCTATTTTCATAGAGTGAGATATACCTTTTGATATTATGTCGATGACATTTACCTATATCAGTGGATGGTTAGGTAAGGAGCATTAAACAGCGGTGTAATTCTTCTTAACCATAAGTACAGTTTTCAACCTACGACACACAGTGAAAGAGTTGTTAGACTCAGCGGACTCATACAGAGTATTGTATGTTGTCCAGTGTCCATTAGGACAGAGGGGTTGGTCCTCATACTATATTCTGTTTACTTTTAACTTCTCTATTTCTTAGACATGTGTTTCGTAGAAACACAGGGTCTAAGTTTTTTGAGGAGTTATAGGTATTTGAATAGAGTAGAGAACCGGGTGTAGCAAGTATCGGGATTCTTCAAAGTGATCGAAGATGTAGATACTTGTGTATGGTATTCAGTTGATAGTAATGATAAAGAGAAGTTGCTTCTCTTTCAGGTTACTCATAATTGGAAGCATTCCTAAGTTGAGTAACGCTGATCGGCCTCTCTCCATTTAGTTGACATGCACTAGAGACAGCTGCATGATTTGAATCTGGTTAAATTAAATCAGTGCCTCTGGTTCTATATTGGATATAGTACAGTTCATATCTTAACATTGTTAAGGTACGGGGAGTTGTCCGGCTTATGATTAAAACCAGACTCTGGATAACTCAAGGCACGTTTCTGTAATGGCTGTTTGTGGGTTGACCCAGGCTATGACGAGGGTTGACTTTCTACCATCTGGCAGATCAATAGAAATGTTGTTCTAGACTCGCCACAGTTTTATTAAAATTGGATTTTTTCAAAAACAGTAGTGGGAGTATGGTAGAACTGGAAGTGATTCCAGAACCGCAAACGATTACCGAAAATTTGATAAGGAACCTAAAGATTCAATCTGATTTGACATTCCATTGGACACTCCGCAGATAAGGTGGGTAACTTCAGGCACCCGAGAGGTACTCCGGTGGCCTTAAGGACGGTGACAGGGAAGTTCTTGTTTACCCACACTCGCCATTGTTGTTGTTCCAGGCTGCGAGACCCGGCAGGAGGATGAGTATAGCGTCGTTCTAAACTAGTTTTAGAAGTGCACGTCTATATGACTCTGGCAGAGGGTTGTCGTAGTCAGTGGGAGCAGCGGAAGCATTGGTGGAAATCAGGCTTATGTCTATTTATAGACTAAAGCAGATATAGCGGAGATAGATCATCTATTTCTGATGTGACAGTCATGGGTTTGACGTCATCAGAATAGGGGATGGATCTGTTGAGAAGGTAGTAGGAAAGGAAACTCCTATACTACGATCGGTTATACTTTGGTCGTCACACAGTGGTTTCTCCACATAGGACTTGGACATTACATCACACATACTGGTTACTAGATCTATGGTTTTAGATCTAGATTTGGGTGGTTTCCCAATCTGGGTACTTAGACAGCATTCTAAGAGTATTTAGAATGGACGACTCCTGGCATGGTAGTGTACCTGCAGGTGATGGAGTCACCCTCTCTAAAGGTGTCTTATAGACTAAAGTAGAGAGGGATGTACATGATCGGCAGATCACTTGCTTAGGCAATTGAGTCAATCATGAGATGTCAAGTACCACACCAGATGTTGTTCTTGCACTAGATGCAATAAGTTGACATTCATCCAGTCCTGGAGAAACAGTCGGAAGCAGTTTTAGAACATAAGTGAATGTTCTAGGGCTATGATAACGGTTGCCTCCTTTAGGAGACGGTTATCATTCCAGGCTTCCAAGGTGACCTGGACGACAAGCAGGTTGTCAGAGTTATAGTTTTCCCTCTGACGAGGGGCAGTATTTTGGACAGGTGGTCCGAGGCAATACTGATGGTGGCATGGCGCAGGATACTGATTAAGTTCAGTTGACGATACAGTCTAAGAAGTTTGGATTTGGAGTTCATTTATGAGCTAGGTCCCATCAGACATCCAGACATTCTAAGACAGGTATTGCTCATTTCGGGAGATGGTTTTCTCCGCGAACATGAGATATAGAGAGACATAGAAAGAAACATCACAGGCGGATCCACTCACTGAGGCTATTCCTCGAACGCAATAGTTTCACAAACGAGTTTTGTGAGACTGACAAGTAGAGGAGTTGGGTGTTTGGTATCACACGGGCTGTGAGTATGCGACATCGCAATAATTAGCCTTGAGTGCAAGTGGGAGATTGTTGGAGATAGTGCCCTCAGAGTCGATTATTGGATCACAGGCACGTGATTGCAATGATTGAGGGAGGACCTATCCCGGGAAGACAGTCTTACTTGAGATGATAGTACGCTATCTGGTTTACCTTTATCATCGTGTACTGCTTTAGGTGACCTGACATGTCGCTATTGCACGTTGATAGAGCCCCTAGGATTCTTGCTTGACTGCCAGCAGTATGAGGGCGATCATATAAGTGAGAGCTGGAGTCTATAAGCACATCCTTAAAAGGTCCCTAGTCGTAGGAGTTTCGAGACAGGGCATCGATTCTCCAGAGTAGACTAGTGTATACAGTCGAGACCCCGACGAGGGGCGGTGGCCGGTCTCACAAGCCACTGGTGTCAGTTGGTTCACCTAAGATGTATACAGGTGCTCATTGGGTTATGAGTACACCGGACAGGACTCGCCGGGAACATGCTAGTTGGTCTTATACCTGACGTCAGATAGCAGTTCCCAGGTGACATGTGTACAGGTTAGTTCATCGACCTGGGGATCGTCATTTGTCTCGTGTGAGTTCCCACTGTGCTTTGATTACTACCCTACCACGTCTCAAAGGAGTCGTGCAAACAGGTTTTAGTTGGGTACAGTCCCGAGCCACATGGAGGCAGTGAGCGGATCTTCGGGGGTTTCGTCTCTCCCGGTATTGGGGGTGAGGTCGCGCTGTGTCTAGGAGAGCCATTACACGAAGACCTTGGCCAAGGCAGGAGATTTACTGGTAGGTATTCCAGTAGTATCTCAGGGTGTTCTGGGCTACACTCCGACACGACTTGTACCGCTTTTGGGGGTCTGACTTTTACCAACCCCCTAGGCCCGACATGCGATGCTCATAGACGAACGGACCGGACTGTACGGATATTGTCACTGACAGGCTCAGTTGGTGTCGGGGTGAGCTTCCTCATCGACGTCCCTTTTAGTCAATAGCTGGTGGCCCGTCACGTATTGGCTTATACCTCTGACGTGCTAGTGGTTAAATCCACAGCCATAGTATTGACGAGTCTTTAGAGTCCACCACACTTTCAGTTACTCAGCTTTCGGGCGAAACGCTGTAGAGACCGTATGGAGATATGGCAGGGTCCGATCAGATACGTGCGGTATTGCACGGATCAGGATCAGACGGTTTTTGTACTAATGGCCGTATAGTTATATGGCAGCGTTCGATCGGATACGTGCGGTATTGCACGGATCAGGATCGGACGGATATTACTAGCCGGCTTTGGTTTAAGCCGGTCCTAGTTTAGTACAGTGTAGATTTTGTCTCATTGCATTTGTATCCGGACGGAATACAGATGCGGGTGTGTATGCACAGTATGGGGTTTTCCTGTAATTTATTACGGGACCAGTTTTCTGGAGTTGCCAGTTTGCTTTCCGTTCCGGCCGGTTTTCCTTTGTTCTTTCCCGGCCGGACTTTTCCGATGGAGGGGGTTATTTGCAATTGTGCAAATAACTTTTGTGGAGGGGCTTTATTGCATAAGATTTGATATGATAGCATCTTTTCTTTTGTTGCACCATTCTTGAATTAATGAGATTGGAAAGGGTATGGTTTTGATGGAAAGAAAAGCATGGTTGATGTTTTCTTGTTTGATGATATGGTCACCACTTATGCTTCCTACACTCACCTCCCTCTTGCTTCATATTGTTTTCCTCCACCATTTCTATTTGGGAGAGATTATTTTGATGGTTGAAAAAAGAAAGAGAGAAGAAGAATATGAGAGAGCTTCATCTTCATCTTTGAGAGAGTAGCTTTCATTCATCTCATTTTTGATACAAGGAAAAATGAAAGCACCATTTTTCATACCTTCATTCCTCCATCTTCAAAAGGCAACCAATACCCCAAAGTGAGACTTGCATTCTACACTACACTTCCTACAACATATCTTGGACGCGTCGGGTAGCCTACTTCGCGCCCGAGTTGCCTCGGTATAGAGGCGGGAGCCCGTAAAAGATGCAGGCGACGTGGTGCCCTTCCGGCGAGGAGGCGACGACCGGAGATCCCGCGAGGAGATCGGAGAGGAGATGAAGACCGGAGGACTCGGATCAGTCGGTACATCTCTAACCTATCTTGTTAGTTAGCTTAGACTAGTTTAATGGCACGATCCGGGGTTTAGTGCGCGGTGGTGCCGGTTTGCTAAGTCCGCAAAATTAAAGTTTATCACCGTTTCCGCGTTTGGCCGTCGGATTGACGGCCGGGGCGCCGCCGTGCACTTACAGATCCCTTTCTAAATCAGTCTTGGGAGATATCTCTTTGGATAGGGTGATTCCGTGATAATCCGGTAAATTACCGCGCTTAGAATCTTCCATACTGAATCTTTTCAGTACAGTGTTGATATACCTGGACTGCGAAAGTCCCAACATCCACTTGGATCTATCACAATAGATCCGGATCCCCAGAATGTAAGAGGCATCACCCAGTTCTTTCATGGAGAACCTGTGTGACAAGAATCCTTTGACAGATTGTAGCATAGGAATGTCATTTCCTATCAATAGAATGTCATCCACGTACAAGACGAGGAATACGACAGTTCGTGCTACAATTTTACTATATATACATGGTTCATCTGGATTTTTGATAAAGTCATATTCTTTGACCGTTTCATCAAAAACAGATGTTCCAACTCCGCGATGTCTGCTTTAGTCCATAAATGGACTTAAGCAACTTGCACACTTTCCCGCTGCTCCCACTCTGATTGAAGCCTTCTGGCTGATCCATATAGACGCACTCTTCTAAATTACCATTTAGAAAAGCCTTCTTTACGTCCATCTGCCAGATCTCATAATCATAGAAGGCAGCAATAGCAAGAAAGACCCGAATGGATTTGAGCATAGCCACTGGAGAAAAAGTTTCGTCATAGTCCAAACCAAGTCTTTGACGAAAACCCTTTGCAACAAGTCTAGCCTTATAGGTTTCCACTTATCCATCTACACCAATCTTTTTCTTGAAGATCCATTTGCATCCTATGGGTTTTACCCCACCTGGAGCAAAGTCCAAAGTCCATACTTTGTTGGTGTACATGGACTCCATTTCTGTCCGCATTGCATCCAGCCATCGTACCGAGTCGCCGCTCTAGATGGCTTGCTGGAAGGTAGTAGGTTCATCATCATCAATGATGTAATCCTCTCTATTCCCATCTATGAGAAAACCGTAGTATCTCTCAGGCGGATGAGACGGCCTACTACTCCTGTGGAGGGGTGCGGGAATGTCCTGTTCTTCTTGAACTACTGGTTCTACCAAACTTTCAGTAGTAGTTTGTGCTTCTGGAATTTCTTCCAGTTCTATTTCGCTCCCACTTGTTTCCTTTTCTATAAACTGCTGTTCTAGAAAATGGGCATGACGAGAAACAAAAACCTTTTGTTCATCTGCGTAATAGAAGAAATACCCCTTGGAGTTCTTTGGATATCCCACAAACTTACACTGTACTGATCGTGCCTCGAGTTTGTCTGCATGCTGCTTTTTAACAAAAGCTGGACATCCCCATATCTTCAGATGCTAGAGATAGGGTTTCTTCCCACTCCACATCTGATATGGCGTAGTAGGCACAGTCTTGGTAGGAGCCCTGTTCAAAAGATATGCCGCTGATTCTAGCGCATAACCCCAGAAAGATCGCGGTAACTCAGCATTACTCATCATGGAACGTACCATATCCAATAGGGTTCGATTCCGTCTCTCCGATACACCGTTATGCTGTAGAGTGTATGGAGGAGTAAGCTGAGAGAAAATTCCTTTCTCTTTTAGGTAACCTAGGAACTCGGCACATAAGTATTCACCACCTCGATCAGATCTAAGTGTCTTAATACTTTTGCCGGTTTGGTTTTCTACTTCATTCTTATACTCTTGGAATTTCTCAAAAGCCTCGGATTTATGTTTCATCAGATAAATGAATCCGTATCTTGAGTAATCATCCGTGAAAGTAATGAAATAGGAAAAACCACCTCTTGCATGCGTAGACATTGGACCACATACATCGCTGTGTATGAGTCCTAAGAGCTCGCTCACTCTTACTCCATGTCCAGTGAATGGAGTCTTTGTCATCTTTCCTTTGAGACATGATTGACAGGTGACATAAGATTGATATTCGAACGGATCCACATATCCTTCTCTATGTAACTTAGTTAACCTTGTCTCATTGATGTGGCCTAGTCTACAATGCCAAAAGAAAGCCTTATTTATATCTGGAGACTTTCTTTTTAGTGTGTTCTAGACATTGAAAATCTGTAATTGGTTTAAGACATATATACCGTTATCTAGTGTACCGGACCCAATCAAACTATGATTAAGGTGGATGTTAACAACATCACAAAATCACAACCTTCTTTTGATAACAACGAAACTGATATGATAGTACACGTTAAACTGGATACATAAAAACAGTTATGCAAAACCAAAATATGTCCACTCGTCAATCCAAGGTGATAATCCCCTACGGACACAGCACCCACGCTAGCTCCGTTAGCAACATGGAGGGTCATATCACCAACCTTCAGCACTGTACGGTTTCTCAGTGCCTGCAATGAATTGCATATATGAGATCCTGGTTCGCTATCCAATACCCAGCAAGTAGAGTTGATTGACAAACAATTTTCAATTACAAACACACCTGAAGTCGAAGCCACGGCTTGCTTCGGTTCCTGGTTCTTGGTATTCCAAGCTTTGCAATCTTTCTTCTGATGCGCCACGGCAGCGCCCCGGCCGTCTATCTGAGGCCAAAATGCGGAATCAAAATTTTCTTAACTTTCAAACTGGCGCTACCGCGGACAATATACCCGGATCGTAACCATTAACCGATACTAGCTAACAAGAGAAAGGGTGAGAGATATACTGAGTGATCCGAGTCCTCCGGTCTTCTCGTCGTCGTCCCGATCTCCCACGGAAACTCCGGTCGTCGCATCCTTGCCGGAAGGGCACCACATCGTCTGCATCTTTTACGGGCTCCCACCTCAATACTGAGGCAACTCGGGCGTGAAGTTGGCTGGCCGACGTGCCTAAGATTTGTTGTAGAAGTAGTGTAGAGTCTATGTCTCTTTGGGGTTTGGTTGCTATGGTGATGGAGGAATCAAGAAGGGACTTTTGAGTGAGGTTAAGAACTTTTCAAGCATCCCATATATGATATGAATAAAAATCCCTTCATCTCAAAAATGAACTCTCTCTCTCACTCCTCTAATAAGGCCGGCCCCCCCATGGAAAGAAAAGGTGGAGGGAATCAACTAAGGGAGGTGAGTGTAGAACTCAAGTGGTGACCACATCAAAAGCAAGCCTCAAATCAAAGATGCAAATCAATCTCATCCTAATCCTTTCTCATTAATGCAAAAACCATGATGAAGAAAAGAATGGAATCTAATGATGATAAGAATATCATAATCCCACATATGCAAGAAACCCCCTCCACAAATGTTATTTGCAAACATGCAAATAACCCCCTCCATCGGAAAAGTCCGGCCGGGAAAGAACAAAGGAAAACCGGCCGGAACGGAATGCAAACTGGTAACTCCAGAAAACTGGTCCCGTAATAAATTACAGGAAAACCCCGACACTGTGCATACACACCCGCATCTGTATTCCGACCGGATACAAATGCAATGAGACAAAATCTACACTGTACTAAACTAGGATCCGGCTTAAACCAAAGCCGGCTAGTAATATCCGTTCGATCCTGATCCGTGCAATACCGCACGTATCTGATCGAACCTTGCCATATATCCATACGGCCACAAGTACAAACCGTCCTATCCTGATCCGTGCAATACCGCACGTATCTGATCGGACCCTGCCATATCTCCATACGGCCTCTACAGCGTTTCGCCCGAAAGCTTGAGTAACTGAAAGTGTGGTGGACTCTAAAGACTCGTCAATACTATGGCTGTGGATTTAACCACTAGCACGTCAGAGGTATAAGCCAATACGTGACGGGCCACCAGCTATTGACCAAAAGGGACGTCGATGAGCGAACTCATCCTGACACCCTATTGAGCCTGTCAGTGACAATATCCATACAGTCCGGTCCGTTCGTCTATGAGCATCGCATGTCGGGCCTAGTGGGTTGGTAAAAGTCAGACCCCCAAAAGCGGTACAAGTCGTGTCGGGGTGTAGCCAAGAACACCCTGAGATACTACTGGAATACCTACCAGTAAATCTCCTGCCTCGGACGAGGGCTTTGTGTAATGGCTCTCCTAGACACAGCGCGACCTCACCCCCAATACCGGGAGAGACGAACCCCTGAAGATCCGCTCACTGCCTCCATGTGACTCGGGACTGTACCCAACTAAAACCTGTTTGCACGACTCCTTTGAGCCGTGGTAGGGTAGTAATCAAAGTACAGTAGGAACTCACACGAGACAAATGACGATCCCCAGGTCGATGAACTAACCTGTACACATGTCACCAGGGAACTGCTATCTGACATCAGGTATAAGACCAACTAGCATGTTCCCGGCGAGTCCTGTCCGGTGTACTCATAACCCAATGAACACCTGTATACATCTTAGGTGAACCAACTGACACCAGTGGCTTATGAGACCGGCCACCGCCTCTCGTCGGGGTCTCGACTGTATACACTAGTCTACTCTGGAGAATCGATGCCCTGTCTCGAAACTCCCACGACTAGGGACCTTTTAAGGATGTGCTTATAGACCACCAGCTCTCACGTATATGATCGCCATCATACTGCTGGCAGTCAAGCAAGAATCCCCGGAGCTCTATCAGCGTGTAATAGCGACCTGTAAGGTCACCTAAAGCAGTACACGATGATAAAGGTAAACCAGATAGCATACTATCATCTCGAGTAAGACTGTCCTCCTGGGATAGGTCATCCCTCAATCATTGCAATCACGTGCCTGTGATCCAATAAATTGACTCTGAGGGTACTATCTCCAACAATCTCCCACTTGCACTCAAGGCTAATTATTGCGATGTCGCATACTCACAGCCCGTGTGATACCGAACACCCAACTCCTCTACTAGTCAGTCTCACAAAGCTCGTTTGCGAAACTATTGCGTTCGAGGAATAACCTCAGTGAGTGGATCTGCTGTGATGTTTCTTTCTATGTCTCTCTATATCTCAAGTTCGCGGAGAAAACCATCTCCCGAAATGAGCAATACCTGTCTTAGAGTATGTCTGGATATCTGATGGGACCTAGCTCATAAATGAACTCCAAATCCAAACTTCTTAGACTGTATCGATAACTGAACTTAATCAGTACCCAGCGCCATGCCTCCCTCAGTATTGCCTTGGACCACCTGTCCAAAATACTGCCCCTCGTCAGAAGGAGAAACTATAACTCTGACAGCCACTCTGCCATCCATGTCACCTTGGAAGCCTGGAATGATAACCGTCTCCTAAAAGAGGCTGTCGTTATCACATCCCTAGAACATCAACTTATGTTCTAAAACTGCTTCCGACTGTTTCTCCAGGATTGGATTAATATCAGCTTATTGCACCTACTGCAAGAACAACATCTGGTGTGGTACTTGACATCTCATGATTGACTCAATTGCCTAAGCAAGTGATCTGTCAATCATGTGTATCCCTCTCCCCTTTAGTCTGTAAGACACCTTTAGAGAGGGTGACTCCATCACCTGCAGGTACACTACCATGCCAGGAGTCGTCCATTCTAAATACTCATAGAATGCTGTCATGGTACCCAGATCAGGAAACCACCCAAATCTAGATCTAAAAACATAGATCTAGTAACCAGAATGTCTAATATAATATCCAAGTCCTGTGTGGAGAAACCACTGTATGACAACCAAAGTATAACCGATCGTAGTATAAGAATATCACTTCCTACTCTGTGTATGTCATCAAATACCAGGACATCACACCCTACTACCTTCTTAACAGATCCATCCCCTATTCTGATGAAGTCAAACCTATGACTTCACATCAGAAATAGATGATCTATCTCCGCTATATCTGCTTTAGTCTATAAATAGACATAAGCCAACTTTCCACCAATGCTTCCGCTGCTCCCACTGACTACAACAACCCTCTGGCAGAGTCATATAGACGTACACTTCTAAAGCTAGTTTAGAACGACGCTACACTCATCCTCTTGCCGGGTCTCACAGTCTGGAACAACAGCAATGGCAAGTCTGGGTAAACAAGAACCTCCCTGCCACCGTCCTTGAGCATACCGGAGTACCTCTCGGGTGCCTGAGGTTACCCACCATATCTGCGGAGTGGCTAATGGAATGTCAAGCCAGATTGAATCTTTAGGTTCTTATGAAATCTTCAGTAATCGTTTGCGGTTCTGGAATCGCTTCCAGTTCTACCATACTCCCACTTCTGTTTTCTGAAAAATCCATTTCTTTTAAAAATGTGGCGAGTCAAGAACAATATCTCTATTGATCTTCCAGATGGTAGAAAGTCAACCCTCGTCATAGCCCGGGTCAACCCACAAACAGCCATTACAGAAACGTGCCTTGAGTTATCCAGAGTCTGGTTTTAAGCATAAGCCGGACAACTCCCCGTACCTTAACAATGTCAAGATATGAACTGTTCTATATCCAATATAGAAACAGAGGCACTGATTTAATTGGAACCAGATTCAAATCATGCAGCTGTCTCCAGTGCATGTCAACTAAAATGGAAAAAAGCCGATCAGCATCACTCAACTTAGGAATACTTCCAATTATGAGCAACCTGAAAGAGAAGCTAGTTCTCTTAATCACTACTATCAACTGAACACCATACACAAGTATCTACATCTTCGATCACCTTGAAGAATCCCGATACTTGCAATACTCTGTTCTCTACTTTATTCAAATACCTATAACTTCTCAAAATTCGGACCCTGTGTTTCCACGAAACAGCTGTCTAAAATCTAGAGAATTCATAAGTAAACCGAATATAGTACGAGGACCAACCCCTCTGTCCTGATGGACGCTGGACAACATACAATACTCTGTACAAGTCCCTGGAGTCTGATAACTCATTCACTATGTGTCGTAGGTTGAAAACTGTACTTATGGTTGAGAAGAATTACACCGCTGTTCAATGCTCCTTACCTAACCATCCACTGATATAGGTAAATGTCATAGACATAATTTCAAAAAGGTACATCTCACTCTATAAAAATAGACGTACAGATATATCAATTTGAAATTGGTGCATAGCAACGGATATTCAAAACCAAATATTCGCTGACCGGCAAACAACCCAGGTGGCTTCCTCAAATATCACCAATTACAACGAATCCCGATATAATGAGGATGGTCACCTAATTCCCAATAACTTACTCCCACTCATCATCTGTAAAAACCATACAGATGTGAGAATCCAACCCGGTAAATACATACCCTGGAGCAAGTGTCTAATCGGGAAATCAGTTTTCTTTTAACAGTACACAGTGAAACTTGAAACGTTGAAATGTTTCGATGGGGTATCCTGGTATTCCTAGTAATGCCTCTTCCATTATCCAGATTCACATTTGTAACCTTATATCTCTTTGCCATCTCTCCAAATCCCTTTATATGTCTTTAGTCATTACCTTCTGCACACCCCTTTAGGCCAAATGGTTTTCTTCCTTCCCTACCGTTCGGCACCAGCCTATGGTTTGGAAGAAGACTATCCAATAAGCATAATGGGTGTACTGTCCTAATCCTAGGAGCACTCGGAATGCGAGAGAAGGTGAAGATAAAAGACAACCGAATAAACCATATTCCTATTTCTCCTGAACCAGAATCCATCCCCGAACTGGAACAAGTTCCTTTCGAGTTCGTATATAACCATACGATGGATTATCCAATAAACTTAGGATCTTCGTAGTGATACGGAGAGTCCTGGAGAAATACAAAAGTGATTTAGGATTGGCGAAGAAATACTCGGTTTGGTCGTGAATAGCAGTCGCAATTTACTTTGCCCTCTTACTAATCCCTTTCTTTGTCTTAACTTAATACCTTCTGTACACCGTTTAGGCTAATTGGTATTCTTCATTCCCCACCGTTCGGCACCAGCCTAAGGTTTGGAAGAAGACTATCCAATTTGCGTAATGGGTGTACTATCTCCTAAGCCAAGGAGTACTCGCAATCTGAGAGAGAAGGTAAAAGGAAAAGACAACTGAATAGTCCTTTTCGTTTTCTCCAGAACCGGAAACCATCCTCGAATTCCTTCGAGTTCGTATCTAACCATACGATGGTTTTGTCCAATGGAAGTGGACGTTCGTAGTAATACGGGGTGTCCTGGAGAAAAGAGTAAAAGTAGGAGTGGCAATGAGGTTTGCAACTCTGACAATCCAAAAGCCAGTGTTAAGAAGGTTCGGTCAACTTGGTCAATGAGTCATAGTCCAGGGTCAGGTCAATGGTCGCTGCCAAAGAGAGAGAGAAAAGAAACACTCAACGTGCACTCTAACCTAGATCAGAATGGTTATCACTTTATCTAATCTGGAAACCTCCCACTGTAACCTCAAATTCTTCCCCAAACCTGAAAAAAGAATTAGTCGGAATCATCCGAGGAGTAAACCAACTCATCAGTGGGAATCGGGATCCAACTATCATCGCATGATAACTTGACGGAATCCACTCAAGTCACCATACTCCAGAAGGTATGCGCATGCCTGGCAAGTTTCAGTTCTTTTGAAACTCCCGATGTGATTTTTACCCCTAGGACTCAAGTGACCTTGATGGAGTCAACAAATCAAAGAGTCCTAGTCAAGTTCAACCCGTCATTATCTGGATTGCATTAAACCCACCCGTACGTGCCCTTGACGGAGTCAACAAGGCCGCACGACTGTCCTAACCAATCCCATTTATGCAACAAACAAGCACCACTTAGCTACCGTACACTACGCCTTGATGGAGTCAACAAACGCAGCACGAATACTAAATAATACCCATAAGAAATGACGGAGGGCTACGACTGGTTTTTGGCGAAAAACCTTTAACGTAATGAACTTGATATCGTTGAAGGAACTGCATAGCCTTTTATAAAAAATATAGTGACGAAAACCTTTACTAAAGAGGTCACTCCCGATGAAGGGATCTCGGCTCTTTCCCCGTAGAATGAGGTGCAGGATATTCCAACTGAATACCACGATGCAAAGCAAAAGTAATCGGCTATAGTGAAGTTAATGCCCTGACGCAAACTTCTGTCCAAGGGGTCACTCCCGGTGAAGGGATCTCGGCCCTTGCCTCGTCGACTGAGGAGCAGGATATTTCAAATGAATACCACGATGCAAAACAAAAGTGAACGTCCTTGCAATAACAGCTTTTTGAAAAATGTTCCAACAACATCAGAATAGGTTTGTTTATCTTGCATTGATCCGAATCAACGCAGTCCCATCAATTGATCACACCACAAAGAACGAAAATATACTGATGTACGTATATGCCATCCGCATTCGCCACTGGGTCCCGTCATTACTCGTTAGGTTAGCTAACTAACGACAGAGCGGGGACTGGACTAGCGCGGATGCAAAACATATACAACATCTACTAATATATATACCAATATATTAAATTCGCTCAAGGCATGATAAAGTGCAACATCACAGAAATATACAACATCATAGAACAATACAGATATCTGGAAGCCCCGGGTTTCACAGAGCCGCTGTTGAAACCCGACGTTCCCCTGGTCGTGTGGATAGCCTGTGCAATGAAAACCTAGACCCCTACGGGCGCAGCAAGTCACCCGCCAAAACCTGAAGCGAGGCAGCCCCCTTCAGCACCGTGAATGGACCACCCAGCACTTCATGGAATCCGGTAACTTGGGCACCCCTCCTGGGTCAACCTGTACCCCCTACGAGTGCGGCGAATAGCCCGCCAATCCTAGAGTGAAGCCCCCTCCGTCTCAATGCCATGAGATGCGGCCCGTTGCCCTCTAGAACCCGGCTATCCGTGCACCCCTCCGCGGGGTAATCCTAGTACAGAAAGTAAAATATACATACAACGGGTACATCGACCGCAACCAGGTCGTGCCCTAAAAGAATAATACAAACAGGCAGTGACGGCAGTCCACATGTCGGACGCTCGCCCCGTAATATCAAATGTACATATAAAACAAAAATGTACTAACATTGCATCCAGGCTATCCCCCACGACCGATCCGCAACAACACAGCAAAACACAGAACATCAACGTGAAAGTCACGTTCGCAAGTCCGTCTAACTGGGCTATAGCAGTTAGACAGGATTTACCGATCAAGTGACACTCACGGTCGCAGATATAATGTAAATACTGTGAAATAATGTGTTTAAAATATCCGATCGATTAAATTTTATCAAGTGGGCCCCCAAGCACTACTGTAGCACATCAAGAAATTCTGGGCCCAAAAATAATATTCCAAAACCCCTATTTTCAACACTTAAGCATTCTGTAAAATTTTGGGGGACTGAACAGTCCAAGTCGCGGCGGAACCGCGGCCCAAGCATAGCTTTGGCCGCGGTTCCGCGGCGTTCTGAACTGTTCACGAGCCCAAATTTTTAGAGAACTCTTAGAATGTCCTACACATCATTCTGAAACAACCTGAAAAATTTTTAGACTTCAAAAAAATTCGACAGAAACTGATGCTAGGGAAAAATGCGGATTTTGGAATTTTGGCTCGATCGGAAATGCAAACACATTAAACAAAGCTAGACTGGGTTAATGGCGTGGCTCTGATACCATGTTGCGCCACGGCAGCGCCCCGGCCGTCTATCCGAGGCCAAAATGCGGAATCAAAATTTTCTTAACTTTCAAACTGGCGCTACCGCGGACAATATACCCGGATCGTAACCATTAACCGATACTAGCTAACAAGAGAAAGGGTGAGAGATATACCGAGTGATCCGAGTCCTCCGGTCTTCTCGTCGTCGTCCCGATCTTCCGCGGAAACTCCGGTCGTCGCATCCTTGCCGGAAGGGCACCACATCGTCTGCATCTTTTACGGGCTCCCACCTCAATACCGAGGCAACTCGGGCGCGAAGTTGGCTGGCCGACGCGCCCAAGATTTGCTGTAGAAGTAATGTAGAGTCTATGTCTCTTTGGGGTTTGGTTGCTATGGTGATGGAGGAATCAAGAAGGGACTTTTGAGTGAGGTTGAGAACTTTTCAAGCATCCCATATATGATATGAATAAAAATCCCTTCATCTCAAAAATGAACTCTCTCTCTCACTCCTCTAATATGGCCGGCCCCCCCATGGAAAGAAAAGGTGGAGGGAATCAACTAAGGGAGGTGAGTGTAGAACTCAAGTGGTGACCACATCAAAAGCAAGCCTCAAATCAAAGATGCAAATCAATCTCATCCTAATCCTTTCTCATTAATGCAAAAACCATGATGAAGAAAAGAATGGAATCTAATGATGATAAGAATATCATAATCCCACATATGCAAGAAACCCCCTCCACAAATGTTATTTGCAAACATGCAAATAACCCCCTCCATCGGAAAAGTCCGGCCGGGAAAGAAAAAAGGAAAACCGGCCGGAACGGAATGCAAACTGGCAACTCCAGAAAACTGGTCCCGTAATAAATTACAGGAAAACCCCGACACTGTGCATACACACCCGCATCTGTATTCCGACCGGATACAAATGCAATGAGACAAAATCTACACTGTACTAAACTAGGATCCGGCTTAAACCAAAGCCGGCTAGTAATATCCGTTCGATCCTGATCCGTGCAATACCGCACGTATCTGATCGAACCTTGCCATATATCCATACGGCCACAAGTACAAACCGTCCGATCCTGATCCGTGCAATACCGCACGTATCTGATCGGACCCTGCCATATCTCCATACGGCCTCTCCAGCGTTTCGCCCGAAAGCTTGAGTAACTGAAAGTGTGGTGGACTCTAAAGACTCATCAATACTATGGCTGTGGATTTAACCACTAGCACGTCAGAGGTATAAGCCAATACGTGACGGGCCACCAGCTATTGACCAAAAGGGACGTCGATGAGCGAACTCATCCTGACACCCTACTGAGCCTGTCAGTGACAATATCCGTACAGTCCGGTCCGTTCGTCTATGAGCATCGTATGTCGGGCCTAGGGGGTTGGTAAAAGTCAGACCCCCAAAAGCGGTACAAGTCGTGTCGGAGTGTAGCCCAGAACACCCTGAGATACTACTGGAATACCTACCAGTAAATCTCCTGCCTCGGCCGAGGGCTTTGTGTAATGGCTCTCCTAGACACAGCGCGACCTCGCCCCCAATACCGGGAGAGACGAACCCCTGAAGATCCGCTCACTGCCTCCATGTGGCTCGGGACTGTACCCAACTAAAACCTGTTTGCACGACTCCTTTGAGCCGTGGTAGGGTAGTAATCAAAGTACAGTGGGAACTCACACGAGACAAATGACGATCCCCAGGTCGATGAACTAACCTGTACACATGTCACCAGGGAACTGCTATCTGACGTCAGGTATAAGACCAACTAGCATGTTCCCGGCGAGTCCTGTCTGGTGTACTCATAACCCAATGAGCACCTATATACATCTTAGGTGAACCAACTGACACCAGTGGCTTATAAGACCGGCCACCGCCCCTCGTCGGGGTCTCGACTGTATACACTAGTCTACTCTGGAGAATCGATGCCCTGTCTCGAAACTCCCACGACTAGGGACCTTTTAAGGATGTGCTTATAGACCACCAGCTCTCACGTATATGATCGCCATCATACTGCCGGCAGTCAAGCAAGAATCCCAGGGGCTCTATCAGCGTGTAATAGTGACCTGTAAGGTCACCTAAAGCAGTACACGATGATAAAGGTAAACCAGATAGCATACTATCATCTCGAGTAAGACTGTCCTCCTGGGATAGGTCCTCCCTCAATCATTGCAATCACGTGCCTGTGATCCAATAAATTGACTCTGAGGGCACTATCTCCAACATCTTCCAGTGCCTTTTCCTACGACAGTGGAAGCACTCTTCCTTTGCCACTACTGGCACTGCAACCTTTGTCTTTCACTTAGCTCCCACCTTACTAACACCACCTCTTGGTTTGGTAGAGGCCTTCTCTTCCTTTCTTTGGCCCTAGCCTTGGACCTGGAAGAAGAAGCACCGCGAACAAACATAGCGGGTGTTTCACTTGCTTTCTGCAAGGTGCCCTCTGCACTCCTCAACATTTTAAAGAGTTCTGGAAGTTCAACTTCTTTTCTTTGAATATTGAAATTCAGAATAAACTGGGCGTAGGTGGAAGGAAGGGACTGGAGAATCAAGTCTGTATAGAGCTCGTTCTCTAAAGTCGTCCCGGGGTCTGCAAGCTCTTCTATAAAGCCAATCATCTTTAGGACATATTCTCCTACAGACGATCCGACGGCCAACCTCGACTGAAACAAGTTCTTCGAGGTCTCGTATCTTGCTATACGAGATTGCTCCCCATACAGATCCTTTGTATGGAGAAATATGGATTCAATATCCATATCCTCGTGCCTCTTCTGATGTTCATTATTCATAGAGGCAAGCACGATGCACTTGGCCTTCGCACAATCTAACTCCCAGGTCTTGTGGATTTCCTTATCCGCATTACTGGATTTAGGACCAGGGACAGCAGGTGCCTTGGTGGTAAGGACATACCCCAATTTGTCATAAGTCAAAGCCATCTTGACATTCCGCAGCCAATCTTTATAGTTTGGCCCTGTCAGTATATTTTTCTCTAATAGTAACTTAAGACTTGTCATGTTTTGGGTCGCTGCAATGAGAGAGAGAGGGAACACTTTAGCATGATGCTCTTGCAAGTTTAGAGTGGTTTTTAGTTTATCTAAACAGGATGGCTCCTACTGTTTCTCGAATCCCTCCTCAAACCAAAAAGGAAGAACTAGCCAGGACTATTCTCACCGTACAATACTTGCTTAACCGTTCAGCGAGGCCGGTGTCGGTACTTCGAGGAAGGCTTTACGACGCTTTCACGAAGTTCCTTAATTAAATAACCTCTTTTCTCTGGGGGCGTAACCCCGCTGACACCTTTCTCAACACCTACTTGGTTTATAACATTGATCGTTAAGTAATGAATCTCCTGATGAGTAGCGGATACTCACAGTAGGATCGGGACCCAAATATCATCATGTGATAATGCTGAAGGAATCCTACCAACATTCATCAAACTCCAAATGGTATGCATCTCTTAACAAATTTCAGTTTCTTTAGAAATTCCCGATATAAATTTTTGCCCCATGCTCTTATGACCTTGGCTTTGGTCAAAATGTCATAAGTCACATGTCAAGTTCTACCCATCATTATCTTGTTAATTTGAACCCATCCGTACATACCCCTGACTTTGGTCAAATAATAATACGACTGTCCCAAACTAACTCATCTATCTATGCAACAAATGAATACCCAGCGGCTACCAAACACCATGCCTTGGCTTTGGTCAAAATACATAGCTTGAATACTGCTGAATACCCAAATGAAATGACGGAGGGCTACGAATGGTTTTGGCGAAACCGTGAACGTAGTGAACTTGATATGATCGAAGGAACCTGATAGCTTTTAAAAGGAGTGGTTAAAGCTCCGCAATTAAAAAATATCTTCTGTTTTAAAAATAACCGTGTGGTTTCTTTTAAACTGTTCCAACGATTCAACTTTGGTTTATTTTCTCTGCATTAATATAATGCGTCCCATCAATTAACCTATCATTGCAGAAAACAACGAAAATACAACGTCCTCTTATGCCATCCGCATTCGCCACTGGGTCCCGTCATTCACCCGTTAGGTTACTTAACTAACGACAGAGCGGGGGCTGGGCTAGCGCGGGTGTAAAACATAAGTGACGTCTAAATAGCTATCATATATAGATATTGTACATTCGTCAGATGCGATAATAGGCATTCCAGATCACAGATGAACATATTGGATTTTCTACGAATCTGCATTTCTTTTGAGCCTGCAAAGAAAGACGGATTTCACAGTCGCGATGAATAGCCAAAACCCCACCCTAGACCCCTACGGGTACGGAAAACTACCCGCCAAGTACCCGAAGTGAAGCAGTCTCCCTCAACAACGTGAGTAGGCCACTAAACACTTCAAAGTACCCGGTAGTTTGTGCACCTCACCTTGGGTCTATCCTAGGAGCAAAAATCAGTAAATGAAATAATACAACGGTGGCTACAACCGCAACCTGGATGTGCCCCGCAAAAGAATATTACAACAATTTACAAATTATATTTGAATGAAAGAAACGCTTATCTCACATCCCCGGCTATCCATTCACGACAATCCAACAAGTCCACAAACACAAACAGTAAAAACATTACAGAAATGTGCAACCCCCTGCCAACCGACATACTAGCAGTTAGGGGAGGTTTACGAACACATTATACAAATCACAGATATAATCTAATTAGCCAAACATCATAGAATTTCGATCGGGCAAACGCAAATGATTCTACTCCAAAAACTTCTCTGTGCACCTGAGACTTGAGCTGAAACAAAATATCCCAGAAATACCAAAATTAACACAGAAGAGTTACTAGGGAATTTTGGGTTGACTCAGCCCCAACTCGGCGGCGGATCCGCGGCGGATCGCTTGGATCGGCCGCGGATCCATGGAGGATCGGCGGTTTAGACGAGTTAGAATCCCAAAATTCTCCAGTAACCTTAAAATTCCCTGCTTGTATTTTTAAGGGTCCCTGAAAAAGTTTTAAACCCCGTTTTAAAAACGACAGAAACTGTGTGAAAATGATGATTTTTCCGGTTCGTTTCATGATCGAATTTCTAACGACTTTGCTAACAAGTTAGTTATGGTTTAGTGAAGCTTTGATACCACTGTAAGTCGACGTTAGACACCCCACGAGTTGCGGAGAGGCGGAATAGGTAAAACAATCATTTTGTTTAAAATAAACATCGACTAACTTATGGATCTTTGCCAAACCCTAACTAACAACATCATAGGAGGGATTAGCTACTATGAAAGAAGATTATACCTTATGAACCAAGTCCTTCTTTTTCTCGTTGACCACATCCTCGTCAGCCTCCTCGTTGTAATAGAAGATCTACCCGAGAGCTACTTCTCCAAGCTTGACCTTTAACTTGAGGTAACTAGGTTGCTAAAAGTGCTAATCAAAGCAACCTAAGGGATATAGAGTAGGATTAGGGATCAAATAGTCTTGCTAACCCTTGATCTCAACACATGAGAGGTTAGGGTTTGAAGAGAGAGAGCTTGAGGAGAGAGAAGGTGAGTGTGAGAATGAAATGAAATAATATCTCATTTAGAATATATAAAGCATAATGATTTATTAAATGAATAAATCAAATGATAATATCAACCATGCTTCATTTATTCACTTTGGGTGATTCATAACATGGGTCATTAATCATTAATGCATCATTAACTCCTTTGTATGAATCACACCATGAGTCATTAAATCATTTAATACAAATGCCACCTTAGCCTCCAAGTCATCAACCTTCTAGAAGCTTCTCGAGAATTTACGAGAACGCCCCTCCTATCCATGAAAACACGGAAAAACATTAGACTGTATAAATCCAATAATCCGATACTAAAATCTGGCTTAAACCAAAGCCCTCTAGTAAAAACTGTCTGAACATCGTACGTGCGTAAAAACACGTATGCGTCCGAACCCTGTCGTAAAACCATACGACCTCTATATCGTTTCGCCCGAAGCAGGGAAACTCTCTGTGTGGGACTCTAAAGACTCGACTATTACGCTGGCATTGGGTTTAACCACAGACCGCAAGCGGCACAAGCTGTACGTGACGGTCCCCAGGTAAATGTCGATAAGAAGGCCGATGAGGAAACCTATCCAAACTCTTACTGAGCCTGATGTGACAATCTCCGTACAGTCCGGTCTGTTCGTCTAGGTGTTAGTGTATATGCCCTAGGGGCCATTATTGTATCATACTAGTTTGTATATTACTTAATGGAAGCTTGGGATATTCACATGTATATAACAGTCTTGCTAAACACGGTAGTATGCTACTTGGTTTTTCTATCTTAATATGTGAGTATACGTATTGATAGAGCTCTTAGGATCTTGCTTGACTACCAGCGTTGTGATGGCAGTCACACTAGTGGGGGCTGGGTAGTCTACAAGCACATCCTTATTCAGGTCCCTAGTCGTTGGATTATCGAGACAGGGCATCGATACTCCGGAGTAGACTAGTGTGTACGCTTCTCATCCCAGTTGGGGAGATGGTCTGTCCCACAACCGTCAGTACGTCGTATTGGACATAGTATGCAGGTGTTCGTTAGGTTACGGGTACACCGGACAGGACTCACAGGGAACTGTTGGTTGGTTTTAAACCAGTCGTCAGTGAACAGTTCCCAGGTGACATGAGTACAGCATAGTCCGCAGACTTGACACTGCTACTTCGCCTCGAGTGTGTCCCACTGTTTTTAGATTGCTGCCCTACCACGGCTCAAAGGATTCGTGCAAACAGGTAGCAGTTGGGTGCAGTCCCGAGCACTTGGAGGCAGTAGCGGTTAGACAGGATTCGCCTCTCCCAGTATTGGGGGTTGATATCGCGCTGTGTCAGAGAGCCACTACGCAAAGTCCCTGGCCAGGACAAGTGAGATTTGCTGGTAGGTTCCAGTAGTTTCTCAGGGTGTAATGGGCTTCGCTCCGACACGACTTATACCGCTATTAGGGGACTGACGCTTGCCGCCCCCTAGGCCCGATATGCGATAGTCTTAGACGAACAGACCGGACTGTACGGAGATTGTCACATCAGACTCAGTAGGAGTTCGGATGGGTTTCCTCATCGGCCTTCTTATCGACATCTACCTGGGGACCGTTACGTACAGCTAGTGCCGCTTGCGGTCTGTGGTTAAACCCACTGCCAGCGTAGTAGTCGAGTCTCTACAGTCCCACGCAAAGAGTTTCCCTACTCCAGGCGAAACGATATAGAGGTCGTATGGTTTTACGACAAGGATTCGGACGCATACGTGTGTTTACGCACGTACGACTTTCGGACAGTTTTTACTAGTCGGCTTTGGTTTAAGCCAGTTACTAGTATCCGGTTATTGGATTTATACAGTCTAAAGTTTTTCCGTGTTTTCATGGATAGGAGGGGCGTTCTCGTAATTGCGCGAGAAGCTTCTAGAAGATGGTGACTAAGGAGGTTTAGGTGGCATATACATTGAATGAGATTAGTGAGTCATATGGATGATTCATCCATGTCATTAATGCTTCATAATTGCTTAATGACTCATGGAGATGAATCACCATTAGATATTTATCAAGCATGGTTGTAAATCATTTTCTTTTCTTTTCTTGATAAAATAAAATGCTTGATATATATTATGATAACTCATTTTCTCTTCTCATTATTATGTTCATCTTCTCTCTCCTCAAGCTCTCTCTCTTCAAACCCTAATCCTCCCCTCTCATGTGTTGAGTACAAGGATTAGTTAGACTACTTAATCCATAACCATACTCTATTTCATCTAGGTACTTTGATTAGCACTTAAAGATACCTAGTTGCCTCAAGTTTAGAGGCAAAGCTTGGAGTTTAGCTCTCGTGGTGGATCGTCTACTACTTGGAGAAGGCCGAGGAGGAGGTGGAGTTCGTAAAGACGAAGGACACGGTTCTTTAGGTATAATCCCTTTACATAGTAGTTGTTAACTTCTATGTTTGATGTTAGTTATCTTTTAGCTTCGATTCATGCGGTTAGTCGATGTTTAAGCAAAGAACAAGATCGTTTTTCATATTTCGGCCTCCCCGCAAGTCGTGGGGTGTTGTACATCGACTTACAGTGGTATCAGAGCCTCGCTAAACAATAAATAACTCACTTGCAAAATTGTATGAATTTCGAACGGAAAAAACAAAACCGGAAAACCCCGATATCATGAATTTCTGTCAATTTTTAAATGAAGTCCAAAAATTTTTCAGGGATCTTCAGAAAGCCCTAAATGATAGTATTAGAACACCCAAGAAAACTGGGCTCATGAATCGGCTAAAGCGCCGCGGAACTGCGGCGAATCCCCCCGATCCGCCGCGATTCCGCTGCCGAGTTGCCGATTCATCTGCCCAATTTTCCTGTGTTGGTTCTCTGTGATATTTGGAATTTTCTGGAAGTTTTTAATTTTTGCTCAGGTTTCAGATTTACAGAGAAGTATTGGAGCAAAATTAAATGTGTTTAATCGATCGAAATTATACGGTATTTGCTTGTTGGATTATATCTGTGTTTGTATAATGTGTTCGTAAACCTCCCCTAACTGCTAGTATGTCGGTTGGCAGGGGGTTGCACATTTCTGTAATGGTTTTTACTGTTTGTGGATATGAACTGTGTTGGACTGTTGTGATGTATAGCCGGGGTTTTGTGATGGGTTATTATTTAATTCATTTGATGTAAATGTAATTTGTTGTAATATTATTTTGCGGGGCACATCCAGGTTGTGGTTGTAGCCACCGTTTTATTATTTCATTTTACTGTTTATGCTTCTAGGACAGACCCAAGGTGGGGTACACAAACTGCCGGACGGGTAGTTTGCCGTACCCGTTGGGGTCTTGGGTCGGGTAATGGCTATTCATCACAACTGTGTAATCCGTCTTTTGTTGCAGGCTCAAAACAAACACGGATTTCTTGTAAATCCAATAAAGATCATCTGTGATCTGGAATGCCTATTATTGCGTCTGACGAATGTACAATATCTATATATGATAGCTATTTAGACATCACTTATGTTTTACACCCGCGCTAGCCCAGCCCCCGCTCTGTCGTTAGTTAAGTAACCTAACGGGTGATGACGGGACCCCGTGGCGAATGCGGATGGCATAAGAGCACGTTGTATTTTCGTTGTTTTCTGCAATGATAGGTTAATGATGGGACGCATTATTTATAATGAAAAGAAAATAAACCAAAAGTATGATCGTTGGAACAATTTAAAAGAAACCACTCAGTTAATTTTAAAAACAGATATTTTTAAATGCGGAGCTTTAACCACTCCTTTTAAAAGCTATCAGGTTCCTTCGGTTATATCAAGTTCACTACGTTCACGGTTTCGCCAAAACCATTCGTAGCCCTCCGTCATTTCATTTGGGTATTCAGTAGTATTCAAGCTATGCATTTTGGCCAAAGTCAAGGCATAGTGCTTGGTAGCTGCTGGGTTTTCATTTGTTGCATAAGATAGATGACTTGTTTTGGGACAGTCGTATTATCATTTGACCAAAGTCAGGGGTATATACGGATGGGTTCAAATTGACAAGATAATGACGGGTAGAACTTGACATGTGACTTATGACATTTTGACCAAAGCCAAGGTCATAAGAGCATGGAGCAAAAACTTATATCGGGAATTTCTAAAGAAACTGAAATTTGCAAAGTGATGCATACCATTTGGAGTTTGATGAATGTTGGTAGCATTCCTTCAATATTATCATACGATGATATTTGGATCCCGATCCTACTGTAAGTATATGCTACTTATCAGGATATTCGTCACTTAACGATCAATGCTATAAACCAACTAGGTGTCAAGAAAAGTGTCAGCGGGGTTATGCCCCCAGAGAAAAGAGGTTCTTTAATTAAGGAACTTCGCGAAAGCGTTGGAAAACCTCCCTCGAAGTATCGACACTAGCCTGGCTGAACGGTTAAGCAAGAATTGTACAGTGAGAATAGTCCTGGCTAATTCTTCTTTTATGGTTTGAGGAAGGATTCGAGAAACAGTGGGAGCCATCCAGTTTAGATAAACTAAAAACCACTCTAAACTTGCAAGAGCATCATGCTAAAGAGTTTTCTTCTCTCTCTCCTAATTGCAGCGACCCTGAAAATGACTGTACTTAAGTTACTTTTAGAGAAAAATATACTGACAGGGCCAAACTATAAAGATTGGCTGCGGAATGTCAAAATGGCTTTGACCTATGACAAATTGGGGTACGTCCTCACCGCTACGGCACCTGCTGTCCCTGGTCCTAAATCCAGTAATGCGGATAAGGAAATCCGCAAAACCTGGGATTTTGATTGCGCAAAAGCCAAGTGCATCATGCTTGCCTCGATGAACAATGAACATCAGAGGAGGCACGAGGATATGGAACTAGATGCCATATTTCTCCATACAAAGGAACTTTATGGAGAGCAATCTCGTATAGCAAGATACGAGACCTCTGAGAACTTGTTTCGAGCGAGGTTGGCTGTCGGATCATCAGTAGGAGAACATGTCCTAAAGATGATCGGCTATATAGAAGACCTCGCAGACCTTAGGACGACTTTGGATAATGAGCTCTATATAGACCTTATTCTCCAGTCCCTTCCATCCACCTACGCCCAGTTTATCCTGAACTTCAACATTCAAAGAAAAGAAGTTGAACTTCCGGAACTCCTGAACATGTTAAGGAGTGTAGAGGGCACCTTGCAGAAAGCAAGGGAAACACCTGCTATGTTTGTTAGCGGTGCATCTTCTTCCGGGTCCAAGGCTAGGGCCAAACGAAGGAAGAAGAAGGCCGCCACCAAACCTAGAGGAGGTGTTAGTAAGGTGGGAGGGAAGGGAAAGAAAAAGTTTGCGGTACCGGTAGTGGGCCAGGATGAGTGCTTCCATTGTCACAGGAAAGGGCACTGGAAGAAAGATTGTAAGGCGTGGAACGCCAAGAACTAGGAACCGAAGCAAGCTGTGGCTTCGACTTCAGGTGTGTTTGTAATTGAGAATTGTCTGTCAATTAACTCTACTTCCTGGGTATTGGATACCGGATCAGGATCTCATATTTGCAATTCATTGCAGGCACTGAGAAACCGTAGAATACTGAAGGAAGGTGATATGACCCTAAAGGTTGCTAACGGAGCTAGCGTGGAAGCTGCGTCTGTCGGGGATTACCACCTGGGATTGACGAGTGGACACATTTTGATTTTACATAACTGTTTTTTTGTACCAAGCTTAACGTGTAATATCATATCAGTTTCCTTGTTATCAAATAAAGGTTATGATTTCACGTTTATAAGAGATGTTGTTAACATCCACCTTAATCATGGTTTGATTGGGTCCGGTACACTAAATAACGGTATATATGTTTTAAACCAGCTCCAAATTTTCAATGTCCAGAACACACTAAAAAGAAAGTCTCCAGATTTAAATAAAGCTTTCTTATGGCATTGTAGACTGGGTCACATCAATGAGAGAAGGTTACTAAGTTGCATAGAGAAGGATATTTAGACTCGTTCGAATATCAAACTTATGACACTTGTCAATCTTGTCTCAAAGGAAAGATGACAAAGACTCCATTTACTGGACATGGAGTAAGAGCGTGCGAGCTCTTAGGACTCATACACAGCGATGTATGCGGTCCAATGTCTACGCATGCAAGAGGTGGTTTTTCCTATTTCATTACTTTCACGGATGATTACTCAAGATACGGATTCATTTATCTGATGAAACATAAATCCGAGGCTTTTGAGAAATTCAAAGAGCATAAGAATGAAGTAGAAAACCAAACCGGCAAAAGTATCAAGACACTTAGATCTGATCGAGGTGGTGAATACTTGAGTGCCGAGTTCCTAGGTTACCTAAAAGAGAAAGGATCTCTCTCAGCTTACTCCTCCATACACTCCACAGCATAACGGTGTATCGGAGAGACGGAATCGAACCCTATTGGATATGGTACGATCCATGATGAGTAATGCTGAGTTACCGCGATCTTTTTGGGGTTATGCGCTAGAATCAGTAGCATATCTTCTGAACAGGGCTCCTACCAAGACTGTGCCTACCACTCCATATCAGATGTGGACTGGGAAGAAACCCCATCTTCAGCATATGAAGATTTGGGGATGTCCAGCTTTTGTTAAAAAGCAGCATGTGGACAAGCTCGAGACACGATAAGTAAAATGTAAGTTTATGGGATATCCAAAGAACTCCAAGGGATATTATTTCTATTACGCAGAGGAACAAAAGGTCTTTGTTTCTCGTAATGCCCATTTTCTGGAACATCAGTTTTTAGAAAAGGAAATAAGTGGGAGCGAAATAGAACTGGAAGAAATTCCAGAACCACAAACTGCTACTGAAAGTTTGGTAGAACCGGTAGTTCAAGAAGAACGGGACATTCCCGCACCCCTCCGCAGGAGTAGTAGGCCGTCTCATCCGCCTAAGAGATACTACGGTTTTCTTATAGATGGGGATATAGAGGATTGCATCATAGATGATGATGAACCTACTGACTTCCAGCAGGCCATCCAGAGCGGCGACTCGGTACGATGGATATATGCAATGCGGACCGAAATGGAGTCCATGTACACCAACAAAGTATGGACTCTGGACTTTGCTCCAGATGGGGTAAAACCCATAGGATGCAAATGGATCTTCAAGAAAAAGATTGGTGTAGATGGACAGGTGGAAACCTATAAGGCTAGAGTTGTTGCAAAGGGTTTTCGTCAAAGACCTGGTTTGGACTATGACGAAACTTTTTCTCCAGTAGCTATGCTCAAATCCATTCGGGTCCTTCTTGCTATTGCTGCCTTCCATGATTATGAAATCTGGTAAATGGACGTAAAGACGGCTTTTCTGAATGGAAATTTAGAAGAGTGCGTCTATATGGATCAACCAGAGGGTTTCAATCAGAGTGGGAGCAGCGGGAAAGTATGCAAGTTTCTTAAATCCATTTATGGATTAAAGCAAGCATCGCGGAGTTGGAACATCTGTTTTGATGAAACAGTCAAAGAATATGACTTTATCAAAAATCCAGATGAACCGTGCATATATAGTAAAGTTGTAGCCAGAAGTGTCGTATTCCTCGTCTTGTACGTGGATGACATTCTATTGATAGGAAATGGCATTCCTATGCTACAATCTGTCAAAGGATTCTTGTCACACAGGTTCTCCATGAAAGACCTGGGTGATGCCTCTTACATTCTGGGGATCCGGATCTATCGTGATAGATCCAAGAGGATGTTGGGACTTTTGCAGTCCAGGTATATCGACACTGTACTGAAAAGATTCAGTATGGAAGATTCTAAGCGCGGTAATTTACCGGCTTGTCATTGTTTGAGATAGTGCCCTCAAAGTCAATTATTGGATCACAGGCACGTGATTGCAATGATTGAGGGAGGACCTATCCCGGTAGGACAGTCTTACTCGAGATGATAGTATGCTATCTGGTTTACCTTTATCATCGTGTACTGCTTCAGGTGACCTTACAGGTCACTATTACACGCTGATAGAGCCCCTAGGATTCTTGCTTGACTGCCAGCAGTATGATGGCGATCATATACGTGAGAGCTGGTGGTCTATAAGCACATCCTTAAAAGGTCCCTAGTCGTGGGAGTTTCGAGACAGGGCATCGATTCTCCAGAGTAGACTAGTGTATACAGTCGAGACCCCGACGAGGGGCGGTGGCCGGTCTCACAAGCCACTGGTGTCAGTTGGTTCACCTAAGATGTGTACAGGTGCTCATTGGGTTATGAGTACACCGGACAGGACTCGCCGGGAACATGCTAGTTGGTCTTATACCTGACGTCAGATAGCAGTTCCCTGGTGACATGTGTACAGGTTAGTTCATCGACCTGGGGATCGTCATTTGTCTCGTGTGAGTTCCCACTGTACTTTGATTACTACCCTACTACGGCTCAAAGGAGTCGTGCAAACAGGTTTTAGTTGGGTACAGTCCCGAGCCACATGGATGCAGTGAGCGGATCTTCAGGGGTTCGTCTCTCCCGGTATTGGGGGTGAGGTCGCGCTGTGTCTAGGAGAGCCATTACACAAAGCCCTCGACCGATGCAGGAGATTTACTGGTAGGTATTCCAGTAGTATCTCAGGGTGTTCTGGGCTACACTCCGACACAACTTGTACCGCTTTTGGGGGTCTGACTTTTACCAACCCCCTAGGCCCGACATGCGATGCTCATAGACGAACGGACCGGACTGTACGGATATTGTCACTGACAGGCTCAGTAGGGTGTCAGGATGAGTTCGCTCATCGACGTCCTTTTTGGTCAATAGCTGGTGGCCCGTCACGTATTGGCTTATACCTCTGACGTGCTAGTGGTTAAATCCACAGCCATAGTATTGACGAGTCTTTAGAGCCCACCACACAGACAGTTACTCAAGTTTCGGGCGAAACGCTGTAGAGGCCGTATGGAGATATGGCAGGGTCCGATCAGATATGTGCGGTATTGCACGGATCAGGATCGGACGGTTTGTACTAGTGGCCGTATGGATATATGGCTAGGTTCAATTAGATACGTGCGGTATTGCACGGATCAGGATCGGACGGATATTACTAGCCGGCTTTGGTTTAAGCCGGATCCTAGTTTAGTACAGTGTAGATTTTGTCTCATTGCATTTGTATCCGGTCGGAATACAGATGCGGGTGTGTATGCACAGTATCGGGGTTTTCCTGTAATTTATTACGGGACCAGTTTTCTGGAGTTGCCAGTTTGCATTCCGTTCCGGCCGGTTTTCCTTTGTTCTTTCCCGGCCGGACTTTTCCGATGGAGGGGGGTTATTTGCAAGTTTGCAAATAACTTATTGTGGAGGGGTTTATTGCATTATAAGGCATTATGAAAGATTAAGCATCTTTGCTTTTCATGATGGCTTGCTTTTTGAGATTAGAAGTGATTAGAAATTGATTTGAGAGAATTATCATTACCTTTTGATGTGAAGCTTACTTTTGATGTGGTCACCCTTTTGCATCTCCTACACTCACCTCCCTTCTTGTTATTGATTGATATTCATTCCTCCACCATTCTCACAAGTGAGAGAGGCTTCACTTGAGAGAAAAAGAATGAGAGAGTTCATTTTTGGTTATGTGAGGAATTCTTCATCTCTATCCTTCTTGCTAGAAAATTGAAAGCACCAATTTTCTTAACCTCCTCCTTCATCCTCCATGGCAACTAAAACCCCAAATGAGATATAGCATCTACACTACATTCTACAGCAAATCTTGGGCACGTCGACTTGCCAGCTTCGTGCCCGAGTTACCTCGGTATTGAGGTGGGAGCCCGTAAAAGATGCAGGCGACGTGGTGCCCTTCCGGTGAGGAGGCGACGACATGGAGACAGGACTTTCCGTGGGAGATCGGAACGATGACGAGAGGACCGGAGGACTCGGATCACTCGGTATATCTCTCACCCCATCTCTTGTTAGCTAGTATTGGTTAATGGTTACGATCCGGGTTTTTATTGTCCGCGGTAGCGCCGGTTCCAAGTAAAGGAAAATTTTTGATTCCGCATTTTAGCCTCGGATAGACGGCCGGGGCGCTGCCGTGGCGCAATAGTCATGGAATCACCCTCTCCAAAGAGATGTCTCCCAAGACTGATTTGGAAAGGGAGCGCATGTCTATTATACCCTACGCTTCTGCGGTAGGCTCTATAATGTATGTGATGTTGTGCACCAGACCAGATGTAGCTTACGCACTAAGCGTGGTAAGCCGGTATCAGTCAGACCCAGGGGAGAAGCACTGGATAGCAGTAAAGAACATTCTCAAGTACCTGAGAAGGACTAAGGAGATGTTCTTGGTTTACGGCGGAAAAGACCTCAGGTTGGAAGCCTTTGCTGATTCCGGCTTCCAGAGTGATAAGGACGATTCTAAGTCCATGTCGGGTTATGTCTTTACCCTCAATGGAGGGGCGGTGTGCTGGAAGAGCTCCAAGCAGGACATCGTTGCTGACTCGACGATGGAAGCGGAGTATATAGCTGCTTGCGATACCGCAAAAGAAGCAGTCTGGATGAAGAAGTTCCTAACAGAACTTCAGGTGGTTCCTACCATAGTTGATCTAATACCTCTGTATTGCGACAACAACGGAGCTATAGCTTTGGCGAAGGAACCAAGGTCCCATCAGAAGTCCAGACACATCTTAAGGCGGTATCACCTGATCAGGGAGATCATTGATCGTCAGGAGATCGAGGTTCGGAGAGTTGCTTCTGAAGAGAACATTGTTGATCCATTCACAAAGGCCCTACCTCAGATTCAGTTCGAGATGCTACTCGAGATCATCGGTCTTCGATATGCCAGTACATGGCCCTAGTACAAGTGGGAGATTGTTAGTGTATATGCCCTAGGGGCCATTATTGTATCATACTAGTTTGTATATTACTTAATGGAAGCTTGGGATATTCACATGTATATAACAGTCTTGCTAAACATGGTAGTATGCTACTTGGTTTTTCTATCTTAATATATGAGTATACGTATTGATAGAGTTCTTAAGATCTTGCTTGACTACTAGCGTTGTGATGGCAGTCACACTAGTGGGGGCTGGGTAGTCTACAAGCACATCCTTATTCAGGTCCCTAGTCATTGGATTATCGAGACAGGGCATCGATACTCCGGAGTAGACTAGTGTGTACGCTTCTCATCCCAGTTGGGGAGATGGTCTGTCCCACAGCCGTCAGTATGTCGTACTGGAGATAGTATGCAGGTGCTCGTTAGGTTACGGGTACACCGAACAGGACTCACAAGGAACTGTTGGTTGGTTTTATACCAGTCGTCATTGAACAGTTCCCAGGTGACATGAGTACAGCATAGTCCGCAGACTTGACACTGCTACTTCGCCTCGAGTGTGTCCCACTGTTTTTAGATTGCTACCCTACCACGACTCAAAGGAGTCGTGCAAACAGGTAGCAGTTGGGTGCAGTCCCGAGCACTTGGAGGCAGTAGCGGTTAGACAGGATTCGTCTCTCCCGGTACTGGGGGTTGATATCGCGTTGTGTCAGAAACCCATTACGCAAAGTCCCTGGCCAGGGCAAGCGAGATTTGCTGGTAGGTTCCAGTAGTTTCTCAGGGTGTAATGGGTTTCGCTCCGACACGACTTATACCGCTATTAGGGGACTGACGCTTACCGCCCCCTAGGCCCGATATGCGATAGTCTTAGACGAACAGACCGGACTGTACGGAGATTGTCACATCAGACTCAGTAGGAGTTCGGATGGGTTTCCTCATCGGCCTCTTATCGACATCTACCTGGGGACCGTTACGTACAGCTAGTGCCGCTTGCGGTCTGTGGTTAAACCAACTGCCAGCGTAGTAGTCGAGTCTCTACAGTCCCACGCAGAGAGTTTCCCTACTCCAGGCGAAACGATATAGAGGTCGTATGGTTTTTCGACAAGGGTTCGAACGCATACGTGTGTTTACGCACGTACGACTTTCGGACAGTTTTTACTAGTCGGCTTTGGTTTAAGCCAGTTACTAGTATCCGGTTATTGGATTTATACTGTCTAAAGTTTTTCCGTGTTTTCACGGATAGGAGGGGCGTTCTCGTAATTGCGCGAGAAGCTTCTAGAAGATGGTGACTAAGGAGGTTTAGGTGGCATATACATTGAATGAGATTAGTGAGTCATATGGATGATTCATCCATGTCATTAATGCTTCATAATTGCTTAATGACTCATGGAGATGAATCACCATTAGATATTTTTCAAGCATGGTTGTAAATCATTTTCTTTTCTTTTCTTGATAAAATAAAATGCTTGATATATATTATGATAACTCATTTTCTCTTCTCATTATTATGTTCAGCTTCGCTCTCCTCAAGCTCTCTCTCTTCAAATCCTAATCCTCCCCTCTCATGTGTTGAGTACAATGATTAGTTAAACTACTTAATCCATAACCATACTCTATTTCATCTAGGTACTTTGATTAGCACTTAAAGATACCTAGTTGCCTCAAGTTTAGAGGCAAAGCTTGGAGTTTAGCTCTCGTGGTGGATCGTCTACTACTTGGAGAAGGCCGAGGAGGAGGTGGAGTTCGTAAAGACGAAGGATACGGTTCTTTAGGTATAATCCCTTTACATAGTAGTTGTTAACTTCTATGTTTGATGTTAGTTATCGTTTAGCTTCGATTCATGCGGTTAGTCGATGTTTAAGCAAAGAACAAGATCGTTTTTCATATTTCCGTCTCCCCGCAAGTCGTGGGGTGTTGTACATCGACTTACACTAGGACTATTGCATATCGGACCTAGGGGGCGGCAAGCGTCAGTCCCCTAAAAGAGGTATAAGCCGTGTCGGAGAGAAGCCCATTACACCTTGAGAAACTACTGGAAATCCTACCAGTAAATCTCGCTTGCCCTGGACAGGGGCTTTGCATAATGGCTCTCCAGATACAGCGCGATATCAACTCCCAATACCGGGAGAGACGAATCCTGTCTAACCGCCACTGCCTCCAAGTGCTCGGGACTGCACCCAACTGCTACCTGTTTGCATGACTCCTTTGAGCCATGGTAGGGTAGCAATCTAAGAACAGTGGGAACACACTCGAGGCGAAGCAGCAGTGTCAAGTCTGCGGACTATGCTGTGCTCATGTCACCTGGGAACTATTAACTGACGACGGGTATAATACCAACCAACAGTTCCCTATGAGTCCTGTCCGGTGTACCCGTAACCCAACGAGCACCTGTATACTATCTCCAGTACAACGCACTGATGGCTGTGGGACAGACCATCTCTCCAATTGGGATGAGAAGCGTACACACTAGTCTACTCCGTAGTATCGATGCCCTATCTCGATAATCCTACGACTAGGGACCTGAAAAAGGATGTGCTTGTAGACTACCCAGCCCCCACTAGTGTGACTGCCATCACAATACTGGCAGTCAAGCAAGATCCTAAGGGCTCTATCAATACGTTCACACATATTAAGATAGATATAAACCAAGTAGCATACTACCATGTTTAGCAAGACTGTTAATATAACTGTGAATATCCCAAGCTTCCATTAACTAATATACAAGCCAGTATGATACAATAATGGCCCCTAGGGCATATACACTAACAATCTCGGGCTCCGGCAATCAGACTGGCCCCGGGCTACGGCAATCTGGACTGGCCCAAATCATCAAGTCTCACGACTACGTCAGTATCCTCCGGATATCCTCCGCGTCACAAATAACCGGTCGTTAGTGCTCCCCTGCCAGGCTCAACGCCATCATCTGCGACCATCTTGCACCGGGGTACCGCACCGGGTCCACCATGCACCCGCAGACGGTTCCTCCTTCTCCTCGAATCGGGTGTATGATATCACTCAAGAGCCAAGAAAACTCATGGTGGACATATCTCATATCATATCACGAGAAAACCGCAATTTCCTATCTTTAAAATGATAGTAAGTTTATAAAATCTTATATGTTGCTATCTGAGGCACTGACACGAGTACGTGGTATTGCACGTATATGTAGATGGATCAGGATATTATTTGAGTATATTACTTGATATGACCTAGGATAGCGTCATACATGCGATTTCTGCTCTGTGATGTTTTTTACTCACGAGTTGGCAACTCACCCCCGTTGTGTCATAGTTCCTTGCAGGTTTTGCCGTACAGGTTCATTGCGGCTTTGCTGACACCCTGTTCCTTCCGGGTGATTGCTTTGTCAGGTAGGTTCTTTGCATCAGGACCATCCTTGTATATTTGTTATTTCAGTTGTATCTAGTAAAAACTCCATCAACTAGATTGTATATTTGATAGAGATAGAAGACCAGACTTGTTATTATTTCGACCTTAGAGTCGCGCGTTGTATTAATATGGTTTTCATGCTGATTTTGGGTTTTCTTTTGAGTTTTGATCCTCGTCCTTCGGTGTTGTATATTATATTGCTTGCGTGGTTGTGACCGTCGATTGATGAAGAGCTAGCTCCCGCTTGGGGATGCCTTTTTTTCATTTCATATACTATTCATGTTGTATCCCGTTTGGAGCTAGTATTTACAAAGGAGACTCTGCCGAAATTTTCAGAAAAGATTTGTATTTTTTTTTTTAAAATGCATAATTCGGCTTATGTTGCTAAACTACTTGATTTAAATTGGTTGTTCCTTCACTCTACTGATTTATTTGGTTTTGTTTTCTGGATTTTGGCTTACTTGGATTACGTACGTCTCGAGACGTTTCGTAATTTAAGTGCCAGTCACTGTAACATTTCGAAATAATAAAATATTATTTTTGGGAAATTAATAATTTAATATTATTTTATTGAATATTTTAATAATTCGGTATAATTAAATACAAATAAATGGGGGGAAATTTTGGAAAATTATGGAAAATTCTAAAATAGGGTAAATTAGAGAATTATGCCATTTCTAAGTTTAATTGATTAGTTATATACTAAATTAGTGCTAATCGCGATTAATAATCGCTAATCGTTTTTTTAGCAATTTGTGCAAAACATGTACATATCATTCTTCTTACACTTGTGCATTTTGTACCATGATTTCTCATTTGGGTTTACTATTTGAGTGAGAAGGAATTTAGAGAAAAGAAAAATGGAAAAGGGGTTTATATTAAAGAATTTAGTAGTTGGTGAGAGAGAGAGATATGGGCTTCTTTGACCAAAGACTTGCCATTTCCTCTTCAACCTTCACTCATTTTTCTCCCTCTCCCTCTTGTTGCTGCTGCTACTCCTGCTCCTCACCTCCCTCCCCTCTTCAACTCCTCAAATCATCTCAAAAAAAATTCCAAAACCCAATCTCCATTTCATTAAAAGTGTGCACAAGCTCAAGATCTACACATTGGACAAAAGAAGCAAGGATTTTGGCCACTAGGGGCAACTCAAGAAAATTCTTGAGTTGCCAAATGAGGTATTTGCTGAACCATTTGCTTAGTTTTAGCGTTACTTATGCCCCATGTTTAGATTGAACCGATATTGTTTGATATTGTGGAGTTAAGGAAAACCTAGTTAGGGTTTGAGGAAAAATTGAGTTGTAATATGAAATTGAGTTCAGTAGAGGCTACACCAACACCCTAGTGCATGAATTGAGACCCTAACCTGAGAATTGAAACCCGAAATACGGATTTAGAAACCGATATCGGAGAATTTGTGGAATCTGTGAAGGGTATATTGAATCTTCTATCACCCGATACATCCTAAATTAAAATTGATTGGACAGTGACATGTGCAGGCACCCAGGAAGCTACCACCGAGACCCCAACCCCTAACACATCAACCCGGCCGTAGATTTATCCTGTTTGGCCGCAATTTGCTGCCAGACCTACCCCATTTTGGTTCGTCTTGGTTTTGGTGTTCCCTCATCAGTAGATTAGGCCCCTGGTATGTGTAGATTTGTCTAGTTTGACCTAGGGTGAAATCTGGGACCCTTTTCTCCAGTTGTTGTTTTTGATTATGTTTCCGTATTCCGTATTCTTAATTCTGAATTTGTGTCTGGTGTTTTACCTCGACTATTTGGCGTTTTTACGACGATATAGAGGATTTATTGATGGTTTAGAAGGCGTGCCATAGGTTCTAACCTATATGCCCCTTATCGTATCGTTTTGGGATTCGTATGCCGTTTTAGTTTTGAATTGGTTTTAATGCGCATATACGACACTTTGATGTGTAGGTAGCCCATGAAGACTTCGGGACGACAAGTAAAGCGCGTGGAGACGTCGACAAATGAAGACGCAGGGTGAGTAGATTATATCTACTGGGGGAAGTCGGGTGGATGGCGTATAGCATCCCCGCAGTCCGTAGTTGGTATACTATATATTATGCTTGATAGTTATAGTGTGTCATGGATATGGTGCTAGGTGTATTATGGATAGTGTAGGGTTAGAAGTGACTAGTGTAGTTCATAGTCGCGAACCCTAAAATAGATTCACACCTACATGCACACCCTTGCATATTCATTATACTTACACTGTGTTGATGATGATATTGGATGACATTGAAGATGAATCGATGATTTTGGGCTTTGTGCCGTGAGATCGGTGATGTGATGTGATTCGTACTTGCGATACGACATGTGATCTTAGCGGGCCGTTGGGTATGTGTTTTACCCCCACTTCCATACTTATATAAATGGTATTGATTTGTACTAGACTTAGATCTGTACCCCAGATTATATGATATGATGATAATGATACCTGATATTGGATGAGAGGAATGTGATACTGACCCGTACCCAGCTATTGGGATGCCGTACGACGATTTACCTTACGAGCTTTATATTGATGATAGATCCGCACTCATGACTTGAGGATGAAATATGATATGTTGTATCGTACGCGATACTATTGAGGCGGGATCACCGACTATTATATCTATATATCGACTCAGATTTAGGTGGTTTCCATACCCCTCCCGATTGACTTGATACTTAGATCTGTAGTTTGCATAGTAGATGTTAGACTAGGCCCGAGTCATTCTTATTTCAAATGGCATAACTGCATGACATATACATTTGGGTGTAGATTCTTTACTGTTATGTTGATTATTCGATTTCCGCATATTCATGCTATTCACGTTGCTTTGCATATGTTTATTGCTATATTATTATCATGCTGTTAGGACACCAGCACCATTATCGATGATGCGTATGTTTCCCGTACACTATTTGCCGGCTCACATACTTCATCATCGATAATTGCCATGCCACTACACTGTAGTACTGTTGCATTCATGATATAATTCTTGCATGGCATATTGTACACAAATATAGATGATTCTGACTTGATTAGAGATTTGGGAACCACAAGATGTTCTTCAAAACTGATTCGTTTTAAAAGAGCGGTTTCCCTCGACATGTGCACATTACTATTCCATGTTTCATGACTTCTGATATGCTTACCTTTCTTTACATGTCGCATACATCATGTTTTGATTATACGCATTGAGATCTGTTGTTTCCATGATATTTCTGGATTTGGGAACCGTGGTATTTCAAAAGAGATTATATAATTGTGTTAAAAACCCTGTTACCCTTGATATGATATTTCAGTGCATCCACCATGTGTTTTCTCGGTGGTGAGAGCGACATGTGAAACCCGATTCGAGGAGGCGGATGAGGCCGATTGCGGGTACATGGTGGACCCGTATGGTACCCCGGGGCGAGAATGGTTTCGCTGTGTAGCAGACGATGAGCCTGGCAGAGGGACTACTACCTGCCGGTGATTGGTTGGACCTGGCGGTTATCCAGAGGATACTGACCAGAGTCAATAGATGGATATGGGCGTACTGCCAGGGCCGAGGGCTGATTCTGCAGACATAGCCTGTGGGCTGATCTGGACTGACGGAGCCCGATAGATGAGAATTTACGTGTCGATGCTAGGCACGGGTTTCATGACGATTTCCATGATTTTGATTATATCCTCATATTTGCATGCATGATGCTTATTGTCATTGGGTGACAGGTGGACGGGTTCCACGTTTATACAGACTTGATCACATACAGACTGGATTTACGTTGATCATACTTCATGCAGACATACCTTATACTGATGACATGTTGTTATCTGAGGCACTGGCACGAGTACTTGGCACTACCTACATGATTAGATGTTACAATGCCACTTTATCATGCTTCAGACTTACTCTTGAGGGTTTTATTATTATACTGATTGTTTGACCTAGGATTGTGTCTTACATTCGATTTCTGCTTGTAGATATTTTCTATTCACGAGTTGGCAACTTACCCCCGTTGTGCCACAGTTCTTGCTGGTTTTGCCGTACAGGTTCCATTGCGGCATTTTTGGCACATTGCTTCCTTGGGGGTGAATTGCATTTGGTAGGTGGGTTCTTTTGCATCAAGAACCACCATTGTACTTGTATTATTCATTGTTTCTAGAGATTCCATCAACCAAAACTTGTAAATTGTTTCAGACTCAGACACTAGTGATGTATTATTTCGACCTTAGAGTCGCGCTTAGTAGTGTTACAGTTTTCATGCTTATCTGGGTTTCTTTTGAATTTTGATCCTCTCCATTCGGCGTTTTATAGTATATTGCTTGTGGTTTATTTATCCTTAAAATGGTTTTAGATTTCTGGGCTTTTGGCTTACTTGGATCAGATGGAGTCCTATAGACTTCATATGGTTCAAGAGCCAGTCACGTGCTCTTTCGGGTCGTGACAAAGTTGGTATCAGAGCGCTAGGTTAACCTTGGTTCGAGTCTAAGTTTGACTATGTGGAGCCTAGGGCGTCTATATATATACGAAACTTAGGCTTGACCTTACGGAACTTAGACTTAGTCGAGGGGGTATTAGACCCGAACTTTCGTCGTGTAGGATGACCCTTGGTTGATGGAATATGTGACTAAAGTAGAGTGACGTACCGTGGGTATGTTCCGCGGCATACTTACGACACGCCACTCCGCTTAAGGAACCTTAGGATGTATATATTTTCAAGATCAGTGACTCTCTTCATATCCATGATTATACATCCATTTGAGATCCCTGATTCTATTAGTTTCATGATCATAACTTTATTGATGTTGTTCCTTCTTATGATCATGTATCCACTCTGGATCTGTTGTTCTCTTTCTTTCCATTGATCTGCTCTCTTCGATACTCGATTGAGGTTCCTGTCGCCATGTTGAGCGCAGTTTGGGCTGCTGCTAGGGTTACGGTCAGTGCGAGCTCGTTTGGTACGAGGGCCGACCATTGTGTTTTCTGGTGACATGGGAACGTCTCGAGTTAGTATTGGTGACTGTGACCTCTAGTGGAGGCGAGTGCTTGGTTTTGCACTGGATGATCGGGCCATTGTTAGAGCTGCCAGTTGAGAGAGGACTGTTGATATTCAGCATACCTCAGAGATTATGATGTCGCCTACCGTGCAGACAGATGGACCAGCTGTTGCTGAGGTTGACAGGATGTCGCTTCCGAAGCTTACGAGCTGAAATTGCCGGAGCTTCCAGGCAGATATGAGACATATGATAGCTAGTCTACCCGATTTGAGAGACGAAGGTGATTCGTCCGATTTATGCGCCAGAGCTGGCCCAGTTGAGTTGTAAATTTCCAGTGCGGAGAGTTTCACTCAGATCTAGAGCAGACCGATTTAGAGATGACCGCCAATGTATCGCCTTTCCTGGAGGATTGAGGCGCTCTTCGGCGTACAGGCGAATGAGCCAGTTGTTGCTGCAAATGACGAGATATCGCCCAGATGGTTGGAGCTACTGCAGCATGAGCATATACTTAGAGATATGATGGACGGTCGCTAGTCACCTGAGGATGAATGACTAAGACATGTGGTTCGTTCGTTTACCGATGCGAGGTCATCAGATCGATTGTTTCCAGCTAGAGACGACTTCACGCAGGTTCGTTGAGAGTCGATAGAGACGATCGAATGTCAGGAGCCCATTTTCCAGTTTAAAGTATACGGAAAGACGTGCAGGTGATTCTATGGACCCTCTAGAAAATGAAACCCTAACTCGACTTAATGACCGTGTGAAAGCCTTTGAACCTTAGGGTTTGCGGCAGTTCCACGGCGCCATTAGCGAGGCTTGGGTTTGCCCTTCTATGGCTGGACCACCGACGCTGTGGCATGTACTTGATGTTAGTTATATGTATGCCCTAGAGGCTATTACTGTACATAGGATGTATATTGTAGTGGATGCTGGGACATATATAGGGAGGACTTTCTTGCTCGACATGATAGTAGGCTATCTAGTTACTCTTTACCTTAACGTGTATACTGATTGTCTCTCTGTTACATGTTGGTAAAGCCTTAGGATGTGTACTTGAATACCTGGACTATGATGGGGATCATACTAGTGAGGACATGGTAGTCCATAAGTACATCCTTCAAGGTCCCTAGTCGTGGATGTATCGAGACGGGGCATCGATATACCAGAGTAGACTAGCGTATACCTTCTCGACCCATACAGATGAGCGATGGATGATCTCATATCCATTGGTGTTTGTCATCAGAGATGATATACGAGTGCTCAGTGGAGACTGGGTACACTGGACGGACTCGCCGAGAACTCCCAGATGGTATTATACCTTACGTCAGATGGCAGTTCTCTGGTGACACTGGTACAGGTTAGTCTGTAGACCCGAGATCGTCATAGAGTCTTGTGTGATTCCCACTATGCTTTGATTTCCACCTTACCACGTCCAAGAGGGCGTGCAAAAAGGTGGCTTTTGGGTACAGTCCCGAATCACATGGAGGCAATGAGCGATAGGAAGGGAATCGTCTCTCCCGGTATAGGGAGTTGATGTTGCGCTGTGTTCGATTAGCTAGACCCTAGCCAGGGTTGCTGAGATTTACTGGTAAGTGTTACCAGTAGTTTCTTGAACTGTTATAGACCTCATATCGACACGACTTATCGAGCTACTGGGGTCTGACGTTTACCACCCCTAGGCGAGATATGCGACATATCAGACGAACAGACTAGACTGTACGGTAAGTGTTGCTGGTTGGATTAACAGGAGTGTGAGCTGTTAGTTATATGTATGCCCTAGAGGCCATTACTGTACATAGGATGTATATTGTAGTGGATGCTGGGACATATATAGGGAGGACTTTCTTGTTCGACATGATAGTATGCTATCTGGTTACTCTTTACCTTAACGTGTATACTGATTGTCTCTCTGTTACATGTTGGTAAAGCCCTTAGGATGTGTACTTGACTACCTGGACTATGATGCGGATCTTACTAGTGGGGACATGGTAGTCTATAAGTATATCCTTCAAGGTCCCTAGTCGTGGGTGTATCGAGACGGGGCATCGATATACCAGAGTAGACTAGCGTATACCTTCTCGACCCATACAGATGGGCGATGGATGATCCCATATCCATTGGTGTTTGACATCAGAGATAATATACGGGTGCTCAGTAATGACTGGGTACACTGGACGGACTCGCCGAGAACTCCCAGTTGGTATTATACCTTACGTCAGATGGCAGTTCTTTGGTGACACTGGTACAGAGTAGTCTGTTGACCCGAGATCGTCATAGAGTCTTGTGTGATTCCCACTGTGCTCTGATACCACTGTAGGGTTCCTAGGCACACTAATGAGGTCTCACAAGGCATCAACCATGCCAATTGCAAATTTTACAAGTGCCAAGAAACCCTAATACGGATCGTTAACTAGAATTTTAGGCGAAAAGAAAGCAACTAGTTAACAACTTAACTAAGTGAACGGAAATACAACCTTTGTAGATCCGGTCCTCCACCTCCATGGCTCCGTGATGAATTCCCCTCGCTGCGATCGTCGGATCTCGGGCTCTAGCGTCGGCTTCATCGGAGAAATGGGCGGGCTAGGTCGTCGACTTCGATGCCGAAGATGATCTACGTCAAGGCATCACAAGATCAAGCTCCCACTTCACCAAGTCATGAAACTTGTGAAGAAAACACCCTATACTACTTGGCAAGAGGTAGAGGATGAAGAAATAGGAAGTGGGTTCACTTTAGAATTGGATTTCTCACTCTTTTTCTCAAGTTGCCATTGTTGGTAGCAAGCTTTCTCATCTTTTTGAAGAAGAAGAAGAAGATGAAGATAATATGATAAGTATTTTCCAAAATAGAAAATAAATGAATACTTATCATTTAGCAACCATGGTCAAGTGTAGAGAATGAACTAGGGTTAAGTGGAATGGTTAGGGTTAAGCATGAAGACAAAATGGTCACTTAGTCAAAGCTTCATGAAGCTTCAACAACAAACAAAGAAAGCCACCATTTTTCTTTTCTTTTGCCAAAAAGAAATAAATAAATGAATGAATAAATAAATAATATGAAAACCCTAACCATTACACAACCATGGTCGCTACCTGGAGAGAGAGAGAGAAGAAAACACTCAGCGTGCACTCTTGCAATGATTCTCCATATAGGATCAAAGTGATACCTCCTAAATCCTTATTTTGGTTATTAATAAAGAGAGCAGAAAACACTTTTCTTGGTCATACATATAACTGAAGTTTTGCACTTTTCTAGGTCATACTTTTCTAGTTCATTACAAAGAACTGTTTCTCGGTATCCTCTGCGTCCTGGTCATACATATAACTGAAGTCTAGTTCCAAGATAAGTTGGCATATTAATAAAGTGATGCCAAGTTATATGTATGCCCTGATATACAAAATAATAACCAAGTTCATCATAATCCTTACTAGGTCATATCAATGCGACCCGACTAGCTAAGTTGCACATAGATGCATATTTAAATCTGTTTGAATTTACATCTTGTGAAACTTGCCAGTCATGTCACAGAGATAAGATGACCATAGCTCTGTTTACTGGAAACAGAGAAAGAGTTAGTGAACTCTTGGGATGATACATGTTGATGTATGTAGAATATGATAGAATAAAAATGATTATTTTCAAAAAAAGAAAATCCAACTCATTCTTATCATAATCCAACCTTGGTTAGGTGTAGAGAATAGACTATGGTTAGTTTGATTGGTTAGGGTTAAGCATGAGATAAGAATGGTGGACTTGTTCAAAGCTTCATGAAGCTTCAACAAACAAACAAAATAAGCCACCATTCTTTACTTTATCATTTTCCAAAATGAATAAATAAATGAATAAGTAAATAAGTAAACAAACAAAATCAAAACCCTAACCACTCATATAACCATGGTTTAATTCTTTACACAAACCCAAGTGAGCATGTATCATCAAACATGATACAATCAAGTGCAAAAAAATATATCACATATACAATGTGCATTACAAATGAGAAAATCCATCTAAAGTGAACTAATATTAGTTAATGCAAATTAATATATCAAATATATAATTATGCATTAAATGATTAAATCAACACTTGATTTAACGATCCGGTCATATCGCATATAACCGACTAATATCAATAGTAACAACTTATCGAATCAACACTTGATCCGATAACCCGGCTATATCGCATATAACCGAACTCTATCACATATCACGAGAATCGAATACAGTATCATATACTGGTATTATTCTCGGTCCCGCACATATCTTATATGCGCTCCTATTTCGTTTTGCTTGAGCCAGGAAACCTCTGTGTAGGACTCTAAAGACTCGTCAATACGCCGGTAGCAGATGATGATCACATCAAGCACCCACAAGCCGCAAGCGGTCTGCTAAACGTAACGGCCACCCGGGTATTGAGCGATCAGAATATCGACGAGCAAGCCCGCTCACACTCCTGTGAATCCAACCAGTAACACTTACAGTACAGTCCGGTCTGTTCGTCTGATATGTCGCATATCTTGCCTAGGGGTGGTAAACGTCAGACCCCAATAGCTCGATAAGTCGTGTCGATATGAGGTCTATAACAGTTCGAGAAACTACTGGTAACACTTACCAGCAAATCTCAGCAACCCTGGCCAGGGATTTCCGGTTATAACCAATCGAACACAGTGCAACATCAACTCCCTATACCGGGAGAGACGAATCCCCTCCTATCGCTCATTGCCTCCATGTGATTCAGGACTGTACCCAAAAACCACCGTTTTGCACGCCCTCTTGGACGTGGTAAGGTGGAAATCAAAGCACAGTGGGAACCACACAAGACTCTATGACGATCTCGGGTCAACAGAATACTCTGTACCAGTGTCACCAGAGAACTGCCATCTGACGTGAGGTATAATACCATCTGGGAGTTCTCGGCGAGTCCGTCCAGTATACCCAGTCTCCACTGAGTACCCGTATATCATCTCTGATGTCAAACACCAATGGATATGGGATCATCCATCGCCCATCTGTATGGGTCGAGAAGGTATACGCTAGTCTACACTGGTATATCGATGCCCCGTCTAGATACACCCACGACTAAGGACTTTGAAGGATGTACTTATGGACTACCATGCCCCACTAGTATGATCCACATCATAGTCCAGGTAGTCAAGTACACATCCTAAGGGCTTTACCAACATGTAATCAGAGAGACAGAAAGTATACATGTTAAGATAAAGAGTAACCAGATAGCGTACTATCATATCAAGCAAGAAAGTCCTACCTATATATGTCCCAGCATCCACTACAATATACATCCTATGTACAGTAATGGCCTCTAGGGCATACATATAACTAACAATCTCCCACTTGCACTAGGGCCATCTGTAGCAGTGGTTGCAGTATCTAATACTCAACCATCCCATATGAGTCTCTCTCTCTGTGAAAAGGCCTTCGTGAGTGGATCCGCCGTGTTGTCCTCTGAGTCTACTCTCCTAACCTCGATCACCCTGGAGATCAACTATCTCCATGATCAGGTGATGCTTCCTCAGAATATGTCTGGGTCACTGATGGGATCGGGGTTCCTGGGCCAAAGCCACACTTCCATTGTCATACAATGGTAGGAACCTAGTTCATCTTATGAACCAATATACACCCAAACTGCCTCTTTGGTAGTATCTATAATAGCGATGTTACCAGCCTTTATCGTCTAGTTTGCCACGGTATCTAGCTTGGAACTCTTCCAACATACCGTCCCTCCACTGAGGGTAAAGACAATGCCCGTGACTGACATTCAGTCGTCTTTATCACCCTGGAACACTTCCAGTGATTCTCCCCAGGATCGATTGATACCATCTCACTACATCTAGTGAGAATCCTAGCATCCAATTACATCTATCTCATAGATGAAAACTCAGGATTTAGGAGGTATCACTTTGATCCTATTGGAGAATCCTTGTGATAAGCGGAGATTGACCGAGCGTAGTATAGGAAACTCTTTTCCTATCAAGAGTATGTCATCCACGTACTCTACGAGGATCATTACCATACTCCATACTACCCTTTTGTACATACAAGGTTCATCTACCATTTTGATGAAGTCAAACTCTTTGACTACCACATCAAAATAGATGTTCCAACTCCGCAATGCCTGCTTTATCCTGTAAAGCAACTTGCACATGTTTCCGCTGCTCCCACTGTTTACGAAGCCCTCTGGCTGTGTACTTATAAACTTTCTATTCTAAATCAGTATTTAGAAAAGCAGTCATGACACCCAACCACCAGATATCGCAGTCATGGTATGTAGCAATGGTAAGTAGGATCTGGATGGACTTAAGTATAGTCCCTGGAAAAGGTTTCATCATTTTCCACTCTTGGTCGATGACGAAAACCTTTAACAAGTCTAGCTTTGAAAGTCTCAACTTTTCCATCTACACATAGTAATCTTCTCAAGATATACTTACTCCTGATGGGGATTTAACCCTTCAGATATCGCAACCAAAGTCCATACTTTGTTGGTGTATATGGATTCCATCTCTGATCGCTAAGCATCCAGGCATTCTTACAGAGTCCCTACTCTTGATGGCCTGCTCGAAACTAGTTGGGTCATCATCTCATGATGCATTCCTCGCTCCCACTGTCATCGAGAAACCGAGATATCTCTCAGGCAGGTGAGGAACCCTACCATATCGGCGGAGAGGCTGAGGTTCGTCGGGGACTATAGAATCCTTTTGTTCTGTCAAATCATCATCTGCAGTTTTGTATAGCTGGAACCATTCCAGTTCTACAGAACTGACCTTGCCTCGATCTTGTCCGGATTTTGCTTTTGACATAGGCCGGACAATCCCAAATCTTAACTAACTTAAGATATGGGCTCTTCCCATACCATATCTCATATAGAGTGGTAGGCACTGATTTGATTCGAACCCAATTCAATAGGTATGCAACTTGTCAAGTGCACAACCTCGAAAGGAAATAGGTATCTCAGTAATACTCATCATAGAGCACACGATATCTAATATTGTGTGATTGCTCCGCCCCGATACACCGTTGTGCTGTGGTGTATTCAGAGGAGTAATACTGAGAGAGAATCTTATTTTCCTTTAGAATAGTCTAAGGATTCCATGCATAAGTATTCTCCTCCCTGATCTCATCATAGGACATAATACTTATACCCGTATTTTGGTTCTCTACTTCCTACTTATATTCTGTGAATACCTCAAAAGGTTCGGACTTATGTTTCAACAGGAATATATGACTGAATCTTGAGAGATTATCAGAGAATATAATGAAGTATAAAGAACCAGTCCTGGCATGTGTAGACAGGAGACCTTACATACATCATCATGTATCAGTCCCAAGAGTTTACTAACTCTTTCTCTGTTTCCAGTAAACGGAGCTATGGTCATCTAATCTTTGTGACATGACTGGCAAGTTTCATAAGATGTAAATTCAAACTGATTTAAATATGCATCTAGATGTAACTTTAGCTAGTTGGGTCACATTGATATGACCTAGTCTACAATACCTCAAGAAGGATCCGTTCATTTCTGAACTCTACCTCTTGTGTGTGTTCAGTTTACTAAAGAACTGTAGTTTGATTTAGAACATCAATGCTTTTAGATAACGTGCCTGAACCGATCAACTTTTGATATAGGAAATATTCAAAATATTATCCAACAATACAAAATTATATCCTTTCTTTACTAATAAAGAGACTGATATGATTTTGTATATCAGGTTCGGTATCTAATAGCATTTGTTCAGAATCAATGTATTGGTAATACAGGGTGACAGTGACCAACAGACTTGGCTGCAACACTTGCCCCGTTTTCTGTCTCATGAAACTTATCACCCGTTCTCAGCTTTTCTACCCTTTTGTAGCCCTATGTAACAGATTACATATCTGGGATCCTGATCCAGTATCAAATACCCAGGATGCAGAGGATACTGAGAAACAGTTCTGTGTAACGAACACACCCGAAGAAGATGCATCATATGCACTTTCTTCGTTTGGGCGGCATAGGAATTCTGGTATTCCCCTATTTCCTGCTCTGTCTTATAACAATTATAAGTTGGAGCGGGACCAACGTTCCCCAGCTCAGTATAACAAGCGGGTTCGGTCAATACATCCATCTTATTATCTTGATTAAGGCGTGATATGGTCGCTACCTGGAGAGAGAGAGAAGAAAACACTCTTCGTGCGCTCTTGCAAGATTAGACTGGTTATATATTTTATCTAATCAGGATGGCTCCCACTATTTTTATCAAATCTTCCTTCAAACCCTAAAAGGAAAGACTAGCCGGGATTAATTACACTATACAAGTTCGCCAATCTTTCAGCCAGGCCAGTGTCGGTACTTTGAGGGAGGCTCCCCGTGCTTTCGCACGGACCTAATTACAGTAAACCTCGTTTTCCCAGAGGCGTAACCCCGTTGACACCTTTCTAGACACCTACTTGATCGGCTAATTGCAAAGTGCAAAACTCTCCCAGGAGTAACAATTACTCGCAGTGGGTATCGGGATCCAACTATCACATAGAAGGTATGCAATCTCATTGCAAGTTTCAACACTTGAAACTCCCGATAATGGTTTTTACCCCTAGCACCTATGACCTTAACTATGGTCAATAAATCATAAGTAGTAGTCAAGTTCTACCCGTCATTTCGTGATTAATTAGACCCACCCAAATGACCCTTAACTAAGGTCAACAAAGTCACGCGACTGTCCTAACTAATCGCATCATATGCGGTGTAGGAAGACATCACTTAGCTACCGTACACTGTGCCTTGACTATGGTCAACAAACACAGCACGAATACCAAGTACTCTACTTCCTAAAATGACGGAGGGTTGCGAATGGTTTTTATGAAAAACCTTTAACGGTTTGAACTTGATCTCGTTGCGGAATCAAATGGTTTTTAAATGGAATGTTTTTGAAGCTTTTCTAGTTTTGCTAAAGGGGTCACTCCCGGTGAAGGGATCGTCGGCCCTTTCCTCGTCGAATGAGGTGCGGGATATATCATATATATCACTGTGCAAAGCAGAAACTATAAAAGCAATCAAAAGACAAACCGAGTGTGACTAAACTGCTAGATTTATAACATTCATTCAGTTATCTCATAACTACTTGTGAATTCCAATTATTGTATCACATTCCGGATAAATAGAAAATGTTAAACTTTCCGATCGAACAATTGAACACCCAAGTTTTCCCGAAACAGATCAACACATGAAATAAGTTTAAAAACATTCATTTCGTGCCTCAGTACCAACGGTCCAGCCGTAGAAGGGTCAAGCCAACGCCTCACATGTGGCACGCTGTACTGCCCCAAACCCTAAGGTTCAAAGGGCAGTTCAAGACGGTCACATAATCGAGTTAAGGTTTGTTGTCTTCTAAAGGGACCATCGCGTTACTTGCACTACTCAGAACGTCTTTAAACCACGGAAAAATCCAACACTTGGAAATTTCCCGACAGGGGAAAAATTGGGTATTTATATCCGATCGAACTTTTTAACATATTCTAAAATTATCCGGAAAAACACAGACGAAGTTAAACTTCCCGATCGAAACACCGAGTCCCCAATACAACCCAGAAAACTCAACTCTTGAATAAATATTAAAAATTCCCAGAAAATACTGTACCAGAATATAGGAATTACTGTGCAATTTTAAAAACCCAATCTTACAAAATGGCCGCGGAACCGCCGCAGGAGCCATGCTCGTGCCACGGTTCCGCCGCAATTTAGTTGAATCACGGTCACGTGCTGCACAGTTTTTCTTAAAATTCCCTGCTGAATTTTCTGAATATTTTTAATGTGAAAAAATGCACAGTTTTGAAAAAAGTACAGAGAATGGCATCGATTAGGTTTTCGGGGTTCGATCGGATTTCTAACATCGTCTGTGTTTTTCCTTGCAGGATGTTCTACAAGGAACACCACGATGCAAAGCAAGAACTGTAGCTACCTGTTTTATTTAGAAATTCGATTCCACAACATCTTACAAAATGAACTTGATATCGTTGTAGAATCAAATGAATTTTGAAATGGAGTGTTTTTTAGGCTTTTCTAGTTTTGCTAAAGGAGTCACCCCCGGTGAAGGGATCGTTGGTCCTTTCCTCATCGAATGAGGTGCGGGATATATCATATATATCACTGTGCAAAGCAAAAACTCTTAAAAGCAATCAAAAGACAAACCGAGGGTTGTAGCATCTGCCAGTTATTGCTAAAGGAGTCACTCCCGGTGAAGGGATCTCGGTCCTTTCCTCATCGAATAAGGTGCAGGAAATATCATATATACCGCTGTGCAAAGCAAGAACTGTACCTACCTGTTTTATTTTGAAATTCGATTCTACAACATCTTTAGGTTTCTTTTATTTCATTAATCTCATTAATTAAGTCCCATCATTTAAGTACCTAAACATCACAGATAAATACGACGTACACTTATGCCATCCGCATTCGCCTCGATGTCCCCTCGTGCACCGTTAGGTTAGGTAACTAACGACAGAGCGGGGCAGGGCTAGCGCGGGTGTAAAACATAAGTAACGTCTATATAATATATCATATATACTATATACAGTATCCATCACAGAACATATCACCTGATCACATCACAGATATCGCAGCAGAAGAAACATATGAAAAATTGGATATACTAGGACGTCCGTGTTTTCAATACGAGCCAGTATAAAACACGGATTCCACGGTCGTGATGAATAGCCAAACCCACACCCCTAGACCCCGACGCAAGCGGCAAGCAACCCTACCAATTCTAGAGTTAGGAGGCCCGGGCTCGACTCCTCGAGTTGGTCTCCCACTGGACTCCAGAACCCGGTTACTTGTGCCCTCCTCCTTGGGTCTATCCTAGTGCGGAAAAGTAAATAATATACAACAACGGTGAAAACTTCCGCAACCTGGAAGTGCCCCAATAAAAGAATATTACATACAGATATTTACATGAATGAAAAATGAAAAACACTCATCTCACATAAAAAAAACCCGGTTATTCAAACACGACGATCCAATATAACATATCCAGCAACACATAACATCACATGTCATCAACGTAAGTAAATATGCGCATCCTAATTGTCGTTGACATATAGCAACGAAACCGGCGATATCACATATTACACTTACGGTCACAGAAAAGAAAGTGTAAAACTACAACAGTTGGAATCCGCAACCTGCATAGACATCGCATGAGTAATCAAATGAAATACTTAGACATCACATGCCTAACAATTATAAACCCCGCATTTTAGTCTCATTATCGAAAACACTTTTCAATATAAAGTCGGGCAATTCAACAAGATTCCCGACATCCTGATCGAATGCTCGTCGCAAACTTTAGTAGACGGCTGCACCCCCGATGCCGCTGACGAAGTGCACCAAGGCGGAACACCGTTGCTACGAGCACCCGAACGGATGCTTTCGGCGACGGGGTTCTCCTACAGTCACTTGGTCGGGGCTAAGGGGTGTAGCTGTCTATTAAGTTTATCCGGCGAGTATCCGCGTACGCTACGTGATTGCGACGGACTTTTGATCTCATCAAAATTCCGTAGCAACCGTTCAAGTGAGACTAAACCGCTAGATTTATAACATTCATTCAGTTATCTCATAACTACTTGTGAATTCCAATTATTGTATCACATTCCGGATAAATAGAAAATGTTAAACTTTCCGATCGAACAATTGAACACCCAAGTTTTCCCGAAACAGATCAACACATGAAATAAGTTTTAAAACATTCATTTCGTGCCTCAGTACCAACGGTCCAGCCGTAGAAGGGTCAAGCCAACGCCTCACATGTGGCACGCCGTACTTCCCCAAACCCTAAGGTTCAAAGGGCGGTTCAAGACGGTCACATAATCGAGTTAAGGTTTGTTGTCTTCTAGAGGGACCATCGCGTTACTTGCACTACTCAGAACGTGTTTAAACCAAGGAAAAATCCAACACTTGGAAATTTCCCGACGGGGGAAAAATTGGGTATTTATATCCGGTCGAACTTTTTAACATATTCTAAAATTATCCGGAAAAACACAGACGATGTTAGAAATCCGATCGAACCCCGAAAACCTAATCGATGCCATTCTCTGTACTTTTTTCAAAACTGTGCATTTTTTCACATTAAAAATATTCAGAAAATTCAGCAGGGAATTTTAAGAAAAACTGTGCAGCACGTGACCATGATTCAACTAAAGTGCGGCAGAACCGCGGCACGAGCATGGCTCCTGCGGCGGTTCCGCGGCCATTTTGTAAGATTGGGTTTTTAAAATTGCACAGTAATTCCTATATTCTGGTACAGTATTTTCTGGGAATTTTTAATATTTATTCAAGAGTTGAGTTTTCTGGATTGTATTGGGGACTCGGTGTTTCGATCGGGAAGTTTAACTTCGTCTGTGTTTTTCCGGATAATTTTAGAATATGTTAAAAAGTTCGACCGGATATAAATACCCAATTTTTCCCCTGTCGGGAAATTTCCAAGTGTTGGATTTTTCCGTGGTTTAAAGACGTTCTGAGTAGTACAAGTAACGCGATGGTCCCTCTAGAAGACAACAAACCTTAACTCGATTATGTGACCGTCTTGAACTGCCCTTTGAACCTTAAGGTTTGGGACAGTACGGCGTGCCACATGTGAGGCGTTGGCTTGACCCTTCTACGGCTGTACCGTTGGTACTGAGGCACGAAATGAATGTTTTAAAACTTATTTCATGTGTTGATCTGTTTCGGGAAAACTTGGGTGTTCAATTGTTCGATCGGAAAGTTTAACATTTTCTATTTATCCGGAATGTGATACAATAATTGGAATTCACAAGTAGTTATAAGATAACTGAATGAATGTTATAAATCTAGCGGTTTAGTCTCACTTGAACGGTTGCTAAGGAATTTTGATGAGATCAAAAGTTCGTCGCAATCACGTAGCGTACGCGGATACTCGCCGGATAAACTTAATAGACAGCTACACCCCTTAGCCCCGACCAAGTGACTGTAGGAGAACCCCGTCGCCGAAAGCATCCGTTCGGGTGCTCGCGGCAACGGTGTTCCGCCTTGGTGCACTTCGTCAGCGGCATCGGGGGTGCAGCAGTCTACTAAAGTTTGCGACGAGCATTCGATCAGGATGTCGGGAATCTTGTTGAATTGCCCGACTTTATATTGAAAAGTGTTTTCGATAATGAGACTAAAATGTGGGGTTTATATTTGTTAGGCATGTGATGTCTAAGTATTTCATTTGATTAGGCATGCGATGTCTATGCAGGTTGCGGATTCCAACTGTTGTAGTTTTACACTTTCTTTTCTGTGACCGTAAGTGTAATATGTGATATCGCCGGTTTCGTTGCTATATGTCAACGACAATTGGGATGCGCATATTTACTTACGTTGATGACATGTGATGTTATGTGTTGCTGGATATGTTATATTGGATCGTCGTGTTTGAATAACCGGGGGGGTTTTATGTGAGATGAGTGTTTTTCATTTTTCATTCATGTAAATATCTGTATGTAATATTCTTTTATTGGGGCACTTCCAGGTTGCGGAAGTTGTCACCGTTGTTGTATATTATTTACTTTTCCGCACTAGGATAGACCCAAGGAGGAGGGCACAAGTAACCGGGTTCTGGAGTCCAGTGGGAGACCAACTCGAGGAGTCGAGTCCGGGCCTCCTAACTCTAGAATTGGTAGGGTTGCTTGCCGCTCTCGTAGGGGTCTAGGGGGTGTGGGTTTGGCTATTCATCACGACCGTGGAATCCGTGTTTTATACTGGCTCGTATTGAAAACACGGACGTCCTAGTATATCCAATATTTCATATATTTCTTCTGCTGCGATATCTGTGATGTGATCATGTGATGTGTTCTGTGATGGATACTGTATATAGTATATATGATATATTATATAGACGTTACTTATGTTTTACACCCGCGCTAGCCCTGCCCCGCTCTGTCGTTAGTTAACTAACCTAACGGTGCACGAGGGGACATCGAGGCGAATGCGGATGGCATAAGTGTACGTCGTATTTATCTATGATGTTTAGGTACTTAAATGATGGGACTTCATTAATGAGATTAATGAAATAAAAGAAACCTAAAGATGTTGTAGAATCGAATTTCAAAATAAAACAGGTAGCTACAGTTCTTGCTTTGCACAGCGGTATATGTGATATATCCTGCACCTTATTCGATGAGGAAAGGCAGAGATCCCTTCACCGGGAGTGACTCCTTTAGCAATAACTGGAAGATGCTACAACCCTCGGTTTGTCTTTTGATTGCTTTTAAGAGTTTTTGCTTTGCACAGTGATATATATGATATATACCGCACCTCATTCGATGAGGAAAGGACCGACGATCCCTTCACCGGGAGTGACTCCTTTAGCAAAACTAGAAAAGCCTCAAAAACACTCCATTTCAAAATTCATTTGATTCTACAACGATATCAAGTTCATTACGCAATAGATTTTCAGAAAAACCTGTCGTAGCCCTCCGTCATTTCAGATAAGTACTAGTTAGTATTCGTGCTACGTTTGTTGACTATGGTAAGGCATAGTGTGCGGTAGCTAATTAGTGCTTATCTGTATAAGCATATGATGCGATTGAATTAGGGTAGTCGTGCGACTTTGTTTACTATGTTAAGGGTCGTGCGGGTGGGTTTAATTCAATCGGGAAATGACGGGTTGAACTTGACTAGCACTTATGATTTGTTGACTATGTTAAGGTCATATAGCTGCTAGGGGAAAAATATTATCGGGAATTTCAAGTGTTGAAATTTGCAATGAGATTGCATACCTTCTATGAGATAGTTGGATCCCGATACCCACTGCGAGTTATTGTTACTCCTGGGAGAGTTTTACACATTACAATTAGCCGATCAAGTAGGTGTCTAGAAAGGTGTTAACGAGGTTACGCCTCTGGGAAAACGAGGTTTACATTAATTAGGTTCGTGCGAAAGCACGAGGGACCTCCCTCAAAGTACCGACACTGGCCTGGCTGAAAGATTGGCGAACTTGTAGTGTGTAATTAATCCCGGCTAGTCTTTCCTTTTAGGGTTTGAAGGAAGATTTGATAAAAACAGTGGGAGCCATCCTGATTAGATAAAATAATAACCAATCTGATCTTGCAAGAGCATACGCTGAGTGTTTTCTTCTCTCTCTCTCCAGGTAGCGACCATATCATGCCTTAATCAAGATAATAATACGGATGTATTGACCGAACCCACTTGTTATACTGAGCTGGGGAACGTTGGTCCCGCTCCACCTTATAATTGTTATAAGACAGAGCAGGAAATTGGGGAATACCAGATTTCCCGTGCCGCCTAAACAAAGAAAGTACATACTGATGCATCATCTTCGGGTGTGTTCATTATATAGGACTGTTTCTCAGTGTCCTTTACGTCCTGGGTATATGATACCGGATCTGGATCCCGCATATGTAATATGTTACATGGGCTACAAATAGGTAAAGAACCGGGAACGGGTGATAAGTTTCATGAGGCAAAAAACGGGGGAAGAGTTGCAGCCAAGTCTGTTGGTCACTGTCACCCTGTATTACCGATACATTGATTCTGAACAAATGTTATTAGATACCGAACCTGATATACAAAATCATATCACTCTCTTTATTAGTAAAGAAATGATAAAATTTTGTATTGCTGGATAATGTTTTGAACATTTCCTATATCAAAAATTGATCGGTTCAGGCACGTTATCGAAAAGCATTAATGTTCTAAATCAAACTACGGTTCTTAGTATATAGAACACACACAAGAGGAAGGGTTCAAAAATGAACGGATCCTTCTTCAGGTATTGTAGACTAGGTCATATCAATGCGATCCGACTAGCCAAGTTACATATAGATGCATATTTAAATCAGTTTGAATTTACATCTTGTGAAAAACTTGCCAGTCATGTCACAAAGATAAAATGACACCAGCTCTATTTATTGGAAACAGAGAAAGAGTTAGTGAACTCTTGGGATTGATACATGTTGATGTATGTAAGCTCCCCTATCTACACATGCCAAGACCGATTCTTTGTACTTCATTACATTCTCTGATGATCTCTCAAGATTCAGACATATGTTCCTGTAAAAACACAAGTCCGAACCTTTTGAGATATTCACAGAATATGATTTAGAAGTAAAGAACCAAAATACGGGCATAAGTATTATATCCTTTGATGAGATCAAGGAGAAGAATACTTGAGCACGGAAATCCTGGACAATTCTAAAGGAGAAAGAGATTCTCTCTCAACATTACTCCTCCGTTTACACCATTGCACGATGGTGTATCGGGGCGGAGCAATCACACCCTATATGATAAGGTGTGCTCTATGATGAGTACTACTGAGTTACCTATTTCCTTTTGGGTGTTATGCGCTTGAGAAGTTGCATACATGTTGAATAGGGTCACGATCAAATCAGTTGCCTACCACTTCATATGAGATATGGAAAGGGAAGAGCCCATATCTTAAGTTAGTTAAGATTTGGGGTTTGTTAGTTATGTATATGCCCTAGAGGCCATTGTTGTACATATGATGTATATAATAATGGATGCTTGGTTATATATAGAGAAGACTTTCTTGCTCGTCATGATAGTATGCTATTTGGTTTCACTTTATCTTAACATGTTGACTTGTATTGGTTTACTGTTTTACTCTCACATGTTGATAAAGCCCTTAGGATCTGTACTCGACTACTGGGACTATGATGAGATCATACTAGTGGGGCCGCGGTAGTCGATGAGTACATCCTATAATTGTTCCTAGTCGAGGGTATATCGAGACAGGGCATCGATACACCAGAGTAGACTAGCGTATACGCATCTTGACCCATATGATGGGCGATGGATGATCCCATATCCATCGGTGTTTGACATCAGAGATGGTGTACGGGTGCTCAGTGGAGACTGGGTACACTGGACGGACTCGCCGAGAACTCCCAGATGGTGATATACCACACGTCAGATGGCAGTTCTCCGGTGACACTGGTACAGGGTAGTCTGTAGACCCGAGATCGTCATAGAGTCTTGTGTGATTCCCACTGTGCTTTGATTTCCACCTTACCGCGTCCAAGAGGGCGTGCAAAACGGTGGCTTTTGGGTACAGTCCCGAATCACATGGAGGCAATGAGCGATAGGAGGGGATTCGTCTCTCCCGGTATAGGGAGTTGATGTTGTGCTGTGTTCGATTGGCTATAACTGGAAGTCCCTGGCCAGGGCTGATATAGAGATTTACTGGTAAGTGTTGCTAGTAGTTTCTCGACCCGTTATGAGCCACACATCGACACGACTTATCGGTTACTGGGGTCTGACGTATACCACCCCTAGACTTGATATGCGACATATCAAACGAACAGACCGGACTGTACGGGAGTGTTACTGATCGGATTCATAGGAGAACGCACAGGCTAGCTTGTTGATCTTCTGATCGCTCAATACCTAGGTGGCTGTTACGTTTAGCTGACCGTTTGCAGCTTGTGGGTGTTTGATATGATCATCACCTGCTACCGGCGTATTGACGATTCTTTAGAGTCCTACACAGAGGTTTCTTGGCTCAGGCGAAACAGAGTAGAGGCACATATGTGATATGTGCAGGACCGAGAATAATGCGATATGGGATACCGTATTATATTCTCGCGATATTTTGATATGAACCGGGACATCGGATCAAGTGTTGATTCGATGAATCGGTACATGATATATTAGTCGGTAATATTCGATATAGCCGGATCATCGATTCAAGTGTTGATTCGATGATTTAATGTATAATAATATATATGATATATTGTATTACATTATCTAATATTGGCTCGCTTTATTATTTCATTTTCTCAGTGGATGATACATTGATATATATGCGATATATGTTAATTGTATTATTTTCTTTTGTTGCAAATATATAATATATATGTGATATATATTATTGTGACATGATATGATTAATTGTTAAACATGTTTAAGGATGATTAATTGAGGTTAGGGTTTGATTAGGGTTAGATGCTTCAAGTTCCTTCTAGAAGCATTTTTCTTTTTGTCATGGTTGTGATATTTTGTGATGACACATTTTTAACTTAACCAAACCCTAACTCTAGTTGTTTCTCTACTCATTCTTAGCCATTCATCCTTGACCATGGTTATATATCAATCATATGTTTTATTTCTATTCATTACAAAAGGATTTGAGATGATTATTCATTTTCCATTATCATCTTCTTCCTTCTTGATAAGCTCTCTTGAAAATCCTAAAGTGATGATTAAATATGAGAAAATGATATAAAAAGAAAGCAAAAATACTACTCTCTCATCCTCATCTCATCTAGCCCATGGGATTAGTGTGTTCACTTCTTTAAGAGTGAGATAGCTTGAGTTCTTTGAAACCTAGACGTAGATCATCGGAGATTTGGAATACGACAAGCTAGAATGGATCGTTCGAGTCGTGGAGCCTCTCATGAGTCTGGGAGATCGTGAATCGCGGCAAAGGGACTTCTACTCGGAGCTTGTGAAGCGAACGAGCGGACTACAAAGGTTGTAATCTCTCACACTTAGATAAAAGTTATCATCTTGCATGTTAAACCCTAATAATCTAGCAAAGATCCCGGCTTTGGGTTGTTCGGCACGTCTAAAATTTAATCCGGGCATGTTTGATGCCTTTTGAACCTTCACAAGAGTGCCTAGGAACCCTACAGTGGTATCAGAGCCTAGCTAGAGCATTAGGCGATGTGTTTACGAAGTTAAAACTCCGATCGAACCCGAAACGACGCAAAAAGACCCCTCTCTGGAAATTTTTTAAATTTTGGTATTTTTCTGAATTAAAAATAAGTAAAAAAATCAGCAGGGAATTCTAAGAATTACCAAGAAGCCCGAGCCCCCAATTCGATCAAACGGCCGCGGAAGCGCGGCGCACGCTTGCTTGCGCGGCGGTTCCGCGGCGGATTGGTCGATTGGCGACACGTGGCTTCCTGGTAATAACCGTAGGTACTTGTTGACTTTTCTGGGTATTTTTAATCTGTTTCAGGTGTTTAAAATTCTGGGGTTTATTTTGTAATAGTAGACTCGATCAGAAATTTTAAATTCGTATTTCTTTCCGGATATTTAGAAACTGTTAAACTATTTGAACGGATATCATTAACTTACTGTTTCCCGGTACGGCAAACTTTCAAGTGTTGAAATTTATTCGGGTTTAAATCTTTCGGAAAAATTGTACAAGTTAAGCGGTGGACCCTCTAGAAGACAACAAACCTTAACTCGATTATGTGACCGTCTTGAACTGCCTTTTGAACCTTAGGGTTTGGGGCAGTACGGCGTGCCACATGTGAGGCGTTGGCTTGACCCTTCTACGGCTGGATCACCGGTACTGTGACATATTCTGGGATTATTTGAACTCCGCTCAAGAGTTGAGCACTTTGGGAAATTTTGGGTGTTTGATTATCTGTTCGGAAAGTTTAATACTGTATATTTATCTGGAATGTGATACAATATGTGGAATTCATAGAGTTAGGCATGAAATGCGGAGTATGTGATATTTCGGATTTACGATGTCTAAAGTGATTGTGGATTCCAAACGTTGTAGTTTTACACTTTCTTTTCTGTGACCGTAAGTGTAATATGTGATATCGCCGGTTTCGCTGCTATATGTCAACGACAATTGGGATGCGCATATTTACTTACGTTGATGATATGAGATATTATGTGTTGCTGTGATATGTTATATTAGATCGTCGCGATCAGAATAGCCGGGGGTTTTATGTGAGATGAGGGTTTTTATTTTCATTCATGTAAAATTCATTTGTAATGTAATATTCTTTTATTTGGGGCACTTCCAGGTTGCGGTTGCTGTCACCAGTGTATATTATTTACTTTTCCGCATTAGGTAGACCCAAGGATGGGGAGCACAAGTAACCGGGTTCTAGGGTCCAGTGGGAGGCCATCTCGAGGAGTCGAGACCGGGTCTCCTAACCCTAGAATTGGCAGTGTTACTTGCCGCTCTCGTAGGGGTCTTGGGATGTGGGTTTGGCTATTCGTCGCGACCGTGGAATCCGTGTTTTATACAGGCTCGTATTAAAAACACGGACGTCCTAGTATATCCAATATTTCATATATGTTCTTCTGCTGCAATGTTCTGTGATGAGATCATATTACTGCCTGAGACGAATGCTTATACTATATATATATGCTGATATATAAATATTACTGCTTTCGTTTCTTCTGTGATGCTTAGGAAGCATAAGCTGATGGGATTTTTATTAATGAGATTAATAAAAGAAAAGAAACCTAAAGATGTTGTAGAATCAAAAACTTTATAAAAAGGGTAGCTACAGTTTTGCTTTGCACAGTGATATATATGATATATCCTGCACCTTATTCGATGAGGAAAGGACCGAGATCCCTTCACCGGGAGTGACTCCTTTAGCAAAACTGGCAGATGCTACAAAACGCGGTTTGTCTTTTGATTGCTTTAAGTGTTTTGCTTTGCACAGCGGTATATATGATATATCCTGCACCTTATTCGATGAGGAAAGGGCCGACGATCCCTTCACCGGGAGTGACCCCTTTAGCGAAGCTAAGAAAAGCCTCAAAAACACTCCTTTTCAAAACTTCACTTGATTCTACGACGATATCAAGTTCATTACGCTCAGGGTTTTCTGAAAAACCTGCGTAGCCCTCCGTCATTTCAGATAGATATTATTTAGTATTCGTGCTATGTTTTTTGACTTAGTTAAGGCATAGTGTACGGTAGCTAAATAATTGTTTATCTGCTAAAACATGAGATGAGATTGGATTAGGGTATTCGTACGGCTTTGTTGACTCAGTTAAGGGTCGTGCGGATGGGTTTAATTCAATCAGGAAATGTACGGGTTGAACTTGACTTGCGATTTATGGTTTGTTGACTTAGTTAAGGTCATAGATCGCTAGGGGCAAAATATTATCGGGAATTTCAAGCGTTGAAATTTGCAATGAGATTGCATACCTCCTATGAGATAGTTAGATCCCGATACCCACTGCGAGTAAGTGTTACTCCTGGGAGAGTTTTACACAGGACAATTAGCCGATCAAGTAGGTGTCTAGAAAAGTGTGAACGAGGTTACGCCTCTGGGAAAACGAGGTTTACTTTAATTAGGTCCGTGCGAAAGCACGGGGAACCTCCCTCAAAGTACCGACACTGATCTGGCTGAAAGATTGACGAAGTTGTAGGGTGTAATTAATCCCAGCTAATCTTACCTTTTAGGGTTTTAAGGTAGATTTGATAAAAACAGTGGGAGATATCCTGATTAGATAAGATAATAACCAGTCTAATCTTGCAAGAGCATACGCTAAAGTGTTTTCTTCTCTCTCTCTCCAGGTAGCGACCATGTCAGGCCATAATCAAGATAATAATATTGATGTATTGACTGAACCCGATTATTGTACTGAGCAAGGGAACGTTGGACCCGTTCTTTCTTATAAGAGTTATAAGACTGAATAGGAAACAGGAGAATATCTGGATTCTCACGCCACCCAAAAGAACATGCATGTTGATGCATCTTCTTCGGGTGTGTTAGTTATTGAGAATTGTTTCTCAGTTCACCCTACGTCCTGGGTATTAGATACCGGATCAGGATCCCACATATGTAAACAGTTACATGGGCTACGTAAAGGTAGAGAACTGGGAAAAGGTGATCATTCCGTTCAAGTAGGGAACGGTGCAAGTATTGTAGCCAAAGCAGTAGGCGAATATCACCTTGTATTGCCGAGTCGTAATACACTGATTCTAAATGAGTGCTATTATATACCGAACATGATGTGCAATATTATATCAGTTTCTTTATTGAGTAAAGAAGGATATAATTTTGTAGTAAAGGATAATGTTATGAACATATTCCTAGATCAAAAGTTGATTGCATCAGGCTCGTTACATAATGGCATATTCATTCTAAATCAGAATACAGTCCTCAATATACAAAACACACACAAGAGGAAAAGTTCAGATGCGAACGAATCCTACTTGTGGCATTGTAGACTTGGTCATATCAATGCGACACGACTAGCTAAGTTAGATAAAGATGGTTATTTGAATCCGTTCGAATTATCATCTTATGATACTTGCCATTCATGTCTCAAAGGAAAAATGACCAAAGCTCCATTTAGTGGACACGGAGAAAGAGTTACCGAACTCTTAGGACTGGTACATAGTGATGTATGCGGTCCCATGTCTACGCATGCCAGGAACGGTCTTCCTACTTCATTACATTCACTGACGATCTCTCAAGATTCGGATATGTGTTCCTGATGAAACACAAGTCTGAAGCTTTTGAGAAATTCAGAGAATATAAGCACGAAGTAGAGAACCAAACGGGCAAAAGTATTAAGATTCTTCGATCTGATCGAGGAGGTGAATACTTAAGCGGTGAGTTTTTAGATTATCTAAAAGAGAATGGGATTCTCTCTCAGCTTACTCCTCCTTATACACCACAGCACAACGGTGTATCGGAACGAAGGAATCGGACCCTATTAGATATGGTGCGATCTATGATGAGCGATGCTGAGTTACCTATTTCCTTTTGGGGGTATGCGCTTGAGACAGCCATATACATATTGAATCTAGTTCCGTCTAAATCTGTACCTACCACACCATATGAGATATGGAGTGGAAAGAGACCATATTTTAAACGAGTTAAGATATGGGGTTGTCCGGCCTATGTCAAAAGACAAAATCCAGACAAACTCGAGGCACGATCAGTTCTTTGCAAATTTGTGGGATATCCTAAGAATTCTCAAGGATATATTTTCTATCACGCTGAGGAACAAAAAGTGTTTATTTCTCAATATGCCACCTTTTTAGAAAAGGAATTTCTTGCAAAAGAAATTAGTGGCAAAGAGGTAGAGCTGGAAGAGGTTCCAGCACCACAGACTACAACTGATGATTTATTGGAACCAGAGGATTCAGTAGTACCCGACGAACCCCAGCCCCTCCGCCGATCTAGTAGGGTTTCTCGTCCACCTGAGAGATACTACGGTTTTCTCATTGATGGTGGAAGCGAGGACTGCATCATGGATGATGATGAACCGACTAGTTTCGAGCAAGCCATCACGAGTGGTGACTCCGTGAAATGGCTGGATGCAATGCGATCTGAGATGGAATCCATGTACACCAATAAAGTATGGATTTTGGAAAATGCTCCTGAAGGGGTAAAACCCATTGGGAGCAAGTGGATTTTTAAAAAGAAATTTGGTGTAGATGGAAAAGTTGAGACTTTCAAAGCTAGACTTGTAGCAAAGGGTTTTCGTCAACGTCCAGGTGTGGATTATGACGAAACCTTTTCTCCAGTGGCTATGCTTAAGTCCATCCGGATCTTACTTGCCATTGCTGCATACCATGACTACGAAATCTGGCAAATGGATGTTAAGACCGCCTTTCTAAACGGTGATTTAGAAGAGAGCGTGTACATGACTCAGCCAGAGGGCTTCGTAGATAGTGGGAGCAGCGGAAAGGTGTGCAAGCTGCTTAAATCCATTTATGGGTTAAAGCAAGCATCGCGGAGTTGGAACATCTGTTTTGATGTTGTAGTCAAAGAGTTTGACTTCATCAAAAATATAGATGAACCTTGTATCTATAAGAAGGTAGCAGAGGGTAAGGTTGTCTTCCTCGTATTGTACGTGGATGACATACTCTTGATAGAAAATGATATTCCTATGCTGCAATCAGTCAAGCTCTTCTTATCACAGAGATTCTCAATGAAAGATCTAGGTGATGCCTCCTGCATATTGGGAATCATGATCTATAGAGATAGATCTAAACGGATATTGGGATTGTCCCAATCAAGGTACATTGACACCATACTAAAGAGGTTTAGTATGGAAGAATCCAAGCGTGGGAATCAGCCCACGATCTCTGGACTCACTCTCTCCAAAGAGATGTCTCCCAAGACTGATTTGGAGAGAGCTCGCATGCAAGGGATACCCTATGCTTCGGCAGTAGGCTCTATCATGTATGCGATGCTATGTACCAGACCCGATGTAGCATACTCACTAAGTGTAGTGAGTCGGTATCAAGCAGATCCTGGAGAGAGTCATTGGACAGTAGTGAAGAACATTCTCAAGTACTTACGAAGGACTAAGGAGATGTTCTTGGTGTATGGTAATGGAGAACTCCAGGTGGAGTCCTTTACCGATTCCAGCTTCCAAAGTGATAAGGACGACTCTAAGTCGCATTCAGGTTTTGTCTTTACCCTCAATGGAGGGGCGGTATGTTGGAAGAGTTCCAAACAGGATACCGTTGCAGACTCGACGATGGAGGCAGAATACATCGCTGCCAACGATGCTGCCAAAGAGGCTGTCTGGATAAAGAAGTTCATTAGTGAACTTGGTGTGGTTCCATCCATTGAGCATCCAATACCTCTGTATTGCGATAACAATGGAGCTGTGGCGTTAGCCAAGGAACCCAGGTCCCATCAGAAGTCCAGACATATTCTGAGGCGGTATCACCTGATCAGGGAGATAGTTGATCGCCGGGAGATCGAGGTCAGGAGAGTAGATACGAAGGACAACACTGCGGATCCATTCACGAAGGCTATTCCCCAAATACAGTTTGAGAGATTATTCGGGATTCTAGGTATGAGATACTACAGCAGCTGGCCTTAGTGCAAGTGGGAGATTGTTAGTTATGTATATGCCCTAGAGGCCGTTGTTGTACATATGATGTATATAATAATGGATGCTTGGTTATATATAGAGAAGACTTTCTTGCTCGTCATGATAGTATGCTATTTGGTTTCACTTTATCTTAACATGTTGACTTGTATTGGTTTACTGTTTTACTCTCACATGTTGATAAAGCCCTTAGGATCTGTACTCGACTACTGGGACTATGATGATATCATACTAGTGGGGCCGCGGTAGTCGATGAGTACATCCTATAACTGTTCCTAGTCGAGGGTATATAGAGACAGGGCATCGATACACCAGAGTAGACTAGCGTATACGCATCTTGACCTATATGATGGGCGATGGATGATCCCATATCCATCGGTGTTTGACATCAGAGATGGTGTACGGGTGCTCAGTGGAGACTGGGTACACTGGACGGACTCGCCGAGAACTCCCAGATGGTGATATACCACACGTCAGATGGCAGTTCTCCGGTGACACTGGTACAGGGTAGTCTGTAGACCCGAGATCGTCATAGAGTCTTGTGTGATTCCCACTGTGCTTTGATTTCCACCTTACCACGTCCAAGAGGGCGTGCAAAACGGTGGCTTTTGGGTACAGTCCCGAATCACATGGAGGCAATGAGCGATAGGAGGGGATTCGTCTCTCCCGGTATAGGGAGTTGATGTTGTGCTGTGTTCGATTGGCTATAACTGGAAGTCCCTGGCTAGGGCTGATATAGAGATTTACTGGTAAGTGTTGCTAGTAGTTTCTCGACCCGTTATGAGCCACACATCGACACGACTTATCGGTTACTGGGGTCTAACGTATACCACCCTTAGACTTGATATGCGACATATCAGACGAACAGACCGGACTGTACGGGAGTGTTACTGAACGGATTCACAGGAGAACGCACAGGCTAGCTTGTTGATCTTCTGATCGCTCAATACCTGGGTGGCTGTTACGTTTAGCTGACCGCTTACAGCTTGTGGGTGTTTGATATGATCATCAACTGCTACCGGCGTATTGACGATTCTTTAGAGTCCTACACAGAGGTTTCTTGGCTCAGGCGAAACGGAGTAGAGGCACATATGTGATATGTGCAGGACCGAGAATAATGCGATATGGGATACCGTATTATATTCTCGCGATATTTTGATATGAACCGGGACATCGGATCAAGTGTTGATTCGATGAATCGGTACATGATATATTAGTCGGTAATATTCGATATAGCCGAATCATCGATTCAAGTGTTGATTCGATGATTTAATGTATAATAATATATATGATATATTGTATTACATTATCTAATATTGGCTCGCTTTATTATTTCATTTTCTCAGTGGATGATATATTGATATATATGCGATATATGTTAATTGTATTATTTTCTTTTGTTGCAAATATATAATATATATGTGATATATATTATTGTGACATGATATGATTAATTGTTAAACATGTTTAAGGATGATTAATTGAGGTTAGGGTTTGATTAGGGTTAGATGCTTCAAGTTCCTTCTAGAAGCATTTTTCTTTTTGTCATGGTTGTGATATTTTGTGATGACACATTTTTAACTTAACCAAACCCTAACTCTAGTTGTTTCTCTACTCATTCTTAGCCATTCATCCTTGACCATGGTTATATATCAATTATATGTTTTATTTCTATTCATTACAAAAGGATTTGAGATGATTATTCATTTTCCATTATCATCTTCTTCCTTCTTGATAAGCTCTCTTGAAAATCCTAAAGTGATGATTAAATATGAGAAAATGATATAAAAAGAAAGCAAAAATACTACTCTCTCATCCTCATCTCATCTAGCCCATGGGATTAGTGTGTTCACTTCTTTAAGAGTGAGATAGCTTGAGTTCTTTGAAACCTCGACGTAGATCATTGGAGATTTGGAATACGACAAGCTAGAATGGATCGTTCGAGTCGTGGAGCCTCTCATGAGTCCGGGAGATCGTGGATCGCGGCAAAGGGACTTCTACTCGGAGCTTGTGAAGCGAAGGAGCGGACTACAAAGGTTGTAATCCTTCACACTTAGATAAAAGTTATCATCTTGCATGTTAATCCCTAATAATCTAGCAAAGATCCCGGCTTTGGGTTGTTTGGCACGTCTAAAATTTAATCCGGGCATGTTTGATGCCTTTTGAACCTTCACAAGAGTGCCTAGGAACCCTACAGGGTTGTCCGGCCTATTTCTAAAAGCATAATCCGGACAAGCTCGTGATACGGTCTGTTATGTAGAACTGAAAATGTTCCAGCTATACAAATTGCAGCTGATGATTTGGTAGAACCAAAGGATTCAATAGTAACTTACGAACCCCAGCCTCTCCGCCGATCTAGTAGGGTTCCTCACCCACCTGAGAGATACTTCTGTTTCTCTATGACAGTGGGAGCGAGGTTGCATCATGAGATGATGACCCAACTAGCTTCGAGCTGGCCATCAGGAGTAAGACTCTGTAAGAATGGCTGGATGCTCAGTGATTTGAGATGGAATCCATGTACACCAACAAAGTATGGACTTTGGTTGCTATATCTGAAGGGTTAAATCCCCATCAGGAGCAAGTATATCTTGAGAAGATTACTTGGTGTAGATAGAAAAGTTGAGACTTTCAAAGCTAGACTTGTTAAAGGTTTTCGTCATCGACCAGGCGTGGATAATGATGAAACCTTTTTCCAATGGCTATGCTTAAGTCCATCCAGATCCTACTTGCCACGGCAACATACTATGACTACGATATCTGACGGTTGGGTGCCATGACTGCTTTTCTAGATGGTGTTTTAGAAGAGCGCGTCTATAAGTACACAGCCAGAGGACTTTGTAGACAGTGGGAGCAGCGGAAACGTGTGCAAGTTGCTTTACAGGATGAAGCAGGCATCGCGGAGTTGGAACATCTGTTTTGATGAGTTAGTCAAACAGTTTGACATCATCAAAATGGTAGATGAACCTTGTATATACAAAAAGGTAGTAGGGAGTATGGTAATGATCCTCGTAGAGTACGTGGATGATATATTCTTGATAGGGAAGGAGTTTCCTTTGCTACGCTCGGTCAATCTCCGCTTATCACAAGGATTCTCCATATAGGATCAAAGTGATACCTCTTAAATCCTAAGTTTTCATCTATGAGATAGATCTAAATGGATATTAGGATACTCACTAGTTGTAGTGAGATGGTATCAATTGGTCCTGGGGAGAATCACTGGAAGGGTTCCAGGGTGATAAAGACGACTGAAAGTCAGTCACAGGCATTGTCTTTACCCTCAGTAAAGGGACGGTATGTTGGAAGAGTTCCAAGCTAGATACCGTAGCATACTAGACGATAAAGGCTGGATACATCGCTACTTAAGATGCTACCAAAGAGGCAGTTTGGGTGTATACAGGTTCATGAGATGAACTTGGTTCCTACCATTGTGTGACAATGGAAGTGTGGCTTTAGCCAAGGAACCCTGGTCCCATCAGTGACCCAGACGTATTCTGAAGCAGCATCACTTGATCATGGAGATAGTTGATCTCTAGGGTGATCGAGGTTAGGAGAGCAGACTCAGAGGATAAGACGGCGGATCCACTCACGAAGGCCTATTCCCAGAGAGAGACTTTTATGGGATGGTTGAGTATGAGATACTACAACCACTGCTACAGATGGCCCTAGTGCAAGTGGGAGATTGTTAGTTATATGTATGCCCTAGAGGCCATTACTGTACATAGGATGTATATTGTAGTGGATGCTCGGACATATATAGGGAGGACTTTCTTGTTCGACATGATAGTATGCTATCTGGTTACTCTTTACCTTAACGTGTATACTGATTGTCTCTCTGTTACATGTTGGTAAAGCCCTTAGGATGTGTACTTGACTACCTGGACTATGATGCGGATCATACTAGTGGGGACATGGTAGTCTATAAGTATATCCTTCAAGGTCCCTAGTCGTGGGTGTATCGAGACGGGGCATCGATACCAGAGTAGACTAGCGTATACCTTCTCGACCCATACAGATGGGCGATGGATGATCCCATATCCATTGGTGTTTGACATCAGAGATGATATATGGGTGCTCAGTAATGACTGGGTACACTGGACGGACTCGCCGAGAACTCCCAGATGGTATTATACCTTACGTCAGATGGCAGTTCTCTGGTGACACTGGTACAGAGTAGTCTGTTGACCCGAGATCGTCATAGAGTCTTGTGTGATTCCCACTGTGCTTTGATTTCCACCTTACCACGTCCAAGAGGGCGTGCAAAACGGTGGTTTTTGGGTACAGTCCCGAATCACATGGAGGCAATGAGCGATAGGAGGGGATTCGTCTCTCCCGGTATAGGGAGTTGATGTTGCGCTGTGTTCGATTGGCTATAACCGGGAATCCCTGGCCAGGGTTGCTGAGATTTACTGGTAAGTGTTACCAGTAGTTTCTCGAACTGTTATAGACCTCATATCGACACGACTTATCGAGCTATTGGGGTCTAACGTTTACCACCCCTAGGCGAGATATGCGACATATCAGACGAACAGACCGGACTGTACGGTAAGTGTTACTGGTTGGATTCACAGGAGTGTGAGCGGGCTTGCTCGTCGATCTTCTGATCGCTCAATACCCGAGTGGCCGTTACGTTTAGCAGACCGCTTGCGGCTTGTGGGTGTTTGATATGATCATCACCTGCTGCCGGCGTATTGACGAGTCTTTAGAGTCCTACACAGAGGTTTCCTGGCTCAAGCGAAACGAAATAGGAGCGCATATGAGATATGTGCGGGACCGAGAATAATGCATGTATGTGATACCGTATTTCATTCTCGCGATGAATGTTTCGATTGGTTGTATGCGATATAACCTAGTTATCGAATCGAAGATTGATTCGATAAGTCGATACATTGTATACTAGTCGGTTATGTGCGACATGACCGGATCATTGAATCAAGTGTTGATTTAATGATTTAATGTATAATTATATATTTGATATATCACTTTGCATTAACTAGTATTGGTTCACTTTAAAAGGATTTTCTCACTTGATGTGCACATTGTATATGTGATATACTTTTGTACACTAGTTTGTATCATGTTTGATGATACATGCTAAATTGAGTATGTGTAAAGATTAAACCATGGTTGTGTAATGGTTAGGGTTTTCATATTATTTATTTATTCATTTATTTATTTATTTATTTTTGGCAAAAGAAAAGAAAATGGTGGCTTTCTTTGTTTGTTGTTGAAGCTTCATGAAGCTTTGACTAAGTGACCATTTTGTCTTCATGCTTAACCCTAACCATTCCACTTAACCCTAGTTCATTCTCTACACTTGACCATGGTTGCTAAATGATAAGTATTCATTTATTTTCTATTTTGGAAAATACTTATCATATTATCTTCATCTTCTTCTTCTTCTTCAAAAAGATGAGGAAGCTTGCTACCAACAATGGCAACTTGAGAAAAAGAGTGAGAAATCCAATTCTAAAGTGAACCCACTTCCTATTTCTTCATCCTCTACCTGTTGCCAAGTAGTATAGGGTGTTTTCTTCACAAGTTTCATGACTTGGTGAAGTGGGAGCTTGATCTTGTGATGCCTCAACGTAGATCATCTTCGGCATCGAAGTCGACGACTTAGCCCGCCCATTTCTCCGATGAAGCCGACGCTAGAGCCCGAGATCCGACGATCGCAGCGAGGGGACTTCATCACGGAGCCATGGAGGTGGAGGACCAGATCTACAAAGGTTGTATTTCCGTTCACTTAGTTAAGTTGTTAACTAGTTGCTTTCTTTTCGCCTAAAATTCTAGTTAACGATCCGTATTAGGGTTTCTCGGCACTCGTAAAATTTGCAATTGGCATGGTTGATGCCTTGTGAGACCTCATTAGTGTGCCTAGGAACCCTACATGAGCGGGCTTGCTCGTCGATCTTCTGATCGCTCAATACCCGGGTGGCCGTTACGTTTAGCAGACCGCTTGCGGCTTGTGGGTGCTTGATATGATCATCATCTGCTGCCGGCGTATTGACGAGTCTTTAGAGTCCTACACAGAGGTTTCCTGGCTCAAGCGAAACGAAATAGGAGCGCATATGAGATATGTGCGGGACGGAGAATAATGCGTGTATGTGATACCGTATTCTATTCTCGCGATAAATGTATCGATTGGTTGTATGTGATATAACCTAGTTATCGAATCGAGGATTGATTCGATAAGTCGATACATTGGATATTAGTCGGTCATATGCGATATGACCGGATCGTTAAATCAAGTGTTGATTTAATGATTTAATGTATAATTATATATTTGATATATTACTTTGCATTAACTAGTATTGGTTCACTTAAATTGGATTTTCTCACTTGTTGTGCACATTGTATATGTGATATATTTTTGTGCACAAGTTTGTATCATGTTTGATGATACATGCAAACTTGGGTGTATATTTGATTTAAACCATGGTTGGTTAATGTTTAGGGTTTCATTTCCTTTATTTACTTATTCATTTATTTATTTATTCATTATGGAAAGAAATAAAATGGTGGCTTTATTTGGATTTCACTTGAAGCTTCATGAAGCTTTGAAAGTCAAAACCATTTTGTTTCTTTCCTTAACCCAACCATTCAACTAAACCCTAGTTTATTCTCTACACTTAACCATGGTTGCAAAATGATAACCATCACTTGATTTTATTTTAAGTGAGAATTCTTTTTCCTTCTTCTTCTTCTTCTTCTTCAAGGAAGAAGAAAGAAAACCTTTGCTTTAAAAATGTCAAGTGATGAAATCAAGTGAGAAATCCAAATCCAAAGTGAACCCACTTCCTATTTCTTCATCCTCTACCACTTGCCAAGTAGTATAGGGTGTTTTCTTCACAAGTTTCATGACTTGGTGAAGTTGGAGCTTGATCTTGAGTTGCCTCGACGTAGATCATCTTCGGCCTCGAAGTCGATGACCTAGCCCGATCATTTCTTCGACGAAACCATCGCTAGAGTCCGGGATCCGATGATCGCAGCGGAGGGACATCATCACGGAGCTATGGAAGTGGAGGACCGGATCTACAAAGGTTGTATTTCCGTTCACTTTAGAGTAAAGTTGTTTACTTGCATAGTTATCGCCTATCCTCTAGTTAACGATCGCATTAGGGTTTCTCGGCACCGGAAAAATTTGAATTTGGCATGGTAGATGCCTTGTGGAACCTCTTGAGTGTGCCTCGGAACTCTATAATGGTATCAGAGCCTAGCTAGAGCCTTAGGCAATGCGTAGACGATATTAGAAATCCGAACAAACCCCGAAACCCTAACTCAAACCACTCTCTAGAAATTTTCTGGAATTTTCAATTTTTGTGAATTAAAAATAGCCAAAAAAAATTCAGCAGGGTTTTATAAGAATTACTGTGAAATTCGTAGACCTAATTCAATTAAACCACCGCGGAACCGCGGCCGTACCCTAGGTTGGGCGGCGGTTCCGCGGCAATACAGTGAGATTGTTCACTTATTTTTGCACAGTAATTTCTTTCTTAAGATGCTGTATTTTATGGGAATTTTTAATTGATATTCAACAGTTGTATTTTCTGGGTTGCTTTGGGGATTCGATAATTCGATCGGTTTATTTAATTTCGTCTATGTGTTTTTCCGGATAACTTTTGAATATGTTAAAAAGTTCGACCGGATATGAATACCCACTTTTTCCCCTGCCTGGAAATTTCCAATTGTTGGATCTTTCCGTAGTTTAATGGCGTTCCAAGTAGTGCAAGTAACGCGATGGTCCCTCTAGAAGACAACAAACCTTAACTCGATTATGTGGCCGTCTTGAACTGCCCTTTGAACCTTAGGGTTTGGGGCAGTACGGCGTGCCACATGTGAGGCGTTGGCTTAACCCTTCTACGGCTGGACCGTTGGTACTGAGGCATGAAGTGAATATTTTTAAACTTATTTCATGTGTTGAGCTGTTTCGGGAAAACTTGGGTGTTCGATTGTTCGATCGAAAAGTTTAACATTTTCTATTTATCTGGAATGTGATACAATATTTGGAATCCACATGTAGTTATGAGATAACTGATTTGAATGTTATAAACATAGCAGTTTAGTCTCACTTGATCGGTTGCCACGGAATTTTGATGTGATCAAAAGTCCGTCGCAATCACGTAGCGTACGCGGATACTCGCCGGGTAAACTTAATAGACAGCTACACCCCATAGCCCCGACCAAGTGACTGTAGGAGAACCCCGTCGCCGAAAGCATCCGTTCTGGTGCTCGCGGCAGCGGTGTTCCGCCTTGGTGCACTTCGTCGACGGTATCGGGGGTCCGGCCGTCTACTGAAGTTTGCGACGAGTATTCGATCAGGATGTCGGGAATCCTGTTGAATTGCCCGACTTGATATTGAAAAGTGTTTTCGATAATGAGACTAAAATGCGGGGTTTATAATTGTAAGGCATGCGATGTCTAAGGAATTCATTGGTTAGGCATGCGATGTCTAAAGAGTTTGCGGATTCCAACTGTTGTAGTTTTACACTTTCTTTTCTGCGACCGTAAGTGTAATATGTGATATGGCCGGTTTCGTTGCTATATGTCAACGACAATTGGGATATGCATGTTTACTTACGTTGATGACATGTGATGTTATGTGTTGCTGGATATGTTATATTGGATCGTCGTGTTTGAATAGCCGGGGGGTTTTTATGTGAGATGAGTGTTTTTCATTTTCATTCATGTAAAAACTTGTATGTAATATTCTTTTATTGGGGCACTTCCAAGTTGCGGAAGATGTCACCGTTTGTATATTATTTACTTTTCCGCACTAGGATAGACCCAAGGAGGGGAGCACAAGTAACCGGGTTCTGGAGTCCAGTGGGAGACCAACTCGAGGAGTCGAGTCCGGGTCTCCTAACTTTAGAATTGGTAGGGTTGCTTGCCGCTCTCGTAGGGGTCTAGGGGTGTGGGTTTGGCTATTCATCGCGACCGTGGAATCCGTGTTTTATACTGGCTCGTGTTGAAAACACGGACGTCCTAGTATATCCAATATTTCATATGATTCTTCTGTTGCGATATCTGTGATGTGATCATTTGATGTTCTGTGATAAATATTGTATATAGTATATATGATATATTATATAGGCGTTACTTATGTTTTACACCCGCGCTAGCCCTGCCCCGCTCTGCCGTTAGTCACCTAACCTAACGGTGCACGAGGGGACATCGAGGCGAATGCGGATGGCATAAGTGTACGTCGTATTTATCTGTGATGTTTAAGTAACTTAAATGATGGGACTTCATTAATATGATTAATGAAAGAAAAAGAAACCTAAAGATGTTGTGGAATCGAATTTTCAAAAACAGGTAGCTACAGTTCTTGCTTTGCATCGCGGTGTTCCTTGTAGAACATCCTGCACCTTATTCGATAAGGAAAGGACCGAGATCCCTTCACCGGGAGTGACTCCTTTAGCAATAACTGGCAGATGCTACACCCCTCGGTTTGTCTTTTGATTGCTTCTATAGTTTCTGCTTTGCACAGCGGTATATATGATATATCATGCACCTCATTCGACGAAGAAAGGGCCGACGATCCCTTCCCTGGGAGTGACCCCTTTAGCAAAACTAGAAAAGCCTAAAAAATACTCTATTTTAAAATCATTTGATTCTACAACGATATCAAGTTCATTACGCAATCGGTTTTCAGAAAAACCTGTCGTAGCCCTCCGTCATTTCAGATAAGTTGTATATAGTATTCGTGCTGCATTTGTTAGCTTTCGTCAAGGTGCAGTGTGCGGTAGCTATATGCTGCTTATCTGCTGCATACGATGCGATTGGATTAGGCTAGTCGTGCGGCTTTGTTGGCTTTCGTCAAGGATCGTGCGGGTAGGTTTAATTCAATCAAGAAATGACGGGTTGAACTTGACCAGCGGACTATGGTTTGTTGGCTTTCGTCAAGGTCATAGCATGTTAGGGGCAAAATTATCAGGAATTTCAAGTGTTGAAATTTGCAATGAGATTGCATACCTTCTATGAGATAGTTAGATCCCGATACCCACTGCGAGTAATTGTTACTCCTGGGAGAGTTTTACACATTACAATTAGCCGATCAAGTAGGTGTCTAGAAAGGTGTCAACGGGATTACGCCTCTGGGAAAACGAGGTTTACATTAATTAGGTTCGTGCGAAAGCACGGGGGACCTCCCTCAAAGTACCGACACTGGCCTGGCTGAAAGATTGGCGAACTTGTAACGTGTAATTAATCCCGGCTAGTCTTTCCTTTTAGGGTTTGAAGGAATATTTGATAAAAACAGTGGGAGCCATCCTGATTAGATAAAATAATAACCAATCTGATCTTGCAAGAGCGCACGCTGAGTGTTTTCTTCTCTCTCTCCAGATAGCAACTATATCACGCCTTAATTAAGATAATAATACGGATGTATTGACCGAACCCGCTTGTTATACTGTGCTGGGGAACGTTGGTCCCGCTCCAACTTATAAATGTTATAAGACATAGCAGCATTTTGGGGAATACCAGATTTCCCGTGCCACCCAAACGAAGAAAGTGCATGTTGATGCATCATCTTCGGGTGTGTTCGTTATAAAGAACTGTTTTTCAGTATCCTCTACGTCCTGGGTATTTGATACCGGATCAGGATCCCGGATATGTAATCTGTTACATAGGGCTACAGAAAGGTAGAGAACTGAGAACGGGTGATAAGTTTCATGAGACAGAAAACGGTGCAAGTGTTGCAGCCAAGTCTGTTGGTCACTGTCACCCTGTATGATCAGTACATTGATTCTGAACGAATGTTATTAGATACCGAACCTGATATACAAAATCATATCAGTCTCTTTATTAGTAAAGAAATGATAAAATTTTGTATTGTTGGATAATGTTTTGAACATTTCCTATATCAAAAGTTGATTGGTTCAGGCACGTTATCTAAAAGTATTGATGTTCTAAATCAAACTACAGTTCTTAGTATACGGAACACACACAAGAGGAAGAGTTCAAAAATGAACGGATCCTTCTTAGGGTATTGTAGACTAGGTCAAATCAATGCGACCCGACTAGCTAAGTTGCACAAAGATGCATATTTAAATCTGTTTGAATTTTCATCTTGTGAAAACTTGCCGGTCATGTCACAAAGATAAGATGACCACAGCTCTGTTTATTAGAAGCAGAGAAAGAGTTAGTTGAACTCTTGGGATGATACATGTTGATGTATGAAGGTCCCCTGTCTACACATACCAAGACCGGTCCTTTAAACTTCATTACATTCTCTGATAATCTCTCAAGATTCAGACATATGTTCCTGTTGAAATACAAGTCCGAACCTTTTGAGATATTCACATAATATAAGTTAGAAGTAGAGAACCAAAATACGGGTATAAGTATTATGTCCTTGGATGTGATCAGGGAGAAGAATACTTGAGCACGGAAATCCTGGATTATTCTAAAGGAGAATGAGATTCTCTCTCAGCATTACTCCTCCGTATACACCATAGCACGATGGTATATCGGGGCGGAGCAATCACACCCTATATGATAAGGTGTGCTCTATGATGAGTACTACTGATTTACCTATTTCCTTTTGGGAGTTATGCACTTATGAAGTTGCATACCTATTGAATAAGGTTCCAATCAAATCAGTTGCCTACCGCTTCATATGTGATATGGAAAGGGAAGAGCCCATATCATAAGTTGGTTAAGATTTGGGGTTGTCCGGGCTATGTCTAAAAGCATAATCCGGATAAGCTCGAGGCAAGGTCTGTTATGTAGAACTGGAAATGTTCCAGCTATACAAACTGCAGCTGATGATTTGGTAGAACCGAAGGATTCAATAGTAACCAACGAACCTCAGCCTCTCCACCGATCTAGTAGGGTTCCTTACCCACCTGAGAGTTACTTCGGTTTCTCTATGACAGTGGGAGCGAGGATTGCATCATGAGATGATGACTCAACTAGTTTCGAGCTGGCCATCAGGAGTGGGACTCTATAAGAATGGCTGGATGCTTAGTGATCTGAGATGGAATCCTTATACACCAACAAAGTATGGACTTTGGTTGCTTTATCTGAAGGGTTAAATCCCCATCAGGAGCAAGTATATCTTGAGAAGATTACTTGGTGTAGATGGAAAAGTTGAGACTTTCAAAGTTAGACTTGTTAAAGGTTGTCGTCATCGACCAGGCGTGGATAATGATGAAACCTTTTTCCAGTGGCTATGCTTAAGTCCATCCAGATCCTACTTGCTATGGATACATACCATAACTACGATATCTGGCGGTTGGGTGTCATGACTGCTTTTCTAAGTGATGTTTTAGAAGAGTACGTCTATAAGTACACAGCCAGAGGGCCTCGTAGACAATAGGAGTAGCAGAAACGCGAGCAAGATGATTTATGTGATAAAGCAGGCATCGCGGAATTGGAACATCTGTTTTGATGAGTTAGTCAAACAGTTTGACATCATCAAAATGGTAGATAAACCTTGTATATACAAAAAAGGTAGTAGGGAGTATGGTAGTGATCCTCGTAGAGTACGTGGATGACATACTCTTGATAGGGAAGATGTTTCCTATGCTACGCTCGGTCAATCTCCGCTTATCACAATGATTCTCCATATAGGATTAAAATGATACCTACTAAATCCTGGGTTTTGGATCTATGAGATAGATCTAATTGGATGTTAGGATACTCACTAGTTGTAGTGAGATGGTATCAATTGATCCTGGGGAGAATCACTGGAAAGATTCCAGGATGATGAAGACGACTGAATATCAGTCGCAGGCATTTTCTTTACCCTCAGCGCAGGGACGGTATGTTGGAAGAGTTCCAAGCTAGATACCGTGGCATACTAGATGATAAAGGCTGGGTACATCGCTACTTAAGATGCTACCAAAGAGGCAGTCTGGATGTATATTTATTCATGAGATGAACTTAGTTCCTCCCATTGTGTGACAATGGAGTTGTGGCTTATGCCAAGAAACGTCCGTCCCATCAGTGATCCAGAAATATTCTAAGGCAGCATCACCTGATCATGGAGATGGTTGATCTCAAAGGAGATCAAGGTTAGGAGAGTACACTCAGAGGACAACACGGGCGGATCCACTCACAAAGGCCTTTTCCCAGAGAGATACTTTCATGGAATGGTTGAGTATGAGATACTGCAACCACTGCTACAGATGGCCCTAGTGCAAGTGGGAGATTGTTAGTTATATGTATGCCCTAGAGGCCATTACTGTACATAGGATGTATATTGTAGTGGATGCTGGGACATATATAGGGAGGACTTTCTTGCTCGACATGATAGTATGCTATCTGGTTACTCTTTACCTTAACGTGTATACTGATTGTCTCTCTGTTACATGTTGGTAAAGCCCTTAGGATGTGTACTTGACTACCTGGACTATGATGCGGATCATACTAGTGGGGACATGGTAGTCCATAAGTACATCCTTCAAGGTCCCTAGCCGTGGGTGTATCGAGACGGGACATCGATATACCAGAGTAGACTAGCGTATACCTTCTCGACCCATACAGATGGGCGATGGATGATCTCATATCCATTGGTGTTTGTCATCAGAGATGATATACGGGTGCTCAGTGGAGACTGGGTATACTGGACGGACTCGCCGAGAACTCCCAGATGGTATTATACCTTACGTCAGATGGCAGTTCTCTGGTGACACTGGTACAGGTTAGTCTGTAGACCCGAGATCGTCATAGAGTCTTGTGTGATTCCCACTGTGCTTTGATTTCCACCTTACCACGTCGAAGAGGGTGTGCAAAACGGTGGCTTTTAGGTACAGTCCCGAATCACATGGAGGCAATGAGCGATAGGAGGGGAATCGTCTCTCCCGGTATAGGGAGTTGATGTTGCGCTGTGTTCGATTGGCTATAACCGGAAGACCCTGGCCAGGGTTGCTGAGATTTACTGGTAAGTGTTACCAGTAGTTTCTCGAGCTGTTATAGACCTCATATCGACACGACTTATCGAGCTACTGAGGTCTGACGTTTACCACCCCTAGGCGAGATATGCGACATATTAGACGAACAGACCGGACTGTATGGTAAGTGTTGCTGGTTGGATTCACAGGAGTGTGAGCGGGCTTGCTCGTCGATCTTCTGATCGCTCAATACCCGGGTGGCCGTTACGTTTAGCAGACCGCTTGCAGCTTGTGGGTGCTTGATATGATCATCATCTGCTGCCGGCGTATTGACGAGTCTTTAAAGTCCTACACAGAGGTTTCCTAGCTCAAGCGAAACGAAATAGGAGCGCATATGAGATATGTGCGGGACCGAGAATAATGCGTGTATGTGATACCGTATTCTTTTCTCGCGATGAATGTATCGATTGGTTGTATGTGATATAACCTAGTTATCGAATCGAGGATTGATTCGATAAGTCGATACATTGGATATTAGTCGATCATATGAGATATGACCGGATCGTTAAATCAAGTGTTGATTTAATGATTTAATGTATAATTATATATTTGATATATTACTTTGCATTAACTAGTATCGGTTCACTTAAATTGGATTTTCTCACTTGTTGTGCACATTGTATATGTGATATATTTTTGTGCACAAGTTTGTATCATGTTTGATGATACATGCAAACTTGGGTGTATGTTTGATTTAAACCATGGTTAGTTAATGGTTAGGGTTTCATTTGCTTTATTTACTTATTCATTTATTTATTTATTCTTTATGGCAAGAAATAAAATGGTGGCTTTATTTGGATTTCACTTGAAGCTTCATGAAGCTTTGAAAGTCAAAACCATTTTTGTTTCTTTCCTTAACCCAACCATTCAACTAAACCCTAGTTTATTCTCTACACTTAACCATGGTTGCAAAATGATAACCATCACTTGATTTTATTTTAATTGAGAATTGATTGTAATATTTTCTTGATTGGATGTAAGTAAGTATCAATTCAAATGATCCCCGATAACGGTGCCATTTGATTGATCGTAAAATTCGAGACTGTGTAAGTAAATCAACTCAAATGATCCCTGATAACGGTTTCATTTGATTGTAATAAAATTTCTTGTTTGTGTGAATCGAATAAAGCGAATAAGTTTCTATGTGTCGGTAATTAGAAAATTGAATAAAATTCACAATCAAAGAATTATATTTGACCGCAATCAATTACGGTGTCGATTGTAGATCGTAAGCGAGTGCGGATCGTCCACAGGGATTGTGCGATTCGTTTTTATATTTGATTTGCTTGAATTGAAAAGTTAATCGAAAATAAAGGAAAACATGATTCAAGATTTTATCGATTGATTCAGGTGTCACTAATCAAGAATCAAGAAACTGATAAACAATCGAGAATCGGGTTTCGATGATATTTCCAATCAAATGTCAAGAATCTAAATGAGGCTCGTAGGAATCGATCGGATCTATAGACGTGATGTAATCTCAAGATATCGTGTTCTTTTCCTTCGAAGAATTGATACTAGATCGATGATGATCGACGGGAGTTAGGGCTTTCTCGTGAAACTAGGGTTTCATCGTTTAACCCTTGTTCTTTCGTCGATATCATTCACATTCTAGCCTCTAGCAATTTCAAGAAACGATCATAACTCCCCAATCTCGAGCGATATCAATCAAGAAAGCATCGCAACGAATTGGGTCGTCGATTCTTGAACTTGCTAGGGTTTACAAAACTCGTAGGACTCAAGAATCGATTTAAGATATATTACATCATCATTCTATTGATCGTCTCGACTCCTTGACGAGCGGAGTATTACTCAAACATCACAACAAGAATTACAACTAGAAATTTAGATCGAATCATGATGCAAGAATTTAAAGAAAACAAGATAAAAGAATATCACATTTTATTTATATCAACAATTTGATTACAGTCGCTCAAGAACTACAAGAGGAAGAACTAAATTGTCGAATTGGCTTCGCTCGGCTCCGTAAGTCGCGAGTCGGCTTGGACCACTTGCTCTGTAAAGATCGGCTCGACTCATAAAAGGTTGCAAGGCTTCTTGCTTGATTTGGTACTCAGGAATCTTGGATTTTGATTGGAATTAGGGTTAGAATTTCACACAAGCCTTCTCACTAGACTTGTGGAAGAAGATGAAGAAAGTGAGTGAATGGATCTATTGATTTCAATGAATGAATTGAATGAATAATCTTTTACAAGTGAGCCTAGGGTCTTATTTATAGATCTCCCAAACCCTAGGCCTTGAGAAGTTCCCTCCAAAAGTTTGTTGAAAGACTTCTAGAAGTAGTTAGTTAGGCTTAGCTTAGAGTTTAAGCTAGGGTTTAGGGAGAACTTTCTAGAATACAAGGCTAGTTTAGTGTAGGAACAAGGGTTTGCTGATCTGGCAGAAGCTTCTGGGGCTTTCTGGAATTTTTTGTATCTTTCTGAAGTCTGTAAGCTTGCATAGGAGTTATGGTGCAAAGAAGTAGGGCTGAGGTGGCAAGTTGACCGCGGAACCGCGGCGCAAGCCGGCTTAGGCCGCGGCGCAAGCCGGCCAAGTTAGCTCCTTGGGTCTTCAAACTTCCTATGTTGACTTGTGATGTCCTCAAGTACATTCTCTGATATAATGAATCTCAGAATACCCTTTTGATCATTACCAGATTCGAATTCCTTGAGTTGGCGTATTTTTTCAGCAGTGTAGATTTGGGCAAGCTTCTGATTTTACCTGCACGGACTTCGAAACACGGGTTGCGATATATAGAAATGATGCCATGCTATGAGATGCAGTCAATTTCCCTAGAAATGTCGGTTTTAGAGTCTAACACATGTAATCTGATATTTTGCTACTGTTTTGCTAATATGTGAAATATGAATGCCGAACACTTCTATATGAATGCAAATCATAGGGAAATTGCCGGTTAAAAGATGCAATATTTTCGACTAATCAAATTCCCCCATACTTAATTTCGATCGTCTCGAGCGAACTTTTTATTAAAAAGAGAAGGAGAAAATAAAGAAAGAGAAAAACTAACTGGCACACTTTCGTAGGCAACACGATTGCACTGAGCACGTGCAACAAGCCTTTAAACATCTAGGTGTCCCTAGTAGGAGGAGTGTTGTCTCCTGAGGGTTTTCAGCGGATTGCACCCACAAAATCCAATAATAAAAGGAAGATCATGAATATTACATTTAAAGAAAAGAATTGTAAAAGAAAGACTTTGAAAATTAGGGTTTCCAACTAAGCTAGCTTTTCGGTTGTCATGAGCCCTATCTTAATGGTCATGAAAAAATGTTAGAAATCACGTCCTCCCCCAATAAAACATTGTCTTATTCTTCATTCCTATATTTCTTCCAAACATCGATCATATAACCCTGCGTGTGTGTAAAGACATCCCTACACCCGGAGAATTCAATTCAAGCTATCATACTCTTGCCCATCAGCCTCAGTACTTTTTAATTAATGAATATTTAGACAGAGTTGCTCACACACTTTCATGCAACCGTTAATACTTTTTGAGGTACTAACCGACCGATTACTCATGTACTTGCTTACTTGGCGTATTTTCCTCGTCTTGCGCCACCTTAGGCATAGCAATGACTCCCAGACCAGTTGGCCTTAGGGCACTAGGTGAAGAGGCACCCTCGCTATACATTTTTATTGCCCTCGGTGATAACAAAACCAGTGTTCATTTTTCTCACCACTTTATATTTTCTTTATTCACTTTTTTCTTTTTATTTCCTTCATACATCGGCTTTAAGACAAGAGCATTTGAAGGTATCCTCTACTATCCCAGGCTTTAAGACGTATGTAAGTGCGAATAGCAGGGTATCAACGTTCAAAATGTTTGGTTTCCAGAATAGAAACTATTTTTCAGACTTATTTTTATCCTCAGATTAGTGACGTCCTTCATCTTACTAACCCTTGGGACAACGGCTCATAACTACTTATTACTAGTTCGTATAAGAAAACTTCTAATTTTCTTGGTTTTCTTAATTTTTTCCAATCTCATGGATGTAATTGTTCACTATCTAAACTTTCATTATTTTATTTATGTACAAAAAAGTGTAAATATTAAAATTATTTTTATACTTGAAAATTTTTAAATTTTTATGGGTTTTGAAAAATTTTCAATTTTTATAGATTTTTTTTAAAAAATGTTTTGTGCTTATGCAAATGATGTAAAAATAAACACAAACCTCCCCCAAACTTGTTTTCAACAGTGTCCTCACTGTTGCCAAACGCTGTATCTATAAAACCTGTAAGTCTGGGAGGAATTATTAGTGGGAGCAAAATATATAAGTGAAGAACTTCCCCCAAACTTATTCTTTTCACTCAGCTTCATTCAAAAAATGATGCAATGATATACAAGATATGAAGGTGAGACAGTGGAATTTTAATCCAAATAAACTGGCTCTTGTAAGAACAAGAGCTCCTCCGTGGGGTCAGTGGAAAAATACGGCTTTAGTCTATATCCATTCACTTTGAAAACGGTGCCGTTTTTAACATTTTCTACTTCTACTGCCCCGTGCGGATATACAGACCGCACAACAAAAGGTCCCTTCCATCGAGATCGGAGCTTACCCGCGTGAAGGTGTAATCGTGAATCATAAAGAAGGACTTATTGACCAGGTGAAAATGTTTTCCTCAAGATGTTTTTATCGTGAAAAACCTTGCTCCTATTCTTTACAATTACAGCGTTATCATAAGCTTCATCGCGGAGTTCGCTTAGCTCATTAAGTTGCAGCTTCCGAAAGTTGCAAGCTAAGTTTAGGTCAAAATTTATTTCCTTAATAGCCCATAATGCTTTATGCTCTATCTCGACGGGTAAATGACATGCTTTCCCAAACACTATCCTATATGGAGACATTCCTAGGTCGGTCTTATATGCAGTTCTGAATGCCCAAAGAGCATCCGTCAGTTTGGTCGACCAGTCTTTTCTATTCTTAGCAATAGTCTTCTCCAGGATAAGTTTGATTTGTCAGTTTGAGATTTCATCCTGCCCGCTTGTTTGGGGATGATAGGGTGTAGAAATTCGGTGGTTGATTGAGTATTTCCGCATCAGAGTCTCGAAAGACCTGTTGCAGAAATGTGTCCCATTATCGCTAATAATAGCGCGTGGGTGTCTAAATCGCGAGAAGATATTCTCTTTCAAGAACTTAATGACAACTTTCCTGTCATTAGTGCGACATGGAATGGTTTCAACCCACTTTGAAACATAATCAACCGCCAGCAGTATGTACAAATTCCCAAAGGAGTTGGGAAAGGGACCCATAAAATCAATGCCCCAAATATCGAATATTTCAACAACCAAGATGGGTTGCTGAGGCATTTCATTCCTCTGGGAGATTCTACCCGTGTACTGACATTGTGTACAGGTTTTTCAATGCTCAAATGCGTCCTTGAATAAGGTCGGCCAATAAAATCCACATTGCAAAACCTTTTCCGCCGCCTTTTTAGGACCAAAGTGACCCCCACAGGCCTGATCATGACAAAAAGAAAGAACACGCTTGAACTCTTCATTCGGGACACACCGGCGAATGATCTGATCAGGACAATACTTAAACAAATAGGGCCCGTCCCAGTAAAAGTGTTTTACTTGGGATAAAAAACGGTATTTTTCCTGTTTTGACCAATCGCTGGGTATAAGTCCCGTGACAAGATAGTTCACAATATCCCTGAACCATGGTTCATTGGATACGCTCAAGAGTTGTTCGTCAGGGAACGAATCATTGATCGGCAGGGTCACAGGGGAAGAAGAGATGTGTGAAATATGGTCAGCTACTACGTTTTCACATCCTTTCTTATCTTTGATAATAAGATCGAATTCTTGTAATAGAAGGATCCAACGTATTAGTCGACCTTTTTCATCTTTTTTCGCCAGAAGATGTTTTAAAGCGGAATGGTCAGTATACACAACTATAGGTGAGCCAATTAAGTAAGGCCTGAATTTTTCTAATGCAAATACAACCGCTAAAAGTTCCTTTTCGGTGGTTGTATAATTGATTTGCGCATCATTCAGGGTCTTACTAGCATAGTATATCACGTGTGGCATCTTTTCAATGTGCTGTCCTAAGACTGCACCTACTGCAAAGTCGGATGCATCACACATTAGCTCAAAGGGGTAGTCCCAGTTTGGTGATGATAAAACGGGGGCTGAAGTGAGTGAGTGTTTAAGTGAGTCGAAAGTTGTCTCGCAGTCCGAGTCAAAATGGAAGGTCGTATCCTTGGCCAGGAGAAGAGTTAAAGGTCTAGCAATTTTGCTAAAGTCCTTAATGAATCTTCTATAAAAGCCCCGTGGCCAAGGAAAGATCGAATATCTTTGACGCTTTTGGGATGAGGGAGGTTTTGAATGACATCTATCTTAGCTCTGTCAACCTCAATGCCTTTCTGTGAAATGACATGTCCAAGTACAATTCCTTCTTGGACCATAAAATGGCATTTTCCCAGTTCAAGGTTAAGTTCTTCTCTTTGCAACGAGTAAGAACAGCGTCAAGATTTGCTAGGCAATCGGAAAAAGAGTCTCCAAAAATCGAGAAATCGTCCATAAAGATCTCCAGAAAATTCTCTACCATATCAGAGAATATCCCCATCATACACCGCTGAAAGGTAGCGGGAGCATTGCATAACCCAAAGGGCATGCGACTGTAAGCAAATGTACCAAAAGGATAAGTAAAAGTGGTTTTATCTTGATCCTTTTTGGCGATGGGGACCTGATTATAGCCTGAGTATCCATCCATAAAACAATAATACTCTCGTCCCGCTAAGCGTTCCAGCATTTGATCAATGAATGGTAGAGGAAAGTGGTCTTTCCTCGTGGCAGCATTGAGTTTTCTATAATCGATACATACACGCCACCCGGTTTGGGCGCGTGTCTGAATCAACTCATTTGCTTCATTTGTTATAACAGTGATGCCGGATTTCTTAAGAACGACATGTATAGGACTCACCCATTGGCTATCGGAGATGGGGTATATAATACCATTATCTAAGCATTTGACGATCTCTTTCATCACAGCTTCCTTCATGACGGGATTCAACCGTCTCTGTGGTTCTCGGGTTGGTCTGGCATCATCCATCACATGTATATGATGTTCAACTATCAAGGGACTAATCCCTTTGATGTCCTCCATACTCCAACCAAACGCCTCTTTGTTAGATCTCAATACCGATAAAAGTGCATTCTCTTGCTCTAATGCTAGAGAAGCGAATATTATAACTGGTAAAGATTCATTCTTACCTAAATAAGCATATTTCAGATGAGACGGTAAAATTTTGAGATCTAATTCGGGCGGAGAAATGATAGAAGGAGGGATCATTGAGTGATTTTTGGATTTACAAAGAAGCTCAGAGCCTGTGAAAGATACAGACTCGGGTGGAGAAAAGTCAGGAGTGCAGGACTCAAGTGTAGAAAAAGTGTCCTCACTAAGATCTTGTGTGAAATCAAACAGAGATGTGGTAATGTCATCGAGATCAGTAAAGCAAAGTTCCTCAGCTCCACAACTATCGGGAGCGATCTCATGGACAGAGCACACATCTAAAATATGAGCAGAGGGTTCTGATGGCTGACTTCCAACTTTGTAGATATTTAGTTCAATGGTCATATTTCCAAATGATAAATTCATTGAACCGTTTCTACAGTTTATAACAGCGTTGGAAGTGGCAAGGAAAGGACGACCCAGAATCACCGGAATTTGGCCCCGGGGGTTTGCTACAGGCTGTGTGTCAAGTACAATGAAGTCTACAGGGAAAACAAATTCCCCGACCTTTATCAACACATCCTCTAATTCACCCCTTGGTTTGGTGATTGAACAGTCTGCCATCTGGAGAGTGCAGTGAGCAGGTTTCAGCTCTCCAATCCCTAATTGCTCATAAACAGACTATGGAAGTAGGTTAACACTTGCGCCAAGGTCTAAAAGAGCACGATTTATGTTTTTACCCCCAATAGAAATCGATATTGTAGGACATCCTGGGTCTTTTCGTTTCTTTGGTAGCTGGGGGATAAAATCAGTGCTGATATTATTAGCCATAAAGACCTTCTTCGGCACTTGAGTCTTCCTCTTCCTAGTGCACAAGTCCTTAAGAATTTTTGCATATGCGGGGACTTGTTGAATTGCATTTAGGAGAGGGATATTGATGTTAACCTGTTTGAACATTTCCATAATTTTCTCCATATGAGGACTCATTCTATTACCCCTTAACCGATTCGGGTAAGAAGCTTTCGCAATAAGCGCAGGGTCCATCATATGAGAAGGAAGAGGGGGTAGACGAGGTCCCAAAAGAGGTGTGGGGACCGTCTGTGGAGAACTATAAGGGTTGGGTTCAGGTGTTGAGCCTAGTGGGAAATGGAGAATAGGCTCTCGAGAAGGTGGTATGGTAGAAGAAGAAGGATCAGAAGGAGAAGTGTGTGTGTGTGGAAAGGTCTCAGCCGGGGTGTTAATATGATTTCTAATATCATCAATACCTTCCCCGACATGATTATTCAGCACTCTTCCCGATCTCAACGTTGTGACGGCATTTACATTGTAATGCCCAGGATTCTGTAGGGGTTGAGAGGGAAGTTTCCCTTTTTCTCTCGCACTCATTTCGGCTTTAAGGCGTGCGATTTCATCTTCCATCGATCTGATACTCTCAGCTTGAGACGCTGGGTTTTTCTTTATCTCACTGACGAAAGATCTAACCTCAGTCGAAACCTTTATGAAATTTGATAAAAGTGATTTCATGGTTTGAGTGAATTGAGAGAATTCGTCAGAACAGGTCATCGGATTAGACTGTGTAGGAGTGTTGACCTGATTTTGGAAATTTTGTGACTGATAGGGGTGCTGAGTGAGTTGAAGGGGTTGCTGTTGTGGTGGAGGAAGAGCCCTTTGAAAATTATTCGTGTTTGGAACCGTGTTTTAAGATTGGTTTTGGTTCCAAGTGAAATTCGGGTGATTCCTCCAACCCTGATTGTACGTGGAAGAATATGGATCGTTTCGAGGTCTTTGAAATGCAGCATTAGAATGCTCGTGACCTTGAAACGCAGAGTTTAATGGACATTCTTCCGTTAAATGAGACGGATCAGAACAGCACCCACAAACAGTTTTGGGGAGCGACATTGGGTTTAGGGAGGCTGCAGAAAATTTGTGTTCCATAGCGTCGAGCTTCTTTTGCATTGCTTCCATCTCAGCTCGAACACCTATGGACACATCTATTTGGTGTACGCTACCCCTATTCAATGGTTGGGTTCCACTCTCCCACTGTAGTGATTTTTCAGCGAACTCTTCTAAATACTTCCATGCTTCCCCATCATCCTTAGTCATAAAAGTACCTTGACACATGTTTTCAAGGCTCTGTTTAGTGTTTGGGTTAATGCCCTCATAAATGATTTGGCACAATTCCCATCTCGGGATGCCGTGATGAGGACACTGAACCAATAGATCCTTGAAACGTTCAAAGCATTTAGAGAATGGTTCAGTAGGGAGCTGGGCAAATTGATTCAGTTCGCTACGGATTCGAGCTGTCTTTTGTATTGGGTAAAATTTCTTAAGGAATGCCGCTACGAATTCTTCCCAATTCATAATAGAATGTGCGGTAGTGTTATATAGCCACTTCTCGGCTATATCGCACAATGTAAATTGAAGAAGTCGTAGACGCATAGCATCCACAGAAAGTTGTGACGTACCCATCATTGCGCATAAGTTTTCAAATTTGGTAATGAAAACATAAGCGTCCTCAGTCTCGAGTCCGTGGAATTTGGGTAAAAGGTTGATGTATTGGGGTTTAATCTCAAAGTTATCCCCATTGGCTGGTGGTGTGGATAAGCAGGTCGAAAGAGGACCTCGCAGTGGATAGCACCTCTCCTGGAGAGAGATGCGAGGTGGATTCTGCGTACCAACGGACGGCGGCAGATTAGGGTTAAAGAAGTTTGATGGAGGTGGATCCATCGGTGTGGGTGTGGTAGTGGGTAAAGGAAAGGTAAATGGAGAAATATCGACTTCGGAGTCGATAAAGGGTACACGGACTAAACGGGCACTAGAATCCCGTGTCCAGCCTATCTTGTACTAAAAAGGGTTAGTACAAGTGGCAGCGTTGGCTTATAATTAGGGGTAAATGAATGAATGCGGTGTTTTCTTTGAAAAAAAGGGACGGATTTTTGAAAAAATGATGCGACACAACAAATGCAGCAACAAAAACCCTAGAATCTAGTGGTCACCTAGGTCCGGCTCTAGACCGCTCCTAACTGCCAAAAGACAAGTCACGGGATAGAATCCTCCACTGCCTCTTTGTTCCCCTATGTCCATGTAAGTGCCAGGTAAGTGGGAAGGTACTCCACTATGTAAGTAGTGGGCCTAATTAATAACCACTAGCCTTCGACACACTTGCCTAGACACCACAAGAAAACGCGGATAAGCAATGAATTACCCACGGCCTTCTTCTGTCCTAAGTGAGCGCGACGGTCCTTAGAGTCATCTCTAGATATTTTTTAGTTAATGTGGGTCAATGCGGATGCAAGTTTTGCGATTTTTGGGGCCTAGGAAGGGTAATGAAATCCCCCACCTAATTTGGATTTGGCCGTGCCCCTTAATATCCGTATTTAGAATGCAAACAACCAAGAAATAAAATCATGCACAATTTTAATTTTGCAATTTGCGAGCTGCGGTTATTTGCAAAGAAGCCTGCAGAAATTTGTTAGTTGGAGCTAAAAAGAGGAGAGAGGAGAAGGTAAGAAATCACCTGAGACAAAAATTTCACAGAGAACCCTCAAGCTTGCCGCGGTTCCGCCGCAATTAGAGCTTATTGCCGCCCTTCCGCGGTCTTATGATGGAATCACTGCACCAAAAATTTTTAGAGAGGCTCTGTAGACTCCCTCTGCTCTCTGGTATATTCCAAAAATTTTTCCAATTTACCAGCAATCTCCAGATCTCCTTGCAATGAACCACAACAAATCGTTTAGGGTTTGCACGAATTTTGATCTCAAAAATCATAATGGAATAAATCTTTCAATTCAAACTTTAATATGAAACGAATTAGCGCGTAATCCCCGGCAACGGCGCCATTTGATTGTAATATTTTCTTGATTTGATGTAAGTAAGTATCAATTCAAATGATCCCCGATAACGGTGCCATTTGATTGATCGTAAAATTCGAGACTGTGTAAGTAAATCAATTCAAATGATCCCTGATAACGGTTTCATTTGATTGTAATAAAATTTCTTGTTTGTGTGAATCGAGTAAAGCGAATAAGTTTCTATGTGTCGGTAATTAGAAAATTGAATAAAATTCACAATCAAAGAATTATATTTGACCGCAATCAATTACGGTGTCGATTGTAGATCGTAAGCGAGTGCGGATCGTCCACAGAGATTGTGCGATTCGTTTTTATATTTGATTTGCTTGAATTGAAAAGTTAATCGAAAAGAAAGGAAAACATGATTCAAGATTTATCGATTGATTCAGGTGTCACTAATCTAATCAAGAATCAAGAAACTGATAAACAATCGAGAATCGGGTTTCGATGATATTTCCAATCAAATGTCAAGAATCTAAATGAGGCTCGTAGGAATCGATCGGATCTATAGACGTGATGTAATCTCAAGATATCGTGTTCTTTTCCTTCGAAGAATTGATACTAGATCGATGATGATCGACGAGAGTTAGGGCTTTCTCGTGAAACTAGGGTTTCATCGTTTAACCCTTGTTCTTTCGTCGACATCATTCACATTCTAGCCTCTAGCAATTTCAAGAAACGATCGTAACTCCCCAATCACGAGCGATATCAATCAAGAAAGCATCGCAACGAATTGGGTCGTCGATTCTTGAACTTGCTAGGGTTTACAAAACTCGTAGAACTCAAGAATCGATTTAAGATATATTACATCATCATTCTATTGATCGTCTCGACTCCTTGACGAGCGGAGTATTACTCAAACATCACAACAAGAATTACAACTAGAAATTTAGATCGAATCATGATGCAAGAATTTAAAGAAAACAAGATAAAAGAATATCACCTTTTATTTATATCAACAATTGATTACAGTCGCTCAAGAACTACAAGAGGAAGAACTAAATTGTCGAATTGGCTTCGCTCGGCTCCGTGAGTCGCGGGTCGGCTTGGACCACTTGCTCTGTGAAGATCGGCTCGGCTCATAAAAGGTTGCATGGCTTCTTGCTTGATTTGGTACTCGGTAATCTTGGCTTTTGATTGGAATTAGGGTTAGGGTTTCACACAAGCCTTCTCACTAGACTTGTGGAAGAAGATGAAGAAAGAGAGTGAATGGATCTATTGATTTCAATGAATGAATTGAATGAATAATCTTTTACAAGTGAGCCTAGGGTCTTATTTATAGATCTCCCAAACCCTAGGCCTTGAGAAGTTCCCTCCAAAAGTTTGTTGAAAGACATCTAGAAGTAGTTAGTTAGGCTTAGCTTAGGGTTTAAGCTAGGGTTTAGGGAGAACTTTCTAGAATACAAGGCTAGTTTAGTGTAGAAACAAGAGTTTGCTGATCTGGCAGAAGCTTCTGGGGATTTCTGGAATTTGTTGTATCTTTCTGAAGTCTGTAAGCTTGCATAGGAGTTATGGTGCAAAGAAGTAGGGCTGAGGTGGCAAGTTGACAGCGGAACCGCGGCGCAAGCTGGCTTAGGCCGCGGTTCCGTGGCCAAGTTAGCTCCTTGGGTCTTCAAACTTTCTATGTTGACTTGTGATGTCCTTAAGTACATTCTCTGATATGATGAATCTCAGAATACCCTTTTGATCATTACCAGATTCCAATTCCTTGAGTTGGCGTATTCTTTTAGCAGTGTAGATTTGAGCAAGCTTCTGATTTTACCTGCACGAACTTCGAAATACGGGTTGCGATATATAGAAATGATGCCATGCTATGAGATGCAGTCAATTTCCCTAGAAATGTCGGTTTTAGAGTCTAACACATGTAATCTGATATTTTGCTACTGTTTTTCTAATATGTGAAATATGAATGCCGAACACTTCTATATGAATGCAAATGATAGGGAAATTGCCGGTTAAAAGATGCAATATTTTCGACTAATCAAGAATTCTTTTTCCTTCTTCTTCTTCTTCTTCTTCAAGGAAGAAGAAAGAAAACCTTTGCTTTAAAAATGTCAAGTTTTGCTACTGTTTTTCTAATATGTGAAATATGAATGCCGAACACTTCTATATGAATGCAAATGATAGGGAAATTGCCGGTTAAAAGATGCAATATTTTCGACTAATCAAGAATTCTTTTTCCTTCTTCTTCTTCTTCTTCTTCAAGGAAGAAGAAAGAAAACCTTTGCTTTAAAAATGTCAAGTGATGAAATCAAGTGAGAAATCCAAATCCAAAGTGAACCCACTTCCTATTTCTTCATCCTCTACCACTTGCCAAGTAGTATAGGGTGTTTTCTTCACAAGTTTCATGACTTGGTGAAGTTGGAGCTTGATCTTGAGTTGCCTCAACGTAGATCATCTTTGGCCTCGAAGTCGATGACCTAGCCCGATCATTTCTTTGACGAAACCATCGCTAGAGTCCGGGATCCGATGATCGCAGCGGAGGGACATCATCACGGAGCTATGGAAGTGGAGGACCGGATCTACAAAGGTTGTATTTCCGTTCACTTTAGAGTAAAGTTGTTTACTTGCATAGTTATCGCCTATCATCTAGTTAACGATCGCATTAGGGTTTCTCGGCACCGGAAAAATTTGAATTTGGCATGGTAGATGCCTTGTGGAACCTCTTGAGTGTGCCTAGGAACCCTACACTCGATACTATTAAACTGTACTCAAGATGTTGATCTCTTGGGGGATTATAAGGTTCTGACGAGTCGATCGAATGTTTCGACACCATTCGGATATCATGTGATGGGATGCTTTGCTTGGGAGACTCCAGATACGAGTATAGCCATTGGAGCACAGTCCATGCATCCACGATGAGACGAGTCCGAATCAGTCGACATTGAAGCAGAGTGAAGAAAGGAGTTCTCAAGAGATTTCGACGAGATGACGTCCCACTCTGCTGACATCAGAGATGTGATACGCACCCAGAGGCGTTGTATATGGATATATCTTCCAGAAAGAGGAGCGATAAGTATGCAGCCGTTCCGGAATAAGAATTAGCTTCAGCAATGGATGATGACTTCCGGGCAATCCGGCAGGAATGAGATTTGAGAGAGGAACCTCGACAGGACCTTTCTGGAATACGATACGAGAAGACCTAGACCCAGGGGTGGTCATATTGCGCACACCCAGCAGGCCAGAGTTCGGCATCGTCGACGAGGTAGTTGACCAAGTTCGGATAAAGGAACTTACCCAGATGCGTTGCGAATTGATCAAGGACGGACGAGTATTGAGTATTCCTCCGATGGTTGGGACGCGTTCCCGAGGACCTGTTCGGCCAGACATCTTCTATAGAATGATGAAGCTACAGAGTACGCGCTTACGAGTCCGTGCGAGAGACTTCGGATTGACCATGGCCGAGAACAGTGCAGTGCGTAGATAGCATGGCGTGACGTCATAGTGGACGACGATAGAGACAAGTGGAACCAGAGGTTCGTGCGAGACGCTGACGAGCTGTCATTACTTCCCGTCGAGACTAGAGACCTGATATGCTTACAGAGGCGTTGGGATGCGACCAATTTCCGAGAAAATGTTGTGCCAAGGACACAGATGTCCATCGAGTGAGAAGAGATTATGCAAGAGAGCCAGCCTCCGTACAGTTCGGCATAGGCAAGATCGGAAGAGACCTTGAGCAGGATTCTTTCCAGGACATTGCTGCAATGATATTTGCACCCAGGATCAGATGTGTGATGTGCATTCAGAGAGCCAGAGGCCGACGCCAGTAACATGCTGCTTTATGAGTGGTCGTGAGGATTGACCGAGAGATGACCAGAGAAGTGCCAGAACGGAATCGTCCCCGTTAGCACACCTGACAGGGCCGATGAGCCGATTGACTGCGAGATAGGTAATCCGCAGAGAAGATAAGGACCCAGAGACAGAGGACGCCAGACCGTGAGTAAGGGACAAGTAGATATCTTGCGCTGCTAGCATTGGATGCACTGACACCTTCTCTACTTTGAAGGAGGGACTACTGACGACGGTATTGACGATTGGTGATTTTGTGATTCGATTATCACGTATCCAACAACTTGGATTTTGATTCCGTGCGCACCAGACGCACCGGATGTTCTTATATACATTTTTGGGGGTTTAAATTTAAATTCGGGGACCGAATTTATTTAAGGGGGGTAGATTGTAACATTTCGAAATAATAAAAATATTATTTTTGGGAAATTAATAATTTAATATTATTTTATTGAATATTTTAATAATTCGGTATAATTAAATACAAATAAATGGGGAAAATTTTGGAAAATTCTAAAATAGGGTAACTTAGAGAATTATGCCATTTCTAAGTTTAATTGATTAGTTATATGCTAAATTAGTGCTAATCGCGATTAATAATCGCTAATCGTTTTTTTAGCAATTTGTGCAAAACATGCACATATCATTCTTCTTACACTTGTGCATTTTGTACCATGGTTTCTCATTTGGGTTTACTATTTGAGTGAGAAGGAATTTAGAGAAAAGAAAAGAAATGGAAAAGGGGATTATATTAAAGAATTTAGTAGTTGGTGAGAGAGAGAGAGAGGTATGGGCTTCTTTGACCAAAGACTTAGCCATTTCCTCTTCAACCTTCATTCATTTTTCTCCCTCTCCCTCTTGTTGCTGCTGCTACTCCTGCTCCTCACCTCCCTCCCCTCTTCAACTCCTCAAATCATCTCAAAAACAATTCCAAAACCCAATCTCCATTTCATTAAAAGTGTGCACAAGCTCAAGATCTACACATTGGACTAAAGAAGCAAGGATTTTGGCCACTAGGGGCAACTCAAGAAAATTCTTGAGTTGCCAAATGAGGTATTTGCTGAACCATTTTCTTAGTTTTAGCGTTACTTATGCCCCATGTTTAGATTGAACCGATATTGTTTGATATTATGGAGTTAAGGAAAACTTAGTTAGGGTTTGAGGAAAAATTGAGTTGTAATGTGAAATTGAGTTCAGTAGAGGCTACACCAATACCCTAGTGCATGAATTGAGACCCTAACCTGAGAATTGAAACCCGAAATATGGAATTAGAAACCGATATCGGAGAATTTGTGGAATCTGTGAAGGGTATATTGAATCTGCTATCATCCGAGACATCCTAAATTAAAATTGATTGGACAGTGACATGTGCAGGCACCCAGGAAGCTACCACCAAGACCCCAACCCCTAACTCATCAACCCGGCTGCAGATTTATCCTGTTTGGCTGCAATTTGCGGCCAGACCTACCCCATTTTGTTTCGTCTTGGTTTTGGTGTTCCCTCATCAGTAGATTAGGCCCCTGGTATGTGTAGATTTGTCTAGTTTGACCTAGGGTGAAATCTGGGACCATTTTCTCCAGTTGCTGTTTTTGATTCTGTTTCCGTATTCCGTATTCCGTATTCTTAATTCTGAATTTGTGTCTTGTGTTTTACCTCGACTATTTGGCGTTTTTACGACGATATATCGGATTTATTGATGGTTTAGAAGGCGTGCCATAGGTTCTAACCTATATGCCCCTTATCGTATCGTTTCGGGATTCGTATGTCGTTTTAGTTTTGAATTGGCTTTAATGCGCATATACGACACTTTGATGTGTAGGTACCCCATGAAGGCTTCGGGATGACAAGTAAAGCGCGTGGAGACGTCGACAAATGAAGACGCAGGGTGAGTAGATTATATCTACTGAGGGAAGTCGGGTGGATGGCGTACAGCACCCCCGCAGTCCGTAGTTGGTATACTATATATTATGCTAGATAGTTATAGTGTGTCATGGATATGGTGTTAGGTGTATTATGGATAGTGTAGGGTTAGAAGTGACTAGTGTAGTTCATAGTCGCGAACCCTACAATAGATTCACACCTACACGCACACCCTTGCATATTCATTATACTTACACTGTGTTGATGATGATATTGGATGACATTGAAGATGAATCGATGATTTTGGGCTTTGTGCCGTGAGATCGGTGATGTGATGTGATTCGTACTTGCGATACGACATGTGATCTTAGCGGGCCGTTGGGCATGTGTTTTATCCCCGCTTCCATACTTATATAGATGGTATTGATTTGTACTAGACTTAGATCTGTACCCCAGATTATATGATATGATGATAATGATACCTGATATTGGATGAGAGGAATGTGATACTGACCCGTACCCAGCTATTGGGATGCCGTACGACGATTTACCGTACGAGCTTTATATTGATGATAGATCCGCACTCATGACTTGAGGATGAAATATGATATGTTGTATCGTACGCGATACTATTGAGGCGGGATCACCAACTATTATATCTATATATCGACTCAGATTTAGGTAGTTTCCATACCCCTCCCGATTGACTTGATACTTAGATCTGTAGTATGCATAGTACATGTTAGACTAGGCCCGAGTCATTCTTATTTCAAATGGCATAACTGCAAGACATATACATTTGGGTGTGGATTCTTTACTGTTACGTTGATTATTCGATTTCCGCATATTCATGCTATTCGCGTTGCTTTGCATATGTTTATTACTATATTATTATCATGCTGTTAGGACACCAGCACCATTATCGATGATGCGTATGTTCCACGTACACTATTTGCCGGCTCACACACTTCATCATCGATAATTGCCATGCCACTAAACTGTAGTACTGTTGCATTCATGATATGATTCTTGCATGGCATATTGTACACTTATACCTGTACACAAATATAGATGATTCTGACTTGATTAGAGATTTGGGAACCACAAGATGTTCTTCAAAACTGATTCGTTTTAAAAGAGCAGTTTCCCTCGACATGTGCACATTACTATTCCATGTTGCATGACTTCTGATATGCTTACCTTTCCTTACATGTCGCATACATCATGTTTTGATTATACGCATTGAGATATGTTGTTTCCATGATATTTCTGGATTTGGAAACCGAGGTATTTCAAAAGAGATTATATAATTGTGTTAAAAACCCGGTTACCCTTGATATGATATTTCAGTGCGTCCACCATGTGTTTTCTCGATGCTGAGAGCGACATGTGAAACCCGATTCGAGGAGGCGGATGAGGCCGATTGCGGATACATGGTGGACCTGGTATGGTACCCCGGGGCGAGAACGGTTTCGCTGTGTAGTAGACGGTGAGCCTGGCAGAGGGACTACTACCTGCCGGTGATTGGTTGGACCTGGCGGTTATCCAGAGGATACTGACCAGAGTCGATAGATGGATATGGGCGTACTGCCGGGGCCGAGGGCCAATTCCGCAGACATAGCCCGTGGGGTGATCCGGACTGACGGAGCCCGATAGATGAGGATTTACGTGTCGATGCTAGGCACGGGTTTCATGACGATTTCCATGATTTTGATTATATCCTCATATTTGCATGCATGATGCATATTGTCATTGGGTGACGGGTGGATGGATTCCACGTTTATTGTCATTGGGTGACGGGTGGACGGGTTCCACGTTTATACAGACTTGATCACATACAGACTAGATTTACATTGATCATACTTCATGCAGACATACCTTATACTGATGACATGTTGTTATCTGAGGCACTGGCACGAGTACTTGGCACTACCTACATGATTAGATGTTACATTGCCACTTTCTCATGCTTCAGACTTACTCTTGAGGGTTTTATTATTATACTGATTGTTTGACCTAGGATTGTGTCTTACATTCGATTTCTGCTTATAGATATTTTCTATTCACGAGTTGGCAACTCACCCCCGTTGTGCCACAGTTCTTACAGGTTTTGCCGTACAGGTTCCATTGCGGCATTTTTGGCATACTGCTTCCTTGCGGGTGAATTGCATTTGGTAGGTGGGTTCTTTTGCATCAAGAACCACCATTGTACTTGTATTATTCATTATATCTAGAGATTCCATCAACCAAAACTTGTATATTGTTTCAGACTCAGACACTAGTGATGTATAATTTCGACCTTAGAGTCGCGCTTAGTAGTGTTACAGTTTTCATGCTTATCTGGGTTTCTTTTGAATTTTGATCCTCGCCATTCGTCGTTGTATAGTATATTGTTTGTGGTTTATTTATCCTTAAAATGGTTTTAGATTTCTGGGCTTTTGGCTTACTTGGATCAGATGGAGTCCTATAGACTTCATATGGTTCAAGGGCTAGTCACGTGCTCTTTCGGGTCGTGACAGTCACGCTCGGCACTTTTCGGGTCGTGACAAAAGTTGGTATCAGAGCGTTAGGTTTCACCTTCGAAGTGTAGAATGACCCTTGGTTGATGGAGTAGGCGACTCAAGTAGAGTGACGTACCGTGTGTATGTTCCACGGCATACTTACGATACGATACTCTGCTTAAGAAGCCTTAGGATATACATTTCCTTGCACAACATTATATTCATTCCTATGGTCTAGCCTCATCCAATACCGGTTATGGTTTTGTTATCACGGTTGTACGGGCATGGAGAGCTACGGCTAGAGTCGCGGTCAGCATGAGCTCGTCATGGACGTGGACTGACCAAAGCGTGATTCTAGGGACATACGATTGCAGAGAGGCGTCATTTTATTGTGTTTCGCGCCATGAGCGTTTGATGGATCGCTGTTATGAGATTTCTCGGACGTGCAGATCAGCACCATAGGATTGAGCCACTGATAAAGGCCGGCCAGATTTTGATGACCGTTGATATATCACTTGTTCATGATGATTGAGGCACTGTTTAGCATGCAGGAGAATGAGTCGGTTGTTATTGCGAACGATGAGATATCACCCCAGATGTTGGAGCTATTGCAGTACTAGTTTATACTCAGAGATATGATAGATGGTCGCTAGTCACACGAGGGTAGAGACTAGGACATGTGATTCGTTCGCTTACCCTGATGCGAGGCCATCAGATTGATTGATTCTAGCTTGAGGAGACTTCACACGGATACGTTGGGAGTCGATAGAGACGATCGAATGTCAGAAACCCATTTTCCAAGTTTAAAGCATTTGAAGAAAACATGCAAGTAACTCTACGGACCCTCTAGAAGAATGAAACCCTAACTCGACATAATGACCATGTGAAAGCCTTTGAACCTTCGGGTTTGCTGCAGTTCCGCGGTGCCATTAATGAGGCTTGGGTTTGCCCTTCTACGGTTGGTTCATAGGTGTTGTGGTATGTACTCGATATTATTAAACTGTACCCAAGATGTTGATCTCTTAGGGGATTATGAGGTTTTGACGAGTCGATCGGATGGTTCGACATCTTTCGGATATCATGTGATAGGATGCATTGCTTGAGAGGCTCCAGATACGAGTATAGCCGTTGGAGCGCAGTCCATACAGCCATGAAGAGACGAGTCCGAAGCAGTCGACATTAGAGAAAAGTGGAGTAAGAGGTTCGTATGATATCTTGATGAGATGACATTCCACTCCGACGACATTAGAGATGTGACACGCATACAGAGGCGTTACATATGAATGTATCTTCCAGAAAGAGTCATGATGAGTATGCAGCCGTCCCGGAACAAGAAATAGATATAGTAAAAGATGATAACTTGTGGGCAGTTCAGCAGAAACGAGGTTTGGGGAAAGACCTTGACAGGACCTTTCTGGGATACTATACGAGAAGTGTAACATTTTCAAAAAGATAAGATATTAATTTTGGGAATTTTTATAATTTAATATTATTTTATTGAATATTTTAATATTTTGGAATTATTAAATGCAAATAAATAGGAAAAATGTTAGAAAAATTATGGAAAATTCTAAAATAGGGTAAATGAAAGAATTATGCCCTTTCTAAGTTTAATTGACTAGTTATATGCTTAATTAGTGCTAATCGCGATTAAAAAGCGCTAATCGGATTTTTGGCAATTTTTTGCAAAGCATGCACATATCACTTTTTCACACTTGTGTTACATTTTTATTTGTCATGGTTCTTTTGGGTTTACTATTTAAGTGAGAAAGGTTTTTAAAAGAAAAAGAAAATGGGAAAATAAGAATAAAGAAATTGAGTTGGTGAGAAGAGAGGTATGGGGCACCTTTGACTTAAACCCTTAGCCATTTCCCTCCATCCCCTCACACATCTCTCTCCCTCTTCAGCCATGGCTGCTGCTGCTGCTCCTCACTTCCCTCCCCTCTTCAACCCCTCTAAACACATTCAAAACAACACTAAAACCCTACCCCCATATCACTAAAAGGATGCACAAGCTCAAGACCTACACGATGGACCAAGAAAGCATAGATTTTGGCCACTAGAGGCAACTCAAGAAAATTCTTGAGTTGCCAAATGAGGTATTTTCTGGATCATTAGCTTGGTTTATGCATTACTTATACCCCCATGTTTAGTTTAGAACCGATATTGTTGATTTTGTGGAGTTAAAGAAAACCTAGTTAGGGTTTGAGGGAAACTTGTGTTGTATTGTGAAATTGAGCTCAGTTGAGCTTATATAAACACCCTAGTGTATGAACCTAGACCCTAACCTGAAGCCAAAAACCAGAATACGGATTTTAGAAACCGATATCGGAAAATTTGTGCAATCTGTAATGAGTATATTGAATCTGCTATCACCCGAGACACCCTAAAATAAAATTGATTGGACAGTAGTATGTGCAGGCACCCAGGAAGCTACCACCAAGACCCCAGCCCCTAACTCCCTTACCCGGCCGCCAATTAATCCTTTTTGGCCGCAAATTGCGGCCTGGGTCCCACCATTTTGGCTCGTATTGGTTTTGTAGCTCCTACATGTTCATGTTAGACCCCTGGTATATATAGATTTGTATAAAGTGACCTAGGGTGAAATCTGGGACATATTTCCTAAGTTGCTGTTTTGGATTCGTGTTTCCGTATTCCGTATTTTTGATTCTGCAATTGTGGATTGTGTTTTGCCTCGACTATTTGGCGTTTATACGACGATATAGAGGATTTGTTGATGGTCTTGAAGGCGTGCCATGGGTTCTAACCTACAGGCCCCTTATCGTGTCGTTTTGGGTTTCATGTGCCGTTTTAGCTTTGGGTTGGTTTTAATGCGCATATGCAATACTTTGATATGTAGGTACTCATGAAGACTTCGGGACGACAAGCAAGCGTGTGGCGACATCCACATATAAAGACGCAAGGTGAGTAGATTATATCTACTGGGGGAAGTCGGGTGGATGGCGTATAGCACCCCCGCAGTCCGTAGTTGGTATACTATATGTTATGCTTGATAGTACAGCGTGTCAGGGATATTGTGTTAGGTGTAGTATGGATAGCTTAGGGTTAGAAGTTAACTAGTATAGCTCATAGTCGCGAACCCTAGAATAGGTTTACACCCACACGCACATCCTTGCATATTCACTATACTTACACGGTGTTGATGATGATATTGGATGACATTTGGAGATGAGTCGATGATATTGGGCTTTGTGCCGCGAGATCGGAGATGTGATATGATTCGTATTTGGGATACGACATGTGATTCTTGCGGGCTTGGGATGTGTGTTTACCCAGGCATTCATACTTAGTAGATGGTATCAGTTGTACTAGACTTAGATCAGTACCCCAGAGTATGTGAGATAATGATGGTGATACCTGATAATTGTTGAGAGGAATAAGAATATTGAACGTACCTAGTTAATGGGATGCCGTATGACGACTTACCGTACGAGCCTATATTGATGATTGATCCGTACTCATGACATGAGGATTGGCATATGATATACTGTATCGTACGCGATACTATTGAGGCGGGATCACCGACTATTATATATATCGACTCAGACTTAGGTGGTGTCCTTACCCCTCCTGATTTACTTAATACTTAGATCTGTAGTTGCACAGTAGATGTTAGACTAGACCCGAGTCATTCTTTTTCAAATGGTATAACCGCATGACATGTACATATGGGTGTAGATTCTTTACTGTTACGTCGATTATTCGATGCCCACTTATTCCCGCTATTCACATTTCTTGCATATGTTTACTGCTATATTACTATTATGTTGATAGGACACTAGCACCATTATCAATGATGCGTATGTTCCACGTACACTTGCTTGCCGGCTCACACACTTCTTCATCGATAATTGCCATGTCACGACACAGTAGCATTATTGCACCAGGATATGACCTAGTATGCGCATACTATTATTTCCATGTTGCAGGATATAGTGTTATACTTGCACTTCATTTAGATGACACATACCCATACTTGTACACATATATCGACAATTATTCATTTACCAAATTATTCTACGGCTCGCATTGCATTGCATGCTCATACGTTAATGATTCATATTCCTTGTGCACATGCCTTTACGTAGTTGCATGCTTATATTAGTGTTCTTGTTGCATGTATCATAATTCATGGATTTCACACTGTGATATGGTTGCATATGATGATTCTAGATTGTTTTACTCCTGCATATATATATCAGTGGTATGGGACGCTGAAATATATATGTGTACCCCTAGAGTATATATATATTAGTGGTATGGGACGCTGATATATATATATACGCATACTTAAATATATCATCACGATGATCTATGTAAATTTACATATGCATTATGAGCTCGATTGGAGAGGAGCCTATGAGCTCGGAGCCTATGAGCTCGATTGGAGAGGAGCCTATGTGCTCGGAGCCTATGAGCTCGATGTGCTCGGAGCCTATGTGCTCGGAGCCTATGAGCTCGATTGGAGATGAGCCGATGAGCTCGGAGCCTATGAGCTCGATGTGAGAGGAGCCTATGAGCTCGGAGCCTATGAGCTCGATGGAGAGGAGCCTATGAGCTCGGAGCCTATGAGCTCGATTGGAGAGGAGCCTATGTGCTCGGAGCCTATGAGCTCGATTGGAGAGGAGCCTATGTGCTCGGGGCCTTATGGTCGATGGTATATTATATCTCCCCTACCCCACACTTATTGTATATGCATTGCATCACATATTAGTAGTACCTGACAGAGTACCTTTATGAATGTCGCATACATGTCGGATACATGATATATGTGTTTCATTCATATTGAGATATATAGTTTGTGTCAATGCTCGACATTGATTTTCTGATGATTTCATTCACGATATCTCCTGTTTTCATTTTTCCGCATACATACATCATATTTGTCATATATTGTTACGTGAGGCACTGGTACGAGTACTTGGCACTACACTTATGCTCATATGTTACATTGCCACTTTACTATGCTTCAAACTTATTCATTTGAGTTTTATATTATCTACTGATCGTTTTGACCTAGGATTATGTCTTGCATTCGATTCTGCTTGTAGATATTTTCTATTCACGAGTTGGCAACTCACCCCCGTTGTGCCACAGTTCTTGCAGGGCTTGCCGTACAGGTTCCATAGCGGCACTTCTGGCACACTGCTTTCCTTTGCGGGTGATTTGCTTGTCAGGTGGGTTCCTTCTATCAGAACCGCCGTTGTACTTGTATTATTCTTTGTATCTAGAAATTCCATCAACCAAAACCTTGTATATTGTTTCAGACTCAGACACTAGTGATGTATTATTTCGACCTTAGAGTCGAGCTTAGTAGTGTTGCAATTTTCATGCTTATCTGGGTTTCTTTTAAATTTTGATCCTCGCTATTCGGCGTTGTATAGTGTATTGCTTGTTGTTTATTTATCCTTAAAATGGTTTTAGGTTTCTGGGCTTTGGCTTACTTGGATCAGATGGAGTCCTATAGACTTCATATGGTTCAAGGGCCAGTCACGTGCTCTTTCGGGTCGTGACAAAGTTGGTATCAGAGCGCTAGGTTGACCTTGGTTCGAGTCTAAGTTTGACTATGTTGAGCCTAGGGCGTTATATATATACGGAACTTAGGCTTGACCTTACGGAACTTAGACTTAGTCGAGGGGGGTATTAGACCCGAACTTTCGTCGTGAAGGATGACCCTTGGTTGATGGAATAGGTGACTAAAGTAGAGTGACATACCGTTGGTATGTTCCGCGGCATACTTACGACACGCCACTCCGCTTAAGGAACCTAAGGATGTACATATTTTCGAGATCAGTGATTCTCTTTACATCCATGATTATACATCCATTTGAGATCCCCGATTCTATTAGTTTCATGACCATACCTCCATTGATGCTGTTCCTTCCTATGATCATGTATCCACTCTGGATCTGTTGTTCTCTTTCTTGCCATTGATCTGCTCTCTTCGATACTCGATTGAGGTTCCTGTCACCATGTTTGAGCGCAGTTTGGGCTGCTGCTAGGGTTACGGTCAGGGCGAGCTCGTCTGGTACGAGGGCCGACCATTGTGTTTTCTGGTGACATGGGAACGTCTCGAGTTAGTATTGGTGATTGTGACCTCTAGTTGAGGCGAGTGCTTGGTTTTGCACCAGATGATCGGGGCATTGTTAGAGCTGCCAGTTGAGAGAGGACTGTCGATGTACAGCATACCTCAGAGATTACGATGTCGCCTACCGTGCAGACAGATGGACCAGCTGTTGCTGAGATTGACAGGATGTTGATTCCGGAGCTTACGAGCTGAGATCGCCGGAGCTTCTAGGCAGATTTGAGACAGATGATAGCTAGTCTACCCGATTTGAGAGACGAAGGTGATTCGTCCGATTTATGCGCCGGAGCAGGCCCAGATGAGTTGAAGATTTCCAGTGTGGAGAGTCTTACTCCGATCTAGAGCAGACCGATTCAGAGATGACCGCCAATGTATTGCCTTTCCTGGAGGATTGAGTCGCTGCTCGGCGTACAGGCAAATGAGCCAGTGTTGCTGCAAATGACGAGATATCGCCGAGATGGTTGGGGCTACTGCAGCATGAGCATGTACTTAGTGATATGATGGACGGTCGCTAGTCACCTGAGGATGAATGACTAGGACAGGTGTTCGTTCGCTTACCCCGATGCGAGGCCATCAGATAGATTGTTTCCAGCTAGAGACGACTTCACGCAGGTTCGTTGAGAGTCGATAGAGACGATCGAATGTCAGGAGCCCATTTTCCAAGTTTAAAGTATACGGAAAGACATGCAGGTGATTCTATGGACCCTCTAGAAGAATGAAACCCTAACTCGACTTAATGACCGTGTGAAAGCCTTTGAACCTTAGGGTTTGCGGCAGTTCCGCGGCGCCATTAGTGAGGCTTGGGTTTGCCCTTCTACGGCTGGACCACCGACGCTGTGGCATGTACTCGATACTATTAAACTGTACCCATGATGTTGATCTCTTGGGGGATTAAGAGGTTCTGACGAGTCGATCGGATGATTCGACATCATTCGGATATCAGGTGGTGGGATGCATTGCTGGGGATACTCCAGATACGAGGATAGCAGTTGGAGCACAGTCCATGCAGCCATGATGAGACGAGTCCGAATCAGTCGACAGTGAAGCAGAGTGAAGAAAGGAGTTCGTAAGATATTTCGACGAGATGACGTCCCACTCCGCTGACATCAGAGATGTGATACGCACCCAGAGGCGTGGTATATGGATATATCTTCCAGAAAGAAGCCCGATAAGTATGCAGCCGTTCCGGAATGAGAATTTGCTTCAGCAATGGATGGTGACTTCCGGGCAATTCGGCAGGATTGAGATTTGAGAGGGAGACCTCGACAGGACCTTTCTAGAAAACGATATGAGAAGACCTAGACCCAGGGGTGGTCATGTTGCGCACACCAGTAGGCCAGAGTTCGGCATCGTCGACGAGGTAGTTGACCAGGTTCGGATAAAGGAACTTACCCAGATGCATTGCGAATTGATCAAGGATGGACGAGTATTGTGAATTCCTCCGATGGTTGGGACGCGTTTCCGAGGACCTGTTTGGCCAGACATCTTATACAGAATGATGAAGCTACAGAGTACGCGATTTCGAGTCCGTGTGAAAGATTTCGGATTGACCGTGGCCGAGAACAGTGCACTGCGTAGATAGCATGGCGTGACGTCATATTGGTCGACGATAGAGACAAGTGGAACCAGAGGTTCGTGTGAGACACTGACGAGCTGTCATTACTTTCCGTCGAGACCAGAGACGTGATGTGCTTACAGAAGCGTTGGGATGCGACCAGTTTCCGAGAAATGTTGTGCTGAGGACACAGATGTCTATCAAGCGAGAAGAGATAGTGCAGGAGAGCTAGCCTCCGTACAGTTCGGCTTAGGCAAGATCGGAAGAGACCTTGAGCAGTATTCCTTCCAGGACATTGCTGCAATGATGTTTGCATCCAGGATCAGATGTGTGATGTGCATCCAGAGAGCCAGAGGTCGACGCCAGTGATATGCTGCCTTACGAGTGGTCATGAGGATTGACCGAGAGGTGACCAGAGAAGTGCCAGAACGGAATCGTCCCCGTTAGCACACCGGACAGGGCCGATGGGCCGATTGACTGCGAGATAGGTAATCCGCAAAGAAAATAAGGACCCAGAGTCAGAGGACGCCAGACCGTGAGCAAGAGGCAAGTAGATATCCTGCGCTGCTAGCAGTGGATGCACCGACTCCTTCTCGACCTTGAAGGAGGAACTACCGACGACGGTATTTATGATTGTGATTTTGTGATTCGATTATCACGTATCCGTCGTTTTGGATTTCGGTATTTTGGGCATTCTGTTTGCATGATTTAGTTTTGATGACTGAGTTTCACGATATTTGTTTCATGCACCCACTGGATATTTATGTTTTGCGCATCGTTATTACGTTTGAGATATTGATTGAGATTTCACGCCTATCTTATGCAGTGATTTGATTTACACTTCCGGCATAGTTTTCATGCACCTTCAGTGTTTTAATACACGATTTTGGTGCACGCCAGATGCACTAAATCGGGATTCTTCGTGCATGTCACATGCACCTGATTTTTTCTGTCAGGCACACACGTTGCCTACGACAGATGTTTCGTGCACACCAGTTGCACCTAGATGTTGTTTTGTACACCTGTTTGACACATATATGGATTTTGATTCCTTGCGCACCAGACGCATAGGATATTCTTATATATGCATTTTGGGGATTGATTTCTAGTAGAGCAGTACATTTTTATGATATTCTTTATGTATTGATGTCTTCGGAGCCCCGACAAATTGGATTATTACTGAAATTGTTTTAGTATTGGGGGTTTAAATTTAAATTCGGGGACCGAATTTTTTTAAGGGGGGTAGATTGTAACATTTTCAAAAAGATAAGATATTAATTTTGGGAATTTTTATAATTTAATATTATTTTATTGAATATTTTAATATTTTGGAATTATTAAATGCAAATAAATAGGAAAAATGTTAGAAAAATTATGGAAAATTCTAAAATAGGGTAAATTAAAGAATTATGCCCTTTCTAAGTTTAATTGACTAGTTATATGCTTAATTAGTGCTAATCGCGATTAAAAACCGCTAATCGGATTTTTGGCAATTTTGTGCAAAGCATGCACATATCACTTTTTCACACTTGTGTTACATTTTTATTTGTCATGGTTCTTTTGGGTTTACTATTTAAGTGAGAAAGGTTTTTAAAAGAAAAAGAAAATGGGAAAATAAAAATAAAGAAATTGAGGTTGGTGAGAAGAGAGGTATGGGGCACCTTTGACTTAAACCCTTAGCCATTTCCCTCCATCCCCTCACACATCTCTCTCTCTCTTCAGCCATGGCTGCTGCTGCTGCTCCTCACTTCCCTCCCCTCTTCAACCCCTCTAAACACATTCAAAACAACACTAAAACCCTACCCCCATTTCACTAAAAGGATGCACAAGCTCAAGACCTACACGATGGACCAAGAAAGCATGGATTTTGGCCACTAGAGGCAACTCAAGAAAATTCTTGAGTTGCCAAATGAGGTATTTTCTGGATCATTAGCTTGGTTTATGCATTACTTATACCCCCATGTTTAGTTTAGAACCGATATTGTTGATTTTGTGGAGTTAAAGAAAACCTAGTTAGGGTTTGAGGGAAACTTGTGTTGTATTGTGAAATTGAGCTCAGTTGAGCTTATATAAACACCCTAGTGTATGAACATAGACCCTAACCTGAAGCCAAAAACCAGAATACGGATTTTAGAAACCGATATCGGAAAATTTGTGCAATCTGTAATGAGTATATTGAATCTTCTATCACCCGAGACACCTTAAAATAAAATTGATTGGACAGTAGTATGTGCAGGCACCCAGGAAGCTACCACCAAGACCCCAGCCACTAACTCCCTTACCCGGCCGCCAATTAATCCCTTTTGGCCGCAAATTGCGGCCTGGGTCCCACCATTTTGGCTCGTATTGGTTCTGTAGCTCCTACATGTTCATGTTAGACCCCTGGTATATATAGATTTGTATAAAGTGACCTAGGGTGAAATCTGGGACATATTTCCTAAGTTGTTGTTTTGGATTCGTGTTTCCGTATTCCGTATTTTTGATTCTGCAATTGTGGATTGTGTTTTGCCTCGACTATTTGGCGTTTATACGACGATATAGAGGATTTGTTGATGGTCTTGAAGGCGTGCCATGGGTTCTAACCTACAGGCCCCTTATCGTGTCGTTTTGGGTTTCATGTGCCGTTTTAGCTTTGGGTTGGTTTTAATGCGCATATGCAATACTTTGATATGTAGGTACTCATGAAGACTTCGGGACGATAAGCAAGCGCGTGGCGACATCCACATATAAAGACGCAAGGTGAGTAGATTATATCTACTGGGGGAAGTCGGGTGGATGGCGTATAGCACCCCCGCAGTCCGTAGTTGGTATACTATATGTTATGCTTGATAGTACAGCGTGTCAGGGATATTGTGTTAGGTGTAGTATGGATAGCTTAGGGTTAGAAGTTAACTAGTATAGCTCATAGTCGCGAACCCTAGAATAGGTTTACACCCACACGCACATCCTTGCATATTCACTATACTTACACGGTGTTGATGATGATATTGGATGACATTTGGAGATGAGTCGATGATATTGGGCTTTGTGCCGCGAGATCGGAGATGTGATATGATTCGTATTTGGGATACGACATATGATTCTTGCGGGCTTGGGATGTGTGTTTACCCAGGCATTCATACTTAGTAGATGGTATCAGTTGTACTAGACTTAGATCAGTACCCCAGAGTATGTGAGATAATGATGGTGATACCTGATAATTGTTGAGAGGAATAAGAATATTGAACGTACCTAGTTAATGGGATGCCGTACGATGACTTACCGTACGAGCCTATATTGATGATTGATCCGTACTCATGACATGAGGATTGGCATATGATATACTGTATCGTACGCGATACTATTGAGGCGGGATCACCGACTATTATATATATCGACTCAGACTTAGGTGGTGTCCTTACCCCTCCTGATTTACTTAATACTTAGATCTGTAGTTGCACAGTAGATGTTAGACTAGACCCGAGTCATTCTTTTTCAAATGGTATAACCGCATGACATGTACATATGGGTGTAGATTCTTTACTGTTACGTCGATTATTCGATGTCCGCTTATTCCCGCTATTCACATTGCTTGCATATGTTTACTGCTATATTACTAGTATGTTGATAGGACACTAGCACCATTATCGATGATGCGTATGTTCCACGTACACTTGCTTGCCGGCTCACACACTTCTTCATCGATAATTGCCATGTCACTACACAGTAGCATTATTGCACCAGGATATGACCTAGTATGCGCATACTATTATTTCCATGTTGCAGGATATAGTGTTATACTTGCACTTCATTTAGATGACACATACCCATACTTGTACACATATATCGACAATTATTCATTTACCAAATTGTTCTACGGCTCGCATTGCATTGCATGCTCATACGTTAATGATTCATATTCCTTGTGCACATGCCTTTACGTAGTTGCATGCTTATATTAGTGTTCTTGTTGCATGTATCATAATTCATGGATTTCACACTGTGATATGGTTGCATATGATGATTCTAGATTGTTTTACTCCTGCATATATATATCAGTGGTATAGGACGCTGAAATATATATGTGTACCCCTAGAGTATATATATATTAGTGGTATGGGACGCTGATATGTATATATACGCATACTTAAATATATCATCACGATGATCTATGCAAATTTACATATGCATTATGAGCTCGATTGGAGAGGAGCCTATGAGCTCGGAGCCTATGAGCTCGATTGGAGAGGAGCCTATGTGCTCGGAGCCTATGAGCTCGATGTGAGAGGAGCCTATGTGCTCGGAGCCTATGAGCTCGATTGGAGAGGAGCCGATGAGCTCGGAGCCTATGAGCTCGATGTGAGAGGAGCCTATGAGCTCGGAGCCTATGAGCTCGATGGAGAGGAGCCTATGAGCTCGGAGCCTATGAGCTCGATTGGAGAGGAGCCTATGTGCTCGGAGCCTATGAGCTCGATTGGAGAGGAGCCTATGTGCTCGGGGCCTTATGGTCGATGGTATATTATATCTCCCCTACCCCACACTTATTGTATATGCATTGCATCACATATTAGTAGTACCTGACAGAGTACCTTCATGAATGTCGCATACATGTCGGATACATGATATATGTGTTTCATTGATATTGAGATATATAGTTTGTGTCAATGCTCGACATTGATTTTCTGATGATTTCATTCACGATATCTCCTGTTTTCATTTTTCCGCATACATACATCATATTTGTTATATATTGTTACGTGAGGCACTGGTACGAGTACTTGGCACTACACTTATGCTCAGATGTTACATTGCCACTTTACTATGCTTCAAACTTATTCATTTGAGTTTTATATTATCTACTGATCGTTTTGACCTAGGATTATGTCTTGCATTCGATTCTGCTTGTAGATATTTTCTATTCACGAGTTGGCAACTCACCCCCGTTGTGCCACAGTTCTTGCAGGGCTTGCCGTACAGGTTCCATAGCGGCACTTCTGGCACACTGCTTTCCTTTGCGGGTGATTTGCTTGGCAGGTGGGTTCTTTCTATCAGAACCGCCGTTGTACTTGTATTATTCTTTGTATCTAGAAATTCCATCAACCAAAACCTTGTATATTGTTTCAGACTCAGACACTAGTGATGTATTATTTCGACCTTAGAGTCGCGCTTAGTAGTGTTGCAGTTTTCATGCTTATCTGGGTTTCTTTTAAATTTTGATCCTCGCTATTCGGCGTTGTATAGTGTATTTCTTGTTGTTTATTTATCCTTAAAATGGTTTTAGGTTTCTGGGCTTTGGCTTACTTGGATCAGATGGAGTCCTATAGACTTCATATGGTTCAAGGGACAGTCACGTGCTCTTTCGGGTCGTGACAAGAAGACTTGGACCCAGGATCAGTCATATTGCACACACCCAGCAGGACAAAGTTCAGCATCGTCGACGAGACATGTTATGAGTGACCATAAGAGTTGGCCAGAGATCTTTAAAGGATGTGCCAGAGCGGACTACTTCCATTATTGTTTCCATTTTGGACCGTTGAGCCGAGAAGCTATGTACTTAGCAATTCGCAGTGAGAGACGAGACCCTAAGGGCACCAAGCGACGGGCCATGATCAGGAGGCAAGTAGATATCTTGCTCTGCTAGCATTGGGTGCACCGACACTGTAACAACCTAGTTCATTTATACCAATTCCAGTTCTCGTATTTCCTTATTTGTAGTATTTTCTTGATTTATCGTGTTTTGGGTGCAAATGGTATTTTACATTTTATATTGCATTCGACCCGACCCGCTAGCTTGAACTTGTTTGATTCATATTTATAAATTACCCTGACTTTTTACGTAGACTGTGCATTTTCATGTTTAGTGCATACTGGCATTTTATCTGGCATTGCATCTTTTACCATATAACATTTTAAGTCACGTAAAATAATTTAAAATTACATAACATGGCCTGCATGATACCCCTAACCCCGTGGTAGCATCCGCGCATCTTGTTCTCGTCCCGTTCAATGAAACGGACGTGTTTGGATGGCTATGCGCACATACGTGCATCCGTTCTTGGGGGTATGCATTTTCGTTACCTGAGCATTCATTTTGAATTTTGAAGGTCGCATATATTTTTCATATTTTAAATCTGAATTTTTAGACCCGACCCGGACATGTTTTGGAGTAAGTTTGTAATTGCCAAAATCTCAAAACTTACTAATATTATATTCTAATATATTCAAACTGTTAACAAAATTTAAAACAAACAAAATATATTTTAAATTATATTCTATACCTAATTCTCTCAGATCTCTCCAATATCTTTCTCTCTCTCTTCACTCTATATTTATTATACATTAATTTTATATTAACCGCATATATTTTTCTCAGCCTCCCTCTCTCTTCTCTCTTTCTTTCTCTCTTCCCTTTTCTCTCTCTCCCCACTAAATCCAATTTTCTTTCTCCTCACTGTTCATTCTCTCCTCTCTCTCTCCTCTCGATCTCGCTCTCTCTCTATCTCTCTCCTCACTCTCTCCTCTTGATCTCGCTCTCTCTATCTCTCCTCTCTCTCAGATCCTTTCTCTCTCCCTCCCAGCTTTCTCTCTCTCTCTCCCCTATATTTATTTTTGTTATTTTTCTTCCTAATCATTTTCTCAGAGCCCACAGTCTCTCCTCCTCGTCTTTTTTTCTCTCTTCTTCGTGACGAGAACCAAACCCTAACCCTAGCCTCGCGTAACACCGCAGTCGCCCTCAACGTCCTCGCCTTCATCCCCTAATCATCTCCTCCCCTCTTCTTCCTCTCTTTTCCTTCGCCTTCCGCTCACGAGAACTCCCCCGAGAAAACCCTTCTCCCATGAACCCAAACCCTAGCCACCTCCATCCTCGTCGTCGTCACCATCACCTCACCCTGCGACCACCATCTCCGCCACCTTTCTCTCCTCTCCACTTCCTCCTTCATCTCGACCTCGACTTCACCCTAATATACCCCTGCACCCTAAGTTTCCGGCCACTGCACCCATCTCCGCCTTACCTTGCCTCGCCTTTGCCGACCCCCTCGTCACCGCCCTCATCATCGACTCCGACTCCTAACACCACCACCACCATCCTCGGCTCTTCCCTGCACACCTAACCTTGATCCGATCCCTGCAAGAACTCGACCTCCTAGCCTCACCTGCACACTTGCCGGAGTCCGATCCATCGCCTTCGTCGCCTTCTTCTCGGCCCAGAACCCCAGACCCCAAGACACCATCACCCACTTCCTCTCTTCTCCCTCTTCTTCTTCTTTCTTCTTTTTCTCTTCTTCTTCTTTCTTCTTTTTCTTTTCTTGAATTCTTGATTCCGGTGATCGCCGGAGCCGTGACCGCCGCTGCCGTTCCAGTCGACCCTGTGGACGTACCTTACCTGCGGGATCACCCTCTTGCATTGCTTGGACCCGTCCCGTATGTCATGCGTGCATTGCGACGTTTTGCCGACGACGGACGTGCCGTACGCATCCATTTCTTGATCCATCGAGGCAAGTTTATCTTGCTGCATGCTACATTACATTTTATGCATCTATTTTAATAAATATAATGATTGAATTTCAAACCGAGCACCCAAAGTACTCGTTTCATAATTTTTACAATGACTGTATGCATCCATTCATATCATTTCAAATCTAGGTCATGAAAACTTATCTTGTTACATATTATACTATCATTTATTACATCAAATTGAATAGTTACATTTCATATTGCTTAGTTATATATTTCGCACATGTTAGTTTATCATTTTACGGTTATATGATGTCTGTTTGCATCCATATCATATAGAATACATATAGCTGCATTCACAGATCTCGTTAATAACCCAATATTGTTGTTTTAATACCCCATGTTTAATAAAGTGCAATCTAATTAGTTTTAGAACTATTAAGTGTAACCCTAATCGATAGTATGCATCCATGTCTTTGACTTTCTATCTATGTGCATACCATTCATGTTAGTTCATTTCATTAGTACTCTATACTTGATTTTTGGTACACCCATACTTGTTACAGTTTGATTATGAGCACCCACTCGACACTTGTGCACTACCTGACATGACCTGATACACTACTACTGACATGACATGATACTTATGTACTACTTGACACGACTTGATACATGTACACCACCTGACATGACCTGATGTACCACAGCTTGACATGTTACCTGATCTTGTTACTAATGCCGACAGTCTTGACTTGTTGTCCTTACGGACATTTCCTGTTGTCTCTACAGACAAACATGTTCCTGCTTGATCCTGTGTTGGTATTAGTCTCAGATTTATAAATACTTGACTTACACACATGACTTGGGGGTATGGGGAAATCAAGAATGTAGCTGAACGTAACTCAAAAGGCTATTACATCATTTTACCATGGTCCCGTAGGGAATGAATGGGACATAGACTCACAGTCTATTACATCATTTTACCGTGGTCCCGTGGGAAATGAACGGGGCATAGACCGATGAGTTACGATGAGGATTACATTAATTGATTTCGAATAACTTTAGAGTAGATAACCCTATAGCACAATTTAGACTACTCACTGCACTTCACCTGTTCATATCCTGTTCACTGATATATATATATATATATATATATATATATATATATTCATGTTACTATTTACTTGTTATTGGTGACTTGTTACTGTTCATACTCCATGCCTACATATCCCATTATATCCTGCTTGCTTAGAATTATTGATATTATGACGCACTGACGTCTGGGTTTTGCATGGCCTAGATCCTCTTTCTCTGTCACAAGCCGTTCAGGAGTATCTCAGTCAACAGGCCGAGTATTGAAGACTTGTTAGTAGTCTAGTATAGTTTCCTTTCAGCATTATTTTATTTCCTGATGTGAGCCCGTATTTTGGGACGTACATTCCAGATTATTATTGTATTGGATCTTTTTGCTTCCGCATTATTTTATTCTTGAATCGTTATTCTGGCTCAAGGACATGTATTAGATAGTTGTTTATTATTGTTCTTGATATCTCTACAGCCGTAATGTGACTGTGGAGGGATATTTCCTACCCACAGGTAGCATGATTGGCTCTGTCACGTGCCTATCTTAGCGCACTCTGGGAAGCGGGGCGTGACAGGGTTTGTTTGGTATCAGAGCCATAGGATCTAGGTTAATCGAGTTTGATTCTTTTGTAGTTGGGTATTGGACCCAATACACGAATCAGAATACTCATGATTAGGAACATGTCCTGCCACTTTACCATCTTGCCATTCTTGAATCTTAACTCCCTCCTGATCCTTACCTTGACGATATGCAAACTTCTTTGCATCTCGACTTGAAACTTTTGGTTCCCTATTGTTTATCTCTAGAATTTGGGCGACTTGAGTGGAGTTATGTGATTGTAACTATGTTCCGCGGCATGGTTACAATGCGGTACTCTATTTAAGCAACTTGGAGTTCTAGTCTTGATTCATATCTTTGATTCATGATTATCATTCATCGCAAAATTTTGAATATTGTTCATCATACTAATCCTCTTTGGTGTATTGGTTGCAGAATCATGACGGACAGAAGTTTGAAGACGTACCAGAAACGTGTGGATGACGCCGCCTTACTTGGAGTAATTTTTGGCTTGCTACAGAACCAAAAACGGCAGACTGAGCTGAACCAGCGACAAGCCGAAACTTTTCAGGAAGGTTTGCGAACTGTCCAGCAGTCCGTAAACAATATTGTGGCCAAATCAATAGAGCGTGTGGGTACCGTGGCGGATTTCAGGAGACTTGGTCCGTCTGTTTTCACTAGTCTGGAGGAGTCGTTGCCAGCAGAGCAGTGGCTAGTCGATACGGAGAATTTGCTCGTTGCGGCACAGATTCCAGAGGACAAGAGAGTGGATGTAGTACGCATCCAATTGGTAGACTATGCCCGTGAATGGTGACTTATTGAAGAGACCCGCTTGCCCAAGCCGATCAGTTGGGAAGATTTTTTGAAGAGCTTCTTGGAGAAGGTCTTCCCGCAGACTGCACGGGAGGAAATGGAAGAAAGGTTTATCAGTTTGAAGCAGAATGGAGGATCCATGGATGCACATGCGGCTGAGTGGACACGGCTCAGTCGTTTCGCTGGACCTTTGGTGGCCAAAGAAGCTGATAGGGCACGAAGGTTTATGCGCAGTTTGGACGTGAAAATCCAGAGGCACATTATATCTCTGGGATTGACCACTTTCTCGCAAGTGCTTAAAGCATCCAGGGAGTAGCAGAGTTTATCATTGAAGACTGAGGGCACGCAGCAGCAGGCAGTTGTGGTACAGAAGCCGGCATTTACACCAAACCAAACGCATACACGCAGAGGTATTCCGGTGAATAGGCGTGGCGTTATACCAATGAAGAAGCCAGTTTTGCCCAAGCAAAAAGGAAGGGTGTTGTGCGATTACTGCCAACGACCGGGTCATTTCTGGAAAGATTGTCGAAGGAGACTTGGACTTTGTCTTATTTGTGGATCAGCTGATCATACCACTGATACTTGTCCGTCAAAGCTTCGCACGAAAGATGATGTTCAGAGGCCACCGCAGAAGCAGTTTCAGGAGCAGAAGCAGTTGTCTCAGGGACCCAATCAAGCTCGAGCCTTACCCTGACGGCTGAAGAGGCCAAGGATTCAGATGAAGTTGTTCAGGTATCCTACTTATTCGTGATTTTTCCCGCACTAGCATTATTCGATTCTAGTGCATCCTATTATTTTGTGTCGTCCAAGAGTACTGCTACACACTCGATTACTTGCACGACCCTGTCTAGTTGTTGGGACATACACACTGGGAATGGGAAGATCATAGCTAGTAGAGAATATAAGGATTGTTCTGTAGTTACTTGCGGACGGGAGTTTTTCGCAGATTTCTTGGAGATTGATACCGGTAGTTATGAAGTTGTCTTAGAAATTGATGGTCTCACTTTCCACGCTCACATTGATTGTAGGGCAAAGAAAGCGAATTTCCAGATTCCCGGACATCCAGAGGTTGTTTTGGAGTTAGCAGTTCTGTCAGACCAATCGAGTTTAGGGCTAAGACGACAAACAATGTTCCTTCATCAATAGAAGTTGAAGCGCCAGCTGTGGTTCGAGATTTCATGGACGTGTTCGAGGATGTAATACCCTAGTTCATTTATACCAGTTCTAGTCAAGTATTTCTTTATTTATGGCAGTTTCTTGGTTTACTGTGTTTTGGGTACAAATAGTATTTTGACATCTGTATTTGCATCCGACCCAACCCACATGCTTGAAACCTGTCTTGATTCATGTTTATGGTTTATCCTGACTTGTTACGTAGACTTGTGCACTTTCATAAATGTTGCATACTCGCATTTTATCTAGCAATTGCATTTTACAATATAACATTTAAGTCGCATAAAATAGTTTAAAAATATATTGCATGGCCTGCATGATACCCCTGACCCTGTGGTAGCATCCGCGCATCTTGTTCTCATCCCGTTCAGTGAAACGGACTTGTTTGGATGGCTACGCGCACATACGTGCATCCGTTCTTGGGGGTATGCATTTTCGTTACCCGGATATCCAACTTTAATTTTGGTCGATATGTATATTTTTCGTATTTTAAAACTGAATTTTAGACCCGACCCGGGCATGTTTTGGACTATGTTTGTATTTACCAGAATATCAAATTTTATTTATATAATATTAATTTTATAAATTGATACAAATTAAAATTTAGTTAACTAATAAAAGATTTTTTTAAATTTAAATCTAAACTAATTTTCTAACAAACTAACAGCCCCTTTCTCTCTCTCTCTCTCTCGTGACTCTCTCTCTCTCTCTCCTCTGCATATATATATTTATATATTTTTTATTTATTTTTTTTTTCTTTCCTTATTTAATACGCAGCCTCTTCTTCTTACTTCTTCTTCTTCTTCTTTCTACTTTCTTTTTCTTGATCTTGTTTCTTGATTCCGGTGATCACTGACGGAGCCATGCTGGTCGCTGACGATCCGAGTGATCCAGTGAGCGTACCTTGCCTGTGTGATCACCCTCTTGCCTTGCCTGGACCCGTCCCGCGTGCCGCATGTGCGTTGCGACGATTTACCGATGTCGGACATGCCGTGCGTATCCGTCGCGTGATTCGATCGAAGCAAGTTTACAACTTGCTACATACTATGCTTTATGTAATTTATTTATATGTTTTCGTATTATTATCATCATCATCATCATCATCATCATACAGCTATATCTATATAATTTATACACCGTAGTTATTTAACGTTAATCGGTTTATAATATAAAATGTATGAAAGTTTATAACTTGCGATATGCTATAATTATATCTATAAAAATATATATCGTCGTAATATTTCTTATTATTATCTTTAATTAGTTTTTAATCTGCATTTCATAATGTTATACAAAATATAGTTTGAGAATATTATAGTTTACACATGAAACGTCGTTGCAAAGCGGATACGACAAATCTGAAATTTATTGTACACCTTACCTTATAAAATTCATTATAAATCATAGAAAAATCATTAGTATACGTTCTTTATTTGATACGAAGCTAACTCAGAATACTATAACTCTATGAAATATTTACTTGCAAAATAAATTGTTTAAATAATGTAAAATCCAAATGAAAATATCTCTAAACTGCTATCCAGGGAAATTCCAGCAGCAAACTTTCAACTTCGAATGTTTATAGCTTTTTGTAGAAACAACTTGAGATACTTCAACTTATAAAAATTAAAACCATATTTAATTATCTTTGTTTTGGTATAAGACACGTCCCTTTTGGGAAACGTTTGTTATTTTTAAGTTATTTTACAAATCAGGGTAACCCTGAATTTCTGAACGGAACTTTCTTGTGCATGGTTAATCAATACCACTTTTATAGTTATTAATCGTGTAAGTCCATGCTACCCTTCCCCGGTACTTACGGGGTTGGAGAAGTGGTGAAAAACGATTTTCAAGAGAGTGGTAACATGGACTACAAATACGGATCTTTGTTAAACAACTAAGTAACAGCCAAACTTGAGTTTACCTACTCGGTTAGGGGGCTATACCTTTCTTGAACTCCTTCTGTAGGGTTCCTAGGCACACTCAAGAGGTTCCACAAGGCATCAACCATGCCAAACAAAAATTTTCCGGTGCCGGGAAACCCTAAACTAGATCGTTAGCTAGAGAATAGGCGAAAAGACAAGCAAGCAAACAACTTTGCTAATAAGTGAAAGGGATTACAACCTTTGTAGATCCGCTCCACCATTTCTTTAGCTCCGTGTTGACGTCCCTCCGCTGCGATCATCGGGATCCTAGACTCTAGCAATGGTTTCGTCAGAGAAATGATCGGGCTAGGTCATTGACTTCGAGGCCGAAGATGATCTACGTCGGGAAGACTCAAACTCAAGCTATTCCTTCACTTGGTCAAAAACTTTGTGAAGAGAACACCCTATACTACATGGCAAGTGGTAGAGGATGAAGAAATAGGAAGTGGGTTCACTTTAGAATTGGATTTCTCACTCTTTTTCTCATGGCACCATTGGAGCTCTCAAGCTTTTGTGAGCTTGATGAAAATGAAGAAGAAGAAAAGAATCATATCCAAATGAAAACTTATCCCATCAATTATGGCACCATGGTTGAGCTAAGCCTTCATGCTTAACTAATGTAGAGAATTAACCAAACTATTAGGTTAAGGGTTGGGTTAACTAATATCCTACATAAATGACAAAAGGGTTGACTTTGTCAATGATTATCAAGCTTCATGAAGCTTGATAACTTTGACCAAAGTCTCAATTCTTTTGTTATTTGCTCGGAAAATAGTAAAACCTAATTTAACCTTGATTTGGTTCAAGTCTCATACACACAACTTGTTTGTATCATCAAGCATGATACAAACATGTACACTTGCATATATCACATATAAACAATGTGCACATTCAAGTGAGAAAATCAATCTTAAGTGAACCAATACTAGTTAATGTAAAGTAATATATCAAATATATAATTATACATTAAATCATTAAATCAACACTTGATTTAACGATCCGGTCATATTGCATATAACCGACTAATATCAATAGTAACAACTTATCGAATCAACACTTGATCCGATAACCCGGCTATATCGCATACAACCGATCAATGTTACAAATCGCGAGAATAGAATGCAGTATCACATACTGGTATTACTCTCGGTCCCGTACATATCTCATATGCGCTCCTATTTCATTTCGCTTGAGCCAGGAAACCCCTGTGTAGGACCCTAAAGACTCGTCAATACGCCGGCAGTAGGTGATGATCATATCAAACACCCACAAGCCGCAAGCGGTCTGCTAAACGTAATGGTCACCCGGGTATTAAGCAATCAGAAGATCAACGAGCAAGCCCGCTCACACTCCTGTGAATCAACCAGTAACACTACCGTACAGTCCGGTCTGTTCGTCTAATATGTCGCATATCTCGCCTAGGGGTGGTAAATGTCAGACCCCAATAACTCGATAAGTCGTGTCGATATGAGGCTCATAACGGGTCGAGAAACTACTGGTAACACTTACCAGTAAATCTTTAAAGCAGCCTTGGCCAAGGACTTCCTGTTATAGCCAATCGAACACAGCGCAACATCAACTCCCTATACCGGGAGAGACGAAACCCCTCCTATCGCTCATCGCCTCCATGTGATTCGGGACTGTACCCAAAAACCATCTTTTTGCACACCCTCTTGGACGTGGTATGATGGAAATCAAAGAACAGTGGGAATCACATAATACTCTATGACGATTTCGGGTCTACAGACTAACCTGTACCAGTGTCACCAGAGAACTGCCATCTGACGTAAGGTATAATACCATCTGGGAGTTCTCGGCGAGTCCGTCCAGTGTACCCAGTCTCCACTGAGCACCCGTATATCATCTCTGATGTCAAACACCAATGGATATTGGATCATCCATCACCCATCTGTATGGGTCGAGAAGCTACACGCTAGTCTACTCTGGTATATCGATGCCCCGTCTCGATACACCCACGACTAGGGACTTTGAAGGATGTACTTATGGACTACCACGTCACCACTAGTATGATCCGCATCATAGTCCAGGTAGTCAAGCGCACATCCTAAGGGCTTTACCAACATGTAACAGAGAGACAATCAGTGTACACGTTAAGATAAAGAGTAACCAGATAGCATACTATCATATCGAGCAAGAAATCATATCGAGCAAGAAAGTCATCCCTATATATGTCCAAGCATCCACTACAATATACATCCTATATATAGTAATGGTCTCTTGGGCATACATATAACTAACAATCTCCCACTTGCACTAGGGCCATCTGATAGCAGTGGTTGTAGTATCTCATACTCAACCATCCTATAAAAGTCTCTCTCTGGGAAAAGGCCTTTCGTGAGTGGATCCGCCGTGTTGTCCTCTGAGTCTACTCTCCTAACCTTGATCCCCTGGAGATCAACCATCTCTACGATCAGGTGATACTGCCTAAGAATATGTCTGGATCACTGATGGGACAGGCGTTCCTAGGCAAAAGCCACAACTCCATTGTCTCACAATGGTAGGAACAAAGTTCATCTCATGAACTTATATACACCCAGACTTCCTCTTTGGTAGCATCATTGGTAGCGATGTATCCAGCCTTTATCATCTAGTATGCCACGGTATCTAGTTTAGAACTCTTCCAACATACCATCCCTTTACTGAGGGTTAAGACAATGCCTGCGACTGACATTCAGTCGTCCTTATCACTCTGGAACCTTTCCAGTGATTCTCCCTAGGATCGATTGATACCATCTCACTACAACTAGTGAGTATTCTAACATCCAATTAGATCTATCTCATAGATCCAAAACCCAAGATTTAGTAGGTATCACTTTGATCCTATATGGAGAATCCTTGTGATAAGCGGAGATTGACTGAGCGTAGCATAGGAAACTCCTTCCCTATCAAGAGTATGTTATCCACGTACTCTACGAGGATCACCAGCATACTCCCTACTACCTTTTTGTATATACAAGGTTCATATACCATTTTGATGATGTCAAACTCTTTGACTAACTCATCAAAACAGATGTTCCAATTCCGCGATGCCTGCTTTATCACATAAAACATCTTGCATACGTTTCCGCTGCTCCCACTGTCTACGAAGCCCTCCGGCTGTGTACTTATAGACGTTCTCTTCAAAATCAATATTTAGAAAAACAGTCATGACACCCAACCACCAGATATCATAGTCATGGTATGTAGCCATGGCAAGTAGGATCTAGATGGACTTAAGCATAAGCCCCAGAAAAAATTTCATCATTAGCCACAACTGGTCTATGATGCAAACCTTTAACGAGTCTAGCTTTGAAAGTCTCAACTTTTCCATGTACACCAAGTAATCTTCTTAAGATATACTTGCTCCTGATGGGGATTTAACCCTTCAGATAAAGCAACCAAAGTCCATACTTTGTTGGTGTATAAGGATTCCATCTCAGATCGATAAACATCCAGCCATTCTTATAGAGTCCCACTCCTGATGGCCAGCTCGAAAGTAGTTGGGTCATCATCTCATGATGCAATCCTTGCTCCCACTGTCATAGAGAAACCGAAGTATCTCTCAGGTGGGTGAGGAAACCTACTAGATCGGCGGAGAGGCTGAGGTTCGTTGGTTTCTATTGAATCCTTTGGTTCTACCAAATCAGCAACTGCAGTTTGTATAGCTGGAACTCTTTCCAGTTCTACCTCATGACCACTAATTTCTTCACAAGAAATTCCCTTTCACAAAGGTGGCATGCTGAGAAACAAAACATTTTCGTTCCTCGGTTAGGTAGAAGATATTCCCTTGCGTATGCTTGGGATATCCAACAAACCTCCACAGAACTGACTTTGCCTCGAGCTTGTCCGGATTTTGCTTTTTAGACATAAGCTGGACAACCCCAAATCTTAAGTGAACCTAAGAGATGGGCTCTTCCCTTTCCATATCTCATACGAAATGGTAGGCATCTGATTTGATCGGAACCCTATTCAATAGGTATGCAACTTCATAAGTGCATAACTCCCTAAAAGGAAATAGGAAACTCAGTATTACTCATCATAGAGCACACCATATCTAATAGGGTGTGATTGCTCCGCCCCGATATACCATCGTGCTATGGTGTATACGGAGGAGTAATGCTGAGAGAGAATCTCATTCTCCTTTAGAATAATCCAGGAATTCCGTGCTCAAGTATTCTCCTCCTTGATCTCATCAAAGGACATAATACTTATACCCGTATTTTGGTTCTCTACTTCTAACTTATATTCTGTGAATATCTCAAAAGGTTCGGACTTGTGTTTCAACAGGAACATAGGTCTGAATCTCGAAAGATTATCAGAGAATGTAATGAAGTACAAAGAATCGGTCTTGGCATGTGTAGACATGGGACCTTACATACATCAACATGTATCATCCCAAGAGTTCACTAACTCTTTCTCTGTTTCCAGTAAACAGAGCCATGGTCATCTTATCTTTGTGACATGACTGGCAAGTTTCACAAGATGTAAATTCAAACAGATTTAAATATGTATCTAAATGTAACTTCAGCCAGTCGGGTCGCATTGATATGACCTAGTCTACAATACCTCAAGAAGGATTCGTTCATTTCTAAACTCTTCCTCTTGTGTGTGTTCTATATACTAAGAACTGTGGTTTGATTTAGAACGTTAATGCTTTTAGATAACGTGCCTGAATCGATCAACTCTTGATATAGGAAATGTTCAAAACATTATCCAACAATACAAAATTATATCCTTCTTTACCTAAATAAAGAGACTGATATGATTTTGTATATCAGGTTCGGTATCTAATAACATCTGTTCAGAATCAATGTATACTGGTAATACAGGGTGACAGTAACCAACAGACTTGGCTGCAACACTTGCCCCGTTTTTTGTCTCATGAAACTTATCACCCGTTCTCAGTTCTTTACCTATCTGTAGCCCATGTAACAGATTACATATGCGGGATCCTGATGCGGTATCATATACCCAGGACGTAAAGGACACTGAGAAACAGTTCTCTGTAATGAACACACCCGAAGATGATGCATCAACATGCACTTTCTTCGTTTGGACGGCACGGGAATTCTGGTTGTAACATTTCGAACTAATAAAAATATTATTTTTGGGAATTTTTATAATTTAATATTATTTTATTGAATATTTTAATATTTTGGCATTATTAAATACAAATAAATAGGAAAAATTTGAGAAAAATTATGGAAAATTCTAAAATAGGGTAAATTAGAGAATTATGCTATTTCTAAGTTTAATTGGTTAGTTATATGCTTATTTAGTGCTAATCGCGATTAAAAATCGCTAATCGGTTTTTTTGTATTTTTGGGCAAAACATGCACATATCACTTTTTCACACTTGTGTTACATTTTATTTCCATGGTTGTTTTGGGGTTACTATTTGGGTGAGAAGGGTTTTTAAAGAAAAGAAAATAAGGAAAAGAATAAAGAATTGGTAGTGGGTGAGAGAGAGAGGTATGGGCTTCATTTGACTTGAACACTTAGCCATTTTCCTTCATCCCCTCACACATCTCTCTCCCTCTTCAGCCCATGGCTGCAGCTGCTGCTTCCTCACCCTTCCTCCACCTTCAAACCCTCAAATCATCTCAAAAACTACACCAAAACCACACATCCATTTCATTAAAAATGTGCACAATCCCTAGATCTACACTTGGAGCTAAAGAAGTAAGGATTTTGGCCACTAAGGGCAACTCAAGAAAATTCTTGAGTTGCCAAATGAGGTAATTTCTGGATCATTAGCTTAATTCTAGCATTCCCTATACCCCAATGTTGTTATTGAACCGATAGTGTGTGATATTGTGGACTTGAGGATAACCTAGTTAGGGTTGTGATGAATTATGGGTTGTAATATGAAATTGAGGTCAGTAGAGGTTATACCATTACCCTAGTGTATGAATTGGAACCCAAAACCTGAAGCTTAAACCAGAATACGGATTTTAGAAACCGATATCGGGGAAATTATGAAATCTGTGTAGTGTTTATGGAATCTGCTATCACCCGAGGTATCCTAAAATAAAGTTGAGTGGACAGTGACATGTGCAGGCACCCAGGAAGCAACCACCAAGACCCCAGCCCCTAACTCCTTTTCCCGGCCGCAAATTTTCCCCTTTTGGCCGCAATTTGCGGCCTGGACCCCACCAATTTGGCTCGTTTTGGTTGTGGTGTTTCCTTATCTGTAGATTAGGCCCCTGGTATACATAGAATTGTCTAATTGGACCTAGGGTGAAATCTGGGACATATTTCCTAAGTTGCTGTTTTGGATTCGTGTTTCCGTATTCCGTATTGTTAATTCTGCAATTGTGTATTGTGTTTTGCCTCGACTATTTGGCGTTTATACGACGATATAGAGGATTTATTGATGGTTTTGAAGGCGTGCCATAGGTTCTAACCTATAGGCCCCTTATCGTATCGTTTTGGGTTTCGTGTGCCGTTTAGCTTTGATTTGGTTTTAATACGCATATACGATACGTTGATGTGTAGGTGATTGGTAAGATACGTGCGTGTTCAAGTTCTAGTTTAAATATCGCAATTAAGACGGTTTCGCTTGTAGCTAGCCGGTTGAGTACGGGTCGTCCGCAGGGAGATGGGAGACTTTTTCAAAGTGTTTTTACGAGTTAAGTCCGAAAGTTCAGATTTTGTTTGTAACTATCTAAGAGTTAAGTTGATATTTAAAGAGAGCTTGTTAGGGTTAGGATTAGGTTAGTTTGAGTTAGGAGTCTCCACATCTTTCGTTGCCCCACTTAATATCGGTGTTACGGTAATCGGCAACAACGGGGATTAGCACGACTAGGAAGGAACTTGCGAGTATAAGCTAGGCTTTCCAACGCATAGTCCTTCCTTTTGGTGCTTGTCCGTCCGTTCTTGGCTCTTATCCATAACCTCTGGTTAATTCAACCACAACCGGTCTCACTACGGAATCACCGCTATCATGTAGGATAGGGTGACGTAAGGAGCGGATTGTGGTTCAATTAACGGGAGTTGATTTAAGTTGTTGGGCAAGGAAAGAGTGAGAGAGATTTCCTTCTCTCAAACTTCCCTTATCCTACCCTAACAAGTATAAAACTACTCACCCTTCATGATAAGGAAAAACAAAACAAAACAAAGAGGAAGATAGAAAGAAGGAGATTAGAAGAATACGACTAGCTATTTGCGACCTCACCGTGGTGAGGATCGAGCGCAAGCATCATTGTCGTATGTAAGGATAAAGAAAAAGAAAAAAGAAAGAAACAACAAGGAAATAACAACAACTACTTAACGAATTTAAAGTTACAACAATTATAACAAAAGTAAGACAAGCATGATAATAAAATGATCTTCTTTATTCACCATTCCTCACTCACAAAGCTCACTTACAAGTTTAATGGAGAAGAGATGAGAAGAAGAAGAACATGTAAACTAAAACCTAGCAAAAAGAAAATACAAGAATGGACCCCTTCCTTCACAGAATTCTGGGGTATTTATAAGCTGGAAAATAAGAATCTAGGGCAACAATACGGGCCCAAATGAAATGAACAAACACCCCCTGGAAGCCCTAGCTTTTTGGCGCCATAACGGCCGCGGAACAGCGGCCAAGACCCCCCTTTGGCCGCGGTTCCGCGGCCGTTCTGTGGAGTTGGGAAGTGTGCTTTTTGGTGGTGGCCTGATCTGCTGTGTGCTTCATTCTGGTATATGTGTTTTCTCATAATTTCTTCACGAATTTTCCAGAATTCTGCTGATCAAAAAGGTGATTGAAAGTGGATCTTTTGCCCATGCTTTACTCGGGAACCGCATAGATTTGTTGGATTTGGTGCTGCCTTATGCTTTGTGCATGAAGGTGACATTGATTTGCCATTTTGTCTTCCTAAACTGGTATCTGGCAACATACGGATGAAGAGCGGAGACCGTGTTTTCTTCAGTGGTTGGCAGGAATCCGGGTTTTGTCGTGTTTTTCCATGAGTTCCATCGTTTAGAGCCGAGAACCTGTATCCTGCAATTGACTAGCAAACACGGCTCAAGAGTATCTACCGATATGCAAAGTGATAAAAATTGGACGGTATAAAAATGCAAGAATCTGTTATGAACAAATACCCCCAAACTTATCATTTGCTCGTCCCGAGCAAATCCAATTTATTCACAAAAAATTTCCTAACCTCACTTTCGCAGGGAACGCGATTGCACTGAGCATGTGCAACAAGCCGTTAAACCTCTAGGTGTCCCTAGTAGGAGGAGTGTTGTCTCCTGAGGGTTTTCAGCGGATACTACCCACAAAATCCGGTCAAGTTGGTTTTGTAAAATAACTAAGCTTCAAACCCTAAAGTTTTGTTTTTAGAAAATAACAATTCTATAATCCTAAGTCTAGACCATCGAACCTTTATTTTTCACACCTCGCTTCTTATTTAACTACAGATTTTATATGTCTTTACGTGCAGTGCAAATAGTGTCGTTAAGTTCCCGAAAGGTCGATTAAAGTCATCATGTCGCACAATAAAGCCCAGATAACAATTTTAAAAGGATCACATAAGTTTTATAGAGAGTTAAGCATTTTTCAAGTTTCGTTTTCCAGTAAGGTTTCAACTTCAGAATTTCATCTTCCTTAACAGGAAACTAAGTCGTATTTTTCACTCCACCTTTTTTTCATTTCATACACACCTCTGTGAACGTGCAATAGTCTTTATCAAAGAGTAAAACCTTCATATCTCCGTTAAATTTTTTTTTAAAAGCCTGTCTTTTATCAAGATTATTCTCACACAAAGAACCGTTAGAAATTTTAACTCGGAGAGAACACTTGCTTGACTTTGTTTTAAAACTGGACTTTCTAGGCTTCTTAGCGAGCTTTGGGCCAATGCACCCAAACCAGTTGGTTTTAGGGCATTAGGTGTAGAAACACCCCAGCGGACTTAATTACTCAAGTTACCTAGGTCCAAAAACAAAAGACAGTTTGGCGTGAAAATCAGATGATTTAATACGAACGGAGATATAACCGGCAGTTCAAATATTTTTTGGATAAAAGACGTGTTTGGTATGTTTGGTGTGTAATCATTCCAATCAAGTTTTAGATGGGTTATTTTTCAGACTTAGCTCCAATTATGGCATAAATAACATTCCTTCATATTCGCTTTACTTCATAAACTATTCTTGACATTACTTATTTCAGAACAAACCTATTTGATCCTCAGAAAATCATTTATCTGTTTTAAAAGTTTAAACATGAAAGACTTGTCATCTAATTCCCAAAATCTTACGACACGTGTAGTGTGATGTAAAGACGTATATCAGCTGTAGTTAACTTCAAAGGAGAGTTATCTTTCAGGTTTTCAAAATCCAAACATAAGATTTAGTTATTCCTATTTTTTCAAACAAAAACCGTCGAATGTTGAATCAGAGTTCTTCCACAAGCTAACTTGACAAAAAAAAGTTTTTATATTTTTAGAAAATTTTCAGATTTTTATGGATTTAATATGCAGAGGCAAAATATACATGTGAATGCGAAGGTAAGAAATGCGTACCGAGTGTACCCCCAAACTTAAATTAGACAGTGTCCTCACTGTCGTTGCATGAAGAGAACAGTTGGAAGGTTCAAAAATTGTCGGTTAGTAATACACAATTTTTATTTGTTTTTGTTTTTAAAGAAAAGAAAAAGAATATACACAAATATAAACAAAATGGTTTGTACATACCCCCAAACTTATTTGGAACAGTGTCCACTGTTCTTGGCTGGATAACCGAAGTTTGGAGGTAGGCAGAGGAAGATCATTCAGGGTAAACCGGCCCCTGTAAGAACAGGAGCTCCTCTGTTGGTTCGGCGCTAAGGTACGGTTTGCATCGGTGTCCATTTACCTTGAAGAGTGAACCGTCCTTTGGATTTTCCAAATCCAGAGCGCCCTGCGGATACACATTCCGCACAAAATACGGCCCTTTCCAGCGAGATCGGAGCTTTCCTGGATGAAAATGAAGTCGGGTGTCGTAAAGAAGTACCTGCTGACCAGGTACGAAGGTTTTGCGCAAAAGGTGTTTATCATGAAACACCTTCGTTCGATTCTTAACGACAACCGCGTTATCGTAAGCCTCATCCCTAAGCTCGCTCAGTTCGTTCAACTGCAGCTTCCGATGGCTGCCCGCGTCCTCAAGAGACAGATTCAGCTCCTTTATCGCCCAAAACGCGCGATGCTCGATTTCGACAGGAAGGTGGCAGGCTTTTCCGTACACAAGCCGATAGGGAGACATGCCAAGGTCGGTCTTATAAGCGGTTCTAAATGCCCAAAGGGCATCAGTGAGTTTCATAGACCAATCCTTACGGTTCTTGGAAACCGTCTTCTCCAGTATCTGCTTGATTTGACGATTCGAAACTTCGGCCTGCCCGCAGGTTTGGGGGTGGTAGGGCGTAGAAAGCTTATGATTAATGGAGTATTTCCGCATCAAGGCTTCAAAAGTTTTATTGCAGAAATGACTTCCATTGTCGCTAATGATCGCTCGGGGGTGCCCAAACCGTGAGAAAATGTTTTCTTTAAGGAACCTAACGACAACCTTGTTGTCGTTAGTTCGGCTGGGCACAGCCTCGACCCATTTAGAGACGTAATCAACAGCTAGAAGGATGTACAAGTTCCCAAAAGAGCTGGGAAACGGCCCCATGAAGTCTATCCCCCAAACATCGAAAATCTCCACAACCAAGATTGGTTGGAGCGGCATCTCGTTCCTCCGGGATATCCGGCCCAAGTGTTGGCACCGGGAGCAAGTCTTGCAATAGTCATTAGCGTCTTTGAAGAGTTGTGGCCAGTAGAAACCACATTGCAAGATCTTCTCAGCTGTCTTTCTGGGCCCAAAATGCCCGCCACACGCTTGATCGTGGCAAAATGACAGCACACTCTTGAATTCCTCATCGGGGACACACCGACGAATAATCTGGTCGGGACAGTACTTAAACAAGTAGGGTTCGTCCCATTAAAAGTGTTTTACTTGGGATAAGAAGCGAAGTCTGTCCTGACTCGACCATTCGGTCGGTAATAATCTCGTGGCCAAATAGTTCACAATATCTGCGAACCAGGGTTCGCACGATACTGTCAAGAGTTGTTCATCCGGAAAAACGTCGTTAATTGTGATTGGAAGCGAAGGCGAAGAAGGAAGTCGTGAGAGATGGTCGGCAACCACGTTTTCACATCCTCGTTTGTCCTTAATGACAAGGTCAAACTCTTGAAGCAAGAGGATCCAACGGATTAACCGAGATTTAGCATCTTTCTTCGCAAAAAGATGGCGCAGAGCGGAATGGTCAGTGTAGACAATGACTGGAGAGCCGATGAGGTAGGGCCTGAACTTTTCTAAAGCAAATACAACAGCTAAGAATTCCTTCTCGGTTGTTGTATAATTGAGTTGTGCGTCGTTCAGGGTTCGGCTAGCGTAATAGATTACGTGCGGCATCTTGTTGATGTGTTGTCCAAGGACAGCACCGATGGCAAAGTCGGATGCATCGCACATAATCTCGAATGGGTGCGTCCAGTCAGGAGAAGAGAGAACGGGAGCAGAAGTGAGTGAGCGTTTCAGTGACTCGAATGCAGTCACACAGCTCGAGTTGAAGTCGAAAGGTGTATCCTTGGCCAGCAAAAGCGTCAAGGGCCTAGCAATCTTGCTAAAGTCCTTGATGAACCGTCTATAGAAACCGGCATGGCCAAGGAAGGCTCGGATATCTCTGACGCATCGGGGAGGAGGCAGATTGGAAATGACCTCAATCTTTGCTCTATCAACCTCTATGCCATTTTGCGAGATGATATGTCCTAAGACAATACCTTCGCGCACCATGAAGTGGCATTTCTCCCAGTTCAAAGTGAGATTCTTGTCCTTACATCGGGTAAGGACAGCGTCAAGATGCAGCAAACACTCGTCAAAGGAGTCGCCGAAGATGGAGAAGTCATCCATGAAAATCTCCAAAAATTTTTCCACCATGTCCGAGAAAATTCCCATCATACACCGCTGGAAGGTAGCGGGCGCATTGCATAACCCAAAGGGCATGCGGCGATATGCAAACGTGCCGAAAGGACAAGTGAAAGTGGTCTTGTCCTGGTCTTTTTCGGCGATAGGAATTTGATTGTAGCCAGAGTAGCCATCAAGAAAACAATAGTACTCATGTCCGGCCAATCGTTCCAGCATCTGGTCAATGAAAGGTAGCGGAAAGTGGTCTTTCCGCGTTGCGGCGTTGAGTTTTCTGTAATCAATGCAAACTCGCCACCCAGTTTGGGTGCGAGTAGGGATTAACTCATTCGCCTCGTTGGTTATGAACGTGATGCCCGACTTCTTGGGGACAAATGAATGGGGCTAACCTACTGGCTATCAGAGATAGGGTAAATGATACCACTATCCAGACATTTGACGATCTCCTTCTTCACAGCCTCCTTCATGACTGGATTAAGACGTCTTTGTGGATCCCGGGCTAGTTTGGCATCATCCATCAGATGAATGTGATGCTCAACGATCAGGGGACTAATCCCCTTGATGTCCGCCATGGACCAGCCAAAAGCTTGCCTGTTGCCGTGTAAGACCGCGAGAAGGGCTTTCTCTTGCTCTGGAGCTAGAGAAGCCGAAATGATGACAGGGAGGGTCTCGTTCTCACCTAAGTAAGCATACTTAAGGTGAGACGGCAACGGCTTGAGTTCGAGCGTTGGAGGTGAAATGATGGAAGGCAAGACCGGTGCAAAGGTCTCGAACTCAAAGGATTCCAGCAAAGGTTCAAAACGAGTGTAGGCAACCGAGTCGGATGGTTCAGGTAACTCATCCGGGAAGTCGAAAGATTCAAACTCGGGTTGTGCGCGGCTAAGATCGTTCGAGAATGTGAAACACTCGTATTCGTTATCGGGCGCAGAAACAGCAGCAGGTTCGAAGAGAAACGCACTAGTGGCGTCAAGATTATCGTGATCAAACAGAAACTCCTCGAATTCACACTCTTCTGGTGTGATCTCCTGGATCGAGCAGACATCCAGTATATGAGCATTAGGTTCGGCGGGCTGATTCCCTAACCTAAAAATATTGAGTTCAATCGTCATGTTTCCAAAAGAGAGGTTCATCGAACCATTGCGACAATTGATCACAGCATTTGAGGTTGCGAGAAATGGGCGACCGAGTATCACCGGAATTTGATTCCGGGGGTTAGCTACAGGCTGTGTATCTAATACAATGAAGTCAACGGGGAATATGAAGTCCCCGACTCTTATCAACACATCCTCTAGCTCACCCCTAGGATGGGTGATCGATCAGTCGGCCATTTGGAGAGTGCAGTGTGTGGGTTTCAACTCTCCGACGCCTAATTTCTCGTATACTGAATACGGAAGCAGGTTAACACTGGCACCAAGATCTAATAGTGCGCGGTTGATGTTCTTATCCCCAATGGTAATTGAAATCGTAGGACAGCCAGGGTCCTTCCGTTTTTGTGGTAAAGATTGGGTAAGGGCATCACTCACAGCACTAGCCAAGAAAACTTTCTTGGGTACCTGAGACTTCCTCTTTTTCGTGCACAAGTCCTTTAAAATTTTAGCGTAGGACGGGACTTGTTGGACAGCATCTAAAAGAGGAATGTTAATGTTAACCTGCTTGAATAACTCCAGAATCTTCTCCATTTGAGGATTTTGTTTGTTAGACCTCAACCGGTTTGGAAATGAAACATTTTGAAAATTGGTTGAGTCTAATGCTGGAGGAGGAGATTTTGGAGTTGGAACGGATCCCAGAATAGGTGTTTTCGTGGAGTGAGAAGTGGGTCCGTTCAGAGCAGAAGAAGAGGAAGGAGAGCCTATTGAAGAACGGAGAATAGGCTCGGAAGACGAAGAAGAAGAAGAAGAAGAAGAAGAAGAAGAAGAAGCGGCCGGGGTGTCATCGTTGATCCGTTTGCCAATGTTGTTTTGCAGCGTCCTTCCCGATCTCAGTGTGGTCACGGCACTCACATTATGGTTCTGTTGTTCAAGAGCAACATGTGCATTATGTGGGTGACCGGGATTTGGAAGTGGCTGGGACGGGAGCTTCCCCTTCTCTCGCTCGCTTAAGGCCGCGTTCAGCTGTGCAATCTGGGCCTCGATGCTCTTGATGCTTTGCCCGTGTGCGGCAGTGTGTTGCACTAAAGATTGAATCGAAGACTGGATGTTGGCGGTGGATTGAGTCGATTGTTTAACAAACGCCTCCAGACTTCGCTCGAGCGAGGAAACCTTATCGTTGTTCGACGGAACAAAGTTGTTTGGTGGAAAAGAATTGTTCGGAGCAAAGTTGTTCGTCTGGTTTTGGTAAGGTTGGGGTTGGAAGGGCTGCTGATACTGAGTTTGTTGTTGCGCTTGTTGTTGCGGTGGAGGGGCCCTTTGGAAATTGTTGCCCTGGAACTGATTCTGATTCTGATTCCAGGCGAAATTGGGGTGGTTCCTCCAACCGGGATTGTAGGTGGAAGAGTATGGATCATTCCTCGGTCTTTGCTGGAATGCATTAACCTGATCCTGTCCTTGTGAGGGTGGATTGTAAGGACACTCTTCGGTCAAGTGAGAAGGATCGGAACAACAAGCGCAGATGGTACGAAGGGGGAGAACAGGGGCAGGAGTAGGAGAAGAAAATTTGCTCTCTATTGCTTCAAGCTTTTTTGTTATTGCAGCCATTTCAGCTCTCATCGCAATAGAGACATCAAGCTGGTGAATTCCTACCCTAGACTGACCGGTAGAAGTGGAGGTAGAAGAAGAAGAAGAAGAAGAAGAAGTCGGTCTGGTGCTCTCCCACTGTAGCGTTTGCTCCGCAAGGTCGTCAAAAAACTGCCACGCTTCCTCGTCAGATTTCGATAGGAAGTGGCCCTGACAGATGGTTTCCAGCAACTGCTTCGTTGCTGGGTTCAGTCCCTCGTATAAGGTTTGGCAGAGCTGCCATTTCTCTATACCGTGGTGAGGACACTGAACAAGAAGGTCTTCGTACCGGTCAAAGCACTTCCAGAAGGGTTCAGAAGGAAGCTGGGAGAGTTGGTTGATTTCATTTCGAATCCTTGCGGTCTTATGATTCGGATAGAATTTTTTCAGAAACGCTTTAACAAACTCGTCCCAGCTGGTGATCGAGTGGGAAGCGGTGCTATACAGCCATTTTTCAGCGAGATCGCATAAAGTGAACGGAATGACCCGTAGACGTATAGCATCGTCCGACAGCTGGGTGGTTTTCATCATGGCACAGACGTTTTGAAATTTGTTGATGAAGATATAGGCATCTTCAGATTCAAGCCCATGAAAACGTGGAAGCATGTTGATGAAATGGGGCTTAATTTCAAAGTTGTCCCCATTGGCCGGAGGAAGAGAAAGGCAGGTGGGAAGTGCAGAGCGGGTGGGGTAGAAACGATCCTGGAGCGCAATTCGCTGCGGCGCTACAACAGGCGGAGGTGGTGGGAGATTGGTCTCCGTAGGAGGTGGAGCCAATCCAGCGGTGGTCAAAGAGATGTTCGGATTAAATCCCGACATCGCGGAGGAAGAGGTTGGTGAAGGTGAAGGTGAAGGTGAAGATGTATGAACAGAATTCCGGTCAACGTCGGAGTTGGCCGGCAAAGGAAGGGGTGAAAGAGGAGTGGACGGAGTATCGACTTCGGAGTCGATCGCGTAGTCGGTCGCGACTAACGTAACGCAGACTAGACGGGCGCTAGTGTCCCGAGTCCAAGCGGACATACACTAAACGAGTTTAGTATAGTCAAAGCGAAGAAGGTGAGGGTAAGAAAACGTCAATGGAGAAAGGCGATGGGTGGTGGGTGAAAATGGATTTGGCGACAAAAGGGCAAGTTTTTATAAAAGTTTTTGATTTTTTCTTTTTTTTTTTTAGAAAGAGATTTACAGAAGTATGTACGGAAATACGGCTTAAGCAATCACAAACAAGATATGCACAATCACTCCTAGATCTAGGGTAACCTAGGTCTACTAGACCTGCTCCTGAACTTGATTTTCGAAGTTAAACAGTGTCGAGAAACAGGCTTAAAAATACACCGATCACGGGGCCAGGTAAGTGCAGAGATAAGGGGAGGTTGTCCAACGCTTTCGCGAAGTTCCTTAATTAAATAACCCTTTCTCTTTCGGCGGTTGCGCCTTTAACACTTTCCTAGGCACCCCGTAAACAATATACGGTTAAGCGAGGTTCTAAACACGGTTTATCTTCTCCTAATGAGCGCGAAGTCCTTAGGGCTGAAGTCTAGTATTTTTTAATTTACAATGGACAATGCATATGCTTTAGTGATTTTTGGGGTCCTGGGAAGGGTGATGAAATCCCCACCCAATCTGGATTGGTTTCAAGCCCCTTAAGTCCGTATTAAAGAATGCAAAACAGTAACAAATCAACTGCAAACAATTTTTATTTGCTGCGCAAAGAATCCTGCACAAGAACAGTTTATTGGAAGGGGGAGAAGAATTTGCGCAAAGAAGGCTGCAGAAAACACAGTTTATTGGAGTCCAGAGGAGTGAGAGAGAGGAGAGAGACACTTACAGAGAAAATAGCAGAGTGACCCCACCAAGTGGCCGCGGTTCCGCGGCAATAAGGCTTTAATGCCGCGGTTCCGCGGCGGAAATGAAGAGTTGGCTCTTCATTTTTCTGGTGTGGACTGGTTTTGGTGTCCTCTGCTTGTCTGGATGTACTGAATTTTTACTTTCTCACTGTACCTGCTCCAGATCTTGACAGTAGACTGTTAACTTCGTTTTGTCCGTCGCGGTGTAGCCGCGAAATGTGGGTCTAATCTTCCCACGTCTTTGGCACTGTACTTGAACTCCGTATTTTCAATGTCCTTGGCGTCGATCTTGAACTTCGTATTTTCCTGCACACTTGCAAAAAAACAAATCAAGAATAACAAGATGGTTTTTTTTTTTACAAAGTATATTTTTTTTCGTTTTTTTTTATACTTACAAATTAACCCGAAATTATACAAGGAAATAAACTACCGTCTCCCCGGCAACGGCGCCATTTGATTGGTAGGATACGTGCGTGTTCAAGTTCTAGTTTAAATACCGCAATCAAGACGGTTTCGCTTGTAGCTAGCCGGTTGAGTACGGGTCGTCCGCAGGGAGATGGGAGTCTTTTTCAAAGTGTTTTTACGAGTTAAGTCCGAAAGTTCAGATTTTGTTTGTAACTATCTAAGAGTTAAGTTGATATTTAAAGAGAGCTTGTTAGGGTTAGGATTAGGTTAGTTTGAGTTAGGAGTCTCCACATCTTTCGTTGCCCCACTTAATATCGGTGTTACGCTAATCGGCAACAACGGGGATTAGCACGACTAGGAAGGAACTTGCGAGTATAAGCTAGGATTTCCAACGCATAGTCCTTCCTTTTTGTGCTTGTCCGTCCGTTCTTGGCTCTTATCCATAACCTCTGGTTAATTCAACCACAACCGGTCTCACTACGGAATCACCGCTATCATGTAGGATAGGGTGACGTAAGGAGCGGATTATGGTTCAATTAACGGGAGTTGATTTAAGTTGTTGGGCAAGGAAAGAGTGAAAGAGATTTCCTTCTCTCAAACTTCCCTTATCCTACCCTAACAAGTATAAAACTACTCACCCTTCATGATAAGGAAAAACAAAACAAAACAAAGAGGAAGATAGAAAGAAGGAGATTAGAAGAATACGACTAGCTATTTGCGACCTCACCTTGGCGAGGATCGAGCGCAAGCATCATTGTCGTATGTAAGGATAAAGAAAAAGAAAGAAGAAAGAAACAACAAGGAAATAATAACAACTACTTAACGAATTTAAAGTTACAACAATTATAACAAAAGTAAGACAAGCATGATAATAAAATGATCTTCTTTATTCACCATTCCTCACTCACAAAGCTCACTTACAAGTTTAATGGAGAAGAGATGAGAAGAAGAAGAACATGTAAACTAAAACCTAGCAAAAAGAAAATACAAGAATGGACCCCTTCCATCACAGAATTCTGGGGTATTTATAGGCTGGAAAATGAGAATCTAGGGCAACAATACGGGCCCAAATGAAATGACCAAACACCCCCTGGAAGCCCTAGCTTTTTGGCGCCATAACGGCCGCGGAACCGCGGCCAAGACCCCCCTTTGGCCGCGGTTCCGCGGCCATTCTGTGGAGTTGGGAAGTGTGCTTTTTGGTGGTGGCCTGATCTGCTGTGTGCTTCATTCTGGTATATGTGTTTTCTCATAATTTCTTCACGAATTTTCCAGAATTCTGCTGATCAAAAAGGTGATTGAAAGTGGATCTTTTGCCCATGCTTTACTCGGGAACCGCGTAGATTTGTTGGATTTGGTGCTGCCTTGTGCTTTGTGCATGAAGGTGACATTGATTTGCCATTTTGTCTTCCTAAACTGGTATCTGGCAACATACGGATGAAGAGCGGAGACCGTGTTTTCTTCAGTGGTTGGCAGGAATCCGGGTTTTGTCGTGTTTTTCCATGAGTTCCATCGCTTAGAGCCGAGAACCTGTATCCTGCAATTGACTAGCAAACACGGCTCAAGAGTATCTACCGATATGCAAAGTGATAAAAATTGGACGGTATAAAAATGCAAGAATCTGTTATGAACAGTAGGTACCCCATGAAGACTTCGGGACGACAAGCAATGCGCGTGGTGACGTCGACAAATGAAGACGCAAGGTGAGTAGATTATATCTACTGGGGGAAGTCGGGTGGATGGCGTATAGCACCCCCGCAGTCCATAGTTGGTATACTATATGTTATGCTTGATAGTACAGCGTGTCAGGGATGTTGTGTTAGGTGTAGTATGGATAGCTTAGGGTTAGAAGTAAACTAGTATAGCTCATAGTCGCGAACCCTAGAATAGGTTTACACCCACACGCACATCCTTGCATATTCACTATACTTACACGGTGTTGATGATGATATTGGATGACATTTGGAGATGAGTCGATGATATTAGGCTTTGTGCCGCGAGATCGGAGATGTGATATGATTCGTATTTGGGATACGACATGTGATTCTTGCGGGCTTGGGATGTGTGTTTACCCAGGCATTCATACTTAGTAGATGGTATCAGTTGTACTAGACTTAGATCAGTACGCCAGAGTATGTGAGATAATGATGGTGATACCTGATAATTGTTGAGAGGAATAAGAATATTGACCGTACCTAGTTAATGGGATGTCGTACGACGACTTACCGTACGAGCCTATATTGATGATTGATCTGTACTCATGACATGAGGATTGGCATATGATATACTGTATCGTACGCGATACTATGGAGGCGGGATCGCCGACTATTATATATATATCGACTCAGACTTAGGTGGTGTCCTTACCCCTCCGGATTTGCTTGATACTTAGATCTGTAGTTGCACAGTAGATGTTAGACTAGACCCGAGTTGCACAGTAGATGTTAGACTAGACCCGAGTCATTCCTTTTCAAATAGTATAACCGCATGACATGTACATATGGGTGTAGATTCTTTACTGTTACGTCGATTATTCAATTTCCGCATATTTTCGCTATTCACATTGCTTGCATATGTTTACTGCTATATTACTATTATGTTGATAGGTGTAGCGTCTTGAAAAGTCGTTTTGGTGTTTTCCTGAAATTCGGTGAAAATTCGGTATTTTTCCGAAAACCGTCTTTCTCGTTATTTTGCAGTTTAGGGCTAATTATACCTAAAATGGATAGGTAATTGCTTGTTTTTAGTAGCTAATGAGTTAATTATGAAATTTTGGTCATTTAAAAATTTTTCCCTATTTTTCAATTTTTTTATATTATTTTAAGCCGGTAAGAAAATACATTAAATTAGCGATAAATACAAATTTTTCCGGGCTAATTTTAATCTTTAAAATTATGATAATTAAAATCTAGTTGAAACATAAATTTTTAGTATTTTATTTTGATTTTTAACTAATTTTTATGATAGGAAACGAATTTATTGAAATTTAAGCTAAAACTTGCAATTTTTGACTTGTAGGGGGTCTTTTTGCATAAAATTTCTTTTGTAAAACCCCTCTCTCTCTTCCCTCAGCCCTAGGACAGCCCCACCTTGACCAAGTCCAGAAATTTCTGACCTCATTCTTTGTTTTCTTTCTTGTGTTGAATTGTTGGTTTATGAAATTATTTTAATTATAGTTTGATTAGGTATGGGCATTGACTTTGTGGAGTTGACCCTTGACCTTTCCCACACACCCACACCCTCCCCCTTACCTCATTTCTGGCCGAAACCTGCACCTCCCCCTCTTCATCTCTTTTCTTTTCTTTTTCTTCAAATTTCTTCAAGAAAACACATCAAAATTTGCAAATTAAAGCTTACAAATTAAACCCATCCTTCATCTTTCTTTTCCTTCACCTTCCTAGCTTGGATCTTGATGCTTGAGGCCATCATTTGGAGCAAATTTATTCTTGCTAGATCTCAATTGAGGTATAATTTCCATCAAGTTAATTTCTTTTGGCTAAATTCCTTTAAGTATATGGTATTAGTGTTAAAAGTTAGCTAATTTCTAATCTTTTTTTTTAAAAAAGAATAGTTTGTATTAAACTAGGGTTTTTGAAGCCATGATAGTTAATTGAATTGTTTTGTAGTTAATCTAGTTGTTAATTAACTAATCTATATGGTTACCTTGCTTATGCGGCTTCCTATTAACCTATTCTATGTTAATCTTGTGTGAAATTGCTTTAAGTTTGTGATTTACCAAAATCTAGAAAGGGGTTAGTGTATGGAAATGGGTTGTGAAGCATGTTTAATGAGTTGATTTAAGGTTTAGAAACCATTATTTAGTTGATTAAATCTAATTTGTTATCTAGTTGTTTTGCTAACCTAATCTAGAAGGTTAACTTGCTAATTGAGTTATAAATTAGTGTTAATTTAAGGTTTTCATATAAAGTTTGGATTAAGAATTGCTAGGTTATATAATTCAAGTAATGGTTGTTTATGGAAAATAGGTTTTGAATCTTTGCTAATGTGTTGTAATATTAGTGTTTGTAGATTGCTTGTTGTGTGGTTGGATTGTGATAACTGTATCGCTAATTTTCGATTTTTGCACCAAATTGCTAGTTTTGTGCTTACTAGGTTTTTATTAAATTTAATTGGTGAATTGTTTGTGATACCTTGGGGATGTTTTTAGCATCTCCTATGACGTTTAGGATGCGTGGGCGCGAAGTTTTGAGTAGTCGGGTTTTAGTTTTGCCGGACGACCAAATCGGCGTTTTTTTTGGCAGTTTTTGCGATTTTCGCGTGTGTTCCGCGCACTTTGTGCACGTTGTACCTAGCTAGTGAACTTTAGTAGTTTCGTTTGGGTTTTGCGTCGTTCTTGATATGTAACCTTATGTTTGGTATTGATGTAAATTCCAGGTTCGGTCGCGGAGACGTCAGACGCGGCGCGAAAGGGGAAAGCGGTGATTGGACACAGCTAGCTAGGGATTCCGGTGAGTAGATGTAACATCTACGGGGGACTATCGTTGGATGGCGCAAGCCGCCCGATAGTTTTAGTAACTTACAAGATTCTTAGTGATGTTAGTAATTAGGAGTGAAATACGTATATGATTATTTGCTGCATCCCTGCATTATATTGACATACCTATACGAAACCATTTTATAGGACACCTGCACCATTGCCAGGGTTTTATTATGCAGCACGAGCACTATTCATGCTTACACACACACCCTGGTAATTGCCATGCCACCACACTAGATAACCTTTAAATTTAAACCTTTTACTAATGGATACTTAAACTTGTGCTATTGCCTTTAATTCCTTAAAATGAAACCGTAGGATTGCTATTCATGTGCATGTACTTCATCATATTAATTGTTCATGCTTAATCCATTAATCACCCATCGCAACTTGATTATTGATACCATATGCATTCATTATCACTGATATATGCACTTATGAGGATTTCTTGAGATTTTATGATATTGCTGGATTTCGGGGGAAAGCCGCAAAATTTCTAAACTTATTATATTTTTAAAATATGTAAATTGCGGTTTTCTAGTGATGTAAGTGTCGTCCACCATGAGTTTGCTGTGGTTTTTGAGACCCGTTTCGAGGAGATGGATGAACCGTTTCGGGTATATGGTGGGCCCGGTAGGGTACCCCGGGGCAAGAAGCTCGTGGTGCTGACGATGAGCCTGGCAGGGGACGGATTACCTACCGGTGACTTCATTGGGCACGGCGGATATCCAGAGGATACCGACCGGGGCCGCGAGAGGATGAGATATTGATATTGAGATGGGTCAGCAGGATGGCTGAGGCCAGAGACACTATGACATGGATTTATGAGATTTGAGACAGCTTTTAGGTGTCGTTGTTGGACACCGGTTCTCGTCGATTTCTTTGAGTATTATGCTGGCATTCTAAAAGAGTTTCAAAAACAAAAAGAGATAAAATGTTCCTTATATATACCTATTGAGACCTCAGATATTCATGTTGCATACATATTCGTACACTGATGTTGTATACACACCTGCTAGTGCATCCATTCATACCTGTATTTTAGATGCTAGGATGCTTGTGTGCATGCATACGATAGCCTTTGTAGGTGTTATTTATTACTCACGAGTTGGCAACTCACCCCCGTTGTGCCACAGTCTTCTGCAGGTCCGCTCCGTCAGTTCAGTAGCGGCGGGCGTACTTGTTCTTTTGCCTCATTTGCCTGGACTCGAGGTTTTGCTCTTAGGTGGGTTATGTCATTATTTTTGTACCACCTTGTATATTCTTTGTATCTAGTACACTCCATCTACTGTTTCTACCAGTATTATTGTATATTGACCTAGAGATGAGACTGTGAGGTTTGTGGACTTTTATGCTGTATTTTGGGGTCGAGCTCACTTGAGTCGGCATGATGTTTTCTTATGCTTCATTATGATTATTTCGCATGTTGTTGCTTTACATTGCGTGGGTTTTGTGACCGCCTTGTGGCGAAGAGCTAGCTCCCGCTTGGGGATGCCCTATTTTGTTGGATTCATATATATTTTTGTTGTACCCAATTTGGGGGCCAGTATTTACAAAGGAGACTCTGCCGAAATTTTCGGAAAAATTGGTATTGTTTTTAAAAAGTGTTTTACATGACTTATTTGATAAACTCGCTTTCAATTGATTGGGTTTTCTTCACTCTTTTGTTTAATTGGTTTTGTTTTCTGGGCTTTGGCTTATTTATTTTACGGACGTCTTTAGACGTTTCATAAACTTAAGTGCCAGTCACGTTCCGTACCCTGCGGGTCGTGACAATGTTGGTATCAGAGCGATAGGTTTTACCTTTTTGAGTGTAGGATGACCCTTGGTAGATGGAGTAAGTGACTTAAGTAGGGTAACGTAGCGTGCGTATGTCCGCGGCATACTTGCGATACGGTACTCCGCCTAAGTGACTTTAGGGTATACTTGCTTGAAAATTCCTTCTTCAATTCTGTGTATCCTATGATCCTATTGCACTATTCTTACTATCCGTTTTCCTGTAACAGCCACTATGCCGCCGAAGGCTACGAGGGCACAGAGGGCTGCCGCCAGAGACGAGATTCGAGCTGGCTCGTCCGAGACTAGGACTGAGCAGGGTGGTATGCCTACGCCACAGGGACAGACCGATCCACCTTCCCCAGGCCGTATGGATAGGCTCGAGACTGGTATGGAGGAGTTGCGACAGATGGGAGGCATGCAGGAGCTACGTCAGATGGTAGGATCCCTAGTTACAGCCAGTCGTACACCGAGGCCGGATGACGTACCTACTACATCACAGACGACCATGATACCTGCTCCTACTACTACCACCGTGGCCATTCCGGTTTCACTACAGGACTTCATGAGGCTGAGACCTCCAGTATTCACCGGCACCGAGGCAGCGGAGGACCCACAGACGTTCCTTGACAGTTTAGCCAGGATCTGCCGTTCGCTGAGATGTTCGGATGATCGATGGGTAGAGCTTGCGAGTTTCCGACTAGAGGGTCTCGCGCAGACATGGTGGGAGTCAGTCTTGAGAGGTCGAGCTGCAGGTCTACCGCCTATGACTTGGGTCGAGTTTACAGCGGTCTTTCTAGCCCGTTTCCTTCCAGAGAGCGTTCGTGACACCAGAGCTCGCAGCTTCGAGGCCTTAGTCAAGACACCTGGGATGACGGTGTCTGAGTATGACATCCAGTTTACACAGTTATCCCGATATGCTCAGTATTTGGTGGATACCGAGGAGAAGATGGTGAAGAGGTTCGTACAGGGACTTGATGCCCAGCTATATCTTGCCATTGGCGCCCAGCACTACGACACTTATTCAGCTGCTATGGATACGGCATTGCAGATGGAGGCACGCATATCACGGACTTCGGCCGTTTCTGGGCCGAAGAGGATTCGCACCGATGTACCGTCTCAGAGGCAGCGCGCCAGATTCTTTCCGAGAGATAGGCCTGGCAGAGGATTTGGGCGGGGACAGTTATATGGTTCTTATCCCCAGGGGCAGCAGCCGTCGCCAGGGTGTTTTGGGTGCGGGAGTTTGCACCATCTTGTCAGAGACTGTCCGGTGAGACGACAGGGAGCAGCGACAGTTCCGCATGTGACCCTGCCACCATCACCACCCCCTCCTCAGAGAGCCCTACTTCCTACCCCAGGCGATGCTCCACGCCAGTTAGGTGCACCGAGAGGCCGTGGACGCGGCGGTCCTGTTCAGAGAGGACGAGGAGGCAGAGGCCGAGGTCGAGGTCAGCCCGCTATCGGTGGAGGACAGGCCCGAGTTTTTGCTTTGACACCGCAGGATGCGCAGGCATCCAATGCCGTTGTGACAGGTACCTTGCCAGTTTGTTCTTTCGACGCCCGGGTATTATTCGACCCAGGTTCCACACATTCGTACGTATCTACACACTTTGCACCGATGTTGGGCCGTGAGTCGTCGTCGTTAGATCAGCCGCTTGTTGTTGTTACTCCGGTAGGCGAGTCGTTTGTCGCTCGTTTTGTTTTTCGTTTGTGTTCCGTTCGTATCGGGAAGAGGGATTCATCAGTTGATTTGATACTCCTCGATATGTTGGACTTTGATGTGCTTCTGGGCATGGATTGGCTAGCCACTTGTTATGCTTCGGTGGACTGCCGTGAGAAGGCAGTCAGATTTAGCTTTCCGGGAGAGCCAGTCCTTGTTATTCGGGGAGACCGCAGTGTCACCCTTCCCAGCTTAATTTCGTCTCTTCGCGCTGGTCAGCTCTTGTGGAAGGGATGTCAGGGATTCTTAGCGTTTATTTGTGATACTCGAGCTGCAGAGGTTCCGTTAGACCGGGTCCCGGTAGTTTGTGAGTTCCCTGATGTTTTCCCTAATGAGCTACCTGGGCTACCGCCTGAGCGCGATGTTGAGTTCTGCATTGATTTGATTCCCGGTTCGGGGCCTATTTCTATACCGCCTTATCGGATGGCCCCGGCAGAGCTTCGAGAGCTGAAGGATCAGTTGCAGGATTTGTTAGATAAGGGGCTTATTCGACCGAGTGTTTCTCCGTGGGGTGCTCCAGTCCTGTTTGTCAAGAAGAAGGATGGAAGTTTGCGCTTATGTATCGACTACCGCCAGCTGAACAAAGTTACTGTTCGGAACAGATATCCGTTGCCGCGCATTGATGATTTGTTCGACCAGCTTCAGGGTGCGGGATATTTTTCGAGGATCGACTTGCGATCAGGATACCATCAGCTGCGAGTTCGACAGGAGGATATACCGAGGACAGCCTTCCGTACACGCTATGGCCATTACGAGTTTTTGGTGATGTCGTTCGGACTCACCAACGCCCCAGCAGCATTCATGGATTTGATGAACCGTACATTCAGGCCGTATCTTGACTTGTTCATCATCGTGTTTATCGACGATATCTTGGTGTACTCCCGGAGCAGAGAGGAGCACGAGCAGCACTTGCGGATTACGTTACAGACTCTGAGGGAGCACCAGCTGTTCGCGAAGTTCTCCAAGTGTGCATTCTGGCTGGACAGCGTCGGATTCTTGGGTCACGTGGTTACGAGAGACGGCATTTGTGTGGACCCGAAGAAGATTGAGGCTGTTCAGCAGTGGCCCCGACCTACATCGGTTACTGAGATCCGTAGTTTTCTAGGCCTGGCGGGCTACTACAGGCGTTTTGTTCAGGACTTCTCCCGTATAGCTGCACCGTTGACCGGTTTGACCCGGAAGGGAGTTCCTTTCGTCTGGACAGAGGAGTGCGAGCGCAGTTTTCAGCAGCTACGGACTTGTTTGACTAGGGCGCCGGTATTATCTTTGCCTTCGGGATCAGGCGGATTTGTTGTCTACTGTGATGCTTCGCGAGTGGGATTAGGATGCGTATTGATGCAGCATGGCCGGGTGATCGCTTATGCTTCTCGGCAGTTGAAGAAGCATGAACAGAACTACCCCACTCATGATTTGGAGATGGCTGCAGTGGTCTTTGCACTGAAGATTTGGCGACATTACCTTTACGGCGAGTCGTGCCAGATATTCACCGATCACAAGAGCTTAAAGTACATATTTCAGCAGCGAGACCTGAACCTCAGACAGCGTCGTTGGATGGAGTTGGTGAAAGACTACGACTGCGAGATTTTATATCACCCCGGCAAGGCAAATGTGGTGGCAGATGCGTTGAGTAGGAGGCCCGGGGGTAGTCTATCCTTTTTGCGCGCAGTACAGAGGCAGTCGTCAGCAGATTAGCAGATGTTATGCGACAGCCGAGTTGAGTTCGAGTTCACTCAGACAGGGGGACAGCTCGCGCATGTTCGCGCACGCCCACAGTTGCTTGACCGTATATATGAGGCACAGCGCAGTGACGACCGTTGCTCAGAGATCATGGCACAGATGGGACAGGGCAGATTTTCCGAGTTCGTGGTTGACGATCAGGGGATTTTACGATATGGATCTAGACTATGCGTACCAGATGCTGATGGATTGCGGCGCGACATTCTTGAGGAGGCACACCGATCAGTGTATAGTGTCCACCCCGGTTCCACCAAGATGTACCATGATATGAGAGAGACCTACTGGTGGGACGGGATGAAGAGAGACATTGCGGAGTTCGTTTCGAGATGCCTGACTTGTCAGCAAGTCAAGGCCGAGCACCAGAGGCCCGCAGGAGAGCTACAGCCGTTACCCATTCCAGAGTGGAAATGGGAGCAGATTTCGATGGATTTCGTTGTGGGTCTACCCAGGACCAGTCGAGGGTACGACTCCATCTGGGTGATCGTGGATAGGTTGACGAAAGCGGCTCACTTCCTGCCAGTGAAGACGACTTTCAGCTTCGCTCAGTATGCTCAGCTCTACATCGACGAGATCGTGCGGTTGCATGGCGTACCGACTTGTATCGTGTCAGATCGAGGCACTCAGTTTACCAGCCGACTATGGCAGAGACTCCAGGAGGCTTTGGGCACTCGTTTGAGCTTCAGCACAGCATTTCATCCGCAGACCGACGGACAGTCCGAGCGGACCATTCAGACTCTCGAGGACATGCTCAGAGCGTGCGTTTTAGACTTTGGTGGTAGCTGGGATCGTCATTTACCTCTAGTAGAGTTCTCCTACAACAACAGCTTCCAGGATACTATTCAGATGGCACATATCGAGGCATTGTATGGGAGGAGATGCAGATCGCCAGTCTGTTGGACAGAGCTCAGCGAGAGCAGTATTTTGGGGCCGCAGCTTGTGGAGGAGACGACAGCGAAGATACAGTTGATCCGAGACCGGATGAGAGCGGCTCAGAGCAGGCAGAAATCGTATGCGGACAGGCGCCGTCGCAGATTAGAGTTCGCAGTTGGCGACCATGTTTTTCTGAAAGTCTCTCCGATGAAGGGCGTGATGCGTTTTGGGCGAAAGGGGAAGCTTAGCCCTAGATTCGTAAGTCCCTTCGAGATCCTCGAGCGGGTTGGCGCCGTTGCTTATCGTTTGGCTCTTCCTCCCAGCTTTCCCGATGTTCACCCCGTCTTCCATGTTTCGATGCTCCGCAAGTACCTTCACGACCCTTCGCATGCGATTCAGCACCCGACAGTCCAGCTAGAGCGCGACCTTTCTTTTGCAGAGAAGCCGGTGGCCATCCTGGATCGGCAGGTGAAGAAGTTGAGGTCGAAGATTATACCAACCGTCAAGGTCCTTTGGCGTAGCCCGAGCAGCGAGGAGGTTACCTGGGAGACCGAGGGCGAGATGAGGAAGAAATATCCCCATCTCTTCGAAGGTACGCGCAGCTATATTTTTAAATTCGGGGACCGAATTTCTTTAAGGGGGGAAGATTGTAGCGTCTTGAAAAGTTGTTTTGGTGTTTTCCTGAAATTCGGTGAAAATTCGGTATTTTTCCGAAAACCGTCTTTCTCGTTATTTTGCAGTTTAGGGCTAATTATACCTAAAATGGATAGGTAATTGCTTGTTTTTAGTAGCTAATGAGTTAATTATGAAATTTTGGTCATTTAAAAATTTTTCCCTATTTTTCAATTTTTTTATATCATTTTAAGCCGGTAAGAAAATACATTAAATTAGCGATAAATACAAATTTTTCCGGGCTAATTTTAATCTTTAAAATTATGATAATTAAAATCTAGTTGAAACATAAATTTTTAGTATTTTATTTTGATTTTTAACTAATTTTTATGATAGGAAACGAATTTATTGAAATTTAAGCTAAAACTTGCAATTTTTGACTTGTAGGGGGTCTTTTTGCATAAAATTTCTTTTGTAAAACCCCTCTCTCTCTTCCCTCAGCCCTAGGACAGCCCCACCTTGACCAAGTCCAGAAATTTCTGACCTCATTCTTTGTTTTCTTTCTTGTGTTGAATTGTTGGTTTATGGAATTATTTTAATTATAGTTTGATTAGGTATGGGGCATTGACTTTGTGAAGTTGACCCTTGACCTTTCCCACACACCCACACCCTCCCCCTTACCTCATTTCTGGCCGAAACCTGCACCTCCCCCTCTTCATCTCTTTTCTTTTCTTTTTCTTCAAATTTCTTCAAGAAAACACATCAAAATTTGCAAATTAAAGCTTACAAATTAAACCCATCCTTCATCTTTCTTTTCCTTCACCTCCCTAGCTTGGATCTTGATGCTTGAGGCCATCATTTGGAGCAAATTTATTCTTGCTAGATCTCAATTGAGGTATAATTTCCATCAAGTTAATTTCTTTTGGCTAAATTCCTTTAAGTATATGGTATTAGTGTTAAAAGTTAGCTAATTTCTAATCTTTTTTTTTAAAAAGAATAGTTTGTATTAAACTAGGGTTTTTGAAGCCATGATAGTTAATTAAATTGTTTTGTAGTTAATATAGTTGTTAATTAACTAATCTATATGGTTACCTTGCTTATGCGGCTTCCTATTAACCTATTCTATGTTAATCTTGTGTGAAATTGCTTTAAGTTTGTGATTTACCAAAATCTAGAAAGGGGTTAGTGTATGGAAATGGGTTGTGAAGCATGTTTAATGAGTTGATTTAAGGTTTAGAAACCATTATTTAGTTGATTAAATCTAATTTGTTATCTAGTTGTTTTGCTAACCTAATCTAGAAGGTTAACTTGCTAATTGAGTTATAAATTAGTGTTAATTTAAGGTTTTCATATAAAGTTTGGATTAAGAATTGCTAGGTTATATAATTCAAGTAATGGTTGTTTATGGAAAATAGGTTTTGAATCTTTACTAATGTGTTGTAATATTAGTGTTTGTAGATTGCTTGTTGTATAGTTGGATTGTGATAACCGTATCGCTAATTTTCGATTTTTGCACCAAATTGCTAGTTTTGTGCTTACTAGGTTTTTATTAAATTTAATTGGTGAATTGTTTGTGATACCTTGGGGATGTTTTTATCATCTCCTATGACGTTTAGGATGCGTGAGCGCGGAGTTTTGAGTAGTCGGGTTTTAGTTTTGCCGGACGACCAAATCGGCGTTTTTTTTGGCAGTTTTTGCGATTTTCGCGTGTGTTCCGCGTACTTTGTGCACGTTGTACCTAGCTAGTGAACTTTAGTAGTTTCGTTTGGGTTTTGCGTCGTTCTTGATATGTAACCTTATGTTTGGTATTGATGTAAATTCCAGGTTCGATCGCGGAGACGTCAGACGCGGCGCGAAAGGGGAAAGCGGTGATTGGACACAGCTAGCTAGGGATTCCGGTGAGTAGATGTAACATCTACGGGGGACTATCGTTGGATGGCGCAAGCCGCCCGATAGTTTTAGTAACTTACAAGATTCATAGTGATGTTAGTAATTAGGGGTGAAATACGTATATGATTATTTGCTGCATCCCTGTATTATATTGACATACCTATACGAAACCATTTTATAGGACACCTGCACCATTGCCAGGGTTTTATTATGCAGCACGAGCACTATTCATGCTTACACACACACCCTGGTAATTGCCATGCCACCACACTAGATAACCTTTAAATTTAAACCTTTTACTAATGGATACTTAAACTTGTGCTATTGCATTTAATTCCTTAAAATGAAACCGTAGGATTGCTATTCATGTGCATGTACTTCATCATATTAATTGTTCATGCTTAATCCATTAATCACCCATCGCAACTTGATTATTGATACCATATGCATTCATTATCACTGATATATGCACTTATGAGGATTTCTTGAGATTTTATGATATTGCTGGATTTCGGGGGAAAGCCGCAAAATTTCTAAACTTATTATATTTTTAAAATATGTAAATTGCGGTTTTCTAGTGATGTAAGTGTCGTCCACCATGAGTTTGCTGTGGTTTTTGAGACCCGTTTCGAGGAGATGGATGAACCGTTTCGGATACATGGTGGGCCCGGTAGGGTACCCCGGGGCAAGAAGCTCGTGGTGCTGACGATGAGCCTGGCAGGGGACGGATTACCTACCGGTGACTTCATTGGGCACGGCGGATATCCAGAGGATACCGACCGGGGCCGCGAGAGGATGAGATATTGATATTGAGATGGGTCAGCCGGATGGCTGAGGCCAGAGACACTATGACATGGATTTATGAGATTTGAGACAGCTTTTAGGTGTCGTTGTTGGACACCGGTTCTCGTCGATTTCTTTGAGTATTATGCTGGCATTCTAAAAGAGTTTCAAAAACAAAAAGAGATAAAATGTTCCTTATATATACCTATTGAGACCTCAGATATTCATGTTGCATACATATTCGTACACTGATGTTGTATACACACCTGCTAGTGCATCCATTCATACCTGTATTTTAGATGCTAGGATGCTTGTATGCATGCATACGATAGCCTTTGTAGGTGTTATTTATTACTCACGAGTTGGCAACTCACCCCCGTTGTGCCACAGTCTTCTGCAGGTCCGCTCCGTCAGTTCAGTAGCGGCGGGCGCACTTGTTCTTTTGCCTCATTTGCCTGGACTCGAGGTTTTGCTCTTAGGTGGGTTATGTCATTATTTTTGTACCACCTTGTATATTCTTTGTATCTAGTACACTCCATCTACTGTTTCTACCAGTATTACTGTATATTGACCTAGAGATGAGACTGTGAGGTTTGTGGACTTTTATGTTGTATTTTGGGGTCGAGCTCACTTGAGTCGGCATGATGTTTTCTTATGCTTCATTATGATTATTTCGCATGTTGTTGCTTTACATTGCGTGGGTTTTGTGACCGCCTTGTGGCGAAGAGCTAGCTCCCGCTTGGGGATGCCCTATTTTGTTGGATTCATATATATTTTTGTTGTACCCAGTTTGGGGGCCAGTATTTACAAAGGAGACTCTGCCGAAATTTTCGGAAAAATTGGTATTGTTTTTAAAAAGTGTTTTACATGACTTATTTGATAAACTCGCTTTCAATTGATTGGGTTTTCTTCACTCTTTTGCTTAATTGGTTTTGTTTTCTTGGCTTTGGCTTACTTATTTTACGGACGTCTTTAGACGTTTCGTAAACTTAAGTGCCAGTCACGTTCCGTACCCTGCGGGTCGTGATAATAGGACCTAGCACCATTATCGATGATGCGTATGTTCCACGTACACTTGCTTGCCGGCTCACACACTTCTTCATCGATAATTGCCATGTCACTACGCAGTAGCATTATTGCATCAGGATATGACCTTGTATGCGCATACTATTATTTCCATGTTGCATGATATAGTGTTATACTTGCACTTCATTTAGATGACACATACCCATACTTATACACATATATCGACAATTATTCATTTACCAATTATTCTACGGCTCGCATTGCATTGCATGCTCATATGTTAATGATTCATATTCCTTGTGCACATGCCTTTACATAGTTGCAGGCTTATATTAGTGTTCTTGTTGCATGTATTATAATTCATGGATTTCGCACTGTGATATGGTTACATATGATGATTCTAGATTGTTTTACTCCTGCGTATATATATCAGTGGTATGGGACGCTGAAATATATATGTATACCCCTAGAGTATATATATATTAGTGGTATGGGACGCTGATATATATATACGCACACTTAAATATATCATTATGATGATCTATGCAAGTTTACCTATGCATTATGAGCTCGGAGCCTATGAGCTCGATGTGATAGGAGCCTATGTGCTCGGAGCCTATGAGCTCGATGTGAGAGGAGCCTATGTGCTCGGGGCCTTTATGGTCGATGGTATATTATATCTCCCCTACCCCACACTTATTGTATATGCTTGCATCACATATTAGTAGTACCTGACAGAGTACCTTCATGAATGTTGCATACATGTCGGATACATGATATATGTGTTTCATTGATATTGAGATATATAGTTTGTGTCAATGCTCGACATTGATTTCCTGATAATTTCATTCACGATATCTCCTGTTTTCATTTTACCGCATACTTACATCATATTTGTGATATATTGTTACGTGAGGCACTGGTACGAGTACTTGGCACTACACTTATGTTCAGATGTTACATTGCCACCTTACTATGCTTCGAACTTATTCATTTGAGTTTTATATTAAATACTGATCGTATTGACCTAGGATTATGTCTTGCATTTGATTTCTGCTTGTAGATATTTTCTATTCACGAGTTGGCAACTCACCCCCGTTGTGCCACAGTTCTTGCAGGGCTTGCCGTACAGGTTCCATAGCGGTATTTCTGGCACACTGCTTTCCTTTGCGGGTGATTTGCTTGGCAGTTCTTGCAGGGTTTGCCGTACAGGTTCCGTAGCGGCATTTCTGGCACACTGCTTCTATATGGGGGACTTGCTTGGGTAGGTGGGTCTTTTGTATCAGGACCACCCTTGTTGTACTTGTATTATTCTTTGTATCTAGAAATTCCATCAACCAAAGTCTTGTATATTGTTTCAGATTCAGACACTAGTGATGTATTATTTCGACCTTAGAGTCGCGCTTAGTAGTGTTGCAGTTTTCATGCTTATCTGGGTTTCTTTTAAATTTTGATCCTCGCCATTCGGCGTTGTATAGTGTATTGCTTGTTGTTTATTTATCCTTAAAATGGTCTTAGGTTTCTGGGCTTTTGGCTTACTTGGACCAGATGGAGTCCTATAGACTTCATATGGTTCAAGGGCCAGTCACGTGCTCTTTCGGGTCGTGACACTGGTAATCCCCTAATTCCTGCTCTGTCTTATAACAATTATAAGTTGAAGCGGGACCAACGTTCCCCAGCTCAGTATAACAAGTGGGTTCGGTCAATATATCCATTTTATTATCTTGATTAAGGCGTGACATGGTCGCTACCTGGAGAGAGAGAGAAGAAAATACTCTGCGTGCGCTCTTGCAAGATCAGATTGGTTATTATTTTATCTAATCAGGATGGCTCCCACTGTTTTTATCAAATCTTCCTTCAAACCCTAAAAGGAAAGACTAGCCGGGATTAATTACACGCTACAAGTTCGTCAATCTTTCAGCCAGGCTAGTGTCGGTACTTTGAGGGAGGTCCCCCGTGCTTTCGCACGAACCTAATTAATGTAAAACTCGTTTTCCCATAGGCGTAACCCCGTTGACACCTTTCTAGACACCTACTTGATCGGCTAATTGTAATATGTAAAACTCTCTCAGGAGTAACAATTACTCGCAGCGGGTATCGGGATCCAACTATCTCATAGAAGGTATGCAATCTCATTGCAAATTTCAACACTTCAAATTCCCAATAATATTTTGCCCCAAGCGATCTATGACCTTGACTGAGTCAACAAACCATAGACCGCAAGTAAAGTTCAACCCGTCATTTCCCGATTGAATTAAACCCACCCGCATGACCCTTGACTGAGTCAACAAGGCCGCACGACTACCCTAATCCAATCGCATCATATGCTTTGCAGATAAGCACTAATCAGCTACCGCACACTACGCCTTGACTGAGTCAACAAACGCAGCACGAATACTAACTATTACTTATCTGAAATGACGGAGGGCTACGACAGGTTTTTAAGAAAACCCTTTGCGTAATGAACTTTATATCGTCGTAGAATCAAATGATTTTAAATGGAGTGTTTTTTAGGCTTTTCTAGTTTTGCTAAAGGGGTCACTCCCGGTGAAGGGATCGTCGGCCCTTTCCTCATCGAATAAGGTGCAGGATATATCATATATACCGCTGTGCAAAGCAAGAACTATAGGAGCAATCAAAAGACAAACCGAGGGTTGTAGTATCTGCCAGTTATTGCTAAAGGGGTCACTCCCGGTGAAGGGATCTCGGCCCTTTCCTTATCGAATAAGGTGCAGGATGTTCTACAAGGAACACCGCGATGCAAAGCAAGAATCGTAGCTACCTGTTTTTGAAAATTCGATTCCACAACATCTTTTAGGTTTCTTTTATTTCATTAATCACATTAATGAAGTCCCATCATTTAAATCACCTAAACATCACAGATAAATACGATGTACACTTATGCCATCCGCATTCGCCTCGATGTCCCCTCATGCACCGTTAGGTTAGGTAACTAACGGCAGGGCAGGGCAGGGCTAGCGCGGGTGTAAAACATAAGTAACATCTATATAATATATCATATATACTATATACAGTATTTATCACAGAACATATCAAATGATCACATCACAGATATCGCGGCAGAAGAAACATATGAAACATTGGATATACTAGGACGTCCATGTTTTCAATACGAGCCAGTATAAAACACGGATTCCACGGTCGCGATGAATAGCCAAACCCACACCCCTAGACCCTTACAAGAGCGGCAAGCAACCCTACCAATTCTAGAGTTAGGAGACCCGGACTCGACTCCTCGAGTTGGTCTCCCACTGGACTCCAGAACCCGGTTACTTGTGCTCTCCTCCTTGGGTCTATCCTAGTGCGGAAAAGTAAATACTATACAATGGGTGACACCTTCCGCAACCTGGAAGTGCCCCAATAAAAGAATATTACATACATCAAATTTTACATGAATGAAAATGAAAAAACTCTCATCTCACATAAAAACCCCTGGCTATTCAAAACGCGACGATCCAATATAACATATCCAGCAACACATAACATCATATGTTATTAACGTAAGTAAATATGCGCATCCCAATTGTCGTTGACATATAGCAACGAAACCGGCGATATCACATATTACACTTACGGTCGCAGAAAAGAAAGTGTAAAACTACAACAGTTGGAATCTGCAACCTCATTAGACATCGCATGCCTAATCAAATGAATTCCTTAGACATCACATGCCTAACAATTATAAACCCCGCATTTTAGTCTCATTATCGAAAACACTTTTCAATATCAAGTCGGGCAATTCAACAAGATTCCCGATAAACTGATCGAATGCTCATCGCAAACTTTAGTAGACGGTCGCACCCCCAGTTGCCGTCGACGAAGTGCACTAAGGCGGAACACCGCTGCCGCGAGCACCCGAACGGATGCTTTTGGCGACGGGGTTCTCCTACAGTCACTTGGTCGGGGCTAAGGGGTGTAGCTGTCTATTAAGTTTATCCGGCGAGTATCCGCGTACGCTACGTGATTGCGACGGACTTTTGATCGTATCAAAATTCCATGGCAACCGATCAATTTAGACTAAAGTGCTATGTTTATAACATTCAAATCAGTTATCTCATAACTACTTGTGGAATCCAAATATTGTATCACATTCCAGATAAATAGAAAATGTTAAACTTTCCGATCGAACAATCAAACACCCAAGTTTTCCCAAAACAGCTCAACACTTGAAATAAGTTTAAAAACATTCACTTCATGCCACGGTACCAACGGTCCAGCCGTAGAAGGGTCAAGCCAACGCCTCACATGTGGCACGCCGTACTGCCCCAAACCCTAAGGTTCAAAGGGCAGTTCAAGACGGTCACATAATCGAGTTAAGGTTTGTTGTCTTCTAGAGGGTCCATCGCGTTACTTGCACTACTTAGAACATTCTTAAACCATAGAAAAATCCAACACTTGGAAATTTCCCGGCAGGGGAAAAAATGGGTATTTATATCCGGTCGAACTTTTTAACATATTCAAAAATTATCCGGAAATACACAGACAAAGTTAAAGATTCCGATCGAATCGACGAACTCCCAATACAACCCAGAAAACTCAACTGTTGAGTATATATTAAAAACACCCAGAAAACACAGGAATTACATACGGGGATTACTATGCAAGCCGTAACAAAAGATGCTTCAGAATGGCCGCGGAACCGCCGCAAATGCCTTGGTGGAGCCGCGGTTCCGCGGCGTAATTGTTGATTCATGGACATGTACTTCACAGTAACCCCTAGAAACCCTAAACTAGATCGTTAACTAGAAAATAGGCGAAAAGACAAGCAAGCAAACAACTTTGCTAATAAGTGAAAGGGATTACAACCTTTGTAGATCTGCTCCACTATTTCTTTAGCTCAGTGTTGACGTCCCTCCGCTGCAATCATCGGGATCCCGGACTCTAGCAATGGTTTCGTAGGAGAAATGATCGGGCAAGTTCATTGACTTCGAGGCCGAAGATGATCTACGTCGGGGAGACTCAAACTCAAGCTATTCCTTCACTTGGTCAAAAACTTTGTGAAGAGAACACCCTATACTACATGGCAAGTGGTAGAGGATGAAGAAATAAGAAGTGGGTTCACTTTAGAATTGGATTTCTCACTCTTTTTCTCATGGCACCATTGGAGCTCTCAAGCTTTTGTGAGCTTGATGAAGATGAAGAAGAAGAAAAGAATCATATCCAAATGAAAACTTATCCCATCAATTATGGCACCATGGTTGAGTTAAGCCCTCATGCTTAACTCATGTAGAGAATTAACCAAACCATTAGGTTAAGGGTTGGGTTAACTAATATCCTACACAAATGACAAAAGGGTTGACTTTGTCAATGCTTATCAAGCTTCATGAAGCTTGATAACTTTGACCAAAGTCTCAATTCTTTTGTTATTTGCTAGGAAAATAGTAAACCCTAATTTAACCTTGATTTGGTTCAAGTCTCATACACACAACTTGTTTGTATCATCAAGCATGATACAAACATGTACATTTGCATATATCACATATAAACAATGTGCATATTCAAGTGAGAAAATCAATCTTAACTGAACCAATACTAGTTAATGTAAAGTAATATATCAAATATATAATTATACATTAAATCATTAAATCAACACTTGATTTAACGATCCGGTCATATCGCATATAACCGACTAATATCAATAGTAACAACTTATCGAATCAACACTTGATCCGATAACCCGGCTATATCGCATACAACCGATCAATGTTACAAATCGCGAGAATAGAATGCAGTATCACATACTGGTATTACTCTCGGTCCCGCACATATCTCATATGCGCTCCTATTTCGTTTCGCTTGAGCCAGGAAACCCCTGTGTAGGACTCTAAAGACTCGTCAATACGCCGGCAGTAGGTGATGATCATATCAAACACCCACAAGCCGCAAGCGGTCTGCTAAACGTAACGGCCACCCGGGTATTGAGCGATCAGAAGATCAATGAGCAAGCCCGCTCATACTCCTGTGAATCCAACCAGTAACACTACGGTACATGTCACGTCCCGCTTCCCAGTGTACGGCGAAGTGGACGCGACGAGGTCCGCTACGTATGTACTCAGAAGTACATACGCTAAGCGTAGCTAAGCAATATAAAATATTACACAAGAGACAAGAGTATAAAAAGAACAGCAACTTTTATTTATTAACATTCTTTGTACAATACATGAAAGGAAATACAACTGAAATAAAAGATGCCTAAACAGTGGCATAACAGGAAATGAGAAGTACAGAAAGGAAAAGTGTACAATGAAACTACAGTGCAGGGTCTTCAGTAAACTGCTCCAAGTCTTCTTGCGATGGCTCAATCTCGGCCGGGTCCAAATCACCTGACGACATTCAAAGAAGAGAGAAACAGAATGTCGTCAGCGAACAGGTCGCTCGGTAAGTCCCAAAGATAAGAGAGGAATAGACAGAGAGTAAGAGAGGGAGAGTGTAGCTTTTAATGTTGTATTATAATATTGTAATGTTGTATTAACGCTGTTGTTTGTAGCCTGGTACAGAAGATGCCAGTGTATACGAGAGGAGTCCCACTTACACCGGGGACTTTGGTAACCTGTAGTACAAGGCTCCGTCGATAATGCCACGAAACAACGGCATGGATGTAATTACGTCTTAAGTGACCACCTCGTGCCACCTTAAACATATTCCGTACCAGTCTACCCCTTAAACCCCGCGATATCTTGTTTGTATTGTTATCTTGTAAAATTGTATTGATTGTATGTGTGATTAACTGACTGACCGAAACCATGATATCAGGAAACGACTATAACCATAGAGTCATGTAAATGGAATACTGGGAATCATGTAAAAGGAATATCCATGGTTCGGTTCAGTCAAGTTATACAGATTGTTAACTGGATTCTGGGATTCATGTATTCATCTTGAGTTGAAATATAAAGAATATAGATTGACTTGAATTATATTCAAGTCAGAAATAATCAGACTCTAACCCGAGTCAGACTAGAGAAGATAATTTGAAGTTCTTTATTTGTTAGGGGCCTTATTGTAATTTATAAACTTGAGGGGGTTTATTGTAAAAAGTAATATTGTATAGTTTGCAAAATACACCTCAAGTATTTGTTATTCGTCTTTATAGTTATAATGAGTATGGATTTTATTTATGTTATTCTAGTGAATATATCCTAATAAAAATATTAATTGATTATTTGAAATTCATGGTATTTTAATGTAACTTTTAATCTTGTAATTTTAGAAAAAAAATGGAAACTTGTTATTATAATAAAATAGGTGTTTAAATGATAATTAAATATATATTAATACAAGAATAATTTTAAATAAATATTTTATTTTCCAAAATCTCATTTTCCTTAAAAGTCGTATTTTAAACCCTTCGAGACCGAATGCTCCTTGCGGAGGTCTGAATCTCGTACTACTAGCCCGCGGGTGCACGATGAACCGTACTATCCCTAACGGGTTCCCCAAAGGTGGGTTGTAGTGGCACTTTGCTTAGGTTTTATAAATACTAGTCATTTAGGAAAACAGTTTTATAAATATAAGGTATTTATTTGTAAAAGTGTATAGTTTTCCGTATTTTAGTTGTTAGGGTTTCCTAAGCCAACTAGCCTATTTCTAAGGTCTAAACGATGAGTCATTAGAAGCCTCAAATCGCCTCTTCACCGTCAATTGGGGCCAGATAAGTGCCAGGTAAGTGGGAAGGAACCACAGTCGTGGGCCTAATTAAAAACCACTAGCCTTAGACACACTTGCCTAGACCCACAAGACAGTTTAGATAAACGATCGATGTCCATGACCAATCGTGCTTTCATTTTGTATAAGTTTTATTTAGAAAAGTTACAATTTAAAGATTAAACTAAGAGTTATGAAGGTTATGGTATTTTAGTGAAAATTCCTATAATTTCGTATTCTGTATTTTCGTTATTTATCAATTAGAGTTATAATGAGTGTGTATAAGGGTAGGTCATTACCCCGTGACTTATATTAAGTTTTGGTGAAGTTTCAAGATGAAATAAGCTGTATTAAACTTAAGGGTATTAAGGTGCAAGAATACGGTATTCATAAACGTTATCATTTCATGTGTGAAATTTTATCCAAATTGAATGAAACAAGTTTTGTTATCAAAATAACCATGATTAAGAGTGAGGGATCTAATTAGAACATTAAAATTGAACTTGATGGTATTTTTATGCAAGGAATACGGTTTTGTAAAGAACTTATCATTTCATGTGGAAAAGTGCGATTAAATTGGTTTAAGGGTGATTAATAGTCAACATGCAATAGGGTTGATAATATGTATTAGGCGACAAGTGGAATTTTTAAGAAAAACCGGATCGGGAATCGGTTTGTCCGATTTCCGTCGGGTTCCAAAAAGTCGTATTTTACAATTATAGAAAAGAGAGATAGAAGGTTGGGACTTACAGGTTTAAACTCTTCTAAAGAGTAAAGAGAACTAGGGAGGAAGGCCGAGGGGTGATTACGTCGCCGGTGGCTCCAAAACGCGTCGTCGGAATTCCGTCAGAGCTTCGCCGGGAACTCGATTTCGAAGCACACTTCTTGTGGAAACTTTTGAGAGAGTGGCTCAAGATTTTGGGGGGTGAGAGGGTAGTGTGTAGGTTGGTATTTATAGGGTTAGGCTAGGGTTAGGGTAGATGAAAAGTTAAAAATAAAAATATGATAAAATGTAATAAAAATGTATTAAAAGTGGAGTAATTGGGGGTTTTAAAGAGATCTGGAAGTGGTATGAGGCTGAAACTTTGCGGGTACGTAGGGAATACCAAAAGACACAACTTTCATGTTGTGACCCTCGCCGGAATCGGCCGAATCGGGGGTGACTCGGCCGTGACTCGGTCGGATCACTGAGTCGGCCGAGTCAAGGCCGAGTTGGCCGATTCCCGACCGAGTCCGGTGACCTGGATCTCCCCCGACGGTTCATCTACCCTCTGCAAGTGTTACATCTTTGGGTGTAGTGGGGTTTTTGTGAGATATGCACGTGTAAACTCTTGGTATTCTAAAGGTTTTTAAAAAATCAATATTTAAAATAATGTGGGGTATGGGATTCGAACTCTGATGGCTTGGTTCAGCAGTGCAAGGTATTACCAATGAGCTACAAGCTCCTTCTTGTAATTATTGTGGTATTTAATTACTTAAACTGATAGCAGCAAGAATAAATACTCCTAGTATACATTAAATTTAAAGTAAATTCTTGTACACTAAAAATTGAGTTATTATATTCTTGTAGCTTGTAATTAAAAACAAAATAATTACCTATATTTTGTGCTCATGCTAAAATACCCCTTTGTGGATTTTTGAAAAAAATATTTGAAAAAATTTTGTATAGGAAAATTAGGGTTGTTACATTCTACCCTCCTTATAAAAATTTCGTCCTCGAAATTTATAAAAGGAAAGTGTAACAGTTTGGTGTCAAAATTAAAGGTTGTAAAGAAGTTTTAGTCAAAGTGGTGAGGAGGTTACCTGGGTTACCTTGGTTCACAGTTTCAGGTTCTATGGCTGCTAAGGTGAAAGCCTGTCGCCGTGGCACGTTCCCCCTAGCTGGAGGCATATTCCCCTGTACTCGAGGCATATTTCTCAGTGCCTGATGGAATTGACGATTTGGCTGAGCAGGAAATCTACGTGGAGGTGGTGCTGGGAGTGCAGGACGAGTTGCAGGAGCCTGGATAGCTGGTTGCTGCAGGTAGTTGGCGGGTATGTGTGCTGAGTTGCGTCTATAAGGACAGTTTCCAATTCCGTGATTGGACGCGCCACAAACCAAGCATAGGCCTTTTGCGCATCTACAGTCCTTCCACAAGTGACCTTCCCTCTTGCAATAAAAGCAAAAATCGGGTCTTGACCGATCCTTAACTTCTTCCAGTCTTCTGAGTTCAACAGCTGGCCTTGAAGAGGCCCCTCCTGCCATCTGAGTGGCAGGACGTTTCACTCCTGCAGACTGAGGTCTGCCCCTTGCCTTTATCACTGCTTCATAGCTGCGGGCAGCTTCCAGAGCATCTTCATGAGTCAGAAATTTTCCCGTGGCTCGGGCAGCCTGAATCTCCGTGTCCAGTCCTTGTTGAAAGCGACGGGCTCTGATATCGTCCGTCGGTATCAAGTGTGCTGCGAATCGGCTTAACATGGTGAATTCAGCATCGTATTCATCTACTGATTTTTCCCACATCGATCCTTGTTGTAGATGAATGAACTGTTGCTCCATTGCAAACCTGGCAGTCGCTGGAAAGTATTTCGCGTCGAACTTCTCGCGAAAAGTCTTCCATTCAATAGGCTGCACAAGACGGCTTTCTTCCGCCTTCCACCAATTGCGAGCGTTGTCCGTGAGTTGTAGTTTCGCTACACGGACCCAAGCGACGTCTGGCACTTGTGCTGCGGCCAGATCATCCTCGATACTTTGAGCCCATTCCTCAGCTTCCAGTGGGCTCCCTTTTCCTGAGAACTGCTTCGGATGTAAAGCCCTGAATTGTTTCACTCCCGGAGCATCAGTCTCAGAACGGTTCAGAAGTTGTTGCTATCCCTCGAGAAGGCTGCGGATCGCCTCAAATAGCATTGTTTGCTCAGTGGGTGGTGTAGGAACAGCCGGTGTGAGAGGTAGTGCTGAGGGTGTGTTGTTGACGTTGGTGCAGGTGTTGTTTGGGGAATCCATAACCCTGAAGAAAAATTTGGGTTAGGACAGATTCAAGTACATGAAATGATAAGATTCAAGGAAGATGAAATTGCAAGATTCAAGGAACATGAATTGTAAAGAATGTTTTAGTTGCTGGTTCTTGTATTATATTGCTTAGGTTGTTCACGCAGACCAGAACTGCATGACAGGGATTCATACAGCTCTGACCTGCATGGGCCACCAACAAAACCTGTTACGCCCCGCTTCCCAGTGTACGGCGAAGTGGACACGACGAGGTCCGCTACGTATGTACTCAGAAGTACATACGCTAAGCGTAGCTAAGCAATATAAAATATTACACAAGAGACAAGAGTATAAAAAGAACAGCAACTTTTATTTATTAACATTCTTTGTATAATACATGAAAGGAAATACAACTGAAATAAAAGATGTCTAAACAGTGGCATAACAGGAAATGAGAAGTACAGAAAGGAAAAGTGTACAATGAAACTACAGTGCAGGGTCTTCAGTAAACTGCTCCAAGTCTTCTTGCGATGGCTCAATCTCGGCCGGGTCCAAATCACCTGACGACATTCAAAGAAGAGAGAAACAGAATGTCGTCAGCGAACAGGTCGCTCGGTAAGTCCCAAAGATAAGAGAGGAATAGACAGAGAGTAAGAGAGGGAGAGTGTAGCTTTTAATGTTGTATTATAATATTGTAATGTTGTATTAACGCTGTTGTTTGTAGCCTGGTACAGAAGATGCCAGTGTATACGAGAGGAGTCCCACTTACACCGGGGACTTTGGTAACCTGTAGTACAAGGCTCCGTCGATAATGCCACGGAACAACGGCATGGATGTAATTACGTCTTAAGTGACCACCTCGTGCCACCTTAAACATATTCCGTACCAGTCTACCCTTTAAACCCCGCGATATCTTGTTTGTATTGTTATCTTGTAAAATTGTGTTGATTGTATGCGTGATTAACTGACTGACCGAAACCATGATATCAGGAAACGACTATAACCATAGAGTCATGTAAATGGAATACTGGGAATCATGTAAAAGGAATATCCATGGTTCGGTTCAGTCAAGTTATACAGATTGTTAACTGGATTCTGGGATTCATGTATTCATCTTGAGTTGAAATATAAAGAATATAGATTGACTTGAATTATATTCAAGTCAGAAATAATCAGACTCTAACCCGAGTCAGACTAGAGAAGATAATTTGAAGTTCTTTATTTGTTAGGGGCCTTATTGTAATTTATAAACTTGAGGGGGTTTATTGTAAAAAGTAATATTGTATAGTTTGCAAAATACACCTCAAGTATTTGTTATTCGTCTTTATAGTTATAATGAGTATGGATTTTATTTATGTTATTCTAGTGAATATATCCTAATAAAAATATTAATTGATTATTTGAAATTCATGGTATTTTAATGTAACTTTTAATCTTGTAATTTTAGAAAAAAAATGGAAACTTGTTATTATAATAAAATAGGTGTTTAAATGATAATTAAATATATATTAATACAAGAATAATTTTAAATAAATATTTTATTTTCCAAAATCTCATTTTCCTTAAAAGTCGTATTTTAAACCCTTCGAGACCGAATGCTCCTTGCGGAGGTCTGAATCTCGCACTACTAGCCCGCGGGTGCACGATGAACCGTACTATCCCTAACGGGTTCCCCAAAGGTGGGTTGTAGTGGCACTTTGCTTAGGTTTTATAAATACTAGTCATTTAGGAAAACAGTTTTATAAATATAAGGTATTTATTTGTAAAAGTGTATAGTTTTCCGTATTTTAGTTGTTAGGGTTTCCTAAGCCAACTAGCCTATTTCTAAGGTCTAAACGATGAGTCATTAGAAGCCTCAAATCGCCTCTTCACCGTCAATTGGGGCCAGATAAGTGCCAGGTAAGTGGGAAGGAACCACAGTCGTGGGCCTAATTAAAAACCACTAGCCTTAGACACACTTGCCTAGACCCACAAGACAGTTTAGATAAACGATCGATGTCCATGACCAATCGTGCTTTCATTTTGTATAAGTTTTATTTAGAAAAGTTACAATTTAAAGATTAAACTAAGAGTTATGAAGGTTATGGTATTTTAGTGAAAAGTCCTATAATTTCGTATTCTGTATTTTCGTTATTTATCAATTAGGGTTATAATGAGTGTGTATAAGGGTAGGTCATTACCCCGTGACTTATATTAAGTTTTGGTGAAGTTTCAAGATGAAATAAGCTGTATTAAACTTAAGGGTATTAAGGTGCAAGAATACGGTATTCATAAACGTTATCATTTCATGTGTGAAATTTTATCCAAATTGAATGAAACAAGTTTTGTTATCAAAATAACCATGATTAAGAGTGAGGGATCTAATTAGAACATTAAAATTGAACTTGATGGTATTTTTATGCAAGGAATACGGTTTTGTAAAGAACTTATCATTTCATGTGGAAAAGTGCGATTAAATTGGTTTAAGGGTGATTAATAGTCAACATGCAATAGGGTTGATAATATGTATTAGGCGACAAGTGGAATTTTTAAGAAAAACCGGATCGGGAATCGGTTTGTCCGATTTCCGTCGGGTTCCAAAAAGTCGTATTTTACAATTATAGAAAAGAGAGATAGAAGGTTGGGACTTACAGGTTTAAACTCTTCTAAAGAGTAAAGAGAACTAGGGAGGAAGGCCGAGGGGTGATTACGTCGCCGGTGGCTCCAAAACGCGTCGTCGGAATTCCGTCAGAGCTTCGCCGGGAACTCGATTTCGAAGCACACTTCTTGTGGAAACTTTTGAGAGAGTGGCTCAAGATTTTGGGGGGTGATAGGGTAGTGTGTAGGGTTGGTATTTATAGGGTTAGGCTAGGGTTAGGGTAGATGAAAAGTTAAAAATAAAAATATGATAAAATGTAATAAAAATGTATTAAAAGTGGAGTAATTGGAGGTTTTAAAGAGATCTGGAAGTGGTATGAGGCTGAAACTTTGCGGGTACGTAGGGAATACCAAAAGACACAACTTTCATGTTGTGACCCTCGCCGGAATCGGCCGAATCGGGGGTGACTCGGCCGTGACTCGGTCGGATCACTGAGTCGGCCGAGTCAAGGCCGAGTTGGCTGATTCCCGACCGAGTCCGGTGACCTGGATCTCCCCCGACGGTTCATCTACCCTCTGCAAGTGTTACATCTTTGGGTGTAGTGGGGTTTTTGTGAGATATGCACGTGTAAACTCTTGGTATTCTAAAGGTTTTTAAAAAATCAATATTTAAAATAATGTGGGGTATGGGATTCGAACTCTGATGGCTTGGTTCAGCAGTGCAAGGTATTACCAATGAGCTACAAGCTCCTTCTTGTAATTATTGTGGTATTTAATTACTTAAACTGATAGCAGCAAGAATAAATACTCCTAGTATACATTAAATTTAAAGTAAATTCTTGTACACTAAAAATTGAGTTATTATATTCTTGTAGCTTGTAATTAAAAACAAAATAATTACCTATATTTTGTGCTCATGCTAAAATACCCCTTTGTGGATTTTTGAAAAAAATATTTGAAAAAATTTTGTATAGGAAAATTAGGGTTGTTACAGTACAGTCCGGTCTGTTCGTATGATATGTCGCATATCTCGCCTAGGGGTGGTAAACGTCAGACCCCAATAACTCGATAAGTCGTGTCGATATGAGGCTCATAACGGGTCGAGAAACTACTGGTAACACTTACCAGTAAATCTCTAAAGCAGCCTTGGCCAAGGACTTCCTGTTATAACCAATCGAACACAGCGCAACATCAACTCGCTATACCGGGAGAGACGAAACCCCTCCTATCGCTCATCGCCTCCATGTGATTCGGGACTGTACCCAAAAACCGCCTTTTTGCATGCCCTCTTGGACGTGGTATGATGGAAATCAAAGCACAGTGGGAATCACACCAGACTCTATGACGATCTCGGGTCTACAGACTAACCTGTACCAGTGTCACCAGAGAACTGCCATCTGACGTAAGGTATAATACCATCTGAGAGTTCTCGGTGAGTCCGTCCAGTGTACCCAGTCTCCACTGAGCACCAGTATATCATCTCAGATGTCAAACACCAATGGATATGGGATAATCCATCGCCCATCTGTATGGGTTGAGAAGCTACACGCTGGTCTACTCTGGTATATCGATGCCCCGTCTCGATACACCCACGACTAGGGACTTTGAAGGATGTACTTATGGACTACCACGTCCCAACTAGTATGATCTGCATCATAGTCCAGGTAGTCAAGTACACATCCTAAGGGCTTTACCAACATTTAACAGAGAGACAATCAGTGTACACGTTAAGGTAAAGAGTAACCAGATAGCATACTATCAAATCGAGCAAGAAAGTCATCCCTATATATGTCCAAGCATCCACTACAATATACATCCTATGTATAGTAATGGCCTCTAGGGCATACATATAACTAACACCTTCGTCTTCAACTCCTCCCGGTGTTCGGATCGGCCTCACCTCGTCATCTCCTTGCGCCGAAGATGGATCCACCCGAAAGCTTCTGCCTTTGGCTTCTTCTTCGACCTTTGAAGAAACTAGAACACTTGGCTTGCTAGGCCTTGTGAACTAGAATGAGTAGAGGATTGTTTTGGTGTCTTTTTATCTCTAAGGCAATGAGTCTCAACACATGAGAATGGTTTTCCTTGAGCTATAGAGAGCAAGAGGAAGAGGGAGAGCTTGAGCAAGTGATGGCAAGAGAGAGAAATGAAATGAGAGAATGAGAAAGTCTTTTGCCAACCTCTCTCCCATAATCCAAAAAGAATAATAATAATAATAATAATAATTGAGTATTATGTGATGGTTCATATCATATCAAGTGGCATTATCATTTCATGCACTCATATTGCAAAGCATAACAAGCAAGCAAAAGTCTTTGCCATGAAATGATAGCCATTGCAATGATGATGGTCAACTAGTCCAACCTAGTCAACCGGTCAACAAAGTCAACAAGTCAACAAAGTCAACCCCTCATCTCAACCATGACACAATAATACTTAATTAATATTATCATTAATCATATTTCTTATTCTCATTAGGGTTTAGCCAAAAGTCAATAGTCAACAGTCAACAGTCAACAACCCCAATGAGAATCCTTTGCCTCTGTTTCTCTGTCAACTGTGCATACACACCCGCATCCGCGTTCCGAGTAACACGAATACAAACGAGATAAAACCAATCCCAAAATGTACACTAGGATCTGGCTTAAACCAAAGCCCGCTAGTGTTTACTGTCCGGACACTGTACGTGCACAAGTGCACGGATGTGACCGAACCCTGTCGCAAAACCATGCGACCTGTCGCAAAACCATGCGACCTCTACTCTTTTGCCTAAAGGAGAATAGCTTTCTGTGTGGGACTCTAAAGACTCGACACTACGCTGGCAGTGGGTTTAACCACAGACCGCAAGCGGCACTAGCTGTGCGTAACGGTCCCCAGGTAGATGCCGACAAGAAGACTGACAGGGTGAAACCCATCTGAACTCCTACTGAGTCTGAATGTGACAATCTCCATACAGTCCGGTCTGTTCGTCTGATACATCACATGGCGGGCCTAGGGGACGGTAAACATCAGTCCCCTAATAGCGGTACAAGTCGTGTCGGAGTGAAGCCCAGAACACCCTGAGATAACACTGGAAACCTACCAGTATATTTTGCTTGCCCTGGCCAGAGACTGCTCGTGTAATGGCTCTCCTAGACACAGCGCGATGTTAACCCCCAATACCAGGAGAGAAGAATCCTGTCTAACCGTCACTGCCTCCAAGTGCTTCGGGACTGCACCCAAAAACTACCTGTTTGCACGACTCCTTTGAGTCGTGGTAGGGTAGTAATCAAAGTACAGTGGGAACACACTCGAGGCGAAGTGACAGTGTCAAATCAGCGGACTAAGCTGTACTCATGTCACCTGGGAACTGATAACTGACGATAGGTATAGTACCAACCAACAGTTCCCGACGAGTCCTGTCCAGTGTACTTGTAACCTAACGAGCACCCGCATACTATCTTAAGTACGACGTACTGACAGCTGTGGGACAGACCGTCTCCCACACTGGGATGAGAAGCGCATACGCTAGTCTACTCCGGAGTATCGATGCCTTGTCTCGATAGTCCTGCGACTAGGGACCTGCATAAGGATGTGCTTATAGATTACCCAGCCCCCACGAGTGTGACTGCCATCACAACGCCGGTAATCAAGCAAAGATCCTAAGGGCTCCACTAATGGGTATAGGTGATATACTAAAATAAACACATGTACACATTGAAGTAGAAACAAACCAGGTAGCATACTACTATATTGAGCAAGATTGTCTATACAAGGTGAATATCCCAAGCTTCCATTAAGTAATATACAAACTAGTATGATACAGTAATGGCCTCTAGGGCATATACACTAACAATCTCCCACTTGCACTAAGGCCATGTACTGGCGTATCGAAGACCTATCATCTCGATCATCCGCTCGAACTGAGTCTTAGGTAAGGCCTTTGTGAGTAGATCAGCAGTGTTATCTTCCGTAGAAACTCTCCGAACCTCGATCTCCTGGCGACCCACGATCTCCCTGATCAGGTGATACCGCCTCAAGATGTGTCTGGATCTCTGATGGGACCTGGGTTCCTTCGCTAAAGCTATAGTCCCGTTGTTGTCGCAATACAACGGTATTGGATCAACAATGGACGGAACCACCTGAAGTTTAGTTAAGAACTTCCTTATCCAGACAGCTTCTTTTGCGGCATCTGCAGCAGCGATATATTCCGCTTCCATCGTCGAGTCAGCAACGGTTTCCTGTTTGGAACTCTTTCAACACACCGCCCCTCCATTGAGGGTAAAGACATAACCCGACATGGACTTGGAATCATCCTTGTCACTCTGGAAGCTGGAGTCAGCAAAGGCCTCGATCTGGAGGTCTTTTCCACCATACGTCAAGAACATCTCCTTAGTCCTTCTCAGGTACTTGAGAATGTTCTTTACTGCTATCCAGTGTTTCTCCCCAGGGTTTGACTGATACCGGCTTACCACACTCAGTGCATAAGCTACATCTAGTCTGGTACATAACATCACATACATTATAGAGCCTACCGCAGAAGCGTAGGGTATAATAGACATGCGATCCCTTTCCAAATCAGTCTTGGGAGACATCTCTTTGGAAAGGGTGATCCCGTGACAAGCCGGTAGATTACCGCGCTTGGAATCTTCCATACTGAATCTTTTCAGTATGGTGTCGATGTACCTGGACTGTGAGAGTCCCAGTATCCTCTTGGATCTGTCACGATAGATCCGGATCCCCAGAATGTATGAGGCATCACCCAGGTCTTTCATGGAGAACCTGTGTGATAAGAACCCCTTGACAGATTGTAGCATAGGAATATCATTTCCTATTAAGAGAATGTCATCCACGTATAAAACGAGGAATACTACAGTTCTCGCTACAAATCTACTATAGATGCATGGTTCATCTGGATTTTTGATAAAGCCAAATTCCTTGACCGTCTCATCAAAACAGATGTTCCAACTCCGCGATGCCTGCTTCAGTCCATAAATGGACTTAAGCAACTTGCACACCTTTCCGCTGCTCCCACTCTGAATGAAACCCTCTGGCTGGTCCATATAAACACACTCATCTAAATTTCCATTTAGAAAAGCGGTCTTTACGTCCATCTGCCAAATCTCATAATCGTGGAAGGCGACAATGGCAAGAAGGATCCGAATGGATTTCAGCATAGCTACTGGAGAAAAGGTCTCGTCATAGTCCAAACCAGGTCTTTGACGAAAACCCTTTGCAACCAGTCTAGCTTTATAGGTCTCAACCTGTCCATCTACACCAATCTTCCTTTTGAAGATCCACTTGCATCCTACGGGTTTTACCCCATCTGGAGCAACGTCCAACGTCCATACTTTGTTGGTGTACATGGACTCCATTTCGGCCCGCATTGCATCCAGCCATTTTACCGATTCAACGCTCTGAATGGCTTGCTGGAAGCTAGTCGGCTCATTATAATCAATGATGCAATCCTCTCTATCCCCGTCTATGAGAAAACCGTAGTATCTCTCGAGAGGATGAGACTGCGTACTACTCCTGCGGAGCGGCGTAGGAATGTCATGATCTTTCGAACCCTCTGGTTCTACTAAGCTTTTAGTAATAGCTCGTGGTTCTGGAATTTCTTCCAGTTCTATTGCGCTCCCACTTATCTGATTTTCCAAAAATTCAGTTTCCAAGAAGTGGGCATGACGAGAAACATAAATCTTTTGTTCCTCTTCGCAATAGAAAAAATATCCCTTGGAGTTCTTTGGATATCCCACAAACTTGCACTGTACTGAGCGTGCCTCGAGCTTGTCCGCATGCTGCTTTTTGACAAAAGCTGGACACCCCTATGTCTTAATGTGATTAAAATAGGGTCTCTTCCCACACCACATCTGATATGGTGTAGTAGGTACAGTCTTAGTTGGAACTCGGTTCAAAAGGTATGCAGCTGATTCTAGTGCATATCCCCAGAATGATCGCAATAACTCAGCGTTACTCATCATGGACCGTACCATATCCAATAGGGTTCGGTTCCGTCTCTTCGATACACCGTTATGTTGCGGAGTGTATGGAGGAGTAAGCTGAGAGAGAATTCCATTCTCTTTTAAGTAGTCCAGGAACTCGGCACTCAAGTATTCACCACCTCGATCCGATCTTAATGTCTTGATACTTTTGCCGGTTTGTTTTTCTACTTCATTCTTATATTCCTAGAATTTTCCAAAGGCTTCGGATTTATGTTTCATTAAGAAGACATAACTGTACCTTGAAAAATCATCCGTAAAAGTAATGAAGTAAGAATAACCGCTCCGCACATGTGTAGACATTGGACCGCACACTTCGCTGTGTACGAGTCCCAAGAGCTCGCTCGCTCTTACTCCGTATCCAGTGAACGGAGTCTTTGTCATCTTTCCTTTGAGACAGGATTGACAAGTGGCATACGATTGATATTCGAACGGATCCAAATATCCTTCTGTATGTAACTTCGTCAACCTTCTCTCATTGATGTGACCCAGTCTACAATGCCATAAGAAAGTCTGATTTATTTCCGGAGACATTCTTTTATGTGTATTTTGGACATTGAAAATCTGTGGTTGGTTTAGTACGTATATACCATTGCTTAATGTACCAGACCCAATCAGAACTTGATTAAGGTGAATGTTTACAACATTACTTACAAACGCAAATTCATAACCTTCTTTAGAAATCAAAGATACAGAAATGATATTACAAGTTGCGTTGGGTACAAAAAAGCAATTACGTAAAACCAAAACATGTCCATCTGACATTCCCAGGTGATAGTCCCCCACGGCCTTAGCATCCATGCTAGCTCCGTTTGCAACTTTGAGGGTCATGTCACCTGCCTTCAAAACCCTATGGTTTCTCAACGCCTGCAAAGAATTACAGATATGAGATCCTGATCCGGTATCCAATACCCAGGAAGTAGAGTTTATTGATAGACAGTTTTCAATAACATACACACCTGAAGCTGAAGCCGCAACTTGCTTCAAATCCTGTGTTCTGGCTTTCCAAGCCCTGCAATCTTTCTTCCAGTGACCACTCTTGTGACAGTAAAAGCATCCTTCCTTATCCACAAGCTTTCCCGCTACTTTTGTTGCTTTTGTCTTTCCCTTCGTATCCACTTTACTAACACCGCCCCTTGGTTTGGCGGGGGCTTTCTTCTTCTTTCCTTTGGATTTCACCTTGGATCTAGAAGAGGAAGATCCTCCTACAAACAAAGTGGATGTTTCCCTACCTTTCTGTAGGGTGCCCTCTGCACTCCTCAGCATGTTGAGGAGTTCTGAAAGTTCAACTTTCTTTTCTTGTAAGTTGAAGTTCAGGATAAACTGGGCATAAGTGGAAGGAAGGGACTGGAGAATCAAGTCCGTATAGAGCTCGTTCTCTAACATGGTCCTGATCAGTCGAAAATAATGTATTTTTAACACGGCAATTTCCCTAACATTTGCACTCATTTAGAAGTGTTCGGTATTCATATTTCACATATTAGCAAATCAGTCGTTAAATATCAGATTTCATGTGTTAGACTTTTAAACCGACACTTTAAAGGAAATTAATCGCATTTCATGGCATCGCATCATTTCTGTATTTGCGCAACACTTGTCTTGAGTCTGTGCAGGAAAATACGGAAGAAAAACCAAGAGCTGATCAAAATTACGCCAACTCAATGATTTCAGATCTGGTAGCATTTCAGAAGGAGATATTAAATTCAACACATGAAAACAAGGCCCAGATATTATATAGAAAATTACCAGAAAGTATGGAAGCCCAAGGCCCACAAGGAGCCGCGGATCCGCGGCATGAGCCTGCTTGGGCCGCGGATCCGCGGCGGTTCCAAGGATTCACCTCCCCATTTTCAGTGAAAAATTCATCTCTCAGGGCCCACATTCATTTCTGATGTGTCAAATTCCATAATTCTCGCGAAGCTACTGCCAGATCAGCAAAGATCATTAAGCAAAGCTAATCCTAATTAAGCTCCTAACTAACCTCTTCTAGAAGCTCCCTCCTAACTAATCACATCTAGAAGCTTCTCCTCTAACTAACTTTTGGAGGGAAATTCAAATTTCCTCAACAAACTTTAGGAGGGAAACTTAGAATTTGAAATCTTAGATCTAGGGTTTGGTTATCTATAAATAGGAACCTAGATCTAAGGGTGGAGGTTGTTCATCAATAATCTTCATTAGTTCCTTAATCTTTACCTCTTTCTTCATCTTCTTCCACAAGTCTAGTGACAAGGCTTGTGCGAAACCCTAACCCTAATTCCAATCAAATTCAAGATCCCGAGTACCATTCAAGCGAGAAGCCTTCAACCTTTTAGGAGCGGAGCCGATCTTCAATCAGGCAAGTGATCTAAGCCGATCCGCGACCCACGGGGACGAGCGAAGCCAAATCGACGATCGAGTTCTTCCTCTTGTAGTTCTTGAGCGAATGTAACTAAATTGTTGATATAAATAAAAGGTGAAATTCTTGAATCATGCTTTCTTTAATGTCTTGCATCATGATTAGATCTCAATTTGTAATTGTTGTTCTTGTTGTGATGTTTGAGTAAAACTCCGCTCGTCAAGGAGTCGAGACGATCAATAGAATGATGATGTAACAAATCTTTAAACGATTCTTGAGTCCTACGAGTTTTGTAAACCCTAGAAAGTTCAAGAATCGATGACCTAGTTTCGTTGCAATGCTTTCTTGATTGTGATTGCTCGAAATTAGGGATCTACGATCGTTTCTTGAATTTACTAGAGGCTAGAATGTGAATGATATCGATGAAAGAACAAGGGATAAGATGAAATCCTAGTTTCACTAGAAATCCCTAATTCTTGTCGATCATCATCGATCTAGTATCAATCCATCGAAGGAAGAGAATACGTCATCTTGAGATTGCATCGCATCTATAGATCCGATCGATTCCTACGAGCCTCATTTCGATTCTTGAGATTTGGTTTGGAAAAATCAACAAACTATCAATTCTTGATTCTATCTTTTTCTTGTTATTAGATCTAGATTTTTCTAATTCTTGAACTTCAATTCTTTTAATCATGAATTGTTTTGTTTTCTTTTCATTAAAGTTTCGACTCATCTAATTCAAAAGACGAACGATTACACTGTCCCTGTGGACGATCCGCACTCACTTACAATCTACATCCGACACCGTAGTTGATTGCGGTCAAACAAATTCTTTGATTGTGAATTCTATTCAATTTTCTTAAATCGACACAACAAGAATTTCTTTACAATCAAATGGCACCGTTGCCGGGGACTATGCGCTAATTGTTCGTATTTTGAAATTTGAGTTGAAAATTTTATTCCATTATAATTTTTAGATCTAAATTCGTGAAAACACTAATACGTGTGTTGTGATTTGTTGCGAGAAAATCTGGAATCATTGGAGCTGTGGAAAAAATTTTCAGATAGTTCCAGAGAGCTTGGGGAGTGAACAGGAGCCTCTGTAGAAAACTGTGTGCAGTGATCTTGCTACAGTACCGCGGAACCATGGCAATAGGCGACTCCCACCGCGATTCCACGGCGGTTTGACTTCCTCTCTGCACCAAAATTGCTGGTATACTCCTCTGCTTTCTTATCTTCTTCTCTGTCTACTCCAATTAACACTTTGCTGCAGGTTTCTTTGCAAATAAATCGCAGCGCCGCAAAAGCAAAAATAAATTGTGCGTGTTTTTGATTTTTGGTCGTTTGCATATTAATACGGAAATTAAGGGGCACGACCAAATCCAAATTAGGTGCGGAGTTCATTACCCTTCCTAGGCCCCGAAAATCGCAAAACTTGCATCCGCATTGACCCACATTAACTAAAAAAATATCTAGAGATGACTCTATGGACCGTCGCGCTCAATTAGGACAGAAGAAGGCCGTGGGTAATTCATTGCTTATCCGCGTTTTCTTGTGGTGTCTAAGGCGAGTGTGTCTAAGGCTAGTGGTTTTTAATTAGGCCCACTACTTACGTAGTGGATTACCTTCCCACTTACCTGGCACTTATCCGGCCACAGGGGGACAAAGAGGCAGTGGAGGATTCTATCCTGCGACTTGTCTTTTGGCAGTTAGGAGCGGTCTAGAGCCGGACCTAGGTGACCACTAGAATTAGGGTTTTGATTGTTGCATTTTGGGATTTGCATCATATTTTTCAAAAATCCGTCCACTTTTCAAAACAAACACCGCATTCATATCATTCCCCTAATTATAAATTCACGCTGCCACTTGTACTAACCCTTTTTAGTGCAAGATAGGCTGGACACGGGTTTCTAGTGCCCGTTAAGTCCGCGTTTCCTTTATCGACTCCAAAGTCGGTATTTCTCCATTTACCTTTCTTTTACCCACCACCACACCCACATCGATGGATCCACCTCCATCGAACTTCTTTTCCACTACCCTGCCGCCGTCCGTTGGTGCGCAGAATCCACCTCGCATCTCTCTCCAAGAGAGGTGCTATCCAACACGAAGCCCACTTTCCACCTGCCTTTCCACTCCACCAGCCAATGGGGAAAATTTTCAAATAAAACCCCAATACATCAACCTTCTACCAAAGTTTCACGGTCTCGAGACTGAGGACGCATACGTGTTTATCACGAAATTTGAAAATGTATGCGCAATGATGGGTACCTCACAGTTGTCTATGGATGCTTTGTGTCTTCGTCTTCTCCCATTTACCTTGTGCGATTTAGCCGAGAAGTGGCTATATAACACTACCGCACATTCCATTTCAAATTGGGACGAATTCGTCAAAGCATTCCTTAAGAAATTCTACCCACATCACAAAACAGCTCGAGTCCGTAGCGAAATCTATCAATTCACCCAGCTTCCAAATGAAACATTTTCGAAATGTCTTGAACGTTTCAAGGATTTGTTAGTCCAATGTCCACATCACGGCATCCCGAGATGGGAACTGTGCCGAATCATTTATGAGGGCAGTACTCCTTACACAAGACAGACCCTTGAATCCATGTGTCAAGGCAATTTTATGACTAAAGATGATGGGGAAGCCTGGAATTTTCTAGAAGATTTCGCTGAAAAATCTTTGCAGTGGGAGGGTGTGAGTCAATCGTCTAGGGAGGGCAATGATATTTCCATAGGAGTTAGAGCTGACATTGCAGCTATACACAAGAAACTCGAGAATATGGAAAATAAATTTTTAGCCGCCACCCTAAATCAAATGTCACTCTCCAAAACTGTATGTGGTTGCTGTTCTGATCCGTCTCACTTGACGGAAGAATGTCCATTTCAAGGTCATGAGCATACCAATGCCGCATTTCAAAGACCTAGAAATGATCCATCTTCCTCCACATATGATCAGGGTTGGAAGAATCACCCTAACTTTGCTTGGAACCAATCACAATCTCAAAACACGGTTCCAAACACGAATCATTTCCAAAGGGTCCCTCCACCACAACAGCAGCCACCACTTCAATTAAGTCAGCACCCCTTCCAAGCACAAAACTTTCAAAATCCGGCCAACACTTTTGCACCACATGAAAAATTTTTGCAATTGGCCGGTACTGATAATATCTCTGCACTAGCACAAACCTTGGATACTTTCATGAAACAATCCATCCAAGGGACGGCAAGTTTGTAATCTTCCGTCGAGAATGTAATGAAGATCATTATCTCTCAAAATGAGAACATCAAATCGATGGAAGAACAAATTGCACAACTAAAAACCGAAATGAGTGCACGATAGAAAGGGAAACTTCCAGCTCAACCTTTACCAAATCCTGGCTATTCACATCATGTGGATCCACTTACGTTGAGATCTGGAAGAGTGCTTGACCATCACCTTGGGGAAGAGTTTGATGATACTGATAAATCAATCAATAACACCCCAGCTGAGACCTTTCCTCACATACACATTTCTAATTCTGACCCCAGTTCTTCTACCCCACCACCTTCTTTCGAGCCTATTCTTCGTTTCCCAAAAGGCTCGCCACTTCAGCCCACCTCTTTTACCCCTCCACGGACGATCCCCACTTCTATTCTGGGATCGGTTCCACACCCACTTCCTTCTCCTATGATGGACCCAGCACTTATTGCTAAAGCACCTTATCCTAATCGGTTAAGGGCTAACACACCAAGTCCACATATGGAGAAGATTATGAACATTTTTAAACAAGTTAACACCAACATCCCTCTCCTAGATGCCATCCAACAAGTTCCGTCCTATGCGAAAACTCTTAAGAACTTGTGCACTAGGAAGAGGAAGACTCAAGTGCCCAAGAAGATTTTCATGGAAAAAACAATAGACACGGCTTTCCCCCAACAATTACCGAGGAAACATAAGGATCCAGGATATCCAACTATTTCCGTTTCTATTGGGGAAAAACACATTAACCGTGCTCTACTAGACCTTGGCGCTAGTGTTAACTTGCTTCCATACTCAGTCTATGAGCAATTAGGGATTGGAGAGTTGAAGCCAACCAATTGCACTCTCCAGATGGCTGACCGATCAATCACCAAACCTAGGGGTGAACTGGAGGATGTGTTAATAAAAATCGTAGAATTTATATTCCCTGTGGACTTTATTGTAATTGATACACAGCCTGTAGCGAACCCACGGAATCTAATTCCGGTGATTTTAGGTCGCCCCTTTTTGGCCACTTCCAATGCTATTATCAACTGTCGTAATGGTTCTATGACCCTATCTTTCGGGAATAGGTCAATAGAGCTAAACATTTACAGGTTGGGAAGTGTACCCTCCGAACCTACTGCTCAGGTCTGTTCTGTCGACTTAATAGATGTCGACAGCAGCGAATTAGATGATCCTCCTGATACTGATCTTGACTCTTTTCATATGTTGTTGTTTGACCCAACTATGTATCATACACATACGAACTCTTCCACCGAGATGTCCGGGTCAACAATTAACACTGATTATGAACCATTCTTAGAGTCTGAAGATCACCCCGCACTTTGTGATGACATTATTCTTCGGGGTATAAATGGAACTTTTGAGGAGATCTTCGCTGATGAACTCGCATTTTTGAATGACACGGGTGTTGAGATGAATCATATCCCAACCAATGAAATTGAACCTCCACCCCTTCTTTTGAACTGTAAAAAGAATGCGAGTAATCCATCACATTCACTGCATCGTCTCTCCAAAATGAGACGCACACACATTCTATTCCACCACTTAACATTTCCCCACTTCTTCTTCCACCAACCAGAGCACTGCATTGATAAAAATTTTGAATGGTTGGTGTTAACATTTGGTCTTTGCAAGGCTTGGCATCGACCAATGATTTTTGACCCCCACTTGTGATTTTAAAAGATTAACATTGCATAACTCAAGTTTGGGGGGGTACATTATCTGGCTCTTGAAAAGAAAAATTTTTACAAAATTTTGAGCCAAAAATAAGTTTGGGGGAGGTTCTTCACTTAAATATTTTTCCCCCACTAATAAATTCCTCCCAAGCTTACAGGTTTTTCGAGATATAGCAGAAGACAACAATGAGGACACTGTTGAAAACAAGTTTGGGGGAGGTTTGTGCTTATTTTCGCATCATTTGCATATCATTTGCATAAGCACAAAACATTTTTTGAAAACCTATAAAAATTTAAAAAATTTCAAAAATTATAAAAATATTTTTTGTACATAAATAAGATAATTAAAGTTTAGATAGTGAAAAATTACATCCATGAGATTAGAAAAATTTAAGAAAACCAAGAAAATTAGAAGTTTTCTTATACGAACTAGTAATAAGTAGTTATGAGCCGTTGTCCCAAGGGTTAGTAAGATGAAAGACGTCACTAATCTGAGGATAAAAATAAGTCTGAAAAATAGTTTCTATTCTGGAAGCCAAACATTTTGAACGTTGATACCCTGCTATTCGCACTTACACACGTCTTAAAGCCTGGGATAGTAGAGGATACCTTGAAATGCTCGTCTTAAAGCCAAAAGTATGAAGGAAATAAAAAAAATGAAATGAAGAAAATATAAAGTGATAAAAAAAATAGACACTGGTTTTTTTATCACCAAGGGCAATAAAAAAATGTATAGAGAGGGTGCCTCTTCACCTAGTGCCCTAAGGCCAGCTGGTCTGGGAGTCACTGCTAAGCCTTAGGTGGTGCAAGACGAGGAAAATACACCAAGTAAGCAAGCACAGGAGTAATCGGTCGGTTAGTACCTCAAGAAGTATTAACGGTCGCATGAAAGTGTGTGAGCAATCTCATCTAAATATTCATTAATTAAAAAGTACTGAGGCTGATGGGCAAGAGTATGATAGCTTGAATTGAATTCTCCGGGTGTAGGGATGTCTTTACACACACGCAGGGTGATATGATCGATGTTTGGAAGAAAAATAGGAATGAAGAATAAGACGATGTTTTATTGAGGGAGGAAGTGATTTCTGACATCTTTTCATGACCATTAAGATAGGGCTCATAACAACTGAAAAGCTAGCTTAGTTGGAAACCCTAATTTTCAAAGTCTTTCTTTTAGAATTCTTTTCTTCAAATGTAATATTCATGATCTTTCTTTTATTATTGGATTTTGTGGGTGCAATCCGCTGAAAACCCTCAGGAGACAACACTCCTACTACTAGGGACATCTAGAGGTTTAAAGGCTTGTTGCACGTGCTCAGTGCAATCGTGTTGCCTACGAAAGTGTGCTAGTTAGTTTTTCTCTTTCTTTATTTTCTCCTTCTCTTTTTAATAAAACATTCGCTCGAGACGATCGAAATTAAGTTTGGGGGTATTTGATCAGTCGAAAATAATGTATTTTTAACACGGCAATTTCCCTAACATTTGCACTCATTTAGAAGTGTTCGGTATTCATATTTCACATATTAGCAAATCAGACGTTAAATATCAGATTTCATGTGTTAGACTTTTAAACCGACACTTTAAAGGAAATTAATCGCATTTCATGGCATCGCATCATTTCTGTATTTGCGCAACACTTGTCTTGAGTCTGTGCAGGAAAATACGGAAGAAAAACCAAGAGCTGATCAAAATTACGCCAACTCAATGATTTCAGATCTGGTAGCATTTCAGAAGGAGATATTAAATTCAACACATGAAAACAAGGCCCATATATTATATAGAAAATTACCAGAAAGTATGGAAGCCCAAGGCCCATAAGGAGTCGCGGATCCGCGGCATGAGCCTGCTTGGGCCGCGGATCCGCGGCGGTTCCAAGGATTCACCTCCCCATTTTCAGTGCAAAATTCATCTCTCAGGGCCCACATTCATTTATGATGTGTCAAATTCCATAATTCTCGCGAAGCTACTGCCAGATCAGCAAAGATCATTAAGCAAAGCTAATCCTAATTAAGCTCCTAACTAACCTCTTCTAGAAGCTCCCTCCTAACTAATCACATCTAGAAGCTTCTCCTCTAACTAACTTTTGGAGGGAAATTCAAATTTCCTCAACAAACTTTAGGAGGGAAACTTAGAATTTGAAATCTTAGATCTAGGGTTTGGTTATCTATAAATAGGAACCTAGATCTAAGGGTGGAGGTTGTTCATCAATAATCTTCATTAGTTCCTTAATCTTTACCTCTTTCTTCATCTTCTTCCACAAGTCTAGTGACAAGGCTTGTGCGAAACCCTAACCCTAATTCCAATCAAATTCAAGATCCCGAGTACCATTCAAGCGAGAAGCCTTCAACCTTTTAGGAGCGGAGCCGATCTTCAATCGGGCAAGTGATCCAAGCCGATCCGCGACCCACGGGGACGAGCGAAGCCAAATCGACGATTGAGTTCTTCCTCTTGTAGTTCTTGAGCGAATGTAACTAAATTGTTGATATAAATAAAAGGTGAAATTCTTGAATCTTGCTTTCTTTAATGTCTTGCATCATGATTAGATCTCAATTTGAAATTGTTGTTCTTGTTGTGATGTTTGAGTAAAACTCCGCTCGTCAAGGAGTCGAGACGATCAATAGAATGATGATGTAACAAATCTTTAAACGATTCTTGAGTCCTACGAGTTTTGTAAACCCTAGCAAGTTCAAGAATCGATGACCTAGTTTCGTTGCAATGCTTTCTTGATTGTGATTGCTCGAAATTAGGGATCTACGATCGTTTCTTGAATTTACTAGAGGCTAGAATGTGAATGATATCGATGAAAGAACAAAGGATAAGATGAAATCCTAGTTTCACTAGAAATCCCTAATTCTTGTCGATCATCATCGATCTAGTATCAATCCATCAAAGGAAGAGAATACGTCATCTTGAGATTGCATCACATCTATAGATCCGATCAATTCCTACGAGCCTCATTTCGATTCTTGAGATTTGGTTTGGAAAAATCAACAAACTATCAATTCTTGATTCTATCTTTTTCTTGTTATTAGATCTAGATTTTTCTAATTCTTGAACTTCAATTCTTTAAATCATGAATTGTTTTGTTTTCTTTTCATTAAAGTTTCGACTCATCTAATTCAAAAGACGAACGATTACACTGTCCCTGTGGACGATCCGCACTCACTTACAATCTACATCCGACACCGTAGTTGATTGCAGTCAAACAAATTCTTTGATTGTGAATTCTATTCAATTTTCTTAAATCGACACAACAAGAATTTCTTTACAATCAGGTCCCAAGGTCCGCGAGCTCCTCAATGAAGCCAATCATCTTAAGCACGTGTTCCGCTACCGATGATCTGATGGCCAACCTTGCCGAAAATAACTTCTTCGACACTTCGTATCTTGCGATACGAGATTGCTCTCCATACAGTTCTTTTGTATGGAGAAATATGGATTCGAGGTCCATATTCTCGTGCCTCCTCTGATGTTCGTTGTCCATAGAGGCAAGCACGAGGCACCTGGCCTTCACGCAATCGATCTCCCAAGTCTTACAGATTTCCTTATCCGCGACGCTGGAGGTGGGACTTAGGACAGGGGGAGCTTTGGTGGTAAAGAGATACCCCAACTTGTCATAAGTGATTGCCATTTTGACATTCCTGAGTCAATCTTTGTAGTTTGGCCCTGTCAGTATGTTTTTATCTAGTAATAACTTAAGTCCGGTCATGATGTTTGGTCGATGCAATTAGGAGAGAGAGAAGAAACACTTTAGCATGATGCTCTTGCAAGTTTAGAGTGGTTTTTAATTTGTCTAAACAGGATGGCTCCCACTGTCTCTCGAATCCCTCCTCAAACCAAAAAGGAAGAATTAGTCAGGATCAATCTCACCGTACAATACTTGCTTAACCGTTCGGCCAGGCTGGTGTCGGTACTTTTAGGGAGGTTTTCCAACGCTTTCTCGAAGTTCCTTAATTTAAGAACCTATTTTCCCTGGGGGCGTAGCCCCGCTAACACCTTTCTAGACACCTACTAGGTTTATAGCATTGATCGTTTAGTGAGAAATTTCCCGAGGAGTAGCATATACTCACAGTAGGATCGGGATCCAAATATCATTGCGTGACAAAACTGAAGGAAACCTACCAGAATCATCACACTCCAAATGGTATGCAGCGCTAGTAAGTTTCAGTTCTTTTGAAACTCCCGATGTGGATTTTTGCCCCATGCTCTTATGACCTTGACTTTGGCCAACAAATCATAAGTCACATGTCAAGTTCTACCCGTCATTCTCCAGGTTAATTTGAGCCCACCCGCACATACCCTTGACTTTGGCCAACAAGGTAGAACGACTGCCCCAAACCAACACATCTATCTATGCTGCACATGAATACCCAATAGCTACCAATCACTATGCCTTAACTTTGGCCAACAAACATAGCTTGAATACTATTGACCATCGATGTGAAACGACGGAGGGCTATGAATGGTTTTGGCGAAACCGTGAACGTAGTGAACTTGATATAATCGATGGAACGAGATAGCTTTTAAAAGGAGTGGCTTAAGCTCCGCGTTTAAAAGTTATTTTGAAAAGAAACCGAGTGGTTTCTGAAAGTGTTCCAACGACTTTTACTTGGTTTATTTTCTTGCATTAGTTCTTTTAATGTGTCCCATCATTTAATCCTACCATTGCAGAAAACAACCAAAATATGACGTACGCTTATGCCATTCGCATTCGCCACGGGGCCCCGTGATTACCCGTTAGGTTACTTAACTAACGACAGAGCGGGGGCTGGGCTAGCGCAGCTGCAAAACATAAGCAACGCCTAAATAATATCATATATAGATATATTGCAATGATAGTCATTTCAGATCACAGATGAACACATTGGATATACTAGGAATCCGCAATTCGTACGAGCCTGTAACGAAGAGCGGATTACACGGTTGCGATGAATAGCCAATACCCCACCCTAGACCCCTACGGGTGCGGCAAACTACCCGCCAAATATCCGAAGTGGAGCAACCTCCCTCAATGACGTGAGTAGGCCACTCGGTACTTCGAGATACCCGGTAGTTTGTGCACGCCACCTTGGGTCTATCCTAGGAGCAAAAACAGTAAAAAGAAATTATACAATGACGGCTACAACCCCGACCCGGTTGTGCGGCCAAAAATAAAATATTACATCAATTTACATATTACATGAATTGAAAGATAAAAGAAAACTCTCATCTCACAACCCCCTGGCTATTCATCCGCGACAATCCAATGAATTCATATACACATACCGTCAACATTACAGATCACGGATATGTATAAACCCCACTAATCGACGTATAGCGATTAGCGGACGTTTAATACATATAACACATCACAGATATATACCCGTCAGCTTAAGTCTTTAGAAGTTCGATCAAAATACGGATTTTTAGGCCCCAAACACAAATTTTTCTTTCTGGAAAATCTGGGCAGAAAAAACATATTTTAAAAATCCCAAAACAAACCCAGAAACACACTGCAGCAAAAATGTGCCACGGCCGAGTCAACTCGGCCGCGGATCCGCGGCGGGAGCAAGCTCCTGCCGCGGTTCCACGTCTTTTTGATGGGCTCTCTGGATCATTTTTCTACAGTGAGATCTAAAAACCCTGAGTCAAATTTTAAGACAAGATTTATTAATTTTTTAACAGAGGAAAAATTCGACGGAAAGTATGTTTTTCGGGTTCGTTTCGCGACTTTTTCTCCGATCGAATTTCTAGTTACTTTGCTAACATGTTAGATAGTGTTTAATTAAGCTCTGATACCACTGTAAGTCCATGCTACCCTTCCCCGGTACTTACGGGGTTGCGGAAGTGGTGAAAAACGATTTTCAAGTGGGTGGTAACATGGATTACAAATACGGATCTTTGTTAAACAACTAACTAACAACCAAACATGAGTTTACCTACTCGGTTAGGGGGCTATACCTTTCTTGAACTCCTTCGTCTTTAACTCCTCCCGGTATTCGGATCGGCCTCACCTCGTCGTCTCCTTGCGCCGAAGATGGATCCACCCGAAAGCTTCTACCTTTGGCTTCTTCTTCGACCTTTGAAGAAACTAGAACACTTGGCTTGCTAGGCCTTGTGAACTAGAATGAGTAGAGGATTGTTTTGGTGTCTTTTTATCTCTAAGGCAATGAGTCTCAACACATGAGAATGGTTTGCCTTGAGCTAGAGAGAGCAAGAGGAAGAGGGAGAGCTTGAGCAAGTGATGGCAAGAGAGAGAAATGAAATGAGAGAATGAGAAAGTCTTTTGCCAACCTCTCTCCCATAATCCAAAAAGAATAATAATAATAATAATAATAATAATTGAGTATTATGTGATGGTTCATATCATATCAAGTGGCATTATCATTTCATGCACTCATATTGCAAAGCATAACAAGCAAGCAAAAGTCTTTGCCATGAAATAATAGCCATTGCAATGATGATGGTCAACTAGTCCAACCTAGTCAACCGGTCAACAAAGTCAACAAGTCAACAAAGTCAACCCCTCATCTCAACTATGACACAATAATACTTAATTAATATTATCATTAATCATATTTCTTATTCTCATTAGGGTTTAGCCAAAAGTCAATAGTCAACAGTCAACAGTCAACAACCCCAATGAGAATCCTCTGCCTCTGTCTCTCTGTCAACTGTGCATACACACCCGCATCCGCGTTCCGAGGTACACGAATACAAACGAGATAAAACCAATCCCAAAACGTACACTAGGATCTGGCTTAAACTAAAGCCCGCTAGTGTTTACTGTCCGGACACTGTACGTGCACAAGTGCACGGATGTGACCGAACCCTGTCGCAAAACCATACGACCTGTCGCAAAACCATTCGACCTCTACTCTTTTGCCTAAAGGCGAATAGCTTTCTGTGTGGGACTCTAAAGACTCGACACTACGCTGGCAGTGGGTTTAACCACAGACCGCAAGCGGCACTAGCTGTACGTAACGGTCCCTAGGTAGATGCCGACAAGAAGACTGACGAGGTGAAACCCATCTGAACTCCTACCGAGTCTGAATGTGACAATCTCCATACAGTCCGGTCTATTCGTCTGATACATCGCATGGCGGGCCTAGGGGGCGGTAAACGTCAGTCCCCTAATAGCGGTACAAGTCGTGTCGGAGTGAAGCCCAGAACACCCTGAGATAACACTGGAAACCTACCAGTATATCTCACTTGCCCTGGCCAGAGACTGCTCGTGTAATGGCTCTCCTAGACACAGCGCGATGTCAACCCCCAATACCGGGAGAGATGAATCCTGTCTAACCGTCACTGCCTCCAAGTGCTTCGGGACTGCACCCAAAAACTACCTGTTTGCACGACTCCTTTGAGCCGTGGTAGGGTAGTAATCAAAGTACAGTGGGAACACACTCGAGGCAAAGTGACAGTGTCAAGTCAGCGGACTAAGCTATACTCATGTCACCTGGGACTGATAACTGACGATAGGTATAGTACCAACCGACAGTTCCCGATGAGTCATGTCCAGTGTACTCGTAACCTAACGAGCACCCACATACTATCTCAAGTACGACGTACTGACGGCTATGGGACAGACCGTCTCCCACACTGGGATGAGAAGCCCATACGCTAGTCTACTCCGGAGTATCGATGCCCTGTCTCGATAGTCCTGCGACTAAGGACCTGCATAAGGATGTGCTTATAGATTACCCAGCCTCCACGAGTGTGACTGCCATCACAATGCCGGTAATCAAGCAAAGATCCTAAGGGCTCCACTAATGTGTATAGGTGATATACTAAAATAAACACATGTACACATTGAAGTAGAAACAAACCAAGTAGTATACTACTATATTGAACAAGATTGTCTATACAAGATGAATATCCCAAGCTTCCATTAAGTAATATACAAACTAGTATGATACAGTAATGGCCTCTAGGGCATATACACTAACAAATCGGTTTGAATATGTTATCCATGTTAATTTTATTATATCACTATTTACATATCTAGTCACATGCTAATTCATCTTGCTACATGCTAGGTATATTATTATGCATCCATATGAGTAAAATGTTACTCGTTTATCACATTGTACATCCATACTAAAAGTTTACTGTTTTCGGATACCCGTTTGCATCCATATCATTTAAAATATACATAACTGCATTTATAGATCACATTAATTCATATTATTATTGTAGTAACACCCCCATACTTAATAAAGTGCATCCTAATTGGTATTGGAACTGTAAATGTAACCCCTAATCGATATTTGTGCATCCATACCATTAATTCTATAACTATTCGCATACCATGTCATATTATTACATATTGTTGTTATATTGACACCCCATGCTTGATATTGTGCACCCTACATAGTCATGATGTAACCCCTGATCGATATTTGTGCATCCATGCTTTTATTGTGCATCCATGTTTTTATTGTGCATCCGTACTTTCACCTTGATTCAATACTTGCTACAGTTTGATTATGAGCACCCGTTTGACACCCGTGCACTACTTGACATGACCTGATACACCACTACTTGACATGACTTTATACATGTACACTACCTGACATGACATGATATATCACTACTTGACATGTTACCTGATCCTGTCTCTAATGCCGACAATCCTGACATGTTGTCCCGATGGACATATCCTGTTATCTGTATAGACAAACCTGTTCCTGCTTGATCCTGTGTTGGCATTAGCTTCAGATTTATCAATACCTGACTTGAACACATAACTTGGGGGTATGGGGAAATCAATGATGAAACCTGACTTGTAACTCGACAGTTTGATGCTTATACTGATCAGTTTTACGGGCTAGGCCAGCCCCGGGATGCTGCTGCTAACATCATTCATCTGTACATGTTACCTGTTTACTGCCTAGCGGCACGTCTCGGATTCAGCCCGAGAATCTTGACCGTGGTCCCGGGCATGCACGGGATACTATTGAGTTACATCAATGATTCATTAAATTGATTTCAAAGACTTGAGAGTAATTAACCCAGTAGCTTAGTTCAGATTACTCACTGCACATCACATATGCTTTTACCCTTCACTGTTCTTTATTCGTGTTACTGTTCTACTTTTATTACTGTTCATACCCGTGCCTGCATGTCTTGCTACCCCCTGATTATATTATTGTTTGATATTATGACGCACTGACGTCTGGGTTTTGCATGGCCCAGATCCTCTACTTTTGTCGCAGGCTGATCAGGAGTATTTCCGCCGTCAGGCCGAGCAGTGAGGATCCTATTAGTATCCAGTTAGTTTAGTTATTTCCGTACTTTCCAGATGTTACTGTTTATTAGATTTATTGCTTCCGCATATTATTTCTTGACTCGTTTATTCTGGCATATGGACATGTACTAGATAGTTTATTTTACTTTCCTGTTCTTGATATCTTATAGACAGCCGTAATGTGACTGTGGAGGGATATTTCCTATCCACAAGTAGCATGGTTGGCTCTGTCATGTGGCGATCTTAGCGCACTCTGGGAAGCGGGGCGTGACAGGGTTTGTTTGGTATCAGAGCCATAGGATTTAGGTTAATCGAGTTTGATTCTTTTGTAGTTGGGTATTGGACCCAATACACGAATTAGAAAATCCGTGATTTGGAACATGTCCTGCCACATTGTTATCGTGATTCTTGAATCATATCATTCTCTTGACCCTTGTCTTGATGAAATGCAAACAACTTTGCATCTCGGCTTGAAACCTTTTGGTTCCCTATTGTTTCTCCCTACTTATTCTTTCGATTCTGATACTAGGATTTGGGCGACTTGGACGAAGTTATGTGATTGTAGCTATGAACTGCAGCATGGTTACAATGCGGTACTCTATTTAAGTAACTTGGAGTCCTAGTCTTGATTCACTTCCTTGTTTCATGGTCGTTATATTGTCTTGCTTCTCTTGCTTTCCAGTTCATGTTTATCGCAAGCTTGAATCCTGTTTACCGTGCTTATCTTCTTCAGTATCTTGGCTTCAGATGAAGTTGTTTCAGGTAGCCTACTTGTTCATATTTTTCCTGCATTAGAATTTTTCGATTCATGTGTATCCCGTTATTGTTTGATGTTGTCTTGGGAATGGATTTTCTCGGCACTTTCCATGCTCACATTGATTGTAGGGCAAAGAAAGTGATTTTCCAGATTCCCGGACATCCGGAGTTTGTCCTTACTGGAGGAAGCAGTTCTGTCGGGCCAGTCGAGTATAGGGCTAGGCCGACAAGCAGTGTTCTTTCATCAAATGAAGTTGATAAGGAGGAAGCGCCGGCTGTAGTTCGAGAGTTCATGGACGTGTTCGAGGACATCTCGGGTTTACCGCCAAAACGAGATGTGGAGTTCGCAATCGATCTTGTTCCTGGTGCAGCGCCAATATCAAAGGCGTACTATCCGATGGCACCAGTGGAGTTAGAAGAAGTCAAGAAACAGGTTACTGAATTGCTAGAGAATGGTTGGATTCACAGCAGCAATTCACCTTGGGGAGCTCCAGTTCTTCTAGTCAAGAAGAAAGTGGCACAAGGAGGATGTGCATCGACTATCGAGAATTAAACCGGGTGACTATTAAGAACAAGTACCCGATCCCTCGCATTGGCGAAATATTCGAGCAACTTAGTGGCGCAAGGGTATTCTCGAAGCTGGATTTACGATCTGGATATCATCAGGTCCGAGTTAAATCAGAAGATATTTGCAAGACTGCGTTCCGAACTCGGTCCGGACATTATGAGTATTTAGTAATGCCATTCGGAGTCACGAATGCACCAACGATATTTATGGACTTGATGAACCGAATCTTTTCTCCGTTCTTGGACCAGTTTATAGTGGTGTTCATCGATGATATTCTGGTCTATTCGAGGAGCCTTGAAGAACAAGCAGAACACTTGAAGATCGCACTGCAGACGTTGAGACGAGAAAGATTATATGCCAAGATGAGCAAGTGTGAGTTTTGGCTTGAAGAAGTGAAGTTTTTGGGGCATGTCGTATCCAGAGATGGAATCGCCGTTGATCCCGAAAAGATTGCAGCAGTTCAAGATTGGCCGATTCCGAAGAACGTAGCAGAGATCAGAAGTTTTCTTGGACTTGCCGGATATTACAGAAGGTTCGTGGAGAATTTTGCTCGCTTAGCTGAGCCTTTGACCAAGCTTACATGGAAGGAAGTACCGTTCGAATGGACGGATAGATATGCGTCAGCTTTTGAGGCGTTGAAGGAAAGGTTGATAACCGCTCCTATTTTGATCGTACCAGATGGTTCCGTAGGATTGGTGATTCACAGCGACGCATCTGGAAAAGGTTTGGGATGTGTTTTGATGCAGCATGGGAAGGTTATAGCTTACGCATCAAGACAGTTGAAGTCCCATGAGAAGAATTACCCAACTCATGATTTGGAGCTTGCGGCAGTGATTTTCGCTTTGAAGATTTGGAGACAGTACTTATTGGGCGAAAGGGTCGAAATATTCACCGATCATAAAAGCCTAAAGCATGTGTTCACACAGAAAGAGCTTAACATGAGGCAGCGTAGATGGTTGGAGCCGATGGCTGACTATGATCTTTATCTCAAGAACCATCCGGGAAAAGTTAATGTAGTGCCGGATGCGCTTAGTCGGTTGCCAACAATTCGGATGTTGACTGCACAGAAGGAGCTTATCGAGGATTTTCGGAGATTCGAGTTGGAGATTGTGCTACCGCATTCTTCGGGACAGTTGATGCAGCTGCAAGTACAGTCGTTGTTGATCGAGAGTATTAAAGCAGCACAGTCACAGGACCCAAGATTGCAGAAGTTTCGAGAACAAGTTGAAGCGGGACTTCGAACGGACTTGTTGATTCATGAAGATGGTTCGTTGCGTTATGCTAGCCATTTGTGTGTGCCGAAAGAAGACATTCGCGAAGAAGTTATGAAGGAGGCACACAGTTCCGCATATTCTGTACATCCAGGAGGCACGAAGATGTACCGTGATCTACGACAGCATTTCTGGTGGTAAGGCATGAAAAGGGAGATTGCCCGCTTTGTAGCGAAGTGCTTCATGTGTCAGCAAGTTAAGGCTGAACATCAAAGGGTAGCTGGTTTATTGCAACCACTTCCGATTCCTCAGTGGAAGTGGGAACATATAACCATGGATTTCGTGACAGCTTTACCGCGGAGTCCAAAGGGCAACAATACAGTTTGGGTGATTGTTGATCGATTGACCAAGGCAGCTCATTTCATACCATTTCGAGTTGGTCAATCAACGGAAGCGTTGGCAGAACGGTACATGCAGGAGATTGTAAGATTTCGTGGAGTACCTGTGAGCATCGTATCCGACCGTGACACCCGATTTTTGTCGCACTAAAATTTGGGGACGCGATTGAAGTTTAACACAGCTTATCATCCTCAGACAGATGGACAGTCGAAGAGAACGATCCAAACTCTTGAAGACATATTGAGAGCTTGCATGTTAGACTTCAAGGGTTCGTAGGAGGATCATCTACACTCGGTGGAGTTTTCGTACAACAACAGTTTTCAGGCGACTATTCAGATGGCTCCATTCAAAGTATTGTATGGTCGCAAGTGTCGTTCACCTGTTTGTTGGGACGATGTTGGAGAACGAAGATTGTTGGGACCGGATTTGATCGGGCAAACAGTAGAGAAAGTTAATACTATCCGGAGTCATATGAAGGCAGCACAAGATCGACAGAAGAGTTGGGCCGACACATTGAGAAGACCTCTAGATTTCGCTGTTGGTGATCTGGTATTCTTGAAGATATCACCGACTAGAGGAGTGATTCATTTTGGGAGTCGAGGTAAGCTTAGTCCTCGATTCGTGGGGCCTTTCAAGATTATGGAGCGTGTTGGAGAAGTGGCTTATCGATTGGCGTTACTACAATCTTTGGCGAATGTACATGACGTGTTTCATGTATCTCAACTCCGTAAGTATGTTCGAGATGAAACACACGTGCTGGATCATTCGGAGCTAACTGTAAGAGAGGATTTGACCTTTGAGGAACGACCGATGTCGATTGTTGATCGAAGAGAAAAGGTCCTTAAGAACAAGGTTATCCCTCTCGTACTTGTTTCTTGGGGAAATCGCTCGCACGGAGAATCAACTTGGGAACGAGAAGACGAGATTCGACATAAGTTTCCACACCTATACTTGTAGATTCTTGATTGTTTATCTTTTCTTGTTTTGGGGAATTTTGAGGACGAAATTTTTTGTAGTTGGGTATAATGTAACACCCTAGTTCATTTATACCAGTTCTAGTCAAGTATTTCTTTATTTATGGCAGTTTCTTAGTTTACTGTGTTTTTGGTGCAAATAGTATTTTGACATCTGTATTTGCATCCGACCCAACCCACATGCTTGAAACATGTCTTGATTCATGTTTATGGTTTATCCTGACTTGTTACGTAGACTTGTGCACTTTCATGAATGTTGCATACTCGCATTTTATCTAGCAATTGCATTTTACAATATAGCATTTAAGTCACATAAAATAGTTTAAAAATATATTGCATGGCCTACATGATACCCCTGACCCTATGGTAGCATCCGCGCATCTTGTTCTCATCCCGTTCAGTGAAACGGACTTGTTTGGATGGCTACGCGCACGTACGTGCATCCGTTCTTGGGGGTATGCATTTTCGTTACCCGGATATCCAACTTTAATTTTGGTCGATATGTATATTTTTCGTATTTTAAAACTGAATTTTAGACCCGACCCGGGCATGTTTTGGACTATGTTTGTATTTACCAGAATATCAAATTTTATTTATATAATATTAATTTTATAAACTGATACAAATTAAAATTTAGTTAACTAATAAAAGATTTTTTTAAATTTAAATCTAAACTAATTTCCTAACAAACTAACAATCCCTTTCTTGGACTATGTTTGTATTTACCAGAATATCAAATTTTATTTATATAATATTAATTTTATAAACTAATACAAATTAAAATTTAATTAACTAATAAAAGATTTTTTTAAATTTAAATCTAAACTAATTTCCTAACAAACTAACAATCCCTTTCTCTCTCTCTCGTGACTCTCTCTCTCCTTTGAATATATATATATTTATATATTTTTTATTTATTTATTTTTCTTTCCTTATTTAATACACAGCCTCTTCTTCTTACTTCTTCTTCTTCTTCTTTCTTCTTTCTTTTTCATGATCTTGTTTCTTGATTCCGGTGATCACCGCCGAAGCCGTGCTGGTTGCTGACGATCCGAGTGATCCAGTGAGTGTACCTTGCGTGTGTGATCACCCTCTTGCCTTCCCTGGACCCGTCCCGCGTGCCGCATGTGCGTTGCGACGATTTACCGACGTCGGACGTGCCGTGCGTATCCGTCGCGTGATTCGATCGAAGCAAGTTTACAACTTGCTACATGCTATGCTTTATGTAATTTATTTATATGTTTTCATATCATCATCATCATCATCATCATCATCATCATACAGCTATATCTATATAATTTATACACCGTAGTTATTTAACGTTAATCGGTTTTATAATATAAAATGTATGAAAGTTTACAACTTGCTATATACTATAATTATATCTATAAAAATATATATCGTCGTAATATTTCTTATTATTATCTTTAATTAGTTTGTAATCTGCATTTCATTATATTATACAAAATATAGTTTGAGAATATTATAGTTTACACATGAAACGTCGTTGCAAAGCGGATACAACAAATCTGAAATTTATTGTACACCTTACCTTATAAAATTCATTATAAATCATAGAAAAATCATTAGTATACGTTCTTTAGTTAGATACAAATCTAACTCAGAATACGATAACTCTATGAAATATTTACTTGCAAAATAAATTGTTTAAATAACGTAAAATCCAAATGAAAATATCTCTAAACTGATGTCCAGGGAAATTCCAGCAGCAAACTTTCAATTTCGAATGTTCATAGATTTTTGTAGAAACAACTTGAGATACTTCAACTTATACAACTGAAAACCTTATTGAATTATCTTTGTTTTGGTATAAGACACGTCCCTTTTGGAGAACGTTTGATATTTTTAAGCTATTTTACAAATCAGGGTAACGCTGAATTTCTGAACGGAACTTTCTTGTGCATGGTTAATCAATACCACTTTATAGTTATTAATCGGTTTGAATATGTTATACATGTTAATTTTATTATATCACTATTTACATATCTAGTCGCATGCTAATTCATCTTTCTACATGCTAGGTATATTATTATGCCTCCATATGAGTAAAATGTTACCCGTTTATCACATTGTACATCCATACTAAAAGTTTACTATTTTCGGATACCCGTTTCCATCCATATCATTTAAAATATACATAACTGCATTTATAGATCACATTAATTCATATTATTATTGTAGTAACACCCTCATATTTAATAAAGTGCATCCTAATTAGTATTGGAACTGTAAATATAACCCCTAATCGATATTTGTGCATCCATACCATTAATTCTATAACTATTCGCATACCATGTCACATTATTACATATTGTTGTTATATTGACACGCCATGCTTGATATTGTGCACCCTACATAGTCATGATGTAACCCCTGATCGATATTTCCACGGCAGCGCCCCGGCCATCTATCCGAGGCCAAAATGCGGAATCAAAATTTTTCTTAACTTTTAAACTGGCGCTACCGCGGACAATATACCCGGATCGTAACCATAAACCTATACTAGCTAACAAGAGATGGGAAGAGAGTTATACCAAGTGATCCGTGTCCTCCGGTCTTCGTCTCCACTCCGATCTCCCGCGGAATCTCCGTCCGTCACCTCCTCATCGAAAAGGGCACCACGTAGCCGGATTCTTTTACGGGCTCCCACCTCTGGACCGAGGCAACTCGGGCGCGAAGTTGGCTAGCCGACGCGTCCAAGGAATGCTGTAGACTGGTGTAGAAACTTTGTCTCTTGGGGTTGTGAAGTTGCCATGATGGAGGAATGAAAACAATGAGCCTTTGGAGATGTGTTAGGAATTTTGCAAGCAAGCTAAAAATGAGATGATAGATTTTCACTCATGCAAAAATGAAAACTCTCTCTCCTCACCAATGTGGCCGGCCCCTTATCAATCAAAATGGTGGAGAGAAAAACCCAAACCATGAAGGAAGGTGATGGTAGGAAAAGAGAATGGGTGACCACATCCAAAAAGGTAAACCTCTCATCAAAAACCAAATCAATCTTAATCCTTTCTAATCTCATTAATGCACCACCATCATGAATGAATAAGCAAAAGATGCTTAATCAATCATAATGCCACAAGTGCAAGAAACCCCTCCACAATATGTTATTTGCAAACTTGCAAATAACCCCCTCCATCGGAAAAGTCCGGCCGGGAAAGAACAAAGGAAAACCGGCCGGAACGGAATGCAAACTGGCAACTCCAGAAAACTGGTCCCATAATAAATTACAGGAAAACCCCAATACTGTGCATACACACCCGCATCTGTATTCCGACCGGATACAAATGCAATGAGACAAAATCTACACTGTACTAAACTAGGATCCGGCTTAAACCAAAGCCGGCTAGTAATATCCGTTCGATCCTGATCCATGCAATACCGCACGTATCTGATCGAACCTTGCCATATATCCATACGGCCACTAGTACAAACCGTCCGATCCTGATCCGTGCAATACCGCACGTATCTGATCGGACCCTGCCATATCTCCATACGGCCTCTACAGCGTTTCGCCCGAAACTTGAGTAACTGTAAGTGTGGTGGACTCTAAAGACTTGTCAATACTATGGCTGTGGATTTAACCACTAGCACGTCAGAGGTATAAGCCAATACGTGACGGGCCTCCAGCTATTGACCAAAAGGGACGTCGATGAGCGAACTCATCCTGACACCCTACTGAGCCTGTCAGTGACAATATCCGTACAGTCCGGTCCGTTCGTCTATGAGTATCGCATGGCGGGCCTAGGGGGTTGGTAAAAGTCAGACCCCCAAAAGCGGTACCAGTCGTGTCGGAGTGTAGCCCAGAACACCCTGAGATACTACTGGAATACCTACCAGTAAATCTTCTGCCTCGGCCGAGGGCTTTGTGTAATGGCTCTCCTAGACACAGCGCGACCTCACCCCCAATACCAGGAGAGACGAACCCCTGCAGATCCGCTCACTGCCTCCATGTGGCTCGGGACTGTACCCAACTAAAACCTGTTTGCACAACTCCTTTGAGCCGTGGTAGGGTAGTAATCAAAGTACAGTGGGAACTCACACGAGACAAATGACGATCTCAGGTCGATGAACTAACCTGTACACATGTCACCAGGGAACTGCTATCTGACGTCAAGTATAAGACCAACTAGCATGTTCCCGGCGAGTCCTGTCCGGTGTACTCATAACCCAATGAGCACATGTATACATCTTAGGTGAACCAACTGACACCAGTGGCTTGTAAGACCGGCCACCGCCCCTCGTCGGGGTCTCGACAGTATACACTAGTCTACTCTGGAGAATCGATGCCCTGTCTCGAAACTCCCATGATTAGGGACCTTTTAAGGATGTGCTTATAGACCACCAGCTCTCACGTATATGATCGCCATCATACTGCTGGCAGTCAAGCAAGAATCGTAGGGGCTCTATCAGCATGTAATAGCGACCTGTAAGGTCACCTGAAGCAGTACACGATGATAAAGGTAAACCAGATAGCATACTATCATCTCGAGCAAGACTGACCTCCTAGGATAGGTCCTCCCTCAATCATTGCAATCACTTGCCTGTGATCCAATAATTGACTCTGAGGGCGCTATCTCCAACAATCTCCCACTTGCACTCAAGGCTAATTATTGCGATGTCGCATACTCACAGCCCGTGTGATACCGAACACCCAACTCCTCTACTAGTCAGTCTCACAAAGCTCGTTTGCAAAACTATTGCGTTCGAGGAATAGCCTCAGTGAGTGGATCCGCTGTGATGTTTCTTTCTATGTCTCTCTATATCTCAAGTTCGTAGAGAAAGCCATCTCCCAAAATGAGCAATACCTGTCTTAGAGTATGTCTGGATATCTGATGGGACCTAGCTCATAAATGAACTCCAAATCCAAACTTCTTAGACTGTATCGATAACTGAACTTAATCAGTATCCTGCGCCATCCCTTTCCCTCAGTATCCACCTGGACCACTTGTCCAAAATACTGCCCCTCGTCAGAAGGAGAAATAATAACTCTGACAGCCACTCTGCCATCCATGTCACCTTGGAAGCCTGGAATGATAACCGTCTCCTAAAAGAGGCTGTCGTTATCACATCCCTAGAACATCAACTTATGTTCTAAAGCTGCTTCCGACCGTTTCTCCAGGATTGGATTAATATCAACTTATTGCACCAACTGCAAGAACAACATCTGGTGTGGTACTTGACATCTCATGATTGACTCAATTGCCTAAGCAAGTGATCTGTCAATCATGCGTATCCCTCTCCCCTTTAGTCTGTAAGTCACCTTTGGAGAGGGTGACTCCATTACCTGCAGGTATACTACCGTGCCAGGAGTCGTCCATTCTAAATACTCATAGAATGCTGTCAAGGTACCCAGATTAGGAAACCACCCAAATCTAGATCTAAAACCATAGATCTAGTAACCAGAATGTCTGATATAATATCCAAGTCCTGTGTGGAGAAACCACTGTGTGACAACCAAAGTATAACCGATCGTAGTATAGGAATATCACTTCCTACTCTGTGTATGTCATCTAAATACCAGGACATTACACCCTACTACCTTCTTAACAGATCTATCCCCTATTCTGATGAAGTCAAATCCATGACTATCACATCAGAAATAGATGATCTATCTCCGCTATATCTGCTTAAGTCTATGAATAGACATAAGCCACCTGTCTACCAATGCTTCCGCTGCTTCCGCTGACTACGACAACCCTCTGGCAGAGTCATATAGACGTACACTTCTAAAGCCAGTTTAGAATGACGCTATACTCATCCTCATGCCGGGTTTCACAGTCTGGAACAACAGCAATGGCAAGTATGGGTAAACAAGAACCTCCCTGCCACCGTCCTTGAGCATACCGAAGTACCTCTCGAGTGCCTGACGTTACCCACCATATCTGCGGAGTGGCTAATGGAATGTCAAGCCAGATTGAATCTTTAGGTTCCTATCAAATTTTCAGTAATCGTTTGCGGTTCTGGAATCACTTCCAGTTCTACCATACTCCCACTGATGTTTTCTGAAAAAATCCATTTTTTTTAAAACTGTGGCGAGTCAAGAACAATATCACTATTGATCTTCCAGATGGTAGAAAATCAACCCTCGTCATAGCCTGGGTCGACCCATAAACAGCCATTACAGAAACGTGCCTTGAGTTATCCGGAGTCTGGTTTTAAGCATAAGCCGGACAACTCCCTGTACCTTAACATCGTTAAGATATGAACTGTTCTATATCCAATATAGAACCAGAGGCACTGATTTAATTGAACCAGATTCAAATCATGCAGCTGTTTCCAGTGCATGTCAACTAAATGGAAGGAGGCCGATCAGCGTTATTCAACTTAGGAATGCTTCCAATTATGAGTAACCTGAAAGAGAAGCAATTTCTCTCAATTATTACTATCAACTGAACACCATACACAAGTATCTACATCTTCGATCACTTTGAAGAATCCCGATACTTGCAATACTTGGTTCTCTACTTTATTCAAATACCTATAACTTCTCAAAATTCGGACCCTGTGTTTCCACGAAACAGCTGTCTAAAAACTAGAGAAGTCATAAGTAAACCGAATATAGTACGAGGACCAACCCCTCTGTCCTGATGGACGCTGGACAACGTACAATACTCTGTACAAGTCCCTTGAGTCTGATAACTCATTCACTGTGTGTCGTAGGTTGAAAACTGTACTTATGGTTAAGAAGAATTACACCGCTGTTCAATACTCCTTACCTAACCATCCACTGATATAGGTAAATGTCATAGACATAATTTCAAAAAGGTATATCTCACTCTATGAAAATAGACGTACAGATATATCAATTTGAAATTGGTGCATAGCAACGGATATTCAAAACCAAATATTTGCCGACCGGCAAACAACCCAGGTGGCTTCCTCAAATATCACCAATTACAACGAATCCCGATATAATGAGGATGGTCACCTAATTCCCAATAACTTACTCCCACTCATCATCTGTAAAACCATACAGATGTGAGAATCCAACCTGGTAAATACATACCCTGGAGCAAGTGTTTAATTGGGAAATCAGTCTTCTTTTAACAGTACACAGTGAAACTGAAACACTGAAATGTTTCGATGGGGTATCCCGGCATTCCTAGTAATGCATCTTCCATTATCCAGATTCACAACTATAACCGTATAATTCTTTGCCACCTCTCCAAATCCCTTTATATGTCTTTAGTCATTACCTTCTGTACACCCCTTTAGGCCAAATGGTTTTCTTCCTTCCCTACCGTTCAGCACCAGCCTATGGTTTGGAAGAAGACTATCCAATAAGCATAATGGGTGTACTGTCCTAATCCTAGGAGCACTCGCAATGCGAGAGAAGGTGAAGATAAAAGACAACTGAATAAACCTTATTCCTATTTCTCCTGAACCAGGATCCATCCCCGAACTGGAACAAGTTCCTTTCGAGTTCGTATATAACCATACGATGGATTATCCAATAAACTGGGATCTTCGTTAGTGATACGGAGTGTTCTGGAGAAATACAAAGGTGATTTAGGATTGGCGAAGAAATGCTTGGTTTGATCGTGAATAGCAGTCGCAATTTACTTTGCCCTCTTACTAATCCCTTGCTTTGTCTTAACTTAATACCTTCTGTACACCATCTTTAGGCTAATTGGTTTTCTTCATTCCCTACTGGTCGGCACCAGCCTAAGGTTTGGAAGAAGACTATCCAATTTGCGTAATAGCTGTACTATCTCCTAAGCCAAGGAGTACTCGCAATCTGAGAGAGAAGGTAAAAGGAAAAGACAACTGAATAGTCCTATTCATTTTCTCCAGAACCAAAAACCATCCTCGAATTCCTTCGAGTTCGTATATAACCATACGATGGTTTTGTCCAATGGAAGTGGACGTTCGTAGTAATACGGGGTGTTCTGGAGAAAAGGGTAAAAGTAGGAGTGGCAATGAGGTTTGCAACTCTGACAATCCAAAAGCCAGTGTTAAGAAGGTTCGGTCAACTTGGTCATTGAGTCATAGTCTAGGGTCGGGTCAATGGTCGCTGCCAAAGAGAGAGAGAAAAGAAACACTCAGCGTGCACTCCAACCTAGATCAGAATGGTTATCACTTTATCTAATCAGGAAACCTCCCACTGTAACGTCAAATTCTTCCCCAAACCTTAAAGAAGAATTAGCCAGGATCACCCGAGGAGTAAACCAACTCATCAGTGAGAATCGGGATCCAACTATCATCGCATGACAACGTGACGGAATCCACTCACATTATCACACTCCAGAAGGTATGCGCATGTCTGGCAAGTTTCAGTTCTTTTGAAACTCCCGATGTGATTTTTACCCCTAGGACCCAAGTGACCTTGACTGAGCCAACATATCAAAGGATCCTAGTCAAGTTCAACCCGTCATTATCTTGATTGCATTAGACCCACCCGCACGAGTCCTTGACTGAGCCAAAATGACCGCACGACTGTCCTAACCAATCACATATCCACGCAACAGAAAAGCACTACATAGCTACCGAACACTACGCCTCGGCTAAGCACGACATACGTAGCACGAATACTAAGCAATACTAATCTGAAATGACGGAGGGCTACGACTGGTTTTTGGCGAAAAACCTTTAACGTAATGAACTTGATATCGTTGAAGGAACTGCATAACTTTTTATAAAAATATAGTGACGAAAACCTTTGCTAAAGAGGTCACTCCCGGTGAAGGGATCCCGGCTCTTTCCCCGTAGAATGAGGTGCGGGATATTCTGACTAAATACCATGATGCAAAGCAAAAGTAATCGGCTATAGTGAAGTTATTGCCCTGAAGCAAACTTTTGTCCAAGGGGTCACTCTCGGTGAAGGGATCTCGGCCCTTGCCTCGTCGACTGAGGAGCAGGATATTCCAACTGAATACCACGATCCAAAACAAAAGTGAACGTCGTTACAATAACAGCTTTTTGAAAAAATGTTCCAACAACATCAGAATAGGTTTGTTTATCTTGCATTGATCCGAATCAACGCAGTCCCATCAATTGATCACACCACAAAGAACGAAAATATACTGATGTACGTATATGCCATCCGCATTCGCCACTGGGTCCCATCATTACTCGTTAGGTTAGCTAACTAACGACAGAGCGGGAACTGGACCAGCGCGGATGCAAAACATATACAACATCTACTAATATATATACCAATATATTATATTTCGCTCAAGGCGTGATAAAATGCAACATCACAGAAATATACAACATCACAGAACAATACAGATATCTGGGATCCCTGGGTTTCATAGAGCCGCTGCTGAAACCCGACGTTCCCCTGGTCGTGTGGATAGCCTGTGCAATGAAATCCTAGACCCCTACGGGCACGGCAAGTCACCCGTCAAAACCTGAAGCGAGGCAGCCCCCTTCAGCACCGTGAATGGACCACCCAGCACTTCATGGAATCCGGTAACTTGGGCACCCCTCCTGGGTCAACCTGTACCCCCTACGAGTGCGGCGAATAGCCCGCCAATCCTAGAGTGATGCCCCCTCCGTCTCAACACCATGAGATGCGGGCTTGTTGCCCTCTAGAACCCGGCTATCCGTGCACCCCTCCGCGGGGTAATCCTAGTACAGAAAGTAAAATATACATACAACGGGTACATCGACCGCAACCAGGTCGTGCCCCAAAAGAATAATACAAACAGGCAGTGACGGCAGTCCACATGTCGGACGCTCGCCCCGCAATATCAAATGTACATATAAAACAAAACTGTACTAACATTGCATCCAGGCTATCCCCCACGACCGATCCGCAACATCACAGCAAAATCACAAGACATCAACGTGAATGTCACATTCGCAAATCCGTCCAACCGGGCTATAGCAGTTAGACAGGATTTACCGATCAAGTGACATTCACGGTCGCATATATAATGTAAATACTGTGAACCAATGTGTTTAAAATTTTCCGATCGATCAAATTATAACAAGTGGGCCCCAAGTACTACTGTAGCACATCAAGAAATTATGGGCCAAATATTAATATTCCAAAACCCCTAAAATCACCCCAGAAGCCCACTGAAAAAGTTTGACCAATTGAACATTCCATACTACGGTGGAACCGCGGCCAAAAGTGGGGTTTTGCCGCGGTTCCGCGCTCCCCTTGAATGATCAATTTGTCGAATTTCTCCAGTAGTCTTAGAACTTCCAGTACATTAGTTTTTTACAACCTGAAAAAATTTTCGACTCCAAAAAATTTCAACAGAAAACTGATGTGGTTAAAAATGCGGTTTTGGGATTTTTGTTCGATCGAAATTGTAAAACACACTAGAACAAGTTAGGCAAGGTTAATGGCGTGGCTCTGATACCATGTTGCACCACGGCAGCGCCCCGGCCATCTATCCGAGGCCAAAATGCGGAATCAAAATTTTTCTTAACTTTTAAACTGGCGCTACCGCGGACAATATACCCGGATCGTAACCATTAACCTATACTAGCTAACAAGAGATAGGAAGAGAGTTATACCAAGTGATCTGTGTCCTCCTGTCTTCGTCTCCACTCCGATCTCCCGAGGAATCTCCGTCCGTCACCTCCTCGTCGAAAAGGGCACCACGTAGCTGGATTCTTTTACGGGCTCCCACCTCTGGACCGAGGAAACTCGGGCGCGAAGTTGGCTAGCCGACGCATCCAAGGAATGTTGTAGACTAGTGTAGAAACTTTGTCTCTTGGGGTTGTGAAGTTGCCATGATGGAGGAATGAAAACAATGAGCCCTTGGAGATGTGTTAGGAATTTTGCAAGCAAGCTAAAAATGAGATGATAGATTTTCACTCATGCAAAAATGAAAACTCTCTCTCCTCACCAATGTGGCCGGCCCCTTATCAATCAAAATGGTGGAGAGAAAAACCCAAACCATGAAGGAAGGTGATGGTAGGAAAAGAGAATGGGTGACCACATCCAAAAAGATAAACCTCTCATCAAAAACCAAATCAATCTTAATCCTTTCTAATCTCATTAATGCACCACCATCATGAATGAATAAGCAAAAGATGCTTAATCAATCATAATGCCACAAGTGCAAGAAACCCCTCCACAATATGTTATTTGCAAACTTGCAAATAACCCCCTCCATCGGAAAAGTCCGGCCGGGAAAGAACAAAGGAAAACCGGCCGGAACGGAATGCAAACTGGCAACTCCAGAAAACCGGTCCCGTAATAAATTACAGGAAAACCCCAATACTGTGCATACACACCCGCATCTGTATTCCGACCGGATACAAATGCAATGAGACAAAATCTACACTGTACTAAACTAGGATCCGGCTTAAACCAAAGCCGGCTAGTAATATCCGTTCGATCCTGATCCATGCAATACCGCACGTATCTGATCGAACCTTGCCATATATCCATATGGCCACTAGTACAAACCGTCCGATCCTGATCCGTGCAATACCGCACGTATCTGATCGGACCCTGCCATATCTCCATACGGCCTCTACAGCGTTTTGCCCGAAACTTGAGTAACTGTAAGTGTGGTGGACTCTAAAGACTTGTCAATACTATGGCTGTGGATTTAACCACTAGCACGTCAGAGGTATAAGCCAATACGTGACGGGCCACCAGCTATTGACCAAAAGGGACGTCGATTAGCGAACTCATCCTGACACCCTACTGAGCCTGTCAGTGACAATATCCGTACAGTCCGGTCCGTTCGTCTATGAGTATCGCATGGCGGGCCTAGGGGGTTGGTAAAAGTCAGACCCCCAAAAGCGGTACAAGTCATGTCGGAGTGTAGCCCAGAACACCCTGAGATACTACTGGAATACCTACCAGTAAATCTCCTGCCTCGGCCGAGGGCTTTTTGTAATGGCTCTCCTAGACACAGCGCGACCTCACCCCTAATACCGGGAGAGACGAACCCCTGCAGATCCGCTCACTGCCTCCATGTGGCTCGGGACTGTACCCAACTAAAACCTGTTTGCACGACTCCTTTGAGCCGTGGTAGGGTAGTAATCAAAATACAGTAGGAACTCACACGAGACAAATGACGATCTCAGGTCGATGAATTAACCTTTACACATGTCACCAGGGAACTGCTATCTGACGTCAAGTATAAGACCAACTAGCATGTTCCCGGCGAGTCCTGTCCGGTGTACTCATAACCCAATGAGCACCTGTATACATCTTAGGTGAACCAACTGACACCAGTGGCTTGTGAGACCGGCCACCGCCCCTCGTCGGGGTCTCGACTGTATACACTAGTCTACTCTGGAGAATCGATGCCCTATCTCGAAACTCCCACGACTAGGGACCTTTTAAGGATGTGCTTATAGACCACCAGCTCTCACGTATATGATCGCCATCATACTGCTGGCAGTCAAGCAAGAATCCTAGGGGCTCTATCAGCATGTAATAGCGACCTGTAAGGTCACCTGAAGCAGTACACGATGATAAAGGTAAACCAGATAGCATACTATCATCTCGAGCAAGACTGTCCTCCTGGGATAGGTCCTCCCTCAATCATTGCAATCACTTGCCTGTGATCCAATAATTGACTCTGAGGGCACTATCTCCAACAATTTGTGCATCCATGCTTTTATTGTGCATCCATGTTTTTATTGTACATCCGTACTTTCACCCTGATTCAATACTTGCTACAGTTTGATTATGAGCACCCGTTTGACACCTGTGCACTACTTGACATGACTTGATACACCACTACTTGACATGACTTTATACATGTACACTACCTGACATGACATGATATATCACTACTTGACATGTTACCTGATCCTGTCTCTAATGCCGACAATCCTGACATGTTGTCCCGATGGACATATCCTGTTGTCTGTATAGACAAACCTGTTCCTGCTTGATCCTGTGTTGGCATTAGCTTCAGATTTATCAATACCTGACTTGAACCCATAACTTGGGGGTATGGGGAAATCAATGATGAAACATGACTTGTAACTCGACAGTTTGATGCTTATACTGATCAGTTTTACGGGCTAGGCCAGCCCCGAGATGATGCTGCTGACATCATTCATCTGTACATGTTACCTGTTTACTGCCTAGCGGCACATCTCGGATTCAGCCCGAGAATCTTGAACGTGGTCCCGGGCATGCACGGGATACTATTGAGTTTCATCGATAATTCATTAAATTGATTTCAAAGACTTAAGAGTAATTAACCCAGTAGCTTAGTTTAGATTACTCACTGCACATCACATATGCTTTTACCCTTCACTGTTCTTTATTCGTGTTACTGTTCTACTTTTATTACTGTTCATACTCGTGCCTGCATGTCTTGCTACCCCCTGATTATATTATTGTTTGATATTATGACGCACTGACGTCTGGGTTTTGCATGGCCCAGATCCTCTACCTTTGTCGCAGGCTGATCTGGAGTATTTCCGCCGTCAGGCCGAGCAGTGAAGATCCTGTTAGTATCCAGTTAGTTTAGTTATTTCCGTACTTTCCAGATGTTACTGTTTATTGGATTTATTGCTTCCGCATATTATTTCTTGACTCGTTTATTCTGGCATATGGACATGTACTAGATAGTTTATTTTACTTTCCTGTTCTTGATATCTTATAGACGGCCGTAATGTGACTGTGGAGGGATGTTTCCTATCCACCGGTAGCATAGTTGGCTCTGTCACGTGCCGATCTTAGCGCACTCTGGGAAGCGGGGCATGACAAATGACATCTCGGGTTTACCCGAAGCGAGATGTAGAGTTCGCGATCGACCTTGTTCCTAGTGCAGCGCCAATCTCAAAGGTGTATTATCTAATGGCACCAATAGAGTTGGAAGAAGTCAATTACTTGAGAAAGGCTGGATGCGCAGCAGAAATTCATCTTGGGGATCTCCAGTTCTTCTAGTAAATTGACGTCACGCGGATAAATGTGTGTTAATTTTGAGACATTGAAGTAGAGATTGATAACCGCTCCTAGTTTGACCGTACCAGATGATTCCGGAGGATTGGTGTTTCACAGCGATGCATCTGGGGAAGGATTGGGATGTGGTTGATGCAGCTGTAAGTGTTAGTGTATATGCCCTAGAGGCCATTACTGTATCATACTAGTATGTATATTACTTAATGGAAGCTTGGGATATTCACCTTGTATTGACAATCTTGCTCAAAATGGTAGTATACTACTTGGTTTGTTTCTGCTTTAATGTATGCATGTGTTTCTTTTAGCATATCGCCTTTACACATTAGTGGAGCCCTTAGGATCTTTGCTTGATTACCGGCGTTGTGATGGCAGTCACACTCGTGGGGGCTGGGTAATCTATAAGCACATCCTTATGCAGGTCCCTAGTCGCAGGACTATCGAGACAGGGCATCGATACTTTGGAGTAGACTAGCGTATGCGCTTCTTATCCCAGCTTGGGAGACGGTCTGTCCCACAGCCGTCAGTACGTCGTACTTGAGATAGTATGCGGGTGCTCGTTAGGTTACGAGTACACTGGACAGGACTCTTCGGGAACTGTTGGTTGGTATTATACCTATCGTCAGTTATCAGTTCCCAGGTGACATGAGTATAGCTTAGTCCGTTGACTTGACACTGTCACTTCGCCTCGAGTGTGTTCCCACTGTACTTTGATTACTACCCTACCACGGCTCAAAGGAGTCGTGCAAACAGGTAGTTTTTGGGTGCAGTCCCGAAGCACTTGGAGGCGGTGACGGTTAGACAGGATTCGTCTCTCCCGGTATTGGGGGTTGATATCGCGCTGTGTCTAGGAGAGCCATTACACAAAGTCCCTGGCCAGGGCAAGCGAGATATACTGGTAGGTTTCCAGTGTTATCTCAGGGTGTTCTGGGCTACACTCCGACACGACTTGTACCGCTATTAGGGGACTGACGTTTACCGCCCCCTAGGCCCGCCATGCAATGTTATCAGACGAACAGACCGGACTTTACAGAGATTGTCACATTCAGGCTCAGTAGGAGTTCAGATGGGTTTCACCTCGTCCGTCTTCTTGTCGGCATCTACCTGGGACCGTTATGCATAGCTAGTGTCGCTTGCGGTCTGTGGTTAAATCCACTGCCAGCGTAGTGTCGAGTCTTTAGAGTCCCACATAGAAAGCTATTCGCCTTTAGGCAAAAGAGTAGAGGTCGCATGGTTTTGCGACAGGTCGCATGGTTTTGCGACAGGGTCCGGTCACATCCGTGCACTTGTGCACGTTTAGTATCCGGACAGTTAACACTAGAGAGCTTTGGTTTAAGCCAGATCCTAGTGTACGTTTTGGGATTGGTTTTATCTCGTTTGTATTCGTGTTCCTCAGAACGCTGATGCGGGTGTGTATGCACAGTTAACAGAGAGACAGAGGCAGAGGATTCTCATTGGGGTTGTTGACTGTTGACTATTGACTTTTGCTAAACCCTAATGAGAATATGAAATAAGATTAACAATAATATTAATTAAGTATTATAGTGACATGGTTGTTGAGGGGTTGACTTTGTTGACTTGTTGACTTTGTTGACCGGTTGACTAGGTTGGACTAATTGACCATCATCATTACAATGGCTATCATTTCATGGCAAAGACTTTTGCTTGCTTGTTTCTTCTTGCAAAATGAGTGCATGAAATGTTATGGCCATTTTGACTTGAACCATCACATAATACTTGATTACTATTATTTGTTGTGATGTTTTTGGATTATGAGAGCTTGGATGGCAAAAGACTTACTCACTCTCTCATTTGCTTTCTCTCTCTTGCTTGAGCTCTCCCTCTTGCTCTCTCTCTAGCTCAAGGCAACTCCCTCTCATGAGTTGAAACATTGCCTTAGAGATAAAAGAAAACCCATATCACTTCTCTACTCATCCTAGTTCACAAGGTTTAGCAAACCAAGTGTTCTAGTTTCTTCTAGTTTGAAGAGAAGCCAAAGGTAGAAGCTTTCAAGTGGATCCATCTTCGGCGCAAGGAGACGACGAGGTGAGGCCGATCCGTACACCGCAAAGAGTTGAAGACGAAGGAGTTCAAGAAAAGTATAACCCCCTAACCGAGTAAGTAAAACTCTTGTTAGGTTTGTTAGATAGTTGTTTAACAAAGATCCGTATTTTGAGTCCATGTTACCATCTCTTGAAAAATCGTTTTTCATCATTTCCGCAAACCCGTAAGTACCGAGAGAGGTAACGTGGACTTACAGTGGTATCAGAGCCTAGTTAAACACTATCTAACATGTTAGCAAAGTAACTAGAAGTTCGATCGGAGAAAAAGTCGCGAAACGAACCCGTAAAATCAACTTTCTGCCGAATTTGTTTTCTGTTCCAAAAATGATAAATCTTATCTTAAAATTCAGCTCAGGGTTTTTAGAAGAAACTGTAGAAAAATGGTCCACTGAACCGATCAAAACGCCGCGGAACCGCGGCGGGAGCTTGCTCCCACCGCGGAACCGCGGCCGAGTTGACTCGGCCGTGGGAGATTTTTCATGCAGTGTGTTCAATGGGGTGTTTTAGGATTTTTGCAATATGTTTTTTCTGCCTAGATTTTCCAAAAAGCAAATTTTGTTTTTGGGGCCTAAAAATCCGTATTTTGATCGAACTTCTAAAGACTTAAGCTAACGGGTTATATCTGTGATGTGATATATGTATTGAACGTCTGCTAATCGCTATACGTCGATTAGTGGGGGTTATACATATTTGTGATCTGTGATGTTGATGGTATGTGTATATGAATTCATTGGATTGTCACGGATGAATAGCCGGGAGGTTGTGAGATGAGAGTTTTCTTTTTCTTTCAATTCATGTAAATTTGTAATTGATGTAATATTATTTATATGGCCGCACAACCGGGAAGGGGTTGTAGCCGTCATTGTATAATTTCTTTTACTGTTTTTGCTCCTAGGATAGACCCATGGTGGGGTGCACAAACTACCGGGTATCTCGAAGTGCCGAGTGGCCTACTCACGGTGTTGAGGGAGGTTGCTTCGCTTCGGGTACTTGGCGGGTAGTTTGGCGCACCCGTAGGGGTCTGGGGTGGGGTCTTGGCTATTCATCGCGACCGTGTAATCCGCTCTTCGTTACAGGCTCGTACGGATTGCGGATTCCTAGTATATCCAATGTGTTCATCTGTGATCTGGAATGGCTATCATTGCATGTGACGAATGTGTATATCTATATATGATATCTATTTAGGCGTTGCTTATATTTTGCATCCGCGTTAGTCCAGCCCCCGCTCTGTCGTTAGTTAAGTAACCTAACGGGTAATGACGGGGCCCCGTGGCGAATGCGGATGGCATAAGCGTACGTCATATTTTCGTTGTTTTCTGTAATGGTAGGATTAAATGATGGGACGCATTAAAATTAATGTAAGAAAATAAACTAAGTAAAAGTCGTTGGAACAATTTCAAAAAACCACTCGGTTTCTTTTCAAAAATAACTTTTAAACGCGGAGCTTAAGCCACTCTTTTTAAAAGCTATCAAAGTTCCTTCGATTATATCAAGTTCACTACGTTCACGGTTTCGCCAAAACCATTCGTAGCCCTCCGTCGTTTCGTATGAATGTTCAATAGTATTCAAGCTGTGTTTGTTGACCTTCATCAAGGCATAGTGATTGGTAGCTGTTGGGTGTTCATATGTAGCATAGATAGATGCGTTGGTTTGGGACAGTCGTATTACCTTGTTGACCTTCGTCAAGGGTATATGCGGGTGGGTTCAAATTAACCTGGACAATGACGGGTAGAACTTGACATGTGACTTATGATTTGTTGACCTTCGTCAAGGTCATAAGAGCATGGGGCAAAAATCCACATCGGGAGTTTCAAAAGAACTAAAACTTGCTAGCGCTGCATACCATTTAGAGTGTGATGATTCTGGTAGGATTCCTTCAGTTTTGTCACGCGATGATATTTGGATCCCAATCCTACTGTGAGTATATGCTACTCCTCGGGAAATTTCTCACTTAACGATCAATGCTATAAACCAAGTAGGTGTCTAGAAAGGTGTTAGCGGGGCTACGCCCCCAGGGAAAAGAGGTTATTTAATTAAGGAACTTCGCGAAAGCGTTGGAAAACCTCCCTCGAAGTACCGACACAAGCCTGGCTGAACGGTTAAGCAAGTATTGTACGGTGAGATTGATCCTGACTATTTCTTCCTTTTTGGTTTGAGGAGGGATTCGAGAGACAGTGGGAGCCATCCTGTTTAGATAAATTAAAAACCAATCTAAACTTGCAAGAGCATCATGCTGAGTGTTTTCTTCTCTCTCTCTTAATTGCAGCGACCCAGTGACCGCAGATAGGTTACATCTAGATAATAAAATGACTGAACCTGACTGTTATGATTGGCAAAGGTCTGTCCAGATGTCCATTGCCCATGACAAGCTCGGACACCTCTTAACTAATCAAACCCCTCCCTTCTCAGGACCAGTTTCCCTTGTCGCGGATATTGACATCCGTAAGACATCGGAAAAAGACTGTGCGAAAGCCAAGTGCCTCATGTTAGCCTCAGTTGATGGTGCAAACCAGAGGCAGCACGAGAAGATGGACTTAGTTTCTATCTTCCTCCATAACAAAGATTTATATGGAGAGCAATCTCGTATCGCAAGTTATGAGACCTCGAACGAATTGCTTCAAGCGAGGTTGGCTGTCGGGTCATCTGTAGGGGGCAACGTCCTTATAGAGACCAGCTATTTTGAGCTCACGGACCTGAAGACCGCGTTGGAGAACGGGTCCAATACTGACTTGATTCTACAGTCCCTGCCCTCTGCTTATACCCTGAAGGAAACCAGGGAAGAAGAAGGAAAAGCAAGGGCAAAAGTTTCGGGACTGGATGTAGTAAAAGAGGGACGTTCCTATTGTAACGGGAATGAACATTGGCAGAAGGATTGCAGGGATAGCAAAGCCAGTAGCCAGAATTCGAAGCATGTTGTGGCTTCGTCTTCGGGTGTGTTTGTAATAGAGAACTGTATGTCAGTTAACCCTACTTCCTGGGTATTGGATACCGGATCAAGATCTCACATCTGTAATTCATTACAGGCTCTGAGAAACCGTAGGGTTATCAGGAAAGGTGATATGACTCTCAGGGTTGCTAACGCAATGAGCATGGATGCTGAATCCGTAGGGGAATATCATCTTGGACTGACAACTGGGCAGATATTGATTTTGCGTAACTGTTTGTATGTACCAGGTGCGACTTGTAATATCATATCTGTATCCTTACTTTCTAAGGAAGGATATGAATTTACTTTTGTAAGAGATGTAGTACACATCCACCTAAATCAAGTTCTGATTGGGTCAGGTACATTAAATAACGGGGTATACGTATTAAATCAAGCTCAGATTTTCAGTGTCCAGAACACACTTAAAAGAAAGTCTACAGAATTAAATCAGGCTTTCTTATGGCATTGTAGACTGGGTCACATTAATGAAACACGGTTAACAAAGTTACATAAAGAGGGATACTTGAATCCGTTCGAGTATCAGTCTTATGCCACTTGTGAATCTTGTCTCATGGGAAAGATGACAAAGACTCCGTTCACTGGACACGGAGTAAGAGCGAGCGAGCTCTTGGGACTCATACACAGTGATGTGTGTGGTCCAATATCTACTCATGCGCGAAGTGGTTATTCATACTTCATTACTTTCACAGATGATTTCTCTAGGTATAGACATGTCTTCTTAATGAAGCACAAATCCGAGGCCTTTGAGAAATTTCGGGAATACAAGAATGAAGTTGAAAAACAAACAGGCAAAAGTATAAAGACACTGAGATCTGATCCAGGTGGTGAATACTTGAGTGCCGAGTTTCTGGACTACTTAAAAAGTAATGGAATTCTCTCTCAGTGTACTCCTCCATACACACCACAACACAACGGTGTATCTGAAAGGCGGAATCGAACCCTATTGGATATGGTTCGTTCCATGATGAGTAAGGCTGAGTTACTGCAATCTTTCTTGGGTTATGCACTAGAAACAGCTGCATATATCTTGAACAAGGCTCCAACAAGGACTGTGCCTACCACTCCATATCAGATGTGGAGTGGGAAGAAACCCTGTCTTAAGTATCTTAAGACATGGGGATGTCCAGCTTTTGTAAAGAAGCAGCATGCGGACAAGCTCGAGGCACGCTCAGTACTGTGTAAGTTTATGGGATACCCAAAGAACTCCAGGGGGTATCTTTTCTATTCCGCAGAAGAACAAAAAGTTTTTGTTTCTCCGCATGCCCACTTCTTGGAAACTGAATTTTTGGAAAATCAGATAAGTGGGAGCGCGATAGAACTGGAAGAAATTCCAGAACCACAAGCTGTTACTGAAAGCTTGGATGAACCAGAAGTTTCAGGAGAACCGGACATTCCTGCGCCGCTCCGCAGGAGTAGTAGGCAGTCTCATCCGCCCGAGAGATACTACGGTTTTCTCATAGGCGGGGATAGAGAGGATTGCACTATTGATTATGATGAGCCTACTAGCTTCCAGCAAGCCATTCAGAGGGGTGACTCGGTAAAATGGTTGGATGCAATGCGGACCGAAATGGAGTCCATGTACACCAATAAAGTTGGACGTTGGACGTTGCTCCAGATGGGGTAAAACCCGTAGGATGCAAGTGGATCTTCAAAAGGAAGATTGGTGTAGATGGACAGGTTGAGACCTATAAGGCTAGACTTGTTGCAAAGGGTTTTTATCAAAGACCTGGTTTAGACTATGACGAAACCTTTTCTCCAGTGGCTATGCTAAAATCCATTCGGGTCCTTCTTACCATTGCTGCCTTCCACGATTATGAAATCTGGCAGATGGACGTAAAGACGGCTTTCCTAAATGGATATTTGGAAGAGTGCGTCTATATGGATCAGCCAGAGGGATTCATTCAGAGTGGGAGCAGCGGTAAAGTGTGCAAGTTGCTCAAGTCCATCTATGGACTGAAGCAGGCATCGCGGAGTTGGAACATCTGCTTTGATGATACTGTCAAAGAATTCGACTTTATCAAAAACCCAAATGAACCATGCATTTACAGTAAGATTGTAGGGAGAAATGTGGTATTCCTCGACTTGTACGTCGATGACATTCTCCTAATAGGAAATGATATTCCTATGTTACAGTCGGTCAAAGGATTCTTGTCACAGAGGTTCTCCATGAAGGACCTGGGCGTTGCCAACTACATTTTGGGGATCCAAATCTATCGTGATAGATCTAAAAGGATGTTGGGACTTTCACAGTCCAGGTACATCGACACCATACTGAAACGATTCAGTATGGAAGATTCCAAGCGCGGTAATCTACCGGCTTGTCACGGAATCACCCTCTCCAAAGAGATGTCTCCCAAGACTAATTTGGAAAGGGATCGCATGTCATCTATACCCTACGCATCTGCGGTAGGCTCTATTATGTATGCGATATTATGTACCAGACTAGATGTAGCATACGCATTGAGCATTGTAAGTCGGTATCAGTCGAACCCAGGGGAGAAACACTGGATAGCGGTAAAAAACATTCTCAAGTACCTGAGAAGGACTAAGGAGATGTTCTTGGTGTATGGCGGAAAAGACCTCCAGATCGAGGCCTTTGCTGACTCCAGCTTCCAGAGTGACAAGGATGACTCCAAGTCCATGTCGGGTTATGTCTTTACCCTCAATGGATGGGCGGTTTGCTGGAAGAGCTCCAAGCAGGAAACCGTTGCTGACTCAACTATGGAAGCGGAGTACATAGCTGCTTGCGATGCCTCAAAGGAAGCTGTCTGGATGAAGAAGTTCCTCACGGAGCTTCAGGTGGTTCCTACCAGTGTTGATCCAATATCGTTGTATTGTGACAACAACGGCGCTATAGCTTTAGCGGAGGAACCCAGGTCCCATCAAAAGTCCAGGCACATTTTGAGGCGGTACCACCTGATCAGGGAGATCGTAGATCGCCGAGAGATCGAGGTGAAGAGAGTAAATACGGAAGATAACACTGCTGATCCACTCACGAAGGCCTTACCCCAGACTCAGTTCGAGCGGCTGATCGAGATGATACGTCTTCGATACGCCAGTACATGGCCTTAGTGCAAGTGGGAGATTGTTAGTGTATATGTAGGGTTGCTAGGCACGCGCACAAAGGTCTACGAGGTATCAACCATGCCCCGGAACTTTAAACTAGAGATTAGGCGAAAACAAGCATGCTAAACACTTTAACACTAAGTGAGAGGGATTACAACCTTTGTAGATCCGGTCCTTCACTTCATATGCTCCGTGTTGTGGTCCTTTCGCTGCGATCATCGGGTTCCGGACTCTCGAGAAGTTCCACGAAGAGAAAGATGCGACCTTTACTTCCGATCTTCGATACTAAGATGATCTACCTTGAAGTTTCTTTAACACAAGCTAACATTCATGAAATGATGTGAACACCCTCATCTAAATGCCAAGGGAAGATGAGGATGATGAAGTAGGGTTTTTGCTCTCTTTATTTATCTTTTTCTCATATTTATTCATCACTTTGGAAAAAACTAGCAAGCTTTTTCATGAAAGAATGAAGGAAGAAGAAGAATAGTGATCCATTTTCTTTTTGTGATGAATAATGAAAGGATTAATATGAAGAATAATGCAACCATGGTTGACTTAACCATTGTAGAGAATTAACCAAGGGTTAGGGTTTGGGTTGAGTTAAGAATGAGTCACTTGTAAATATCTTTTCCAAAACAAAAAGAAAACCTTCTAGAAACATCTAGAAAGTTTAACCCTAATCCAAACCCTAATCATGTTTAAACTCCACTAAACAAGTTGCATTAGTTATCATATCATGTTACAATATTATATATCACATATATAATATTTATTGTAACCAAATAAAATAATACAATTAACATATATCGCATATATATCAATGTATTACCCGAGTGAGAAAAAGAATCTTTTAGTGAGCTAATATTAGTTAATGTAATTTAATATATCATATATATTATTATACATTAAATTATCGAATCAACACTTGATCCGACAATCCGGCTATATCGCATATAACCGACTAATATTTATCCGTACCGATTCATCGAATCAACACTTGATCCGATGACCCGGCTGATATCAAATATCGCGAGAATACAATACGGTATCTCATATCGCATTATCCTCGGTCCCGCACATATCACATATGTGCTCCTACTCCGTTTTTCCTGAGCCAAGAAATCTCTGTGTAGGACTCTAAAGAATCGTCAATACGCCGGCAGTAGGTGATGATCATATCAAACACCCACAAGCTGCAAGCGGTCAGCTAAACGTAACAGCTACCCAGGTATTGAGCGCTCAGAAGATCAACAAGCAAGCCTGTACCTTCTCCTGTGAATCCAAACAGTAACACTCCCGTACAGTCCGGTCTCGTCGTCTGATATATTGCATATCTCGCCTAGGGGTGGTAAACGTCAGACCCCAGTAGCTCGATAAGTCGTGTCGATATGAGGTCTATAACAGTTCAAGAAACTACTGATAACACTTACCAGTAAATCTCAGCAACCCTGGCCAGGGATTTCCGGTTATAGCCAATCGAACACAGCACAACATCAACTCCCTATACCGGGAAAGACGAATCCCCTCCTATCGCTCATTGCCTCCATGTGATTCGGGACTGTACCCAAAAGCCACCTTTTTGCACGCCCTCTTGGACGTGGTATGATGGAAATCAAAGCACAGTGGGAATCACACAAGACTCTATGACAATCTCGGGTCGGCAGACTACTCTGTACCAGTGTCACCGGAGAACTGTCATCTGACGTATGGTATAATACCATCTGGGAGTTCTCGGCGAGCCCGTCCAGTGTACCCAGTCTCCACTGAGCACCCGTACACCATCCTTGATGTTAAACACCGATGGATATAGGATCATCCTGTTGGAGATAGTGCCCTCATAGTCAATTATTGGATCGCAGGTACGTGATTGCAATGATTGCGGAGGACCTATCCCGGTATGACAGTCTTACTCGAAATGATAGTATACTATCTGGTTTGCCTTTATCAGTCGTGTACATGTTCAGGTGACTGATTGCATGTTACACTTTGATAGAGCCCTTAGGATCTTGCTTTACTACCAACTGTATGATGGCGATCATATACGTGAGAGTTGGGTAGTTTATACGCATATCCTTAATTGTGGTCCCTAGTCGTGGGAGTTTCGAGACAGGGCATCGATACTCCGGAGTAGACTAGTGTGTACAGTCGAGACCCCGACGAGGGGCGGTGGCCGGTCTCACAAGCCACTGGTGTCAGTTGTCTCACCTAAGATGTATACAGGTGCTCATTCGGTTATGAGTACACCGGACAGGACTCGCCGGGAATCTGCTAGTTAGTATTATATCTACCGTCGGATAGCAGTTCCCTGGTGACATGTGTACAGGTTAGTTCATCGACCTGAGGTCGTCATTTGTCTCGTGTGAGTTCCCACTGTGCTTTGATTTCTACCCTACCACGGCTCAAAGGAGTCGTGCAAACAGGTAGCTTTTGGGTACAGTCCCGAGCCACATGGAGGCACGTGAGCGGATCGGCAGGGGATTCGTCTCTCCCGGTATTGGGGGCGAGGTCGTGCTGTGTCTAGGAGAGCCATTACACAAATCCATGGCCATGGTAGAAGATTTACTGGTAGGTACTCCAGTAGTATCTCAGGGTGTATTGGGCTTCACTCCGACACGACTTATACTGCTATTGGGGGTCTGACGTTACTAGCCCCCTAGGCGGATATGCGATACTCATTGACGAACGGACCGGACTGTATATACATTGTCACTGTTAGGCTCAGTAGGGTTTTCGGAGGAGTTCGCTCATCGGTCTCCCTTGAGTTCGCTCCTCGGCCACCCTTGAGGTCAGTCCGTGGGCAGCCGTTACGCATAGCTAGTGCCGCTGACGGTTTGTTGTTAAACCCACTGCCAGGGTGCTGACGAGTCATTAGAGTCCCCCACAGACAGTTTCCCAAGTTCGGGCGAAACGTTGTAGAGGCCGTATGGTTTTATGGCAGGGTTCGGAAAATGCACGTGCGTTTACGCACGTGTCGATTTTCGGACAGATGATACTGGTCGGCTTTGGTTTAAGCCGGATCCGAGTATTATATTGAGTAGGTATAATATCTTTGTCTCAGTTGCATTTGTATTCGGTCGTAATACAAATGCGGGTATATTTATACAGTTTCGGGGTTATCCTGAAAGTCGTTTCAGGATCACTTTTGGAAGTTGCCAGTTTCCAGTTTTCTATCAGCCGTCTTTTAACATTCGGTTAAAGACGGATTTATCTTTTCTTCAGATATGAGTGAGTCATCATTCTAGAAGCTTCTAGAAGTGATGAAGTGGCTAATGAGTCATCTTGACTTTAATGGTGCATTTATTAAATGGTGACTATGCTTAATGACTCATGCTTTGTTATTAAAGCCTTTTGTTTTCCTTAAGATATTTTCTTCTTGATCTTTTAAGTGAGAAGCTTTCTTGTGGTCACCCCCCTCTCCTACGGTCACCTCCCTCCATCATATATAAGTGGCCGGCCTCCTCTCTCTCCGAACTCTCTCACTTGATGTTTCATTTTGATTAGAAAAGATTATGATAGTATTCGGGGTGTATGGAATTTTACAGTTCATTTCATTCCATCACCCGATTTCCACGGCAACTTCATTAACCGATCGTCCACGGATTTGGACGAAGTGAGACAAAGTCATCTACTCATTCTCTACATCAATCTTGGTCGTCTCTTTTAGCAAACTTGACGATCGAGTTGCCTCGAGTCAGAGGCGGGAGCCCGTTTAAAGAACCGATCATGTGGTGCCACCTCGACGAGGAGATTGGAGATCGACGAGATCGGAGCAGCCGCAACGGAGCGTGGGATGATGGTTGAAGAACGAAGGACTCGGATCGTTCGGTATAACCATTCTACACTCTTTACAGTTTGTTAGTTTAGCAATAATGGCAGATCCGGGTTAAAGTATACGATAGCGCCAGTTAAAAGTTTTTGTTCCGCATTTTGGCGTCTGTAGACTGCCGGGGCGCTAACGTAGACTTACAGTGGTATCAGAGCCTAACCATTTTGCTATACTAACTTGTGCTAACGCGTTTAAAACATCGATCCGACCGAAAATCGAAAAACACAAAATCCTAGCTCGACAGTTCTGTTAATTTTAAATGGCTTCAAAATTCATTTCTGGATATCTTAAAAATCCGTGCAGGCGTTTTTAAGAGCCACGACAAAATTTGGGGTCGTAACTCCTCCAACCTGCTGCGGAAGGGCGGCCAAACCCATGGTTTGGCCGCGCTTCCGCGGCCACGTGGGTAGCACGTGCTCCCAAATTTGGTCAGTAGGTTCTCTGTTGGGTTTTGTGATTTTTGGTATATATATTTTTGGCCCAGGTTTTGTTACTGTTCACCAGTAAGCAGTGGGGCCCACTTTTTGATATTTGGTCTTTGGTCGATCGAAATTTAAACACGTTAGTTTACAGTGCTTACATTATATCTCCGACCGGGAATGTCATTTGATCGGTAAACCGCGTTTAATTGCTATAGTTCTTTTAAACGGGTTTGCGAACGTGACATTCGCGTTGATGTTCTGTGTTGTGCTGTGATGTTGCGGATTTGTCGTGGTGGATAGCAGTGTGCAATGGTAGTACAGTTTGAGTTTATTTGTACATTTGATATTGCGGGGCGAGCGTCCAACTTGTGGACTGCCGTTACTGCCTGTTGTATAATATTCTTTTGGGGCACGACCAGGTAGCGGTCGATGTACCTATTGTACTATTTTTCATTACTGTACTAGGTTTTGCCCCGAGACGGAGTGCACGGATAGCCGGGTTCGGGAAAGCAACGGGTCCGCATCTCATGGCTTTGAGAGGCAGAGGGGCCCCACTTCAGAATTGGCAGACTATTCGCCGCACTCGTAGGGGGTACAGGTTGACCCAAGGAGGGGTGCTCAATTTACCGGATTCCGTGAAGTGCCGGGTGTTCCATTCACTATGCTGTGGGGGACTGCCTCGCTTCAGGTTTTGGCGGGTAACTTGCCGCACCCGTAGGGGTCTAGGTTTCATTGCACAGGCTATCCACACGACAGGGGAACGTCGAGTTTCAGCAGCGGCTCTGTGAAACTCGGGGATCCCAGATATCTGTATTGTTCTGTGATGCTTATTACTTTTCTGTAATGTTGCATATTATCACGCCTGGAGCGATTATTGTATATTGGTTTATATACTATTAGATGTTGTATATGTTTTACACCCGCGCTAGTCCAGTCCCCGCTCTGTCGTTAGTTAAGTAACCTAACAGGTGATGACGGGACCCAGTGACGAATGCGGATGGCATATACGTACATTTTATTTTCGTTCTTTTCTGGTGTGATTGAATGATGGGACTGCGTTGATTCTGATCAACGCAAAGTTAAAACAAACCTGTTTGAGTTGTTGGAACAATTTTAAAAGGTGTTATTGCAAAGACGTTTTCTTTTGTTATGCATAGCGGTATTCAGTGGAATATCCTGCACCTCATTCGACGAGGCAAGGGCTGATATCCCTTCACCGGGAAAGACCCCTTGGACAGAATTTTGCGTCAGGGTAATAACTTTACTATAGTCGATTACATGTTGCTTTGCATAGCGGTATTCAGTGGAATATCCTGCACCTCATTCCACGAGGAAAGAGCCGAGATCCCTTTACCGGGAGTGACCTCTTTAGCAAAAGGTTTTCGCCACTATATTTTAAAAAAAGCTATCAGGTTCCTTCAGCGATATCAAGTTCACTACGTTAAAGGTTTTTCGCCAAAAACCAGTCGTAGCCCTCCGTCGTTTCTTATGGATGGTCAGTAGTATTCAAGCTATGTTTGTTGGCTTTCGTCAAGGCATAGTGTTTGGTAGCTGCTGGGTATTCATTTGTTGCATAGATAGATGAGTTGGTTTGGGACAGTCGTATTACCTTGTTGGCTTTCGTCAAGGGTATGTACGGGTGGATTCAAATTAACAAGATAATGACGGGCAGAACTTGACATGTGACTTATGATTTGTTGACTTTCGCCAAGGTCATAAGAGCATGGGGCAAGAAAATGATATCGGGAGTTTCTAAAGAAACTGAAACTTGCCAAGTATGCGCATACCTTCTGGAGTATGAATAACGTGGATGCATTCCATCACGTTAACATGCGATGAGAGTTGGATCCCGATTCCCACTGATGAGTTGGTTTACTCTTCGGGTGATCCCGATTGATTCTTCTTTAGGTTTGGAGGAGAATTTGACAGGACAGTGGGAGGTTTCCGGATTAGATAAAGTGGTGACCATTCTGATCTAGGTTAGAGTGCACGCAGAGTGTTTCTTTTCTCTCTCTCTCTTTGGCAGCGACCTTTGACCAACCCTAGACTATGACTCAGTGACCAAGTTAACCGAACCTTCTTGAAATACTGGCTTTTGGATTGTCTGAGTTGCATAAGTCATTGCCACTCCTTCTTTTACCCTTTGAATTTCTCAGAACACCCGTATTACTACGGATATCCACTTCCATTGGATAGATCCATCGTATGGTTATATACGAACTCGAAGGGACTTCTTCGAGGATGGATCCAGGTTCAGGAGAAATAGAATTGGTTTATTCAGTTGTCTTTTATTATCACCTTCTCTCAGGTTGCGAGGGCTCCTTGGTTTAGGAGAGTACACCTATTACGCCTATTGGATAGTCTTATTCCAAACCATAGGCTGGTGCCGAAAGGTAGGTAATGAAGAAAACCAATTAGCCTAAGTAGGGTGTGCAGAAGGTAATATGTAAAGACAAAATAAAGGGATTAGAAAGAGGGCAAAGTAAATTGCGACTGATATCATTCACGACCAAAACCGCGTACTTCATCGCCGCTCCTATTTCACCTTTAAAAGAATAAAGGTATTATTCAGTTGTCTTTTATCATCACCTTCTCTCAGTTGCGAGTACTCCTTGGTTTAGGAGGGTACACCTATTAGGCTTACTGGATAGTCTTCTTCCAAACCATAGGCTGGTGCCGAACGGTAGGGAAGGAAGAAAACCATTTAGCCTAACGATGGTGTACAGAAGGTAACGACTAAAGACAAATAAAGGGATTTGGAGAGATGGCAATAAAATATACGGTTGAAGTCATGAATTGGATTATGGAAGAGGCATTGCTATGAATACCAGGATACCCCTACGAAACATTTTCATGTTTCAGTGCATTGTTAAAGGAAAAACTGTTTTCCTGATTAGACACTTACTCCAAGGGTATGTATTTACCAGGTTTCATTCTCATATCTGTATGGTTTTACAGATGATGAGTGGGAGTAAGATATTGGGAATTAGGTGATCATCCTCATTATATCGGAATTCGTTGTAATTGGTGATATTTGAGGAAATCGCCAGGGTACAGTTTTCCACCTACAACGCACAGGTTATGAGTTGTTTAACTTGGCGGACTTATACAGAGTATTCTATGTTGTCCAGTGTCCATCAGGACAAAGGGGTAGGTCCTCGTACTTTGTTCTGTTTACTTATAACTTCTCTAGAATTTAAACAAGTGTTTCGTAGAAATACAAGGTCTAAGTTTTGAGAAGTTGTGGGTATAAGAATAAAGTAGAGAACCAGGTATCACAAGTATCGGGATTCTTCAAAGAGATCGAAGATGTAGATTCTTGTGATTGGTATTCAGATGATAGTGATGGTTTTGAGAAACGAGTTTTCTCTTTCAGGTTACTCATAATTGGATGGATTCCTAAGTTGAGTAATGCTGATTAGCCTCTTTCCATTAAGTCGATATGCACTGGAGACAGCTGCATGGATTGAATATGGTTCCAATTAAATAAGTGCCAAAGTTTCTGTATTGGATATAGAATGGATCGTACCTTAAAAGAAATTAAGGTACGGGGAGTTGTCCAGTTTATGCTTAAAACCAGACTCTGGATAACTCAGGGCACGGTTCTGTAGTGGTTGTTTGTGGGTTGACCCTGGCTATGACGAGGGTTGATATTCTACCATTTGGAAGATCAATAGTGATATTGTTCTTGACTCGCCACAGTTTTAGTAAAAATGGATCTTTTTCAGAAAACAGTAGTGGGAGTATGGTAGAACTGGAAGTGATTCCAGAACCGCGAACGATTACGGAAAATTTAATAGGACCTATATTTTCAATCAGGTTTGACATTCCAATAGCCACTCCGCAGGTATGGTAGGTAACCTCAGACACCCGAGAGGTACTTCGGTAGGCTCAAGGACGGTGACAGGGAGGTTCTTATCTACCAAGACTTGACACTACTGTTGTTCCAGGCTATGAAACCCGGTAGGAGGGTTGTCGTAGTCAGTGGGAGCAGCGGAAGCATAGTGGGCAAGATGCTTATGTCTATTTATAGACTTGAGCAGTTATAGCGGAGATAGATCATCTAATTTTTGATGTGACAGTCATGAGTTTGACTTCAATCAGAATAGGGGATGGATCAGTTAAGAAGGTAGTAGGGTGTGATGTCATGGTATCTGGATGACATACACAGAGTAGGAAGTAAAATTCCTATACTACGATCGGTTATACTGTGGTCGTCACACAGTTGTTTCTCCAGACAGGACATGGATATAATATTAGACATTCTGGTTTCTGGATCTATAGTTTTAGATCTAGATTTGGGTGGTTTCCCAATGTGGGTACTTTGACAGATATTCTAATGGTTTTTAGAATAGTTGACTCCTAGCATGGTAGTGTACCTGCAGGTGATGGAGTCACCCTCTCTAAAGGTGTCGTATAGACTAAAGAGAAGAGGGATGTGCATGATTGGCAGATCACTTGCTTAGGCAATTGAGTCAATCATGAGATGTCAAGTACCACACCAGATGTTGTTTTTGCACTAGATGCAATAAGTTTGTATTAATCCAATCCTGGAGAAACATAGGGAAGCAGTTTTAGAACATTGGTACATGTTCTACGGATTTGATAACGGCAGCCTCTTTCGGGAGACGGTTATCATTCCAGGCTTCAAAGGTGATATGGATGACAGAGTGATTGTCAGAGTTTTAGTTTTCCCTCTGACGAGGGACAGTATTGTGGACAGATGGTTCCAGAGGATACTGTGGGTGGCATGGTGCCGGATACTGATTAGGTTCAGTGATCCATACAGTCTAAGAAGTTTGGATATGGAGTTCATTTATGAACTAAGGTCCCATCAGATATCCAGACATATTCTAAGACAGGTACTACTCAATTCGGGAGATGGCTTTCTCCGCGAACTTGAGATTAAGAGAGATTCAGAAAGAAATTTCTAGGAGGATCCACTCACCGAGGCTATTTCTCGAACACAATAGTTTTACAAACGGGCTTTGTGATACTGATTAGTAGAGGAGTTGGATGTTCGGTTTCACACGGGCTGTGAGTAGTCGACATCGCAATATTAGCCTTGAGTGCAAGTGGGAGATTGTTGGAGATAGTGCCCTCATAGTCAATTATTGGATCGCAGGTATGTGATTGCAATGATTGCGGAGGACCTATCCCGGTATGACAGTCTTACTCGAAATGATAGTATACTATCTGGTTTGCCTTTATCAGTCGTGTACATGTTCAGGTGACTGATTGCATGTTACACTTTGATAGAGCCCTTAGGATCTTGCTTTACTACCAACTGTATGATGGCGATCATATACGTGAGAGTTGGGTAGTTTATACGCATATCCTTAATTGTGGTCCCTAGTCGTGGGAGTTTCGAGACAGGGCATCGATACTCCGGAGTAGACTAGTATGTACAGTCGAGACCCCGACGAGGGGCGGTGGCCGGTCTCACAAGCCACTGGTGTCAGTTGTCTCACCTAAGATGTATACAGGTGCTCATTCGGTTATGAGTACACCGGACAGGACTCGCCGGGAATCTGCTAGTTAGTATTATATCTACCGTCGGATAGCAGTTCCCTGATGACATGTGTACAGGTTAGTTCATCGACCTGAGGTCGTCATTTGTCTCGTGTGAGTTCCCACTGTGCTTTGATTTCTACCATACCACGGCTCAAAGGAGTCGTGCAAACAGGTAGCTTTTGGGTACAGTCCCGAGCCACATGGAGGCACGTGAGCGGATCGGCAGGGGATTCGTCTCTCCCGGTATTGGGGGCGAGGTCGTGCTGTGTCTAGGAGAGCCATTACACAAATCCATGGCCATGGTAGGAGATTTACTGGTAGGTACTCCAGTAGTATCTCAGGGTGTATTGGGCTTCACTCCGACACGACTTATACTGCTATTGGGGGTCTGACGTTACTAGCCCCCTAGGCGGATATGCGATACTCATTGACGAACGGACCGGACTGTATATACATTGTCACTGTTAGGCTCAGTAGGGTTTTCGGAGGAGTTCGCTCATCGGTCTCCCTTGAGTTCGCTCCTCGGCCACCCTTGAGGTCAGTCCGTGGGCAGCCGTTACGTATAGCTAGTGCCGCTGACGGTTTGTGGTTAAACCCACTGCCAGGGTGCTGACGAGTCATTAGAGTCCCCCACAGACAGTTTCCCAAGTTCGGGCGAAACGTTGTAGAGGCCGTATGGTTTTATGGCAGGGTTCGGAAAATGCAAGTGCGTTTACGCACGTGTCGATTTTCGGACAGATGATACTGGTCGGCTTTGGTTTAAGCCGGATCCGAGTATTATATTGAGTAGGTATAATATCTTTGTCTCAGTTGCATTTGTATTCGGTCATAATACAAATGCGGGTATATTTATACAGTTTCGGGGTTATCCTGAAAGTCGTTTCAGGATCACTTTTGGAAGTTGCCAGTTTCCAGTTTTCTATCAGCCGTCTTTTAACATTCGGTTAAAGACGGATTCATCTTTTCTTCAGATATGAGTGAGTCATCATTCTAGAAGCTTCTAGAAGTGATGAAGTGGCTAATGAGTCATCTTGACTTTAATGGTGCATTTATTAAATGGTGACTATGCTTAATGACTCATGCTTTGTTATTAAAGCCTTTTGTTTTCCTTAAGATATTTTCTTCTTGATCTTTTAAGTGAGAAGCTTTCTTGTGGTCACCCCCTCTCCTACGGTCACCTCCCTCCATCATATATAAGTGGCCGGCCTCCTCTCTCTCCGAACTCTCTCACTTGATGTTTCATTTTGATTAGAAAAGATTATGATAGTATTCGGGGTGTATGGAATTTTACAGTTCATTTCATTCCATCACCCGATTTCCACGGCAACTTCATTAACCGATCGTCCACGGATTTGGACGAAGTGAGACAAAGTCATCTACTCATTCTCTACATCAATCTTGGTCGTCTCTTTTAGCAAACTTGACGATCGAGTTGCCTCGAGTCAGAGGCGGGAGCCCGTTTAAAGAACCGATCATGTGGTGCCACCTCGACGAGGAGATCGGAGATCGACGAGATCGGAGCAGCCGCAACGGAGCGTGGGATGATGGTTGAAGAACGAAGGACTCGGATCGTTCGGTATAACCATTCTACACTCTTTATAGTTTGTTAGTTTAGCAATAATGGCAGATCCGGGTTAAAGTATACGATAGCGCCAGTTAAAAGTTTTTGTTCCGCATTTTGGCGTCTGTAGACTGCCGGGGCGCTAACGTAGACTTACACATCCATCACCCATTATATGGGTCAAGATGCGTATACGCTAGTCTACTCTGGTGTATCGATGCCCTGTCTCGATACACCCTCGACTAGGAACAGTTATAGGATGTACTCGTCGACTACCGTGGCCCCACTAGTATGATCTCATCATAGTCCCAGTAGTCGAGTACATTTCCTAAGGGCTTTATCAACATGTAATATAGAGACAATCAGAGTACATGTTAAGATAAAGTACAACCAGATAGCATACTATCATGTCGAGCAAGAAAGTCTTCCCTATATATGTCCTAGCATCCACTACCATATACATCGTATGTACAGTAATGGCCTCTAGGGCATACATATAACTAACAATCTCCCACTTGCACTAGGGCCATCTGTTATGGTATCGCATACCCAACAATTAGCTGCGGTTGAAGTATCTCATACTCAACCATCCCGTAAAGAGTCTCTACTGGGAAAAAGGCCTTTGTGAGTGGATCCGCGCTGTTGTCCTCTGTGTCTACTCTCCTAACCTCGATCTCCCAGGAGATCAACCATCTCCCTGATCAGGTGACACTGCATAAGAATTATATCTGGATTTCTGATGGGACGGTAGTTCCTTGGCTAAAGCCACAACTCCATTGTCACACAATGGTAGGAACGAAGTTCATCTTATGAACTTATAAATATCCAGACTGCCTCTTTGGTAGTATCCTTGGTAACGATGTATCTTGCCTTTAATCGTCTAGTATGTCACGGTATCTAGCTTGGAACTCTTCCAACATACCGTCCCTCCACCGAGGGTGTAGACAATGCCTGTGACTGACATTCAGTCGTCCTTATCAGCCTGGAACCTTTCCAGTGATTCTCCCCAGGATCGATTGATACCATCTCACTACTACTAGTGAGTTTCCTAACATCCAATTAGATCTATCTCATAGATCCAAAACCCAGGATTTAGGAGGTATCACTTTGATCCTATATGGAGAATCCTTGTGATAAGCGGAGATTGACCGAGCGTAGCATAGGAAACTCCTTCCCTATCAAGAGTATGTCATCCACGTATTCTACGAGGATCACCACCATACTCTCTACTACCTTTTCGTATATACAAGGTTCATCTACCATTTTGATGAAGTCAAACTCTTTGACTACCACATCAAAACAGATGTTCCAATCCGCGATGCCTGTTTTATCATATAAAACATCTTGCACACGTTTCCGCTGCTCCCACTGTCTACGAAGCCCTCTGGCTGTGTACTTATAGACGTTCTCTTCTAAAACATCACTTAGAAAAGCAGTCATGACACCCAACCACCAGATATCGTAGTCATGGTATGTAGCCGTGGCAAGTAGGATCTGGATGGACTTAAGCATAGATCCTTAGAAAAGGTTTCAACATAATCCATACATGGTCTATGATGCAAACCTTTAACAAGTCTAGCTTTGAAAGTCTCAACTTTTCCATGTACACCAAGTAATCTTCTCAAGATATACTTGCTCCTGATGGGGATTTAACCCTTCAGATAAAGCAACCAAAGTCCATACTTTGTTGGTGTATAAGGATTCCATCTCAGATCGATAAGCACCCAGCCATTCTTACAGAGTCCCACTCCTGATGGCCAGCTCGAAACTAGTTGGGTCATCATCTCATGATACAATCCTCGCTCCCACTGTCATAGAGAAACTGAAGTATCTCTCAGGTGGGTGAGGAACCCTAATAGATCGGCGGAGTGGCTGAGGTACGTTGGAAACTATTGAATCCTTTGGTTCAACCAAATCATCAGCTGCATTTGGTATAGCTGGAACATTTCCAGTTCTACATAACAAACCTTGCCTCGAGTTTGTTCGGATTTTGCTTTTAGACATAGGCCGGACAACCCCAAATCTTAACAAGCTTAAGATATGGGCTCTTCCTTTCCCATATCACATATGAAGTGGTAGGCAACTGATTTGATTTGAACCCTATTCAATAGGTATGCTGCTTCTCAAGTGCATAACTCCCAAAAGGAAATAGGCAACTCAGTAGTACTCATCATAGAGCACACCATATCACATAGGGTGCTATTGCTCCGCCCCGATACACCGACGTGCTGTGGTGTATACGGAGGAGTAATGCTGAGAGAGAATCTCATTCTCCTTTAGAATAGTCCAGGAATTCCGTGCTCAAGTATTCTCCTCCTTGATCTCATCAAAGGATATAATACTTATACCCGTATTTTGGTTCTCTACTTCTAACTTATATTCTGTGAATATCTCAAAAGCTTCAGACTTGTGTTTCAACAGGAACATATGTCTGAATCTTGAGAGATTATCAGAGAATGTAATGAAGTACAAAGAACCGGTCTTGGCATGTGTAGACAGGGGACCTTCATACATCAGCTTGTATCAATCCCAAGAGTTTACTAACTCTTTCTCTGTTTCCAATAAACAGAGCTATGGTCATCTTATCTTTGTGACATGACTGGAAAGTTTCACAAGATGTAAATTCAAACTAATTTAAATATGCATCTAAATGTAACTTTAGCCAGTCTGGTCGCATTGATATGACCTAGTCTACAATACCTCAAGAAGGATTCATTCATTTCTGAACTCTTCCTCTTGTGTGTGTTCCGTATACTAAGAACTGTAGTTTGATTTAGAACGACAATGTTTTTAGATAACGTGCCTGAACCGATCAACTCTTGATATAGGAAATGTTCAAAACATTATCCAACAATACAAAATTATATCCTTTCTTTACTAATAAAGAGACTGATATGATTTTGTATATCAGGTTCGGTATCTAATAACATTTGTTCAGAATCAATGTATTCTGGTAATACAGGGTGACAGTGACCAACAGACTTGGCTGCAACACTTGCACCGTTTTCTATCTCATGAAACTTATCACCCGTTCTCAGTTCTCTACCTATCTGTAGCCCATGTAACAGATTACATATGCGGGATCCTGATCCGGTATCATATACCCAGGACGTAAAGGATACTGAGAAACAGTTCTCTGTAATGAACACACCCGAAGATGATGCATCAATATGCACTTTCTTCGTTTGGGCGGCACGGGAAATCTGGTATTCCCCAATTTCCTGCTCTGTCTTATAACAATTATAAGTTGGAGCGGGACCAACGTTCCCCGGCTCAGTATAACAAGCGGGTTTGGTCAATATATCCGTATTATTATCTTGATTAAGGCGTGATATAGTCGCTATCTGGAGAGAGAGAGAAGAAAACACTCAGCGTATGCTCTTGCAAGATTAGATTGGTTATCTAATATATCTAATCAGGATGTCTCCCACTGTTTTAGTCAAATCTTCCTTCAAACCCTAAAAGGAAAGACTAGCCGGGATTAATTACACGCTACAAGTCCGCCAATCTTTCAGCCAGGCCAGTGTCGGTACTTTGAGGGAGGTCCCCCGTGCTTTCGCACGAACCTATTTAAAGTAAACCTCGTTTTCCCAGAGGTGTAACCCTGTTAACACCTTTCTAGACACCTACTTGATCAGCTAATTGTAATGTGTAAAACTCTCCCAGGAGTAACTCTTACTCGCAGCGGGTATCGGGATCCAACTATCTTATAGAAGGTATGCAATCTTATTGCAAATTTCAACACTTGAAATTCCCAATAATATTTTACCCCTAGCAGCTATATGACCTTAACATAGTCAACAAATCATAAGTGCTAGTCAAGTTCAACCCGTCATTTCCCGATTGAATTAAACCCACCCGCACGACCCTTAACATAGTCAACAAAGTCGCGCGACTACCCTAATCCAATCGCATCATATGCTTATACAGATAAGCACTAATCAGCTACCGCACACTACGCCTTAACATGGTCAACAAACGTAGCACGAATACTAACTAGTACTTATCTGAAATGACGGAGGGCTACGACAGGTTTTTAAGAAAACCTTTTGCGTAATGAACTTGATATCGTTGTAGAATCGAGTGATTTTAAATGGAGTGTTTTTTAGGCTTTTCTAGTTTTGCTAAAGGGGTCACTCCCGGTGAAGGGATCGTCGGCCCTTTCCTCATCGAATAAGGTGCAGGATATATCATATATACCGCTGTGCAAAGTAAGAACTATAGAAGCAATCAAAAGACAAACCGAGTTTGTAGCATCTGCCAATTATTGCTAAAGGAGTCACTCCCGGTGAAGGGATCTCGGTCCTTTCCTTATCGAATAAGGTGTTGGATGTTCTACAAGGAACACCGCTATGCAAAGCAAGAACTAGAGCTACCAGTTTTTATAAACAAGTTTCTACAACATCTTAGGTTTCTTTTATTTCATTAATCTCATTAATGAAGTCCCATTTTATTATGTTTCACAAGCATCTCATTTGAAACGAAATCTGCAATATAACATATATCTCATATATATAATATAAACATTCGTCTCAGGCAGTAATATGATCTCATCACAGAACATTGCAGCAGAAGAACATATATGAAATATTGGATATACTAGGACGTCCGTGTTTTCAATATGAGCCTGTATAAAACACGGATTCCACGGTCGCGATGAATAGCCAAACCCACATCCCTAGACCCCTACGAGAGCGGCAAGTAACACTGCCAATTCTAGGGTTAGGAGACCCGGTCTCGACTCCTCGAGATGGTCTCCCACTGGACCCTAGAACCCGGTTACTTGTGCTCCCCGCCTTGGGTCTACCTAATGCGGAAAAGTAAATAATATACAACGGTGACATCTTCCGCTACCTGGAAGTGCCCCAATAAAAGAATATTACATACAAATGAATTTTACATGAATGAAAAAGAAAAAACTCTCATCTCACATAAAACCCCCGGCTATTCAAAAGCGACGATCTAATACAACATATCACAGCAATACATAATATCTCATATCATCAACGTAAGCAAGTATGCGTATCCCGATTGTCGTTGATGTATAGCAACGAAGCCGGAGATACACCACATACTACGCTTACGGTCACAGAAAAGAAAGTGTAAAACTACAACAGTTGGAATCCGCAACTTCCTTAGACATCGCATGCCTAACCAAATGAATTCCTTAGACATCGCATGCCTAACAATTATAAACCCCGTATTTTAGTCTCATTTATCGAAAACTCTTTTCAATATCAAGTCGGGCAATTCAACAAGATTCCCGACGTCCTGATCGAATGCTCGTCGCAAACTTTAGTAGACGGCCGCACCCCTGATACCGTCGACGAAGTGCACCAAGGAGGAACACCGCTACCGCGAGCACCCGAACGGATGCTTTCGGCGACGGGGTTCTCCTACAGTCACTTGGTCGGGGCTATGGGGCGTAGCTGTCTATTAAGTTTACCCGGCGAGTATCCGCGTACGCTACGTGATTGCGACGGACTTTTGATCACATCAAAATTCCGTAGCAACCGATCATCTGAGACTAAACTGCTATGTTTATAATATTCAAATTAGTTATCTCATAACTACCTGTGGATTCCAAATATTGTATCACATTCCAGATAAATAGAAAAAGTTAAACTTTCCGATCGAATCATCAAACACCCAAGATTTCCCCAATGTATCTCAACACTTGAAATCAGTTTAAAAACATCCATCACATGCCACAGTACCAATGGTCCAGCCGTAGAAGGGTCAAACCAACGCCTCACATGTGGCACGCCGTATTGCCCCAAACCCTAAGGTTCAAAAGGCAGTTCAAGACGGTCACATAATCGAGTTAAGGTTTGTTGTCTTCTAGAGGGTCCACCGAGTTACTTGCACGACTTAGAATGTTCTTAAACACGAGAAAAAATACAACTTTTGAAAAAAATTCGGACAGGAGAAAAAGTGAGTTATTGATATCCGCCCGAACTTTTTAACAGTTTCTAAAAGTTATCCGGAAAACCCATAGACAAAATTAGACATCCCGATCGAAACATCGAATCCCCAAAACAACCCCAGAAAATTCAACTCTTGAATAAAAATTAAAAATTCATAGAAAATCCAGCATAATAAAATAGGAGTTACTGTGCAAACAGGGAATGATGATATCATCATTTAGCCGCGGAACCACCGCAGAAGGCATGCTTCTGCCGCGGTTCCGCCGCACTTTGTACTGTTCATCGAAAAAATTTTGCACCGTAATTCTTATAATTCTCTGCTAAATTTTTTAAGCATTTTTAATGTGGAAAAATCCCAGTTTTTAGAAAAAGTCCAGAGAGCTCGTAAAATTGGGGTTTTGGGTTCGATCGGGTTTCAAACTTCGTCTAGACTTCGCCTAAAACTCTAGCCTGGCTCTGATACCACTGTAGGGTTGCTAGGCACGCGCACAAGGGTCTACGAGGCATTAACCATGCCCGATTTAAAATTTAGCCGTGCCGAACAACCCGAATACGGAACTTTAAACTAGAGATTAGGCGAAAACAAGCATGCTAAACACTTTAACACTAAGTGAGAGGGATTACAACCTTTGTAGATCCGGTCCTTCACTTCATATGCTCCGTGTTGTGGTCCCTTCGCTGCGATCATCGGGTTCCGGACTCTCGAGAAGTTCCACGAAGAGAAAGATGCGACCTTTGCTTCCGATCTTCGATACTAAGATGATCTACCTTGAAGTTTCTTTGACACAAGCTAACACTCATGAAATGATGTGAACACCCTCATCTAAATGGCAAGGGAAGATGAGGATGATGGAGTAGGATTTTTGCTCTCTTTATTTATCTTTTTCTCATATTTATTCATCACTTTGGAAAAAACTAGCAAGCTTTTTCATGAAAGAATGAAGGAAGAAGAAGAATAGTGATCCATTTTCTTTTTGTGATGAATAATGAAAGGATTAATATGAAGAATAATGCAACCATGGTTGACTTAACCATTGTAGAGAATTAACCAAGGGTTAGGGTTTGGGTTGAGTTAAGAATGAGTCACTTGTAAATATCTTTTCCAAAACAAAAAGAAAACCTTCTAGAAATATCTAGAAAGTTTAACCCTAATCCAAACCCTAATCATGTTTAAACTCCACTAAACAAGTTGCATTAGTTATCATATCATGTTACAATATTATATATCATATATATAATATTTATTGTAACCAAATAAAATAATACAATTAACATATATCGCATATATATCAATGTATTACCCGAGTGAGAAAAAGAATCTTTTAGTGAGCTAATATTAGTTAATGTAATTTAATATATCATATATATTATTATACATTAAATTATCGAATCAACACTTGATCCGACAATCCGGCTATATCGCATATAACCGACTAATATTTATCTGTACCGATTCATCGAATCAACACTTGATCCGATAACCCGGCTGATATCAAATATCGCAAGAATACAATACGGTATCTCATATCGCATTATCCTCGGTCCCGCACATATCACATATGTGCTCCTACTCCGTTTTGCCTGAGCCAAGAAACCTCTGTGTAGGACTCTAAAGAATCGTCAATACGCCGGCAGTAGGTGATGATCATATCAAACACCCACAAGCTGCAAGCGGTCAGCTAAACGTAACAGCTACCCAGGTATTGAGCGCTCAGAAGATCAACAAGCAAGACTGTACCTTCCCCTGTGAATCCAAACAGTAACACTCCCGTACAGTCCGGTCTCGTCGTCTGATATGTTGCATATCTCGCCTAGGGGTGGTAAACGTCAGACCCCAGTAGCTCGATAAGTCGTGTCGATATGAGGTCTATAACAGTTCGAGAAACTACTGATAACACTTACCAGTAAATCTCAGCAACCCTGCCAGGGATTTCCGGTTATAGCCAATCGAACACAGCACAACATCAACTCCCTATACCGGGAGAGACGAATCCCCTCCTATCGCTCATTGCCTCCATGTGATTCGGGACTTGTAACACCCGAGCCCAATGCTACTATTTTCTGTTATTGGTTGAGCATTAGATATTACTCATTTCATTTATCTTGCTTATTTGGGTCTTACTGTAAAATTTTATCTGGCTAAGTCATTTCTACATATAACAAATTTTAGCATTTAAAATGAAATGTTTTATGATTAAAAAGCATACTCTCAAAACGGACACACGCACGTGCACGTAGCCATCCAAACTCGCCCGTTTCACTGAACGGGACGAGAACACAATGCACGGACGCTACCACGAGGCTAAGGATGTCAAGTAGGCCAAGATGAATATTTTCAATTTCATTTTAGATGCTAAAAGAACCATGTCACGCCCCACTTCCCAGAGTGCGCAAGATTGGGCACGTGACATAGCCAACCATGCTACCTGTGGGTAGGAAGTATCCATCCACAGTCACATTACGGTTGTAAGGATATCAAGAACAAGATAATAAGCTAAACTAATACATGTCCAAATCCATAATAACAAGAATCAATAAACAATAAGTGCGGAAGCTAATGATCCAATACAATGAATAAACAGTACGTCCCATAATGCGGGCTCACATCTGGAAATGAAATGAAATAAATAAACTAAACCCTAAGGAACTCACAGTTCAGCCTGCTGGCTGAAGTACTCTTGCTCGGTCGTAGACAGTGGTACGGAATCTGGGCCATGCAAAACCCAGACGTCAGCGCGTCATGACATCAAATATATAGTATAACATGGTAATGAACAATGCAAGCATGAACATGAGTAAAGCAGTAATAAGAAATAATCAAGCAGGGTAATGTGCAATGGTGACTAAACTGTCCTTTCAGGTTTTCTACTCTATAGTCTTTGAAATCAATTGATGAATCGTCGATGTAACTCAATAGTATCCCGTGCGTGCCCGGGACCACGGTCAAAGCCCTCGGGGCTGAATCCGAGACGTGCCGCTAAGCAGTAAAAGGTAGCAAGATGGACGAGTGATGTCAGCATCACCACTCCGGAGCTGGCCAAGCCCGTAAGACTGATCAGAACAAGTATCGAACTGTTGAGTTACAAGTCGGTTTCACCTTTGATTTCCCCATACCCCCAGGTTATGTATGTCAGGTCAGGTATTCAGTAGTCACGGACTAATGCCAACAGAAAATCCGGTAAAAGTAGGTCTGTCTGGATCGACAGCAGGAATGGTCAGGGTTATCAGCATTAGGCATGAAATCATGAAACAAGTCATGTCATGGTACAACAGGATGAGTCGGTATGTATGTATATGTCATGTGTAGCAGGGTCAGGCCAATATGTAGTGCAATCGGGTATGTGCTCACAACAGGTATACAATCAATAATGAACAGCAGCAGGAAACAGTAAATAACCATATTATTCCATGTAACGACAGTGATGTTTTGTATTCTCTTATTAACAGGTTCAAGTACTCTTGGGTGCAACAATCACAGGGTAAAACAATATTAATAACACGAAGCAATGAAGCCATTAAAACCTACAGCATACTAATATTTACAAGGATGATCTAGCAATGTAAGCAATGACGTGCTAATTGGTTAATTAGTTAAAGTGTGGATTGATAGCATACCGATTAACTACAAGTAACTATTATAATGATTTAACGTTATGGATAATTGTAACTATCAATTCTAATCGATGTTACCAAGCCGTATGGTTATAACAGATAACATGATGATTAAGTTTGTAGCATGTTAAAGCAAGTATTCGGATACTTGCCTCGACGGTTTCGCAAACCGGAACGCACGGATGCAATGTCGGCAGAAAACACGATATGATAGCACGGGCCACGGATAGAGTCCCAACAGAGAACAACGGGGTCACACGGACCAGTGGGCTTCGCTGGAGCGTCGGGTTCGCCAAGACGGCACGGTCGGATTCCGACAACAACAAAAGTAGCGAGTTAGCAATTACGATATGATACACACAAACAACGACCAGCGGGGGGATTGTACCAAAAGGGAGGACAAGGAAAACTTACAGAGAAGAAGCAGGGTGCAACCGCGATGGCTCGACGGCACTGGAACGCCGGCGAGGCAGCGACGGCGGCTGCGAAGGCTTGAACAGCCTCGGGGGTTCGCGGGAGAGGATGTTGCGACGAGTAGAGGAGGGGGTGGTCGGCTCTGGTGGTCGAGGGGGAGACGGAGATGGCTCTGCTGTTCGCCGGAGATGATCGCCGGTATGGGGAAATCAAAGGTGAAACCGACTTGTAACTCAACAGTTCGATACTTGTTCTGATCAGTCTTACGGGCTTGGCCAGCCCCGGAGTGATGATGCTGACATCACTCGTCCATCCAGCTACCTATTACTGCTTAGCGGCACGTCTCGGATTCAGCCCCGAGGACCTTGACCGTGGTCCCGGGCACGCACGGGATACTATTGAGTTACATCGACGATTCATCAATTTGATTTCAAAGACTATAGAGTAGAAACCTGATAGGACAGTTTAGTTACCACTGCACATTACCCTGCACTGTTATTTCTTAGTACTGCTTTATTCATGTTCATACCTGCATTGCTTATTACCATGTTCATATTATATTATTGGTTGACATGACGCGCTGACGTCTGGGTTTTGCATGGCCCAGATTCTTTACCACTGTCGACGACTGAGCAGGAGTACTTCAGCCAGCAGGCTGATTTGTGAGTTCTGTAGTGGTTAGTTCATTTATTGCATTTTATTTCCAGGTGTGACCCCGCATTACGGGACGTACCTTTCTATTATTGCATTGGATCATTTGCTTCCGCACTTATTTATCATTGACTCTGGTTATTATGGATTTGGACATGTGTTAGATAGTTTATTTATCTTATTCTTGATATCTCTACAGCCGTAATGTGACTGTGGATGGATACTTCCTACCCACAGGTAGCATGGTTGGCTATGTCACGTGCTCAATCTTGCGTACTCTGGGAAGCGGGGCGTGACATGGTTCTTTTGGTATCAGAGCCATAGGTTAGTTGGGTTGATTCTTTTGTAGTTGGGTATTGTACCCAATACACGAATCAGAACACCCGTGATTAGGAAACATGTCCAGCCACCTTGACCGTTTTACCATCTTTGAATCATTCTTTCGGATCATGTCGACATGCAAACTTACTTTGCATTGTCAATTCGAAAACCTAATTCCTTGTTATCTCTAGGACTTAGGCGACTTGGGTGGAGTTAAGTAATTGCGGCTATGATACCGCGGCATAGCTACAATGCGGTACTCTATTTAAGTATCTTGGAGTTCTAGCCTTGATCCATATTCAGAATCTATCATCATGCTAATATTGGGTGTTTTGAGTTCAGGATTATGACAGGTAAGAAGTTGAAGACGTACCAGAGGCGTGTGAACGAAGCCGCCATGCTTGGAGTGATAAGAGGAATGCTGGAAATCAAAGAAACAGCCCGAGCTGATCCAGCAGCAAGCGGACTCGTTTCAGGAAGGTTTGCAGATCGTTCAGCAGTCTGTGAACAAGATTGGAACTAGACCAGTTGACCGAGTAGGGACCGTGGCAGAGTTCAGACGTGTGGGTCCTACTACTTTCACTGGTTTGGAGGAGCCGTGCCAGCCGAGCAGTGGCTAGTCAGCACGGAGAATTCGCTGATTGCGGCACAGATTCCAGAGGACAAAGGAGTTGATGTGGTGCGCATTCAACTAGTGGATTACGCCGAGAGTGGTGGCTTGTGGAGGAGAACCGTTTGCCCAAGCCAAGCAGTTGGGCGGATTTCTCTAAGAGTTTCCTGGAGAAGTTCTTTCCGCGGACTGCACGGGAGGAAATGGAAGAGAAATTTATTGGGCTGAGGCAGAATGGAGCACCCGTGGACGTGCATGCAGCAGAGTGGACGAGACTCAGCAGTTTCGCTGGACCTTTAGTCGCCAACGATGCAGACAGGGCACGAAGGTCCATGCGCAGCTTGGATGTGGACATCCAAAGGCAAACCGTCTCCCTGGGTTTGACCACTTTCTCACAGGTTCTTACGGCAGCTCGAGAACAGCAGAGCATATCAGGAAAATTGGGAGTTCACAGCAGACAGCAGTTGCGGTAAGGAAGCAGTTCTGTCGGGCCGGTCGAGTTTAGGGCTAGGCCGACAAACAATGTTCTTGCATCAATGGAAGTGATGAAAGTAAAGAGCCGGCTGTTGTTCATGATTCTATGGACGTGTTTGAAGATATATCGGGCTTACCGCCGAAGCGAGACGTGGAGTTCACGATTGACCTTAGTCCTGGTGCAGCGCCAGTGTCTAAAGCTTACTATCCAATGGCACCAGTGGAATTGGAAGGAATTAAGAAGCAAGTTGGTGAATTACTTGAGAAGGGTTGGATTCGAAGCAGCAACTCACCTTGGGGAGCACCAGTTCTTTTAGTAAAGAAGAAGGATGGCACGAGAAGGATGTGCATTGATTATCGAGAGTTGAACCGGGTGACTATTAAGAACAAGTACCAGATCCCTCGCATTGGAGAACTTTTTGAGCAGCTTAGTGGCGCGAGGGTATTCTCGAAACTGGATTTGCGATCAGGATATCATCAGGTCCGAGTGAGAGCAGAAGACATTTGCAAGACGGCGTTTCGGACTCGATATGGACATTTCGAGTATCTAGTGATGCCCTTCGGAGTGACTAATGCGCCGGCAATATTCATGGATTTGATGAACAGGATCTTTTCACCATTCTTGGACCAGTTTATTGTGGTATTCATTGACGATATTCTGGTATACTCGAAGAGTCCGGAGGAGCCTGCTGAGCATTTAAGGATCGCACTGCAGACGCTGAGACAAGAGAAGTTATTTGCGAAGATGAGTAGTGCGAATTCTGGCTGGAAGAAGTGAAATTTCTGGGACATGTCGTGTCGGGTGATGGAATCGCCGTCCATCCCGAAAAGATTGCAGCAGTTCGAGATTGGCCTATTCCAAGGAATGTAGCTGAGATAAGAAGTTTCCTTGGATTAGCCGGATACTACAGGAGATTTGTGGAGAACTTTGCTCGTTTGGCAGAACCGCTGACCAAGCTTATGTGTAAGGGGGTACCTTTTGTATGGACGGATAAGTGTGCGTTGGCTTTGAGACGTTGAAGCAGAAGTTGATAACCGCCCCTATCCTGACCGTACCAGACAATTCCGGAGGACTGATGATTCATAGCGACGCATCTGGGAAAGAATTGGGATGTGTTTTGATGCAGCATGGGAAGGTCGTAGCATACGCATCAAGACAACTGAAGACCCATGAGAAGAATTATCCAACTCATGACTTGGAGCTTGCGGCTGTGATTTTCGCTTTGAAGATTTGGAGACACTACCTTTTGGGCGTAAGAGTCGAAGTTTTTACAGATCATAAGAGCTTGAAGTACGTGTTCACGCAGAAGGAGCCTATCATGAGGCAGCATAGATGGTTGGAGTTGATGGCTGACTACGATCTTGATCTTAAGTACTATCCGGGGAAGGTTAATGTTGTACCGGATGCGCTTAGTCGGTTACCAGCAATTCAGGTATTAACTACGCAGAAGGAGATCATTGCAGATTTTTGAAGATTCGACTTGGAGGTTGTGCTACCACATTCTACGGGACAGTTGATGCAGTTGCAAGTACAGTCGTCCTTGGTTGAGAAGATTAAAGCGGCACAATCGCAGTATCCTAGACTGCAGAAGTTTCGAGAGCAGGTTGAGGCTAGACTACGAAGAGATTTACTGGTCCACGAAGATGGTTCGTTGAGGTATGGTAGCCGTTTGTGTGTGCCAAAGGATGATGTACGTGAAGAGCTTATGAAGGAGGCACACAGTTCAGCTTACTCTATACATCCGGGAGGTACAAAGATGTACCGAGATATTCGACAGCATTTCTGGTGGGAAGGCATGAAACGGGAGATTGCTCGCTTCGTGGCTAAGTGCTTGGTATGTCAGCAAGTCAAGGCTGAACACCAAAGGGTTGCTGGTTTGTTGCAACCACTTCCGATTCCTCAGTGGAAGTGGGAACATATAACCATGGATTTCGTGACGGCTTTACCGCGGAGTCCAAAGGGCAACAATGCAGTATGGGTGATTGTCGATCGGTTGACCAAGGCAGCTCACTTTATTCCTTTTCGGGTTGGTCAATCAACGGAGACTTTGGCAGAGCGGTACATGCAGGAGATTATAAGATTGCATGGAGTACCGGTGAGCATCGTGTCCGATCGGGACACTCGGTTCTTGTCACACTTCTGGAGGAGTTTACAGGAAAGTTTGGGGACTCGATTGAAGTTTAGCACAGCTTATCATCCTCAAACTGATGGACAATCGGAGAGAACGATCCAAACTCTTGAAGATATGTTGAGGGCTTGCATGTTGGACTTCAAAGGTTCTTGGGGGGATCATCTACACCTGGTGGAGTTTTCGTACAACAATAGCTTCCAAGCGACTATTCAGATGGCTCCGTTTGAAGCATTGTATGGTCGTAAGTGCCGTTCACCCGTTTGTTGGGATGATGTTGGTGAACGAAGGTTACTAGGACCAGATTTGGTGGTACAGATAGTCGAGAAGGTGAATACAATCAGGAAGCATATGAAGGCAGCTCAAGACAGACAGAAAAGTTGGGCTGACACGTCAAGAAGACCTCTAGAGTTCGCCGTGGGTGATTTGGTATTCTTGAAGATATCACCGACTAGAGGAGTGATTCGTTTTGGGAGTCGGGGAAAGCTTAGTCCTCGATTCGTTGGACCCTTTGAGATATTGGAGCGTGTTGGAGAGCTAGCGTACCGTTTGGCGTTACCACAGTCCTTGGCAGGTGTGCACGATGTGTTTCATGTATCTCAACTACGAAGGTATGTTCGAGATGAAACACACGTCTTGGATCATTCGGAGTTAACAGTACGGGAAGACCTAACTTTTGAGGAGCGACAGGTTGAAATCATGGATCGTAGGGGAAAAGGTTCTTAAGAACAAGGTTATCCCCCTTGTGCTCGTTTCTTGGGGTAATCGATCGCATGGAGAGTCCATGTGGGAGCGAGAAGGCGAGATCCGACAGAAGTATCCTCACATTTTTCCTGTAGTCTTCTATCTTGTATTCTTGGAATTTCGAGGACGAAATTCTTTTGTAGTTGGGTATAATGTAACACCCGAGCCCAATGCTACTATTTTCTGTTATTGGTTGAGCATTAGATATTACTCATTTCATTTATCTTGCTTATTTGGGTCTTACTGTAAAATTTTATCTGGCTAAGTCATTTCTACATATAACAAATTTTAGCATCTAAAATGAAATTGAAAATATTCATCTTGGCCTACTTGACATCCTTAGCCTCGTGGTAGCGTCCATGCATTGTGTTCTCGTCCCGTTCAGTGAAACGGGCGAGTTTGGATGGCTACGTGCACGTGCGTGTGTCCGTTTTGAGAGTATGCTTTTTAATCATAAAACATTTCATTTTAAAATTTGGAACCCGCTTAAAATCCTATTATTTGAATTTCGAATTTTTGGACCCAATCCGGGCGCAATTTGGAAATGTTTCATTTGGCGCCAAAATCCCAAATTTTAATATTATTAAAACCATCACATATATTTTTCTAACTAACCTGATATCTTACTGTTCATTACCTATCTTTTAAATCTTTAAGTTAACCATATAATATTTTTACAATCTTTTATATCCTTCTCAATTTATTCTCTCAGCCAATCACAACCTCCCCTTTAACCCCGTGGGCCCCACTTTCTCTCTCTCCTTCTTCTCTCTCTTTCCACTTTCTCTCTCTCTACCCCTTATATATTCTCTCGTACTTCTCTTTATCATTTTTCTCTTCTTGCTTCATGTCTCGTTTCTCATTTCTTTTAACTGTTCTTTTGTTACCGGAATTCTGTTGTGGCGGTGACGTTTCTCGACGTTCCAGCGAGATACCCCGACCCGTGTAGTTCCTTTGTTCGTCATTTGGGTTCATTCCGTGAACCATGCGCCGTCGCGAGTTTTCCCCGCCGACGGTTAACGTTCCGTTTTCCCGATTCGCGACCCATCGAGGCAAGTTAATCTTGCTACATGCTATATACTTTTATAATCTTCATTTTATAATGTTATACATTTGAAAATCTTATAGTTTACATATGAAATGTCGTTGAAAAATCGGATATGACAAATCTGAAATTTACTGTACACCTTATCTTATAAAATTCATTATAAATCATAGAAAAATCATTAGTATACGTTCTTTAGTTCGTTATGAAGCTAATTCAGAATACTATAACTCTATGAAATATTTACTTGCAAAATAAATTTTTTAATTAACGTAAAATGCAAATGAACACGTCTCTAAACTGCTGTCCAGGGAAATTCCAGCAGCAAACTTTCAACTTTGAATATTCATAACTTTTTGTAGGGATAACCTAAGATGCTTATACTTATAAAACTGAAAACCTTATTGAATTATCTTTGTTTTGGTATAAGATACGTCTCTTTTGGAGAACATTTGTTATTTTTAAGCTATTTTACAAATTAGGGTGACGCTAAATTTCTGAACGGAACCTTCTTATGCATGGTTAATCAATACATCTTTTATAGTTACTAATCGCTTCGAATATGCTATCCATATTAATATTATTATATCAATATTTATATCACATATTGTTTAGTTGTACATCCCACATTACCATTTTATAGTTTTATAACTTTTCGGATACCCGTTTGCATCCATCGCATTTAAGATACATATAATTGCATCCATAGATCACATTACTACATAATAATATGATATTAACGCTCCATGTTTAATAAATTGCATCCTAATTAATATTGGAACTATAAATGTAACCCTAATCGATAACTGTGCATCCATATCCTTGAAATTATATCTATTTGCATATCATATTATATGTTCCAGTTTATTGTTCTGATAGTACTCATGCTTGTTTATTTATACACATGCTTATGTTAGTTTGATTATGAGCACCCACATGACATCTTGTGCTTCCTGACATGACCTGTTACACTTCCTACTTGACATGACATGGTACCGTGCACTCTTGACATGACATGACACCTTTATACATTACCTGACCTGTTACCTGATCTCATGCCTAATGCCGACCAACCTGACCATTCCTGCTGTCTATCCAGACAGACCTACTTTACCTGATTTTGTGTTGGCATTAGTCCTTGACTCTTGAATACCTGACCTGACATACATATCTTGGGGGTATGGGGAAATCAAAGGTGAAACCGACTTGTAACTCAACAGTTCGATACTTGTTCTGATCAGTCTTACGGGCTTGGCCAGCCCCGGAGGGATGATGCTGACATCACTCGTCCATCCAGCTACCTATTACTGCTTAGCGGCACGTCTCGGATTCAGCCCCGAGGACCTTGACCGTGGTCCCGGGCACGCACGGGATACTATTGAGTTACATCGACGATTCATCAATTTGATTTCAAAGACTATGGAGTAGAAACCTGATAGGACAGTTTAGTTACCACTGCACATTACCCTGCACTGTTATTTCTTAGTACTGCTTTATTCATGTTCATACCTGCATTGCTTATTACCATGTTCATATTATATTATTGGTTGACATGACGCGCTGACGTCTGGGTTTTGCATGGCCCAGATTCTTTACCACTGTCGACGACTGAGCAGGAGTACTTCAGCCAGCAGGCTGATTTGTGAGTTCTGTAGTGGTTAGTTCATTTATTGCATTTTATTTCCAGGTGTGACCCCGCATTACGGGACGTACCTTTCTATTATTGCATTGGATCATTTGCTTCCGCACTTATTTATCATTGACTCTGGTTATTATGGATTTGGACATGTGTTAGATAGTTTATTTATCTTGTTCTTGATATCTCTACAGCCGTAATGTGACTGTGGATGGATACTTCCTACCCACAGGTAGCATGGTTGGCTATGTCACGTGCTCAATCTTGCGTACTCTGGGAAGCGGGGCGTGACAGGACTGTACCCAAAAGCCACCTTTTTGCATGCCCTCTTAGACGTGGTATGATGGAAATCAAAGCACAGTGGGAATCACACAAGACTCTATGACGATCTCGGGTCGACAGACTACTCTGTACCAGTGTCACCGGAGAACTGCCATCTGACGTATGGTATAATACCATCTGGGAGTTCTCGGCGAGTCCGTCCAGTGTACCCAGTCTCCACTGAGCACCCGTACACCATCCTTGATGTCAAACACTGATGGATATGGGATCATCCATCGCCCATCATATGGGTCAAGATGCGTATAAGCTAGTCTACTCTGGTGTATCGATGCCCTGTCTCGATACACCCTCGACTAGGAACAGTTATAGGATGTACTCGTCGACTACCGTGGCCCCACTAGTATGATCTCATCATAGTCCCAGTAGTCGAGTACATTTCCTAAGGGCTTTATCAACATGTAATATAGAGACAATCAGAGTACATGTTAAGATAAAGTACAACCAGATAGCATACTATCATGTCGAGCAAGAAAGTCCTCCCTATATATGTCCTAGCATCCACTACCATATACATCGTATGTACAGTAATGGCCTCTAGGGCATACATATAACTAACAGTATATGCCCTAGAGGCCATTACTGTATCATACTAGTATGTATATTACTTAATGGAAGCTTGGGATATTCATCTTGTATTAACAATCTTTCTCAAAATGGTAGTATGCTACTTGGTTTGCTTCTGCTTTAATGTGTGCATGTGTTTCTTTTAGCATATCGCCTTTCCACATTAGTGGAGCCCTTAGGATCTTTGCTTGATTACCAGCGTTGTGATGGCAGTCACACTCGTGGGAGCTGGGTAATCTATAAGCACATCCTTATGTAGGTCCCTAGTCGCAAGACTATCGAGACAGGGCATCGATACTCCGGAGTAGACTAGCGTATGCGCTTCTTATCCCAGCTTGGGAGACGGTCTGTCCCACAGCCGTCAGTATGTCGTACTTGAGATAGTATGCGGGTGCTCGTTAGGTTACGAGTACACTGGACAGGACTCGTCGGGAACTGTTGGTTGGTATTATACCTATCGTCAGTTATCAGTTCCCAGGTGACATGAGTGCAGCTTAGTCCGTTGACTTGACACTGTCACTTCGCCTCGAGTGTGTTCCCACTGTACTTTAATTACTACCCTACCATGGCTCAAAGGAGTCGTGCAAACAGGTAGTTTTTGGGTGCAGTCCTGAAGCACTTGGAGGCAGTGACGGTTAGACAGGATTCGTCTCTCCCGGTATTGGGGGTTGATATCGCGCTGTGTCTAGGAGAGCCATTACACAAAGTCCTTGGCCAGGGCAAGCGAGATATACTGGTAGGTTTCCAGTGTTATCTCAGGGTGTTCTGGGCTACACTCCGACACGACTTGTACCGCTATTAGGGGACTGACGTTTACCGCCCCCTAGGCCCGCCATGCGATGTTATCAGACGAACAGACCAGACTTTACAGAGATTGTCATATTCAGGCTCAGTAGGAGTTCAGATGGGTTTCACCTCGTCCGTCTTCTTGTCGGCATCTACCTGGGGACCGTTACGCACAGCTAGTGCCGCTTGCAGTCTGTGGTTAAACCCACTGCCAGTGTAGTGTCGAGTCTTTATAGTCCCACACAGAAAGCTATTCGCCTTTAGGCAAAAGAGTAGAGATCGCATGGTTTTGCGACAGGTCGCATGGTTTTGCGATAGGGTTCGGTCACATCCGTGCACTTGTGCACATTTAGTATTCGGACAGTTAACACTAGCGGGCTTTGGTTTAAGCCAGATCTTAGTGTACGTTTTGGGATTGGTTTTATCTCGTTTGTATTCGTGTTTCTCAGAACGCGGATGCGGGTGTGTATGCACAGTTGACAGAGAGACAGAGGCAGAGGATTCTCATTGGGGTTGTTGACTGTTGACTATTGACTTTTGCTAAACCCTAATGAGAATATGAAATAAGATTAACAATAATATTAATTAAGTATTATAGTGACATGGTTGTTGAGGGGTTGACTTTGTTGACTGGTTGACTTTGTTGACCGGTTGACTAGGTTGGACTAGTTGACTATCATCATTACAATGGCTATCATTTCATGGCAAAGACTTTTGCTTGCTTGTTTCTTCTTGCAAAATGAGTGCATGAAATGATATGGCCATTTTGACTTGAACCATCACATAATACTTGATTACTATTATTTGTTATGATGTTTTTGGATTATGAGAGCTTGGATGGCAAAAGACTTACCCACTCTCTCATTTGCTTTCTCTCTCTTGCTTGAGCTCTCCCTCTTGCTCTTCCTCTTGCTCTCTCTCTAACTCAAGGCAACTCCCTCTCATGAGTTGAGAAACATTGCTTTAGAGATAAAAGAAAACCCATATCACTTCTCTACTCATCCTAGTTTACAAAGTTTAGCAAACCAAGTGTTCTAGTTTCTTCTAGTTTGAAGAGAAGCCAAAGGTAGAAGCTTTCAGGTGGATCCATCTTTGGCGCAAGGAGACGACGAGGTGAGGCCGATCCATATACTGCAAAGAGTTGAAGACGAAGGAGTTCAAGAAAGGTATAACCCCCTAACCGAGTAGGTAAAACTCTTGTTAGGTTTGTTAGATAGTTGTTTAACAAAGATCCGTATTTTGAGTCCATGTTACCACCTCTTGAAAAATCGTTTTTCATCATTTCCGCAAGCCCGTAAGTACCGGGAGAGGTAACATGGACTTACAGTAAGTACAGTCGTCATTGATCATGAATATTAAAGCAGCGCAGTTACAGGACCCAAGATTGCAGAAGTTTCGAGAACAGGTTGAAGCTGGACTTCGAACGGACTTGTTAATTCATGAAGATAGTTCGTTGCAATATGGTAGCCGTTTGTGTGTGCCTAAAGGAGATATTCGGGAAGAAGTTATGAAGGAGGCACACAGTTCCGTGTATTCCGTACATCCTGGAGACACGAAGATGCACTGCGATCTAAGACAACATTTCTGGTGGGAAGGCATGAAAAGGGAGATTGCTCGCTTTGTAGCAAAGTGCTTGGTGTGTCAGCAAGTTAAGACTGAACATCAAAGGGTTGCTGGTTTATTGCTACCACTTCCGATTCCTCAATGGAAGTGGGAACATATAACCATGGATTTCGTGACGGCTTTACCGCGGAGTCCAAAGGGCAACAATGCAGTTTGGGTGATTGTTGATCGATTGACCAAGGCAGCTCATTTCATACCATTTCGAGTTGGTCAATCAATGGAAGCATTGGCAGAACGGTACATGCAGGAGATTGTGAGATTGCATGGAGTACCGGTGAGCATTGTGTCCGACCGAGACACCCGTTTCTTATCACACTTCTGGAGGAGATTACAGGAAAGTTTGGGGACTCGATTGAAGTTTAGCACAGCTTATCATCCTCAGACAGATGGCCAGTCAGATAGAACAATCCAAACTCTTGAAGATATGTTAAGATCTTGCATGTTAGACTTCAAGAGTTCATGAGAGGATCATCTGCACTTGGTGGAGTTTTCTTACAATAACTGTTTTCAGGCGAGTATCCAGATGACTCCATTCGAAGAATTGTATGATCGCAAGTGTCGTTCACCTGTTTGTTGGAACGATATTGGAGAACGAAGATTGTTGCGACCGGATTTGATCGTGCAAACAGTGGAGAAAGTTAATAGTATCCGGAATCATATGAAGGCAGCACAAGATCGGCAGAAGAGTTGGGCCGATACATCGAGAAGACCTCTAGAGTTCGCTGTTGGTGATTTGGTATTCTTGAAGATATCACGGACTAGAGGGGTGATTCGTTTCGGAAGTCGAGGAAAGGTTAGTCCTCGATTCATTGGGCCTCTCGAGATTTTGGAGCGTGTTGGAGAAGTGGCGTATCGATTGGCTTTACCGCAATCTTTGGCGAATGTTCATGACGTGTTTCATGTATCTCAACTCCGTAAGTATGTTTGAGATGAAACATACGTGTTGGATCATTCGGAGCTGACTGTACAAGAAGATTTAACCTTTGAGGAACGACCAATGTCGATTGTGGATCGAAGGGAAAAGGTCTTAAGAACAAGGTTATCCCTCTCGTACTTATTTCTTGGGAAAATCGCTCTCATGGAGAATCAACTTGGGAACGAGAAGACGAAATCCGACAGAAGTTTCCACATCTATTCTTGTAGTTCTTGATTTTTTATCCTTCTTTGTTCTTGGAATTTCGAGGACGAAATTCTTTTGTAGTTGGGTATAATGTAACAACCTAGTTCATTTATACCAATTCCAGTTCTCGTATTTCCTTATTTGTGGTATTTTCTTGATTTATCTTATTTTTGGTTGCATTCGACCCGACCCGCTTGCATGAACTTGTTTAATTCATATTTATGAATTACCCTGACTTGTTACGTAAACTGTGCATTTTCATGTTTAGTGCATACTGACATTTTATCTGGCATTGCATCTTTTACCATATAACATTATAAGTCGCGTAAAATAATTTAAAATTACATAACATGGCCTGCATGATACCCCTAACCCCGTGGTAGCATCCGCGCATCTTGTTCTCGTCCCGTTCAGTGAAACGGACGTGTTTGGATGGCTACGCGCACGTACGTGCATCCGTTCTTGGGGGTATGCATTTTCGTTACCTGAGCATTCATTTTGAATTTTGAAGGTCGCATATATTTTTCATATTTTAAATCTGAATTTTTAGACCCGACCCGGACATGTTTTGGAGTAAGTTTGTAATTGCCAAAATCTCAAAACTTACTAATATTATATTCTAATATATTCAAACTGTTAACACAATTTAAAACAAACAAAATATATTTTAAATTATATTCTATACCTAATTCTCTCAGATCTCTCCAATATCATTCTCTCACTCTTCACTCTATATTTATTATACATTAATTTTATATTAACCGCATATATTTTTCTCAGCCTCCCTCTCTCTTCTCTCTTTCTTTCTCTCTTCCCTTTTCTCTCTCTCCCCACTAAATCCAATTTTCTTTCTCCTCACTGTTCATTCTCTCCTCTCTCTCTCCTCTCGATCTCGCTCTCTCTCTATCTCTCTCCTCTCTCTCTCCTTTCGATCTCGCTCTCTCTATCTCTCCTCTCTCTCTCAGATCCTTTCTCTCTCCCTCCCAGCTATCTCTCTCTCTCTCTCTCTCTCTCTCTCTCTCCCCTATATTTATTTTTGTTATTTTTCTTCCTAATCATTTTATTAGAGCCCACACTCTCTCCTCCTCGTCTCTCTTCTCCCTTCCTCCTGACGAGAACCATGCCCTAACCCTAGCCTCGCGTAACACCGCAGTCACCCTTAACGTCCTCGCCTTCATCCCCTCATCATCTCCTCCCCTCTTCTTCCTCTCTTTTCCTTTGCCTTCCGTTCACGAGAACTCCCCCGAGAAAACCCTTCTCCCGTGAACCCAAACCCTAGCCACCTCCACCCTCGTCGTCGTCACCATCACCTCGCCCCGCGACCACCATCTCTGCCACCTTTCTCTCCTCTCCACTTCCTCCTTCACCTCGACCTCGACTTCACCCCAATATACCCCTGCACCCCAAGTTTCCGGCCACTGCACCCATCTCCGCCTTACCTCGCCTCGCCTTCGCCGACCTCCTCATCACTGCCCTCGTCATCGACTCCGACTCCTAACACCACCACCATCATCCTTGGCTCTTCCCTGCACACCTGACCTTGATCCGATCCCTGCAAGAACCCGACCTCCTAGCCTCACCTGCACACTTGCCGGAGTCCGATCCATTGCCGTCGTCGCCCTCTTCTCGGCCCAGAACCACAGACCCCAGGACACCATCACCCACTTCCTCTCTTCTCCCTCTTCTTCTTCTTCTTCTTTCTTCTTTCTTCTTTTTCTTTTCTTGAATTCTTGATTCCGGTGATCGCCGGAGCCGTGACCGCCGCTGCCGTTCCAGTCGACCCTGTGGACGTACCTTACCTGCGGGATCACCCTCTTGCATTGCTTCGACCCGTCCCGTGTGCCGTGCGTGCGTTGCGACGTTTTGCCGACAACGGACGTGCCGTACGCATCCGTTTCTTGATCCATCGAGGCAAGTTTATCTTGCTACATGCTACATTACATTTTATGCATCTATTTTAATAAATATAACAATTGAATTTCAAACCGAGCACCTAAAGTACTCGTTTCATAATTTTTACAATGACCGTATGCATCCATTCATATCATTTCAAATCTAGGTCAAACTTATCTTGTTACATATTATACTATCATTTATTGCATCAAATTGAATAGTTACATTTCATATTGCTTAGTTATATATTCCGCACTTGTTAGTTTATCACTTTACGGTTATATGATGTCTGTTTGCATCCATATCATATAGAATACATATAGCTGCATTCACAGATCTCATTAATAACCCAATATTGTTGTTTTAATACCCCATGTTTAATAAAGCGCAATCTAATTAGTTTTAGAACTATTAAGTGTAACCCTAATCGATAGTATGCATCCATGTCTTTGACTTTCTATCTATGTGCATACCATTCATGTTAGTTCATTTCATTAGTACTCTATACTTGATTTTTGGTGCACCCATACTTGTTACAGTTTGATTATGAGCACCCACTCGACACTTGTGCACTACCTGACATGACCTGATACACTACTACTGACATGACATGATACATGTGCACTACTTGACACGACTTGATACATGTACACCACCTGACATGACCTGATGTACCACAGCTTGACATGTTACCTGATCTTGTTACTAATGCCGACAGTCTTGACATGTTGTCCTTACGGACATTTCCTGTTGTCTCTACAGACAAACCTATTCCTGCTTGATCCTGTGTTGGCATTAGTCTCAGATTTATAAATACTTGACTTACACACATGACTTGGGGGTATGGGGAAATCAAGAATGTAGCTGAACGTAACTCAAAGGGCTATTACATCATTTTACCGTGGTCCCGTGGGGAATGAATGGGACATAAACTCACAGTCTATTACATCATTTTACCGTGGTCCCATGGGGATTGAACGGGGCATAGACCGATGAGTTACGATGAGGATTATATTAATTGATTTCGAATAACTTTAGAGTAGATAACCCTATAGCACAGTTTAGACTACTCACTGCACTTCACCTGTTCATATCCTGTTCACTGATATATATATATATATATATATATCTATATATCTATATATATATATTCATGTTACTGTTTACCTGTTATTGGTGACTTGTTACTGTTCATACTTCATGCCTACATATCCCATTATATCCTGCTTGCTTAGAATTATTGATATTATGACGCACTGACGTCTGAGTTTTGCATGGCCCAGATCCTCTTTCTCTGTCACAAGCCGTTCAGGAGTATCTCAGTCAACAGGCCGAGCATTGATGACTTGTTAGTATTCTAGTTTAGTTTCCTTTTAGCATTATTTTATTTCCTGATGTGAGCCCGTATTTTGGGACGTACATTCCAGATTATTATTGTATTGGATCTTTTTGCTTCCGCATTATTTTATTCTTGACTCGTTATTCTGGCTTATGGACATGTATTAGATAGTTGTTTATTATTGTTCTTGATAACTCTACAGCCGTAATGTGACTGTGGAGGGATATTTCCTACCCATATGTAGCATGGTTGGCTCTGTCATGTGCCTATCTTAGCGCACTCTGGGAAGCTGGGTGTGACAGACACCTTCTCGACCTTGAAGGAAGAACATCGACGACATAATTTATGATTTGTGATTTTGTGATTGACTATCATATATCCGTCACTTTGGATTTCAGTATTTGTGGACGATTTATTTCATGATTGAGTTTTTATGACCGAGTTTCATGATATTTGATTTCATGCCTAGGGTATGCATATGATTTGACTTGTGTTTTCGGCATAGATTTCATGCACTTTAGTATTTTGATTCGATTTTGTGCACGCTGATGCACAGGGTTATGAGGTTATATACCACGGTATACCTGATTTGGATTCGGATTGAGATGTGTTGTATGCCGTCGATTTCGATTGTGATATTCAATATTGTTTTCGTGCACCTTGTGCACTGGATTTTGATTCTTGCGCATACTTGGGCGCTTGATGCGATTTTGATGCACACCAGATGCACTAAATCGAGATTTTTCGTGCATATCAGATGCACCTAGTTTTGCTGTCAGACACACACGTTGCCCTTGACAGGTGTTTTCGTGCACACCCGTTGCACTCAGATTTTGTTTATGTGCACATGTATGGCACATTTATGGATTTCGATTTCCGTGCGCACCAGACGCACGTGGCATTCATATATATTTGGGATTGATTTCTTTTGGAGCAGTATATTTTATGATACTTGCTATTTGGTTTAGTACTGAGCAGAACTAGTCAGAGACAGTACCTGAGTATATTTTTACATGCATTGATAGTTATTGAAGGGATTTCCAAAGAGGAGCTATAGTCTCAGTATTTACCTACGTGTCTGAGATGACACGAAACATTTTATAAAGGAAACCCTTCTAAATCGTTTTAAAGAAGGCGGGACGTGCATATTAAACAAAGGATATGTATGAATATATAGTTATTTTCTTACAATAGACGTCCGCCACTGTGCAGTGATACGCGCATCGCACAACGTCTTAAAGAGGTTTGGCATGCATCTCCTTCAGATGTTTACATGCATAGTTTTAACATTTTTATGTATAGTTTTGATGTATATCATGTTGGTTTTCGTATGGGATTTTGACATTGATATCTTCACCTTAACTCCGATAATTGCGAGATACTTGACGGAGTTTTGATTTGGTTTATATACTCGTTTTCATGCGCATGCATTGCGCTATGATGTGATCTATGTGTTTATGATTTCGGAGCCCCGACGACTTGATCTTTTTACTAGAAAATTTTAGTATTTGGGGGAGTTTTAATTTAAATTCGGGGACTGAATTTCTTTAAGGGAGGAAGATTGTAACGTTTTGAAAATCGTTTAGGTGAAATTTCCGATTTTCGGTAAAATAACGGGTATTTTCCGTAAAAACCAAGATATAAATATCTTTTAATATAAAATTAAAATATACATATTCTAGCTATGAAATTGCTAGTATTTGGTGTTTATTGAGCCACTTGTAAAATTTCTAGTTTACTGAAAAAATTTCCGAAATTAATTATTTTAATATTATTTTAAGCCGTCACTAATACATTTAATTACGGAAAATTATAAATTGGAATGGGTTGATACAAATTTTGTACATCTTGACACATTAAACTAAGATGTAAAATATTGTTTTTGAAATGAAAAGAAATTAATAAGTTGATTTTAGAAAATATAAACTATAAAGGCTTAAATGGTGAAAAATAGCTAAATGGAAATTGGGGTATAGTATTTATCATTTTCCCTCACCCCACACCCACACCCACACCCACACACACCCACTTGCCATCTTGGCCGAACCCACATGCAACAACCCCTCCCCACTCTCCCCTCCAAATTAAAGAAAAAAACAAAAGAAAAGAAAAGAATAAAGAGAGAAGAGTTGTGTGTTGACTTGGGGTATCTTTTCTTGACTTGGACTTTCTTTCCCCACTCCCACACACCCCACACTCCCTCCCCATCCCTGCTGGCCGAGCCCTCCACAAGCAGCCCCCCCCCCCCAATTTTTGACCCCATTTTCACTTCAAAAAACCTCACAAAATCCTTCCAAAATCAACACAAAAATCAAGCTAAATCAAAATCTAAGCCCTACCCATTTTTCCTTAGCCCATATAGCATGGATCTTAGTGAAAAGTTTGCATTTTGAAGACAAGTTGCATGTGGGATCTCATGATCTTTGAGATATAATCTTAACCCATGTTTTAATTGTTGCTAAATTATCTTAATCTAACCTAATTAGGTATTTAATTAGGGTTTAATTTCATGGAAAAATTATCAAGAGAAGGGTTTTGAATTGGAGCTTGGATTTGATTACTTGATATTGGTTGTGATGTGTAGCTTTACATTTTGAGTATGCTAAAACCTAACCAAATTGCTAAATTTCAATTTGTTACATTTATTTTGCCCAAATTGGGATTTTTATGCAAACTAGATTTTTGAGATTAATATTAAGAGGTAAGTTTAAAATCTAATTAACATTGGAATGACTTAATTAAGATGTTTAATGAACATTATTGCCACTAGAATTGTTAAAATATTTAGATTGGTTAAAACACCAAGTTTTGAACTAAAATGGGAATTTGTGCTAACTAGGTTTTTGGATTAATGTAATTAAGCAAGATTAAAAATCTAGTAAATGTTTATATGGCCTGTTTAAGCTAATTAGTGAATATTGTGACCACTAGTTTTGCTAAAACATCAAGATATTGTATTAAAGCGGTTAATTTTGCTTACTAGATTTTGGAAAAAAATAGCTTTTAAAGCGAAATTGGAGTTTTGATAATTTAAACCCTATTTCATATATACTTAGTGTGTTGTGAAACTACAAATGGTGCGTTTGAGTTTTTCTCGATCACTCGGCATTTGTACGCCGTTGTCGAGGGTTTTTGGGTTGATTTGAGAGAGCAAACCATATGTTTGACCTATGTGAGATTCGTGTGTCGTTTTGGTCATGAGTTGGATTATAATGTGATACGATGGGTTATGATACGTAGGTATCCCATGTGGACTTCGAGACGACAAGCAAGCGCGTGGCGACATTGGCATCGGCAAGCGAAAATCGAAATGAGTATATTATATCTACGGGGGAAGTCGGGTGGATGGCGTATAGCACCCCCGCAGTCAGTAGTATAATTTATGATATATATGTTTATATAGGTGTTTTATGATACGAGGATGATTATCAAGATATGATTTGGTGTTTATGGTTTAGTTTAGGATGGTTAGAAATAGCTTAGTTTAGCTTCTTAGTCGTGAACCCTAAAATAGGTTTTTACCCACACATACACACACATGCATACATTTATTTTACTTGCGCGTATATGGGGATATGTATATATATATATATGTATATATATATATATATATATATATATATATATATATATACACATGGACTTTGAGGATAAGTACTTGGGATTGGAGATGAGTCGATGAGATTGGGCTTGGGGCCATGAGATCGGTGATATGATATGGTTCGTATTTGAGATACGACATGATATTTTAGCGGGTTCTTTAGGCGTGGTGTTTTCATACACACGCATGCATTACATAGATGGTATCAGTATTATACTAGACTTAGATCAGTACCCCCAGATCTTGATATATAATGGAAGGGATACCAGATAAATGATGAGATGAATGTGATATTTGACCCGTACCCAGATTGGGATGTCGTACGACGGATTTACGTACGAGTTATATATTGATGATAGATCCGCACTCTTGACTCGAGGATGTCATATTATATTAAGGTATCGTATGAGATACTATTGAGGCGGGATCACCGACTATTATATATATATATATATATATCGACTCAGATGTTAGGCGGTTTCCTTACCTTTCGATCAGCCTGTTTAGTTTAGTCCGGTAGTTTACTTGTAAATGGTATATTAGACTTGAGTCATACCTATTTCAAAACTAACGAATCGTGAGTATTTTAAAGACAGGCCAAGAGATTCTACGGATATTTCAAAGGACGTATCTTTTCTTAAAAATACCGTAGCCCTTATTTTCAAAATACCACGATTTGTGTTATTTCAAATGGCAAAACTATATGACTCATATTTATATAAATGATGATTAGTTATCATTTTGTTTATTATTCAGCTCCCGCATATTATTGTTGTTCGCATCGCATTTGCATGTTTATATTGTATTTCCATATGCCATTATTGAGATCATGCTGTCAGGACACCAACACCATTACCGATGATGCGTATGTTCCACATACACTTATTTGCCGGCTCATACACATCATCATCGGTAATTGCCATGTCACGTACACTTTAGAGAATATTATTTCATTAACATAGCTTGTTAGCTGATAGTTTCGACATGATATTAGTGTACTTTCTTTATATGTCAGTTTAGACATTGCACTTATTACTTGCAAATTCATGCATATTATTATTCACTGTTTACTTGCTATTGATGATTGGATTTCGGATTTCCATGAGATTTCCTGGATTTGGGGGAAAACCGGAAGAATATATATAAATTTCTCTCTCTCTCTTTTTAAAATGAAAAGTGCAGTTTTCTTATGATGTATGAGTCGTCCACCATGATGTTTTCTCGGTTATGAGATGAATTTCAAGACCCGATTCAAGGAGACGTAGGAACCATCTCGGGTACATGCTGGACCCGGTATGGTACCCTGGGGCGAGATGATTTCATGGAGGATGATGAGCCTGGCAGGGGCAGACTGCCTACCGGTGATATTTTTGGACTCGTCGGTTATCCGGAGGATACCGACCGGAGTCATGAGATGGTTATAGGCTGATCTGTTCTGCCGGAGCCCGCGGGCCGATCCCGCAGATGATGCGGATGCCTGAGATATTGATATTTGAGATTTGATATTTGAGATATTGAGATTTGATATTGAGATACCGAGACTTATGTTTTGTGTCGATGCTTGACACTGATTTCTCTGTTGCTTCCATTGATGATACTTGATTGATATACATATAGAAATCTCATTGATTAAAGAAAACAGTTGTCTCACTCATGATATATTCTGTTTCCATTCGTAATGCATTCATACATCATATATCTGATATGTTGCTATCTAAGGCACTAGCACGAGCACATAGTATTGCACGTATATGTAGATGGATCAGGATATTATTTGAGGATATTACTTGATATGACCTAGGATAGCGTCATACATGTGATTTCTGCTCTATGATGTTTTCTACTCATGAGTTGGCAACTCACCCCCATTGTACCACAGTTCCTTGCAGGTTTTGCCGTACAGGTTCATTGTGGCTTTGCTGGCACACTGTTCCTTCCGGGTGATTTCTTTATCAGGTGGGTTCTTTGCATCAGGACCACCCTTGTATATTTGTTATTTCAGTTGTATCTAGTAAAAACTCCATCAACCAGATTGTATATTTGATAGAGATAGAAGACCAGACTTGTTATTATTTCGACCTTAAAGTCACGCTATCTATTAATATGGTTTTCATGCTGATTTTGGGTTTTCTTTTGAGTTTTGATCCTCGCCCTTCGGCATTGTATATTATATTGCTTGCGTGGTTGTGACCGTTGATTGACGAAGAGCTAGTTCCCACTTGGGGATGCCTTTTTTTTTTCCATTTCGTATACTATTCATGTTGTATCCCGTTTGGGGTCAGTCTTTACAAAGGAGACTCTGCCGAAATTTTCAGAAAAGATTTGGATTTTTAAAAAAAATGCATATTTCGGCTTATGTTGCTAAACTACTTAATTTAAATTGGTTTTTCCTTCACTCTACTGATTTATTTGGTTTTGTTTTCTGGGTTTTGGTTTAGTTGGATTACGTACGCCTTGAGACATTTCGTAATTTAAGTGCCAGTCACGCTCAGCACTTTTCGGGTCGTGACAACGCCATCCACCCGACTTCCCTTGTAGAAATAAATCTACCTACCGACGTCTTGAGCTAGTCGAAACCTATGACCGCCTCGCTCGTTCTCATCATCTCGGAAGTCCCCACGATCGTACCTACAATCAAAACCATAAAGAAACTGCATAAATATCTAAATCGAAAATGGCACAACGAGCGAAACACACATAGGTTAGAACCTATGCTCAATGTACGCTAAATACGACAAAATATCCCCGACGTTGACGTACGAACGTCGAACGATCAAGTAGAGATATAGAAATACACAAAACCAAGTTTAAAACCCGTAAAACATTGTCAAAAATCAATTAAAACGCTTCCAGATTTTGATATAGGGAATCTGGGACAAAAAGAAAAATATAGTGCCTTAATTACCACCGGATGAAACTACAGAACAAAACCCAAGATCTAACTCGGCAGGGTGGCTGTAAACTGCGGCCAAGGGGAATGAATAGGCGGCCTGGGTAGGAAATTAGGGCCTCGGGCTTTGGGTGCGGTCTCGGGTTGGTCCAAGCATCTCAAAATAATTTTCTTTAAATTTTCAGAGAATCCTACTTGCTCCAGATTCAATTTGAACATCAAAAACTTCATGAAATCCTATTTTTAAATCTCAAATAAATTCAAAACTTAATCTCCAAGCATCCCAACACCTTTACCTCCTTCCAACAAGTAGTGATTATCAATTAAACCGAACCACTAGGCAAGACACACCAGCTTAAATGAAAAAGAGAGGATTTTTACCTCATTTGATGAAGGGAAGAGAGATTCAAGCTCAAGAGATGACTTGGTGAAGATCTTTGAAAACATATAGGTTTAGCCTGATGTCTTGATCAATAAATGTAAAGGAATCATCAAGATCCATGGTGATTTGTTGAAGGGAGGCTAAGGTTTGGATGGGACTTGAGAAAGTTAGAGATATTTGTGTGAACATATTTGTGTGAAGAGAAAAATGAAAGGATAAGAGATTAAGAACCAGAATATGCTAGATATTATGTTAGGATATTTGTTAGGTGTGAAGTACATGAGGGTATAATACAACTTAACATATTCCCTCACTCTTTCTTGACCAAATAAAAACATTAACTTTACACCAAAATCCCATATCATTCTCAAAACAAAATACTTATCGTATCTAAAATATCTCATATTTTCAATTTTCCCAAAATAATTATTTTTTTTACGGATACCAATCCAAAAACTCAAAATTCATACATGATATTATTTTCGTAAACTCATAATATGCATATTTAAATTATAAAATAATATTTATAATTTTCAAAATGCTACAACACCCTCATCCGCACCCTCTCCTCCGCCGTCCATATATCCCCATCCTCAACTCCCATGAGCTTCCCAGCCTTATCTATCTCGTCGCCGGCATCTCCCATCCCCAATATTTTATTTTTTATTGATTTAAATACTTTAATTAAAAACTAATCTTTTTTTAAATAAAAAATAAACAAAAACCGTTAAAAGATAACAGAATATTTGGAGAATATTATCTTTTTGATGGCTGGAGGACTTTTTTGTAATTCGTTAAGATTGGAGGGCTCTTTTGTAAATAGCTAACTTTCGCGGGGGTGTTTGTAAAAGAACCAATCTTTAAAATGTTTGAATCTTTATAAAGAAAAAAGCCTTTAACGGTATGCTATCATGCTCACTAAACAAAAATATATTTCTTTTTCTATAAGTTGATGTTGATTGATATATACCATTTCAACACACGCCTGCATTCTCATTTGCAAATCTCCACTATTTTACGCAGAATAGAAAGGCACATTTTGATGGCTCCTTCATATTTGATTGAAATAAAATATTCATGGAAACGATAAAACTTTTTTTTGAACCAATTTTTAAGGGACACTTAAACATAAAATGATCCATATCATCAACTTTTTTTCCATGCCAATGCACATCAAAATATGCTGACAGCATAAATATAACATGCCAGAAGATTTATAATGATTTTTAGTTTTATTTTTATTCTATGCGTCACTATTTTTGGTTAAGATAATACTTTTTTTTTTATACTTTTGCTATATTCTAATACACACGTGGATCGCACATGCAAAATATTAATATAAACACGGCTCGGTTTTGAAATAGAGTTAAATTTTGAAAACCATGGTTTTATAAACTTAGGAGGGGTAACACTAAAATGTTAACTTTGTCTTGTTCGCAACAATTTTGGATTGAGATAACTACAAAATTCCAGCTCTGCGGTTTTCTCAATTGCATTCTGATCAAAGTTGAGATAGCTCCAATTTTAAAGGTTATGGTTTGCAATCCGTTCTCTAACTGCCTTTAAAAATAAAGGCCGACTTCATTCTACCTAAATAGGTTTTTTGGGTCCTGTGATAGAAAGAAAGGAAGGAGAGAGAGAGGAGAGAGAGGACAGTTGTCATACACTTGTCCTCACCCTAGTAAGAGAGGGAGCGAGAGAGAGTCGGTTGCTTCAATTGAATTGAACCGATCCCCTCTCGGTGAAAAAGGGAGAAAGAGGAAGAGAGGGAGAGGGAGAGGGAGAGGGAGAAAGGGGGAAAGAAAGAAGAAGAAGAAATTGAAAAGCTTGCGATTTTCCATCTATTGGTTATTGGAAACCCTGATTTCAGGTGAGTGGTTTGCCCCCATTGATGTGGATTGCTCGAATATTCTTTATGTTTCATACAAGCAAAGACATTAAGATCCTTGCTACTTTATTTCTATGGTTCAAAAGGAGTGTTATTTTTTTTGTTGTGAATTTATATAATATGAGATTTGGATAGAAACTTATGAAATTGTATGGATATGCTTATCCCCATTTTTTCATATGAACGTATAAGAAAATAATGAATTCTTGATTTTTGCCTGTGCTTAAGAATGAAATCGAGGAAACTTTTATTGGTTTATGGCTATAGCTAAACATCCTATAAAGTCTAGAAAAGCCCCTCTTTATTGTCAAGAATTATGTATATTTAAACTAGTTAGATGAATTTGCGTATTGGGTAATATTATCTCAAGTTATTATATGTTCTGATATAAGAGTTAATACAAATCCATGCGATGAAATTATATGTTTTTTTTTATGACATATTGAGTTTATGTTAGTTTTAAGAAGTATAATTAAATTGTATTGTTGATTCCATAATCCAATCGGAAATGATAGTTTATGTTTCTGGAAGACTACATGTTGGCTTTTATATATTCTTTGATAGAGCTATTTAGAAAATTACAATCTTCATATCACTTTAACGTTAAGTAATTAATGTTACATGTAATGCATTCAGGATAAGAAATCAAATATAAAATGTCCAACCTATTGTGATACCTTTGCAAGATGAAAAAAGAATGAAAAGATAAAGATGAGTGGAATTTCCGAACTTGCATGTAGATTACATATGGATACATGAATTCATTTCAATAAGTACGATCAATATTAGTCTCTGGTAAAGGTTTCACATTAAGGGCATTAAACAAAATGTACTAAAATATAACATTAGATTTGCATATTTCACCATTTTTCGTTATTATCATTGAAAATATAAGACACAATAGCTTATTCAAATAATTTATCCAGTTCATACATGCGTCGAACAAAGCTGAAATTGATGCTCTTTGATAAATGTTGTATTGAGACTAAACTGCCAAATGTACTAAATAAGTTAAGATATGACTTTGTAAAAGAAACCAGAAACAACAATAGCAACAATCTCGATATCGCAATAACCCTCTGAATTACAATCTCCATCACATGTGAATTCAATCAAAGCAAGCATTTCAGACTAACAATTCCTAAAGATTGTCTGATTGAAAAGCGTGCAACACCTAAATGTCATTGTGTAAGTCATAGTTGAGAGTTAAAACATTAAACTACACAATTCTTGAAATAAACTTCAAGTCGGGTTTTGACCATGAAAGTGAATAAGCTATTCTGCTCATGAGAAAAATACATTGAAGCAAAATTAGAAACATTCTTTAGTGGACAGAGAGAGATGAGTGAGTAGTCAGGAGAAGAGGATAATAATATATATGGTTGAAGGGGGAAATGGAAGGGTTTAATTTGTTAGTTAAAGCTCTAATTAAATGCAGTGAGTGCATTTATAATTATGATGTAGGATTAGTAAACTATCTTGATTAGGTAGGGTATATAAAAAGGACAACATCAAAAGTTTCTTTTTTTAATCATTAACATTGATTATAACATATATGTATAGTGTTGCATACTTGTATTTATTAATTTACATTTGTATTTAAGATTGATAAATAGGTTGGTAAAGAGAGAGGGTGCTTGAATGTTTTAGTTTTCCAATGATACAACCATGTGTGTTTTAATGAATGAACTTAATGACGAGTTTGACTAATCCATTAAGCAGAGTGAGTGTATAATATCTATATAAGTAATAATTCCAGTGCTTCCTATGATCCTTTACAATTGCATTTTGTAGTATTTCCTTGCAATTTCTCAATTGTTGAAATAATAATTCCAATGCTTCCTATGATCATCTACAATGGAAGGGCTGCATTCATATCTCTCCATCGATAAACCTCAAATACATAGTAATGTAATTATTCTGTAACTTGTTCTTTGATTGCAGGAAACCCTTAAAATCAATGGAGGACGAGATCGCTTCCGATCTGAACCCTCGACTCTCTTCCATTACCGAATCTGTCATCTCTCGTTGCTCACAGTATTAACTCTATTTCTCTCATTATATCTATTAATGCAATAGCTGTTCTTAATTGAGCTTAAAAAATTTATTATCTAGGTATTTTCCTCATCAAAATTTGACGACAACCCTGTCCCAATGGCTGCATTATCTTAAACTAGTATGTTTGCCCTGTTGTGCACGTGCTGCAAAAAAAATGATTTTGAGCAGGAATGAAGAACATTTGACATCATTGAAAAATTAAAATCTGATCCATTCTCGTACGAGCATTAGGAAGTCTACATATATTAATCACAGATTCATAATCTTAATTTGCGTTGAAAATTTGGTTACTTCAACTTCAATAATAACTACTTATGAATCCTTTTTGGCTGATTTATATATTGGAATACCAAAGTGCCATCCTAAGGGGCAGATAAGGGTGTTAACAAATTCTTACTAATTTGCAAGCCAATTAAGTGTACACACTATAGAATTATAACAAATGAAAGGAATATGAAAGCGACAAATAAGTAGACAAGTTAAGAGAGCATGCAACCATTGAGATTTTAAGCGTTGCAACGTTCCAAGTCTAGTTATCTTCTAAAGACCCCGCCTCTAGGCTTTCTCAACCTTCCATTATCTTACTCGTTTCATGGGTACATTTATTCCTATGAGGTTTCATCGCCAATCTTGCTTCATCCCAGAAAGCTATAATTAAACCGATACAAACTCTCTAATAGGTGAGAGAGGTTTCATCGACAAACTTGCTTCATCCCAGGAAGCTATAATCAAACCGATACAAACTCTCTAATAGGCGAGAGATAATGTTGCTCAAGATTTTCGCTCACTAATATATTGGTCCCAAGCTTTCAACCTTCCAAAAAGCGTTTTAAAAAAAATAGAATCTATTTGTTGTGGATTTTTGTGAGGCAATTCGAAATTTTTTACTATCAAGTGGAAGGTCTTTTGTAAGCCGAAAGAGCAAGGTGGCTAAAACTTTGTTGGAAGGTTTTTCATAAAAAGGGTCTTTGGGCTTTACGGACTCACTCGGTGTTTGTGGCACCTTCAAGTAGAAATAATTTTTGAACATTTTGGACCACTTCATCATCGTGGAAATCTCCTATTATGAAAAGTATTTTTCATATAAGAGATCTATTCAAAGATAAGAGTCAAATATCGGATCGATCATGGGACTTCAACTTATCTTTTTCTCGATCCTTGGATTTAAGGAAGATCTCTTTTGGATATTTTTGGAGAGCAATTGACAAATGATATCAGTATTCCTCTTGATGCTAAGCTTTCGTCCTTATTTGAGATGGTGAATGGTTTCTACCTTAATTTACTTCACAATGAGTAAATGACGCATGCATGTTGATTCAGTCGATTAATATTGATGGTCTTATCAACGTCGGTGCTTTATTTTGGAAACCTTCTCATTTAGGCATATTCACCGCAAAATCGGCGAAAGCATCGCTTCAACCACAACCCTTCTTAATATATTCTTGGGCTAATTTTTTTGTTTCACAAATCCATTCCAAAGAACTCGTTTTGTCTATGTCAGGCCATTCTTGGAAAATTGAAAACTCTCGACCTACTTCAAGAGGTATCGATGAAGGAGGACAATGCATTTTATGCAAAGCTCAATCCGAAAGCCATAAGCATATATATATATATATATATATATATATATATATATATATATATATTGAGTGAATTTTCATGTTGGGTGCTTCGAGTATCGTTAGCACGTTGCAAACATTCCAATCTACCATCTAACCCGTATGACATCATAGATTTCATCCAATTGAAGGTCTCATGTAAGAAATCGATCGAAGTGCTTTTTCGTATGGTGATTGCAAATATTGCTTAACATGTTTGGATAGAACAGAATTTAGAACTTTTAGATCTTAATGTAGGTCCAAAGAGATTGTATTTCGGGATGTTATCTTCGATACTTTCATTAAAACAGCTAAGTTCTTTGATGTTGTCTTTTGGTTGTGGACCAATTGCTCGAAATTGGAGTGCACTACCTTCTTTTTTACAAGTTCGATCTTGAGGCTTGTAATAGCCTTGATCTTGTTTTCATGTATTTAATTTTTTTTTTGTAACTTTTTTTTATCTTATATATATATATATATATTTTTATATAAAATTAGGCTTTTTGCCCTCGCCTTTGGTAAAACAAAGATCTCGTAGAGAGAAAAATTGAAAATGATTGTGCAAATAAAAAGTTGAGATAGAAGCTCTCAAAAGGTACTTAAGGGATAGAAAAATTTTATATAGAGTATTTGTCAATTGTAAGCACTTATTTGTATGAAATAAATGAGCCGTATATATATATATATATATATATATATCTATCTTATCTTCCAAATAGTTGCTAGTCAAAATGATCAAAGTTGTCCTCGTAATAGTTATAAAATAAGGGTAAAAGTGAGAAAAACAAGGTTAATTGGTGTTGAAATACCGCTAAAAAACAGAGTCAAAAAAAAATAAAAACAAAGTTTGCTCTCGTCTATAGATACGGAAAATTTAAATGAAAAAGACTTATCCTATAGGAATCTGCCATGTGACATTGGACATAACTGAATCTTTTCATAAACTTTCGTGCCAATATATTACGTGAATAACAACAAAGTTCTCACGAGCTCGACAACAATAATAAAAGGACGACGTCACCACATGATTAAAGCAAGTGGTAGTGGAAGCTCATGGGAAATTGGAAATGGGTTAAGTAACCTATATATATTCTTTATTTAATAATATTTAATTAGAAACAGTGACATATTAGTATAGAGGTAATATGAAATCAGTCTATAATGATGCTCGATATCGCTGATCTCCCAGATCATGACACGTGGCAGATGATGTGTCTCAGGGCTCACGAGAAAGGACCTACAGTGGCTGACCAGACTACACCTATGCTCGTCCAACCGAGCAAACGCTGGCTCACCTCCGAGCCCCCTACATAACCGGCCTCCTCGGCCTCACAGCTCGTCTCCGGGCTACCGCGGAACCAAGATACCTCGGCTCTCCCGCTCGTCCGCGAGCTCTCCAGCCGAGGTCATCTTTCTTGGTCTCATCGATCGACCAACGGGACCGCTCACAGGCGCAACCGCCATCCCGTGAATCTCACCATGCGCGAGATATCCGCCGGCCACATCCCACGTTCCACGCCATCATGATTCTCCATTAACGAGCCTGTCTCGCCATTAATGGGAGATCCCGCTCATTACGCGGGCGTGATGCCGGAAGCGTAACGGCCGGCGTGATTCTCGCGCCTGCCCTGCCTGCTGCCACCGCTATATAAACCCCTTCTTCAGACGGTCCAAGTAAGCCATTTTTACTTTACTTAGTCGTTACTCTGCTCGGATCTCTAGTCTAACTTGACTGCTGAGGGTCCTCGATGGTACAACCATCCGGGACTTCCTTGCAGGTAGCTCGGCAACTACAATCTCAAGCCCATTGAGATCTACACGCCTCAGGAGCGACAACCTCTAGATCCAATTTCAGCCACCCATCGCCGCCATCAGCAGATCAACGGAAGGTGTCACGTCCCGCTTCCCAGAGTACGCTAAGATAGGCACGTGACATAGCCAACCATGCTACCTGTGGATAGGAAATATCCTTCCATAGTCACATTACAGCTGTAGAGATATCGAGAACAACAATAAACTATCTAACACATGTCCATAAGCCAGAATAAAACGAGTCAAGAACACAATAATACGGAAGCAAAAGATCCAATACAAGAATGAACTGGAATGTATGTCCCATAATGCGGGCTCACATCAGGAATGAAAATATCGAAAGTAAAATGAACTAACTACTAACAAGTCCTCACTGCTCAGCCTGCTGACTGAAATACTCCTGCTCGGCCTGTAGCGCAGGTAAAGAATCTGGGTCATACAAAACCCAGACGTCAGTGCGTCATAACATAAAGCAATAATATATAAACAGGGGTAGCAAGACATGCATGTGTGATCATAAATGGTAAAACAGGTATAACAGTGATATAAGTGAGGATAGTGAGTGTAATGTGTAGTGAATAATCTAAACTGGTCTATTGGATTAACTACTCTCAAGTCTTTGAAATCAATTTGATGAATCATCGATGTAACTCAATAGTATCCCGTGCGTGCCCGGGATCACGGTGAAGGTTCTCGGGCTGAATCCGAGACGTGCCGCTAGGCAGTAAAAGGATAGTATGTAACGATGAGTGATGTCAGCAGCATCACCCCGGGGCTGGTCTAGCCCGTAAGACCGATCAGTAAAGGTATCGAACTGTCGAGTTACAAGTCAGGTTTCATCATTGATTTTCCCATACCCCAAAGTTATATGTTCAAGTCAGGTATTAATAAATCTGGAACCAATGCCAACACAGGATCAAGCAGGTACAGGTTTGTTTGGATCGACAACAGGAAATGTCCGTAGGGACAACAAGTTAAGTTTGTTGGCATTAGTAACGAGATCGGGTAACAGGTAAAGCCATGGTATATCAGGTCAAGTCAGGTAGTATATAGGTATCATGTCATGTCAAGAAGTGTACGCCATCATGTCGTGTTAAGTAATGGTATAACAAATCATGTCAGGAGTGTACAAATGTCACGTGGGTGCTCATAATCAAACTATAGTAAGCATGGGTATACCAAAACAAGTATGGGATACTAATGGAACAATAAAATGGAACATTGTGGTGTGTATGCAAATAGGTACAGATTAAAACATATGGATGCACGGTTATCGATTTGAGTTAGGGTTATGGTTCCAACACTAAGTAAAATACACTTAATCACATATAGAATGTTAAAATCTCGTTATTATGCATTAAATGATCTAGGGATGCAATTGTATATAAAACAGGCTAAATGGATGCAACTAGGTATCCGAAAGTTATAAACTATTTAAAATGGTACTGTGGGCTATGCAAGTAATCATTATGTGATTTAAATATGGACGTGGATACCACGTATTGTAAACTAAAATGCAACATGATATGTTTCAAGTTCTAGGTCTAAAATGATATATGGAACATCGATAGGTTTAAAATGGAACATGCGGCATTAGATTTAATCTACAGGTTTGGTATGCAGTTAAATAAGTATAATATGATATAAATAGCATGTAGCAAGTTTTACTTGCCTAAACGGATCAAGAAACGGTATACGGAACGTCACACGTCGGCGGGAAAAGTCACGACGTGCGCATGATGCACGAAACGGATCCAAACAACGTACAAGGTGATCACTCGGGTCAGGTATGTTCGCTGGGTCGTCAGGATTGTTAGTTATGTATATGCCCTAGAGGCCATTGTTGTACATATGATGTATATTATAATGGATGCTTGGATATATATAGAGATGACTTTCTTGCTCGTCATGATAGTATGCTATTTGGTTTCACTTTATCTTAACATGTTGACTTGTATTGGTTTGCTGTTTTACTCTCACATATTGATAAAGCCTTTAGGATCTGTACTCGACTACTGGGACTATGATGAGATCATACTAGTGGGGCCGCGGTAGTCGATGAGTACATCCTATAACTGTTCCTAGTCGAGAGTATATCGAGACAGGGCATCGATACACCAGAGTAGACTAGCGTATACGCATTTTGACCCATATGATGGGCGATGGATGATCCCATATCCATCGGTGTTAGACATCAGAGATGGTGTACGGGTGCTCAGTGGAGACTGGGTACACTGGACGGACTCGCCGAGAACTCCCAGATGGTGATATACCACACGTCAGATGGCAGTTCTCCGGTGACACTTGTACAGGGTAGTCTGTAGACCCGAGATCGTCATAGAGTCTTGTATGATTCCCACTGTGCTTTGATTTCTACCTTACCACGTCCAAGAGGGCGTGCAAAATGGTGGCTTTTGGGTACAGTCCCGAATCACATGGAGGCAATGAGCGATAGGAGGGGATTCGTCTCTCCCGGTATAGGGAGTTGATGTTGTGCTGTGTTCGATTGGCTATAACTGGAAGTCCCTGGCCAGGGCTGATATAGAGATTTACTGGTAAGTGTTACCAGTAGTTTCTCGACCCGTTATGAGCCACACATCGACACGACTTATCGGTTACTGGGGTCTGACGTATACCACCCATAGACTTGATATGCGACATATCAGACGAACAGATCGGACTGTACGGGAGTGTTACTGATCGGATTCACAGGAGAACGCACAGGCTAGCTTGTTGATCTTCTGATCGCTCAATACCTGGGTGGCTGTTACGTTTAGCTGACCGCTTGCAGCTTGTGGGTGTTTGATATGATCATCACCTGCTACCGGCGTATTGACGATTCTTTAGAGTCCTACACAGAGGTTTCTTGGCTCAGGTGAAACGGAGTAGAGGCACATATGTGATATGTGCAGGACCGAGAATAATGCGATATGGGATAGCGTATTATATTCTCGCGATATTTAGATATGAACCGGGACATCGGATCAAGTGTTGATTCTGTGAATCGGTACATGATATATTAGTCGGTAATATTCGATATAGCCGGATCATCGATTCAAGTGTTGATTCGATGATTTAATGTATAATAATATATATGATATATTGTATTACATTATCTAATATTGGCTCGCTTTATTATTTCATTTTCTCACTGGATGATACATTGATATATATGCGATATATGTTAATTGTATTATTTTCTTTTGTTGCAAATATATAATATATATGTGATATATATTATTGTGACATGATATGATTAATTGTTAAACATGTTTAAGGATGATTAATTGAGGTTAGGGTTTGATTAGGGTTAGTTGCTTCATGCACCTTCTAGAAGCATTTTATTTTGTCATGGTTTAGATATTTATGGATGACACATTTCTAAACCTAACCAAACCCTAACTCTAGTTATTTCTCTACAAAATCTTGACCACTCATCCTTGACCATGGTTTACAATTCAATCATATGGTTTATATTCTATTCATCACAAAAGGATTAATATGATTATTGTTTTTCCATTATCATCTTCTTCTCTCTTGAAAAGCTTGCTTGAAAATCCTTAAGTGATGAATAAATATGAGAAAATGATATAAAAAGAAAGCAAAATTACTACTCTCTCATCCTCATCTCATCTAGCCCATGAGATTAGTGTGTTCATCTCTTTAGAGTGAGAAAGCTTGAGTCGTAGCAACTTCAAGGTAGATCATCGGAGATTTGGAATACTTCGAGCTAGCATGGATCGTTCAAGTCGTGGAGCCTCTCATGAGTCCGGGAGATCGTGGATCGCGGCAAAGGGACTTCTACTCGGAGCTTGTGAAGTGAAGGAGCGGACTACAAAGGTTGTAATCCCTCACACTTAGATAAAAGTTATCTTCTTGCATGTTAAACCCTAATAATCTAGCAAAGATCCCGGCTTTGGGTTGTTCGGCACGTCTAAAATTTAATCCGGGCATGTTTGATGCCTTATGAACCTTCACAAGAGTGCCTAGGAACCCTACAGTGGTATCAGAGCCTAGCTAGAGCATTAGGCGATGTGTTTACGAAGTTAAAACTCCGATCGAACCCGAAACAACGCAAAAAGACCCCTCTCTGGAAATTTTTTAAATTTTGGGATTTTTCTGAATTAAAAATATGTAAAAAAATCAGCAGGGATTTCTAAGAATTACCATAAAACCCGAGCCCCCAATTCGATCAAACGGCGGCGGAACCGCGGCGCAAGCATGCCTTGCGCGGCTGTTCCGCGGCGGATTGATAGGATTGTGACACGTGGCTTTTCTAGTAATGTCCGTAGGTACTTGTTGAGGCTTTTGGATATTTTTAACAGTGATTCCAGTATTGTTTAATTCTGGGGTTTATTTTGTAATAGTAGATTCGATCGGAATATTTAAGTTCGTATTTCTTTCCGGATATTTAGAAATTGTTAAACTAGTTGAACGGATATCATTAACCGACTTTTTCCCGGCACGTAAAACTTTCAAGCGTTGAATTTTTATCGGGTTTAAATTTTTCGGAAAATTGTACAAGTTAAGCGGTGGACCCTCTAGAAGACAACAAACCTTAACTCGATTATGTGACCGTCTTGAACTGCCTTTTGAACCTTCGGGTTTGGAGCAGTACGGCGTGCCACATGTGAGGCGTTGGCTTGACCCTTCTACGGCTGGATCACCGGTACTGTGACATATTCTGGAATTATTTGAACTCCGCTCAAGAGTTGAGCACTTTGGGAAATTTTGGGTGTTTGATTATCTGTTCGGAAAGTTTAATACTGTCTATTTATCTGGAATGTGATACAATATGTGGAATTCATAGAGTTAGGTATGAAATGCGGAGTATGTGATATTTCGGATTTACGATGTCTAAAGTGATTGTGGATTCCAAATATTGTAGTTTTACACTTTCTTTTCTTTGACCGTAAGTGTAATATGTGATATCGCCGGTTTCGTTGCTTTATGTCAACGACAATTGGGATGCGCATATTTACTTACGTTGATGATATGAGATATTATGTGTTGCTGTGATATGTTATATTGGATCGTCGCGATCAGAATAGCCGGGGGTTTTATGTGAGATGAGGGTTTTTATTTTCATTCATGTAAAATTCAATTGTAATGTAGTATTCTTTTATTTGGGGCACTTCCAGGTTGCGGTTGCTGTCACCAGTATATATTATTTACTTTTCCGCATTAGGTAGACCCAAGGAGGGGAGCACAAGTAACCGGGTTCTAGGGTCCAGTGGGAGGCCATCTCGAGGAGTCGAGATCGGGTCTCCTAACCCTAGAATTGGCAGAGTTACTTGCCGCTCTCGTAGGGGTCTTGGGATGTGGGTTTGGCTATTCGTCGCGACCGTGGAATCCGTGTTTTATACATGCTCGTATTGAAAACACGGACGTCCTAGTATATCCAATATTTCATATATGTACTTCTGCTGCAATGTTCTGTGATGAGATCATATTACTGCCTGAGACGAATGCTTATACTATATATATATGCTGATATATAAATATTACTGCTTTCGTTTCTTCTGTGATGCTTAGGAAGCATAAGCTGATGGGATTTTTATTAATGAGATTAATAAAAGAAAAGAAACCTAAAGATGTTGTAGAATCAAAATCTTTATAAAAAGGGTAGCTACAGTTTTGCTTTGCACAGTGATATATATGATATATCCTGCACCTTATTCGATGAGGAAAGGACCGAGATCCCTTCACCGGGAGTGACTCCTTTAGCGAAACTGGCAGATGCTACAAAACGCGGTTTGTTTTTTGATTGCTTTTAGAGTTTTGCTTTGCACAGCGATATATATGATATATCCTGCACCTTATTCGATGAGGAAAGGGCCGACGATCCCTTCACCGGGAGTGACCCCTTTAGCGAAACTAAGAAAAGCCTCAAAACACTCCTTTTTCAAAAACACTCGATTCTACAACGATATCAAGTTCATTACGCTCAGGGTTTTCTGAAAAACCTGCGTAGCCCTCCGTCATTTCAGATAAAGACTATTTAGTATTCGTGCTGCGTTTGTTGGCCTTTGTCAAGGCGTAGTGTGCGGTAGCTAACTGGTACTTATCTGCTTAAACATATGATGTGATTGGATTAGGGTATTCGTACGACCTTGTTGGCCTTTGTCAAGGGTCGTGCGGGTGGGTTTGATTTCAATCAAGAAATGACGGGTTGAACTTGACTAGCTTCCTATGGTTTGTTGGCCTTTGTCAAGGTCATAGGGGTTAGGGGCAAAAGCATTATCGGGAATTTCAAGTGTTGAAATTTGCAATGAGATTGCATACCTCCTATGAGATAGTTGGATCCCGATACCCACTGCGAGTAAGAGTTGCTCCTGGGAGAGTTTTACACAGGACAATTAGTCATTCAAGTAGGTGTCTAGAAAAGTGTTAACGAGGTTACGCCTCTGGGAAAACGAGGTTTACTTTAATTAGGTCCGTGCGAAAGCACGGGGAACCTCCCTCAAAGTACCGACACTGATCTGGCTGAAAGATTGACGAAATTGTAGGGTGTAATTAATCCCGGCTAATCTTACCTTTTAGGGTTTTAAGGTAGATTTGATAAAAACAGTGGGAGACATCCTGATTAGATAAGATAATAACCAATCTAATCTTGCAAGAGCATACGCTAAAAGTGTTTTCTTCTCTCTCTCCAGGTAGCGACCATGTCAGGCCATAATCAAGATAATAATATTGATGTATTGACTGAACCCGATTATTGTACTGAGCTAGGGAACGTTGGACCCGTTCTTTCTTATAAGAGTTATAAGACTGAACAGGAAACAGGAGAATATCTGGATTCTCACGCCGCCCAAAAGAACATGCATGTTGATGCATCTTCTTCGGGTGTGTTTGTTATTGAGAACTGTTTCTCAGTTCACCCTACATCCTGGGTATTAGATACCGGATCAGGATCCCACATATGCAAACAGTTGCATGGGCTACGTAAAGGTAGAGAACTGGGAAAAGATGATCATTCCGTTCTAGTAGGGAACGGTGCAAATGTTGCAGCCAAAGCAGTTGGCGAATATCACCTTGTATTGCCGAGTCGTAATACACTGATTCTAAATGAATGCTATTATATACCGAACATAATGTGCAACATTATATCAGTCTCTTTATTAAGTAAAGAAGGTATAATTTTGTAGTAAAGGATAATGTTATGAACATATTCCTAGATCAAAAGTTGATTGCATCAGGCTCGTTACATAATGGCATATTCATTCTAAATCAGAATACAGTCCTGAATATACAAAACACACACAAGAGGAAAAGTTCAGATGCGAACGAATCCTATTTGTGGCATTGTAGACTTGGTCATATCAATGCGACACGACTAGCTAAGTTACATAAAGATGGTTATTTGAATCCGTTCGAATTATCATCTTATGATACTTGCCATTCATGTCTCAAAGGAAAAATGACCAAAGCTCCGTTTAGTGGACACGGAGAAAGAGTTACCGAACTCTTAGGACTGGTACATAGTGATGTATGCGGTCCCATGTCTACGCATGCCAGGAACGGTTCTTCCTACTTCATTACATTCACTGACAATCTCTCAAGATTCGGATATGTGTTCCTGATGAAACACAAGTCTGAAGCTTTTGAGAAATTCAGGGAATATAAGCACGAAGTAGAGAACCAAACGGGCAAAAGTATTAAGATTCTTCGATCTGATCGAGGAGGTGAATACTTAAGCAGTGAGTTCCTAGATTATCTAAAAGAGAATGGGATTCTCTCTCAGCTTACTCCCCCTTATACACCACAGCACAACGGTGTATCTGAGCGGAGGAATCACACCCTATTAGATATGGTGCGCTCAATGATGAGTACAGCTGAGTTACCTATTTCCTTCTGGGGGCACGCACTGGAGACAGCAGCATACTTGTTGAATCAAGTTCCAACTAAATCTGTACCTACCATACCATATGAGATATGGAGCGGAAAGAGACCATGTCTTAAACGAGTTAAGATATGGGGTTGTCTGGCCTATGTCAAAAGGCAAAATCCAGACAAACTCGAGGCACGGTCAGTTCTATGCAAGTTTGTGGGATATCCCAAACATTCACATGGATATCTTTTCTACCATCGCGAGGAACAAAAGGTGTTTGTTTCTCGACATGCCACCTTTTTAGAAAAGGAATTTCTTGCAAGAGAAATTAGTGGCGAAGAGGTAGAACTGGAAGAAATTCCAGCTACACAAACTCAAACTCAAACTGAAACTGAAGATTTGGTAGAACCGGAGGATTCAATAGAGCCCAATGAACCCCAGCCTCTCCGCCGATCTAGTAGGGTTTCTCGTCCACCTGAGAGATACTACTGTTTTCTCATTGATGGTGGAAGCGAGGATTGCCACATGGATGATGATGACCCGACTAGTTTCGAGCAGGCCATCACGAGTAGTGACTGTGAAATGGCTAGATGCAATGCGATCTGAGATGGAATCCATGTACACCAATAAAGTATGGATTTTGGAAAATGCTCCTGAAGGGGTAAAACCCATTGGGAGCAAGTGGATTTTTAAAAAGAAATTTGGTGTAGATGGAAAAGTTGAGACTTTCAAAGCTAGACTTGTAGCAAAAGGTTTTCGTCAACGACCAGGTGTGGATTATGACGAAACCTTTTCTCCAGTGGCTATGCTTAAGTCCATCCAGATCTTGCTTGCCATTGCTGCATATCATGACTACGAAATCTGGCAAATGGATGTTAAGACCGCCTTTCTAACGGTGATTTAGAAGAGTGCGTGTACATGACTCAGCCAGAGGGCTTCGTAGATAGTGGGAGCAGCGGAAAGGTGTGCAAGCTGCTTAAATCCATTTATGGGTTAAAGCAAGCATCGCGGAGTTGGAACATCTGTTTTGATGTTGTAGTCAAAGAGTTTGACTTCATCAAAAATATAGATGAACCTTGTATCTATAAGAAGGTAGCAGAGGGTAAGGTAGTCTTCCTCGTATTGTACGTGGATGACATACTCTTGATAGGAAATGATATTCCTATGCTGCAATCAGTCAAGCTCTTCTTATCACAAAGATTCTCAATGAAAGATCTAGGCGATGCCTCCTGCATATTGGGAATCATGATCTATAGAGATAGATCTAAACGGATACTGGGATTGTCCCAATCCAGGTACATTGACACCATACTAAAGAGGTTTAGTATGGAAGAATCCAAGCGTGGGAACCAACCCACGATCTCTGGACTCACTCTCTCCAAAGAGATGTCTCCCAAGACTGATTTGGAGAGAGCTCGCATGCAAGGGATACCCTATGCTTCGGCAGTAGGCTCTATCATGTATGCGATGCTATATACCAGACCCGATGTAGCATACTCACTAAGTGTAGTGAGTCGGTATCAAGCAGATCCTGGAGAGAGTCACTGGACAGCTGTAAAGAACATTCTCAAGTACTTACGAAGGACTAAGGAGATGTTCTTGGTGTATGGTAACGGAGAACTCCAGGTGGAGTCCTTTACCGATTCCAGCTTCCAAAGTGATAAGGACGACTCTAAGTCGCATTCGGATTTTGTCTTTACCCTCAATGGAGGGGCGGTATGTTGGAAGAGTTCCAAACAGGATACCGTTGCAGACTCAACGATGGAGGCTGAATACATCGCTGCCAACGATGCTGCCAAAAAGGCTGTCTGGATCAAGAAGTTCATTAGTGAACTTGGTGTGGTTCCATCCATTGAGCATCCAATACCTCTGTATTGCGATAACAATGGAGCTGTGGCGTTAGCCAAGGAACCCAGGTCCCATCAGAAATCCAGACATATTCTGAGGCGGTATCACTTGATCAGGGAGATAGTTGATCGCCGGGAGATCGAGGTCAGGAGAGTAGATACGAAGGACAACACTGCGGATCCATTCATGAAGGCTATTCCTCAGATACAGTTTGAGAGATTATTCGGGATGCTAGGAATGCGATACTACAATAGCTGGCCTTAGTGCAAGTGGGAGATTGTTAGTTATGTATATGCCCTAGAGGCCATTGTTGTACATATGATGTATATTATAATGGATGCTTGGATATATATAGAGATGACTTTCTTGCTCGTCATGATAGTATGCTATTTGGTTTCACTTTATCTTAACATGTTGACTTGTATTGGTTTACTGTTTTACTCTCACATGTTGATAAAGCCCTTAGGATCTGTACTCGACTACTGGGACTATGATGAGATCATACTAGTGGGGCCGCGGTAGTCGATGAGTACATCCTATAACTGTTTCTAGTCGAGGGTATATCGAGACAGGGCATCGATACACCAGAGTAGACTAGCGTATACGCATCTTGACCCATATGATGGGCGATGGATGATCCCATATCCATCGGTGTTAGACATCAGAGATGGTGTACGGGTGCTCAGTGGAGACTGGGTACACTGGACGGACTCGCCGAGAACTCCCAGATGGTGATAAACCACACGTCAGATGGCAGTTCTCCGGTGACACTGGTACAGGGTAGTCTGTAGACCCGAGATCGTCATAGAGTCTTGTGTGATTCCCACTGTGCTTTGATTTCCACCTTACCACGTCCAAGAGGGCGTGCAAAACGGTGGCTTTTGGGTACAGTCCCGAATCACATGGAGGCAATGAGCGATAGGAGGGGATTCGTCTCTCCAGGTATAGGGAGTTGATGTTGTGCTGTGTTCGATTGGCTATAACTGGAAGTCCCTGGCCAGGGCTGATATAGAGATTTACTAGTAAGTGTTACCAGTAGTTTCTCGATCCGTTATGAGCCACACATCGACACGACTTATCGGTTACTGGGGTTTGACGTATACCACCCCTAGACTTGATATGCGACATATCAGACGAACAGACCGGACTGTACGAGAGTGTTACTGATCGGATTCACAGGAGAACGCACAGGCTAGCTTGTTGATCTTCTGATCGCTCAATACCTGGGTGGCTGTTACGTTTAGCTGACCGCTTGCAGCTTGTGGGTGTTTGATATGATCATCACCTGCTACCGGCGTATTGACGATTCTTTAGAGTCCTACACAGAGATTTCTTGGCTCAGGCGAAACGGAGTAGAGGCACATATGTGATATGTGCAGGACCGAGAATAATGCGATATGGGATAGCGTATTATATTCTCGCGATATTTAGATATGAACCGGGACATCGGATCAAGTGTTGATTCGGTGAATCGGTACATGATATATTAGTCGTAATATTCGATATAGCCGGATCATCGATTCAAGTGTTGATTCGATGATTTAATGTATAATAATATATATGATATATTGTATTACATTATCTAATATTGGCTCGCTTTATTATTTCATTTTCTCACTGGATGATACATTGATATATATGCGATATATGTTAATTGTATTATTTTCTTTTGTTGCAAATATATAATATATATGTGATATATATTATTGTGACATGATATGATTAATTGTTAAACATGTTTAAGGATGATTAATTGAGGTTAGGGTTTGATTAGGGTTAGTTGCTTCATGCACCTTCTAGAAGCATTTTATTTTGTCATGGTTTAGATATTTATGGATGACACATTTCTAAACCTAACCAAACTCTAACTCTAGTTATTTCTCTACAAAATCTTGACCACTCATCCTTGACCATGGTTTACAATTCAATCATATGGTTTATATTCTATTCATCACAAAAGGATTAATATGATTATTGTTTTTCCATTATCATCTTCTTCTCTCTTGAAAAGCTTGCTTGAAAATCCTTAAGTGATGAATAAATATGAGAAAATGATATAAAAAGAAAGCAAAATTACTACTCTCTCATTCTCATCTCATCTAGCCCATGAGATTAGTGTGTTCATCTCTTTAGAGTGAGAAAGCTTGAGTCGTAGCAAATTCAAGGTAGATCATCGGAGATTTGGAATACTTCGAGCTAGCATGGATCGTTCAAGTCGTGGAGCCTCTCATGAGTCCGGGAGATCGTGGATCGCGGCAAAGGGACTTCTCCTCGGAGCTTGTGAAGTGAAGGAGCGGACTACAAAGGTTGTAATCCCTCACACTTAGATAAAAGTTATCTTCTTGCATGTTAAACCCTAATAATCTAGCAAAGATCCCGGCTTTGGGTTGCTCGGCACGTCTAAAATTTAATCCGGGCATGTTTGATGCCTTATGAACCTTCACAAGAGTGCCTAGGAACCCTACAAGGATCGTCGACGTCGTCGCGGCTCCGGTGATTGTGGATAGGTGCTCTGGGATTCCAGGGAAGTTGGCAAGGGGCGATGACGACGAGGGTTTGCCGGCGAAGGGTAGTGGCTGCGGTTCTTGGTGCAGTGAATGGTGCACGGGTTCTTGGGTTTGTAGGGTTAGAGAAGGAGAGAGGGGGAGGAGATAGGGAAAATGGTGACTAAGGAGAGGCCGACGAGGTTGTCGGCGGCGATGGGAAGTGAAGGTGGTGGAGATGGTTGCGTGGGTGTTCGGGTTCGTCGGGGAGAGAAGAGATGAAGACGGAGGCAATGAGGGTGAGGAGCGACGAGGTCGGGAATGGCATCGTCGAGGGTCTTGGACGACGGCAAAGTGGAGGCGGTGGCTAGGGTTTTGGGTTTTGGGTTCTGGGTTCGTTGTTTAGAAAAAAAAGAAAGAAAGAAGAAGGGAAAATATATAGAGAGGGAGAGAGAAAGAATATACGAGAGAGAGATTCTGAGAGAGGGAGAGAGAGAGAAAAGAGAGAGAGAAGATCGAGAGGACAGAGAGAGATCGAGAGGAGAGATAAATTTGGATTTTTGTGGGGGTAAGAGAGAAAAAAGTAGCGGTGAGGAGAGAGAGAAATGAAGTGGGGCCAGGTAAGAGAAAAAGAAAGGCTGGGGATTGGTTAAATTTCTATTTAAAAGATTTATATTTTTAAACTAAAGGATTTGTTCTGTTACGAGATTTGTTAAAAGGAAAATTGAAAATAAAATTTAATAAATTTGAATTTAGGCGGATACAAAAATACTTCAAAATGCGCCCGGGTCGGGTCTAAAAATTTAGATTTAAAATACGAAAATTATATGCAGCTTCCAAATTTTAAAATGAACGCTTAGGTAACGAAAATGCGTACCCCAAGAGCGGACGCATGTACGTGCGCGTAGCTATCCAAACACGTCCGTTTCACTGAACGGGACGAGAACACGATGCGCGGATGCTATCACGGGGTTAGGGGTATCATGCAGGCTATGAAATGCAATTTTAATTTATTTTACGTGATCTAAAAATGTTATATGTAAAATGCGCGATACTAGGTAAAATGTCAATATGCAGTATACATGAGATGCACATGTTTATTTAACAGGCCTGGGTAGTCTACGAATATGAATCAACCAGTCCAAGCAAGCGGGTCGGGTCGAACGCAATGTAAAAATAAACTACCTTTCGCATCCAAACATGATAAATCAATAAAATACCGTATATATAAATACGGGAACTGGAATTGGTATAACTGAAATCGGTTGTTACAGAAGGTAACATCTTGGCGTGATCCAGGTCGCGTCAGTCTAGTTTTCTCTTCACCCATTGCCTAGTAGGAAACTAACATGAAAGTGTTTGGGTGCAAACAAAATGACCATAGAAAATTATGAAAAAATTATTAGTTTCAGAAAATCATGACAAATATTATTGTGTCATAACAATATCAAGAGTTTATTAAATCTATTTTTGTCATGAAATAATATAATAAATTTAAGCTCACATTTTGAGTTTGAATATATTTTAAAATAATTTGAAACAAAATAATATATGAAAACATATTTTTCTATAGAAAAATATAATGAAAGTATATATGTGTTGATCAAGCCTTTGAGTATTTTAGTCCCCTTACAATTTAATTCCGAAAGAAAAATAAATAAATAAAATACAAAACAAAAAGATAGAAGTTGTAAACACCCTTGTCTTGATCATATGTTGATGAAGTCCTAATTTGTTCCGTACTTTAATGGATTTGAAAATGAATCTCTTTACCTCCGACTTCCATAAAATGTTTCATAATATATTAAACTTACAAAAACATGGTTAGAACTAATATGGAACAATAGTTTGGAAATAATCAAAAGTAAACCAAGATAAGTCCAACAACATACTCCCATATAATTCCTCCAAGGGAGAAGGGGTACTGAGATAGAGGAAGGGGGTAAATGTGCCAATTTTGAATGGCTTATTAGTAAAAAACAAAGATATTGATGAGCTTGGCGGTAATTTCTTATGTAGCCAAGCAAGAAATAGAAGACTTTGCGAGACCGCTAAAGTATGGGATTGTGTTTCCATTTGGTTTTTGTCTTTTTGTAATGCTCCTTTTTCCAACCCGAAGTTGAGAAGAGACATTGTTGTTATAAAATACTTTATAGGGAAGGAGCTAAACTATCATATAATATTGTGGTATGGATTAAATGATGGCTCATTGACTAGTCATAGACGATCACCTTAAGATAGTCAATCCTTTGAAAGAAGAGATAGTCAATCATGTGTATCAAGAGTGGTAGGTTAGAAAGGGAGGCCAAGGTAAGAGAAGGGGAATGTCAACTGATACAATGTAATTGATTAGTAGTTCCCCCAAGACGAATGGGCTAATGCAGAAAATTATGACTTGTAAAAAGTTGCTAAGGAGGATGCAAAGGAGCCCAAATAGATAATGGTTGAATTTGATTATAATAATGGAGCTGGCTTATTAGAGAACAAAAGGGATGAGGATTGTAGTGTAGTGTAAGCTCACAAGTCAGAAGGCTATAAAGGGAGGCCTGGTCAATAGCCATGAGATGAGCAAAGAAGAGAGCTTTAAGGATCTTGCAGAAGCACTTTACCACTAAGATGAATGTAGGGTGATGGAAGAGCTCCTTGTTTTAAGTCCTGATTAGTATTGACTTTGACTTGTGGTTATCATATTACATTTGAATATTGTGGTGGCTTTGATGGAGGAAAAAGAGAAAAATGAACCTAAAGCATCCATTTTCAACTAAGCATGTTTAATTTCTTTCTAAAATCAAAATTAAATAAAAGCGCCTACATAAAAGTGGTGACATCTAGTATGAACCTTTTAGTCGGCACAAAAGATAAGGGGATGAAAAGGGAAGGAGACCGCATGAAGGTGAATGTCTGTGATCAGCGGCACTTGAGGAGATCGCATGAAGGTGAATGTATGTGATCATGCACTTGAGGAGATCGAATGCATAATGAGCTGGGCAAGTAGGAGGTGATGTTAGAACCAACGAGTTAGGGCTTTTGAAGTTTAAAAGTTTGACCATAAGGTCCTGAAATTCGAGACTTTCGATAAGCGCAAGCACTTACCGTTAATTATACTATATTGTCTCAGGTCTTAATCTAAACGGAATACCATGTTAGGTTGTTTTAAATCACACCACTTAAAGAAAAGATCACATTACATATACAAGTACTTGCAAAAGAAAAACAACATAAAATAGTCATCAAAAGAAGATGGAGTCATATCCTCCATGCTCCAAATAATGAAGATGTTGAGGTGTTGTAGCAACATTCGACTTATGTATCTAACCACCAATAAATAGTATTTAAATGGAGAATAATGAAGAAAAGAGACCCTAGGAGGCTTTTTCGTTAGGCGGCATCAAAAATCTATATCGTTCATGATTTTTTCCGGCGATCGGCAGTCATCACCACTTTTATCATGTAAGATGTCGATACACCAAATTTCATGTGATTCGATCACTTTTTCTCCGTTGAATTAGCAATGTAAAGTTCTATTGTTGGTAAACCATTAATTTTGCATCCACCAAATTAACGGTGAAAAAGTGATGGAATAACATGAAATTTGGTGTATTCACCTCTTACATGATAAAGATAATGATGATGGGTGCCGATTGTCGGAAAAAATCGTGGAGGGTGTATTTTTTCGATGCCACGGGAGAGAATTCCCTCCTATGGCACCTTTCCTCTATTATCCCCATTTAAATAAAGGCTAAAATGTAAAAGAAGTGGTTTTTCATTAAGAATGTAGCAGAATTTGATCTAAATGTCTATGGGGCAACTTGTCATCATTTAGGTGCATGGTTCACTCTCTAGTTTCCACAGGGTAACAAGATGTTTATTGGGGTGCATCATCCTAGTTATCTCAGGACATTCTACGCAAAATCAAGAATTAACATTTAGCATGTGATAGAATATAAAGTTATATCTCTCAATTGTCACAATGACTTCGAAGTTATGGTGTAGAGGAAAAGATTTGAAGTTGGTTTTCGAGCAACCCATGTTCAAATGCCACCGGCCTGCATTTAAATAGTTGATTAAGGAAATACTAGAAGCCCAGGGTCGGTCCCGAAAAAGGTGCTTAAGCTGCTTGGTTGAATTAAATATAGAATAATTTTTTTCATTATCACCTCAACAACGGAGTTATAAGGAGTGGTGGGGACTTTTAAGTGCACTTAGAATTCTCTAATGACCAGAAAATAATAAAAATGCATATGCGACCTTCTTAGTTTTATGCCATCATGAGTTGGATAAATTGTTCCTTTGATTTGCACTTTGCATGACATTTTCTGTATGGATTCCAAAATACGTATTTAGCAAGTTATTCAGTTTTGGCAGATCTCTAACCTCTTAACATAATTGCATAATTTGACAGTCAATTTATAATAATAATAATAATAATAATAATAATAATAATAATAATAATAATAATGTCTGGTTCATGCAATTTCAGGATTCTTTCTCTCTCAATCGAAGAGCTTCAACATTCTTTCAGGACTACACTTCCTGGCCATATTAGGCAACATTCTACATTTGCGAGGAATCTAGTCGAGTACTGCTCATTTAAGGCTCTTCATATCACAAGTAAATCTCCGAATTATCTTGCTGACAAGGAGTTTTGCCTTTTAACATATGATATGATGCTTGCTTGGGAAGCCCCAGACACAGAGAGTGAATCTTTGTTAAAAGTGAGACATCTGCATTTTTTTTTATTGGATACTTACAAGCAGCTCACTCGTCAGTGTCTTTTTATCATCAGTTTGTAATGTATTTTCTATACAGCTATACTTTGGTAATATTTTATGAGCAAGGTGGCCTTGCACAATTCTCTATGCAACTGGGGAAAACAAGACTGGGCTCCCCATGAGTGGGTGGAGTCTGCTTGCTTTGTCTCTGTTGTGTAGGGAATTGCGTCGAGAAGGTTGCGCATGAACCATTTCGCCATATTTTTTTGCTTATTCTGTTGAACCGAGTTTTAAAATCTCGTTAGCTGTATTAGACAGTGACTTTTGGGATCAAAATTGGCCATAAAAAAATCCGACTAAAACCACTAACCTATAATTAGCCTACTAATCTAAACTATCACTAAAACCACTATCCATCCATAAATAAATTTAAGCCCTATTAATCTCAACTATTATAGGTGGAACTAGAGAGGGGCATGTGGCATTTTATCCCTTTTTTAAGGAAGTATTTTTGAAAGAATAAAATTTCAAATATTCTAAATTCTAAAATTGTCCGCATCATCCACACACTCTCTCTCTCTCTCTCTCTCTCACACACACACACACACACTATAGAAGGTAAGCATGAGCTTTGGATTTTGAAACAGATAACTACACATACCTCTCTGTTAAAGGCAACAAAATCAAGATGATTACTATGAATAATTATGTTCCCTTGTCAAGAATATCTTTTACCTTCAATGGTTGGTCAAATATTTAATAATATGTTTCCCTTTTTAAGGTTATTTTGTTTCCTCTTTTATGCAACCCTAATAGTAGAAATATGGCATCCTATTATTAATAAAGGTCATCAAATTCTGCTCTTTTACACCCTCCAATATTATTAATTTATACATTTCCCTTTGATAATTCCTTTCTCTTTGATCTTTAACATGCACCACATGTGCTTGAAAGCATACTCAAATAGTAAACTCAATATCCCAGTATCGGTATCGGAACTTTGATGATCATTTTCAGGATTGGTATCGGCCATCTTAGATTGGGATCGGTTGAGATTTCAAACCATGCGTTGAACATTCCTGACAATTGTCAATTTTTTCGACTCATTGTTGTGTATGTTCATTATTTTTGCTATGAATGTTTAACATGATAAAACTCTTTTGTCGGACTATAATTTAGCAACCATGGGCTGTAATAGGAAACTGCTAGCTGCAAACATCCCGAGGTTGAGGAGGATGATGGATCATTATATTACATAAGTTCCACAAGCATGGCTATTCAGGTTGGAGGCTTTATTGCTTTTTGATCTTGCTATATATTTATCATGAAATATTTGTTTCTCCTATCTGATTAGGTTGATAATAAGAAAACTGTTGGATTAGAAGCTTTTACTCGAATAACTCCTGCATGTCCTCCTATTGCTGATCCAATCACTGTCCACAACCTGTTTGATGCACTTACCTCCTCTTCAGGTGGCCGCCTCCATTATCTTATTTACGACAAGTACCTCAAAAGCCTAAACAAGTATGCACTCTGATTACTGAAAATAAAGCATATAACAGTTTGTACATCTCGTTTTGTAGATCTATCCAACATAAAACTCATATTTAGGAAACAATAAAGGATTTTATAGTTGAAATATGATATGCAAGATACATGTTTTGCTTCACATAATATTTCTTATTATTTCCATGAGTGAGTAGAGATTACGGATTGAGGCTTTATGCTTCCATTACTTCACCACCATTCATCTATATTGAACAATAAACATGTTATCGTATTAAAAAAATCATCATAAAATAAATCCAACTATTTAGATATATGAAGTAACCTCTTATTTGATAGTTTCTCCGGGGAACCAGCAATATGGGAATTTTAACTAGTCCATGAAATGCAATAATGGTATCTTGATTTGCTCAGGCAAGACCAAACTTTTCCTACTTGAAATCAGTAATGCAGAAGCCACAAAAGATTTGTTTAAACTTTTCAGCAAGAAAACATAATAGTCCTCCTATTGATTCCACCTGTATTTCAGCTTTCTGACAATTATAACACATCAGCGGTTTTTTTCCTACCATGTGTTGGGCAACTTTCTGAAAGCAATTCACAGAGCACACACAATCTCAAACTTTAATGATTTGCGGCTTAAAAGCTTGTTCTCGAATGTTAAGATATTAGTGCTGATAGATGTTATTATGGGGAATGACAGAGAGAGTTAGGATAGAGAGATTTTTGGGGAATGATTTTGGATTATTAGGGATTTGGCCCTAACCTCCTTTATTTAGACTTGGTTTTTTACACATTCATCCCCTGTCTAATCACATATTACAACTCGTGCTAGAATCCTCTAGAACTCTATTCTAACAATAGAAACCTTTAAATTTCCCTTATAAAGAAAGATTGTCCTCTAGTAAGTGTAATATTATTTCCATTTCTTATCCCACTGACAGAAGCATATTTAATATTTCTTTTGGCATTGTTCCGTATTTGACATTTATCTTTTGCGTTTTTCTGATAGATGCCCTTCCATCACTCAGTACCTAATTGGAAGTCGAACATAATTATTGATTTTTGTGGTTCGCTGGCCATACTAAAATATCATGTTCCCGTTCAAGACACTTTTTCGGTTAAATCTAAAAGCTAATTTCAACAATTTGCAGTATCAGTTCAAACGTGTAATGCCAAACCTATACTGGACACCACAACTGAATAATAACGCAGATAGTTTTTCTTTTAGTGTGCCGATGCCCATAGCCAAATACCAACCAACACAGATTCCAATACAAATTCAGGATAAGATATGAAGCGGATTTGCCTATTCACAGTTTTTTTAACAGTCTAAGATAGAATGTGTGAATTAAAATTTTCACTATATATATGCACAATAAAAATTATCATTTTGCAAGTCTAAACTGACAATAAAAATAATTTTTTCTATGTGAATGCAAACCCTAACTTTTTTTCACATTCTTTTACTATTCGTAGTTTACGGAAATTTGGAAGAGTCTGACCGGTCAATTTATCTATTTAACAAATAGTTATTTGTGTTTGATTCATATTCTCTTTTAAAAAGAGTCGTAAATACTTAATGCATGTATGAAGTAAATTAAATTGTGAAAAGTTGATGCATGGACCATTAGTCCCATAGTCCATTCAAATGAGATACGCGAAGAATACAATATGAACTCATAAATTTTGCTGGCTGCCTGCCCGTGCGGAGGCACCAGTAAAAGAAATACCTCATTATTATCCATTAAGTTTTCAAGTATCCTGAGTGTTCGATATGGATCCGATACTCCTCAATGAAGAACATGTACATATAGCTAACCGAAACCCCTACACAGCCTTAACCCCATGTCTTTATGTATATTTAAGAAAATGGAACCCTAAAACCTCATCTTAGACATAGCTCATGCATGTAGAAGTCCTCGGCTATCTCGAAAAAATCAGTTTGGAGCATGTCTCTTACCCCCTTCTGCCGGTGATGCACGCACAAAAAAGAAAAAATAAAAGGAAAATAAAATTGAAAAAAGAAAAAGAGGATATAGGAGTTTTAAGGGACCATTTTTTCCGATTAGGCAATTTCTATAAGGAGGATTTTAGCACAGTACAAGACACTGGCAGACTCGGAAAATTTTCACAAAATATTTATTTTGCATTGTGTACTAACCATTCAACTGTAACTATGTTCTAGATCTTGTTGGCACTTAAAGTGGTCCTGCTTTGGATAAATGTATCTAGAAACTACAAGAATTAAAAATCCATTATATGGTAATGAGTACTGAATCTTATTATGTAGCATACATTCAGACTTGTTAATCTGGTATTGTGCTCACATAAGAATGCAAAATGAGGTATTTGTTGAACCCAATTATTTGGCACAACTACCTATTATAAAGAAAAAAACCAGAAACCCAACATGTTACCCCAAAGAAAAAAGGAAAATCCCAAAAACTAGCTTAAACCTAGTACATGAACGTAGTTAATATCTTCCACACTTTAATTAAAAAGACCCTACATTATCAAAAAGGAATAAAATGAAAAAAAGAAAAAGAAAGAAAATAGAAATCCAACAAGTTTTCCTAAATAAAAAAGGGAAAACCCCCTAAAATCGAGTATAGACCCATTACTTAAATCTAGTTAATATCTTCTGCACTTTTATAAAAAAACCGTACATCATAAAAAAGGAATAAAATGAAAAAAAGAAAAGAAAGAAAACAGAAACCCAACAAATTATCCAAAGAAAAAAGGGAAAAACTCCCTAAAATCTAGTATAGACCTATTACTTGAACCCAGTTAATATCTTCTGCACTTTAATAAAAAAAAATCATTTACAATATAAAACAAAATGGTTGGTTACTTATTACCCTCCTAAGTTGTTACTTATTGCACTCTGCAAGTTTGCCATCCAAATTTGATATCGCCGTTAGCCAAGTTTTAATAAACTCTCAATACCCTTATGAATACCCCGTTACTTCATTCAAAACCACCATTTTCTCTCTTTCAAAGCTTACTCTTCAACTTACTCTTCTTGAAAAATTTATCTTTAATTTATGTTTTTTCGTTACCTGAATAATCCGCCCACTCCATTCGTTGATGGTTGGGGAAGATTGAAGTCCTATATTTAATGACCAATTCGAGATTGATGAAATAAATACTTAACCCTAATTTCTAATTGGGGCTAAATTTAAGGATTTATGATGATGAAAAGGAGTTGGTCCAAATACCTAACCTTAATTTGTATTTGGGGCTAAATTTGGGGATTTTAGATGAAGAAGAGGAGTTGGAGCAATTCCCTAACCCAAATTTCTATTTGGGGCGTGGGAATTTTAGATGAAGAGATTTAAGAAAATTCCTAACACTAATTTCTATTTGGGGCTAAATTTGAGGATTTTTTAGCGAAGAAGGTTTATGGGCTTAAAAAGACCTAACCTCGATATTCACCGTAAACTGACAAACGGAGTGAAGAAATATGCGAAAATGATTATTATTTGGATTGTTGGAGTTGTAAACTTTTTCTTGTTTTTCTTTTAATGTAAGTATTTTTTTAAATTAAAGTGTAGAAGATATTAATTGCGTTCAAATAACGGGTCTATGTTAGATTTTAGGGATTTTTTCCATTTTTTCTTTGGGACAACTTGTTGGGTTTCTGTTTTCTTTCTTTATAATAGATGATTGGGTTATTCTGGTATTGTGCTCACATAGTAGGTGGTTGGGTCAATCTCGCTGTGGCTAAGTTTCTTTTTGCTGCTTTTGCAGCTAAAGGAGACCTGGATTTATCTTAGGAAACACTGAAGTTTGGCCATTCACCGCAGAACTTGCTATGTACCTCCACTCGTAGTGAAGCAAGAAAACTAAAGATGCAAACATATACTAACTAGATCATAGTAAATCTGGGTAGCCTCTGAATAGATAGAATCCTAATTCAATACTTTGATCAACTATGGATCTGGATGGGGAGATGCTATCCACTATCAATATAACTCTGTATCCCTTTAATATTGAAGTTGGATTTTGATGTCCATTATGATGCATTATATAACTATATATTCACATGATTAGATAATGGAAGACAAAGGTCGTATGAGGGACTCTTCTTTGATCAATGTTCTAAATTTCGGATGTCGGTGTTCTGTCGGCTTGAAGATTTTGATATCGGATATCGTGAAATATCGGGTGGTATTATCAAATACCGAGTTCTATGTTTTGTAATGTAAACGTCATTTATATAACTTTTTTTTGAAAATATATTAACTTATTCAAATTTTTAGTTTTATGAAATTTATATTTTCCTCAACAGCTTAATAGAAGGGGAGATGAAACGAAATTTCTGCAATGTAAGTTGGTCCAAACGGACTGAATCATTTACATAGCCCAAACCCAAGAAGGAAAGTCAACCTCAATTTTCTTTTCCTCATGACGGTAAATATATATCACAACATTTCGGCCGAAATCACGAAATGTCGGCCAACATTTATGAAATATCGTTAGCCAAAATTTTTTTTGTATGTCTGTGTCGTTTTTCCCCCAAAATCAACATTTTGGCGATGTCGGCCGATATTTTGAACACTGCTCTTGATGAGAAAAAAGTCAAAATCTATATCTTTGGACCATCGGCGTCTATCTTATTCGTCAATGTCTACAACATTGATACATTGAATTCATGTGGTTTTAACACTTTACCCATTGATCTAATGTGTGAGAAATTGCCAATGATAGAACATTTTCCCTCACTTGATCAATAGGTACAAGGTATTAAACTCATATGAAAGTTTTGTTTATGTTTTAGACGTAGAAGATTAATATGGCTAGAACTGATTGGCTAGAAAAGGGAGCAGGGTTGACTTTTTTTGGCCGCCTTCGCCTATGGACTTTGTACTTCATTATTCTCAATATCAATATGTAATTTATCATTATATATATTTATACAATTTTCTTTTTGTTAGTCATGAACTTGTGAGTATATTTATGAAATATAATCATATCATAAATGGACTTGGATATCTGCCTGTGCATTTTATATTTAAATATCACTAAGCGAACATCTCCAAGGAAAATTTAGTGACCAGTGTTCTGGAAATGCGGAAAGCATAGTGAATGTGGGAGTGCACGGCTTAGACTTAAAGATATTTAGCGGGAAAAAGTGTCATGATGTTATTGCAAATACTAATAAAAATTAGGTATAGAGAACTTTTGAAAACAAAAGGACTAAAAATAAAAGATATGCTTTTGATGATCCGTATGTCTTGAAGTTTAGGTGCATAAATAGCAAATATAATTGATTATGATACCAATATAAGGTCTATAAAGACTATTTTATACATCAAAGACAACTATCATACGAATATCTATCCTTCTATAATTTTATGCGAATTTTTAATTTATGAAAGAACAACAAATCAATTACCTTTTAGATTAAGATGATGTATCTAAAACCAAAACATGTAATGTGCAAAAGAGAAATACCCCTCCTAGTGAAATCGATGTTGGTCGTAATCAACTTGGATTGCACAACATAAAGCAATATGTAGGATGGGAACCTAGGATTTATTGCCTGTTGACTATGAAGTTGGTTAAAGCAGGGCTTTAAACTTCGAAAGGTGAGAATCAAAGATTTGATCCTTTAAAGTAACATCCATCTAAAGTGACATGGTTGCTACAGATTTATGAAAAAGTGCATTCGCCACCTAAACCACGGCGCCATAGGCTTTTACAACAATTTGTCACTGCTCTGGCTAGTAAAGAAATATAGTAGCCGAGTATAAAAGCCTTTATAATTATAATTAGTATATAACCTATAGGGAAAAGCTATTATCGTGTATTGTTAAATGGGTTTTATAACTACTTTCGTGAATCTTGAACAAAATTCACGTCAATCTTTATCTTTGTAAACTCCAAGTAAGTTCAGATCTGTATTCATTTTTAGTTATGCCATAATAATAGTCATATTCAAGTACCGAATAGTGTTTTGCATTCATATTCATGTAATATAGTGTTTATGGTTCCATATCCTATTTGTATCCAATTTTTTTACTTGAGACAAACAAACTATTGGTGCCATGCTGTGGTGTCCTTGTTTCAGAGAGGACTTCTATAGTTCTATATGTATATCTGTGTGTAGTTTCATACTGGCTTGGATTGTAAACAAACCTAACACTATTCAGACCCAGTGTCCGAATAAATTATTCTACGTGGAAAGAAGTTCATCATTAAGTATAATGACCATCAACCATCCTGTGTTAGATTGATCATGTCCGAATAAATTATTCTTCTTCTCAAAACTAGTAAAAGGAACATCATGTTGACGGGTACCCGTCTTCGTCGAAGATTCCCCTTAATTTATTATGTATCACTAGCAAAATATGAGGCCTGCTTTCCTCATTAGAGAAATAACTTGTTTGCCATTTCTCTCCATTCAATTGTGGTTGTAGGATGCTCAAGTCTGCCAAAAGTATAATGGCACTGCCACTCAGTTCAAACCTTTGCCTTGCTGAAGGAGAAATTATTTTAGACATTGATGGTGTCACGCCCACGAAGCCTATTTTGCAACACATTGGGATGTCCACTTGGCCTGGTGAAGCATCTCCCCTATTGTAATTTGCTTAATGCAAGTGAAGTATTTTCCATTCCAGAACCCTCAGGTGGAGTTTCTTTGTGGCAGGGAGACTGACTCTTACCAACCATGCTATCTATTTCGAGTCGTTAGGGGTTGCTTCATATGATAAAGCCATCACATATGATTTGGCAACAGACCTGAAGCAAGTTATAAAGCGTGAAATGACCGGTCCTTGGGGTGCTCGTCTCTTTGATAAAGCTGTGATGTATAAGTCGAACTGTCTGTAAGTATTCATTTTCGGAAGTTCATTTCTGTATCTTTGACAAAGCATGAAGTTCATTTTAATGTTTTATACAGAGCAGATCCCATTTTTCTGGAGTTTCCTCAACTCATAGGGAATTCCCGTAGGGACTATTGGTTTGCAATTATTCGTGAAGTTTTGCATGTCCACAAATTTATCAGGAAGTTCAATCTTAACAAGATTCAGAGGGCAGAAGCTCTTTCGAAAGCTGCTTTAGGCATATTCCGTTATCGTGCCCTGAAAGAGGCTTTTCATGTCGTCCCTTCCCATTTTAAGACTACGCTTGCATTCAACTTGGCTGAAAAACTTCCGAAAGGAGACAAGATCTTGGAAGCTTTGCATGGTCGCTTGGAACTTTTATTCACCAAATTCAGTACTTCATCTAACGAAGAGCAAAAGGCCGATGATGCTTTTCCAGTTGCGTTTTATGCACTTGCTAGAATGGGTTTTGTTTCACTGGAAAGAGAAGATTGGCCTGAAGAAAGAGAGATTTTAGCTGTAGATGCTCATGTTGGCGAAACAAGTGCACTACAAAGAGCCATTAAAAAATCAGTGGGTTATTCTGGTAGAGTCGAGGCTGCGCGGGCAACACTGGATCAGGTCAAAGTAGAAGATATAGAGACAAACCTTGCTGTAATAAAGGTATTATTTTCCAATGACCTTTTCTTTTATTTCTCTAAATCAAGCATTAATCAAAAGAGTGAAATAGGTGCAGAAAGTATAGATTACAAAAGATCCTTGTGGATGTCAAGAAATTAGTATTATGCTATATTATATTATTTAGTAATACCTGTCTGTTCTAGATAGAAAACAGGAATTTTATATCTTTCAGCACTAAAGTTGCTCGCAAGTAAAAAATAAAGTACTCTATTATGAGACGTGCCTTTTAATGTGGATTCCGACAGCAGATATTGTTCCTTGAGATCTGAATTGGAAACCTGTCATTTTCTTTACAAACAAAGAACGGGTAAAATAAACTGCTGCTATCACAAGAGGATACAATCTCTTTGTTTTTCATCCCTTGTGAGACACGACCTCCAACTCGACCTATTTCCATAAAATTTGCCACTATAGACATGAAAGATCTTCTGAGAACTAGTTAGAACGAAGCACGTAAATCAAATGCTTTACATATGATTTGGAATTAGCTACTCTCCATTTTCTATCAATAACTTTTGTCTTGCGACTTGCACTTGCACGAGACAAGTCGGTCGTGGCAGTTAATAATAGAATTGATGCTCTTTCTGACAAATAAGGAAAAACACGTGGCTTCCTAGTTTATATCAAAACTGCAAAAAAAATTTGGTAGATCTTGTGCATAAAATTTTACACATTATCATGATTCATATGGTTAAATTGTCTCCATCATGAAGGATTTAGCAAGATCAAACAGAGGAAGAGAGAAGACGAGCGAGGCTGTGACTTGTGAGAGGCAAGAAATGGATAGTATGATCTTTTTTCATCATCGGAAAATAATTTTTTTGTCCATGCTCTGTGAACCCCCACACTTTGGATATCTAAATTTTGATCTTCATGGCCAAAGATATAGTTATGCCATATTTCATGTTATTTTCACTCTTTGCTCATGGATCTAGGGGTGCAATTTTTTTTTTAACGAAAAATTGTTACTTTCTGCAACTATTCTGATGTAAGAACATTGGAACAAACAGTATGTGAATAGAATTATTTATATCTTATCTATGTTTTAAGCCACATAGATGAAGAGCAGTGACATCAAACATCCAAACAAACCATGGATGGGAAGATGAATTTTGCTATGGTGCACAAATTTGAAAGAAACAAACACATTCGCAAAAACACAACAAGCCTTGATCCTAAATTTTTGGGGTCGGTTATATGAATTCCGCTTTTCCGTTCTGCTCTATCAAGGTCCATTTCCTCTAATAAATTTACAATTAACATACCGTTCTTAATAGTCTCTATCCATATAGTTAAGTCTACTTCTACCCCTAGTTGCGTCTGAACTACAAGTTTGTCATTTTATCAAACCAATGCATCAATCGGTCTTTGTTGCTCATGTCCAAACCATCACAATCGGTTCTCTTGCATCTTATCCTCTATATGAGTTGCAAATATCTTGTTACGAATACACTCTTTTTTATCCAATCATTTGGTGTATTACCACTCATCTATCTTAACATTTGCATTTTAGCCACATTCAATTTTGGATATATTTCTTAGCTGTCCAACATTTTGATTCATAGAGAAGAGCATGCCTTCCATTTTATAATTTTTTTTAATTTCGAAGGCACCCAATGATCACATAACACTTCTGAAGCACTTCTCCATTTCAACCATTCTGCCTTGATCCTATATCCTCAATATCCCCATCATAATTAATTATAGATCTTAAGTAACGAAAATGGTTCTTCCTAAATATTTTATGCCATCAATTTACAGCGAGCATTTATTCCTTCTCACTGTGTTACTAAAATTGCATTCCATATATTTAGTTTTAATTCTAAATCCTTTAAATTGTAAAACCTCTCTATTTTTCTACTTCAATAATTATCCTTTATTTAGATTCATCAACTAAAACAATATCATCAGCAAACAATATACACCATGGCATGTCATCCTGAATATGTCTAGTAAATTCATCCATAACTAAACCAAAGAGACTTGATGCCTATTCTTGGTGTAAACCTATGGTGGTAGGAAATAGGTATGTCTTTGCTTGAATTGTTCTCATTCTAGTAATTACTCCATTATACGTATTTTTAATCACCTCTGTTAGAGATAATGCGTGATAAATTAGTTGAGCTTTTGATATTAGATTCAAACCCATATCCGTAAAATCTAGTATAAATTTATATGTATTCCTCCATGAATTAGCTAATAAAAAAAGAATTCTATTTTTTCCTCAAATTCCTTGTCATGGTATCATAGCCATGTTTTGTCAGACCATAGTTGTCGCTAACACCAAACCTTAGCCGCCGCCAATCTCCACCATCAAATTCTAGCCGCACCACCACACCAGACCTCGCCTCTAGATCCTTGCTATCACGCACCACCGCACGGGATCTCACACTATCGCACCAGATCATCGCACCAGATCGCACTACTGTACCGGATCGTGCACCACCGCACCAGATCGCACCACTGCATCAGATCACTGCACCAGATCACACCACACCAGATCGCACCGCACTAGATCGCACCACCGCTACATCACCATCGCATCACCAGTTACCACTGCATCCTGCATCACCGCATCGTATTTATGATCTGAATCAGATCTGATCTCGGTTCACACAATATATCCGGACTTTTTCGTTGGTTGTTGGATATCGTATGTTGATTTGATTATCGTTGGTTGTTGATCTTTATTATTGGTTGTTGATCGTTTGTCGTTGGTTATTGTTGGTTGTGGTTGTCATCAAGGTTTGAGAACTCGATTTCGGTTTCGGTTTCGGCTTCTCATAATTTTATTAGTTTCGCTAGGTTTCGGATAGTTTTGCTAATCTCGGTTCAAGTTTCGGTTTCGATGGTAATACAACATACATAAGTGTAGATATATTAAATACTTAAATTTATACAATATACATGATGAAAAATATATTGAAAAATGTACTTAGATAAGTATTAATATAGGGTTTGGGTTCATTTTTTTGCGGTTTTCTAACAACGAAGGTCTATAATGATCACGACAGTAAAATGGTATAAAAAATAAATTTTTAAAGGTTTTAGCCAAAACGATATTGTATGGTTGATTTCGTATCGGTCTCGGTTGGTTTCGTATCGGTCTCCACCAAAACCGATATGAAATCACCATGTATCGGTGGTTTCAGCCGAAATCTCGAACCTTGGTTGTGATTGATCATTACTACTGGAATCATGTCAATGATATCGAGCAATGGAGGAAATTTATTTATCTCGGTTGATTTTATTCTGATGGTATCGACAAAGCTTAATGGTGATAATTATGCCTAATGTGTAAGTCGACGGTAGCGCCCCGGCTGTCAACCCGAGGCCAAACATGGAATAAAAACTTTTTACGAAACCGGCGCTAACGCAGACTTTTACCCAGATCGTACCATTAACACAAAACTAGCTAACTACAAGAAGTTAGAATGGCTATTCCGATCAATCCGTGTCCTTCGGTCTTTAGCCACCATCCCTAGCTCCTCGCGGCATCTCCGATCTCACTCGATCTCCGGTTTCCTCGTCGAAAAGGGCACCACATCAAGAAGTCTTTTTACGGGCTCCCGCTTCAAACCGAAGCAACTCAGACATGAAGTTTGCTAGCCGACATGTCCAAGGTGAAGTAGAGAATGTGTGTGATAACTTTGTTTCAAGCATCCATTGATTCTCAACACATGAGATGGTATGAATGGAGGTTGAAGAAAATGCCATTAATGGAGATTGCGAGCTCAAGAAGAAAGAGGAAGGAGAAGAGCTTTCTTTTGTGTGTGATAAAAATGAGAGAGAGCACTAGAATGAAATCTCAAGATCCAACCCCACACTTATGGCTGCCCTCTCTCTCCCCATCGCAATCTCACCCAAATAAATCAATACACAAGTGGCATGACACAAAAAATAATACCATGAGTCATCACCCATGCACATGCCACAATAAATGCTCCTCATGATGACTTGAGCTCATAATTATCACTAATAAACATTAATCCAAATGTTTATGACAATAAATAGAATGTCATCTTCTTAAGTAAACTCGTGACGGATCACAAGGATACCCCTCATCTGTATATACATACTTGCATTCGCATTCCGACTGAATACGAATACAATGAGACTAAAGTAATATAACAAATCTAATACTAGGATCCGTCTTAAACCAACGCCCACTAGTATGATCTGTCCGATCATGATCCGTGCACAAGTGCACGTATATGATCGAACCCTGCCATAAAACCATACGGCCTCTACAACGTTTCACTCGAACGTGGGAAACTTCCTGTGGGGGACTTTAAAGACTCGCCAATACGCTGGCAGTGGGTTTAACCGCATGCACGTCAGTGGTACTAGCTGTACGTAACAGCTACCAAGGTATTGAGCAAAAGGAGGCCAACGAGCGAACTCATCCTGAAACCCTACTGAGCTGTCAGTGACAATATCCGTACAGTCCAGTCCGTTCGTCTATGAGTATCGCATATCGGGCTTAGGGGGCTGGTAAACGTCAGACCCCCAAAAGCGGTATAAGTCATATCGGAGTGTAGCCCAGAACACCCTGAGATACTACTGGAATACCTACCAGTAAATCTCACTTGTCTTGGCCAAGGACTTCGTGTAATGGCTCTCCTAGACACAGCGCGATCTCACCCCAATACCGGGAGAGACGAATCCCCTGCCGATCTGCTCACTACCTCCATATGGCTCGGAACTGTACCCAACTAAAACTTGTTTGCACGACTCCTTTGAGCCGTGGTAGGGTATTAATCAAAGCACAGTGGGAACTCACACGAGACAAATGATGATCTCAGGTCGATAGACTAACCTGTACACATGTCATCAGGGGACTGCTATCTGACGTCAAGTATAATACCAACTAGCATGTTCTCGGCAAGTCCTGTCCGGTGTACTCATAACCCAATGAGCACATGTATACATCTTAGGTGAACCAACTGAAACAAATGGCTTGTGAGACCGGCCATCGCCCCTCGTCGGGGTCTCGATCGTATACACTAGTCTACTCATGGAGTATCGATGCTCAGTCTAGAAACTCGCATGACTAGGGACACTTTAAGGATGTGCTTATAGACTATCCAACTCTTACGTATATGATCGCCATCATACTGCTGGTAGTCAAGCAAGAATCCTAAGGGCTTTATCAACGTGTAATAGTGATTTGTAATATCACCTAAAACATGTACACGATGATAAAGACAAACCGGATAGCATACTATCATCTCGAGTAAGACTGTCCTACCGGTATAGGTCCTCCCTCAATCATTGCAATCACGTGCCTGCGATCCAATAATTGACTTTGATGGCACTATATCCAACAATCTCCCACTTGCACTTAAGGCTAATTATTACGATGCTGCATACTCACAGCCCGTGTGATACCGAACACCCAACTCCTCTACTAATCAGTTTCACAAAGCCCGTTTGCGAAACTATCGCGTTCGAGAAATAGCCTTAGTGAGTGGATCCGCCATGATGTTTCTTTCTATGTCTCTCTTAATTTCAAGTTCGCGGAGAAAACTATCTCCCGAAATGAGCAATACCTGTCTTAGAATATGTCTGGATATCTAATGGGACCTAGTTCATAAATGAAATCCAAATCCAAACTTCTTAGACTGTATCGTCAATTGAACTTAATCAGTATCTCGCGCCATATCTCCCTCAGTATCCTCTTGGACCACCTGTCCAAACTACTGCCCCTCGTCAGAGAGAAAACTATAACTATGACAGTCACTCTGTCATCCAGGTCGCCTTGGAAGCCTGGAATGATAACCGTCTCCCGAAGGAGGCTACCGTTATCATATCCCTAGAACATCCACTTATGTTCTAAAACTGCTTCTGAACGTTTTTCCAGGATTGGATTAATATCTGAACTTATTGCAGCTAGTGCAAAAACATCTGGTGTGGTACTTGACATCTCATGATTGACTCAATTGCCTAAGCAAGTGATATGCCAATCATGCACATCCCTCTCCTCTTTAGTCTGTAAGACACCTTTAGAGAGGGTGACTCCATCACCTGCAGGTACACCACCATGCCAGGAGTCGTCCATTCTAAAATACCTTTTAGAATACTGTCTAAGTACCCAGATTGGGACACTTCCCAAATCTAGATCTAAAACCATAGATCTAGTAACCAGAATGCCTGATATTTTATTCATATCCTATATGGAGAAACCACTGTGTGACAACCACAGTATAACCGATCGTAGTATAGGAATATCACTTCCTACTATGTGTGTCATCCAAATACCAGGACATCACACCCTACTGCTTTCTTAACCTTTCTTAACAGATCCATCCCATATTCTGATGAAGTCAAAACCTATGACTGTTACATAAAAAATAGATGATCTATCCCCGCTATATCTGCTTTAGTCTATAAATAGACATAAGCCACTTGTCCACTATACTTCCGCTGCTCCTACTGACCACAGCAACCCTCTGGCAGAGTCATATACACGTATACTTCTAAAGCTTGTTTATAACGACGCTATACTCATCCTCCTGCCGGGTCTCATAGTCTGGAACGGCAGCAATGGCAAGTCTGGGTAAACAAGAACTTCCATGTCACCGTCATTGAGGATACCGGAGTACCTCTCGGACGTCTGAGGTTACCCACCATATCTGCGGAGTGGCTAATGGAATGTCAAACCTGATTGAATCTTTAAGTCCTATTAAATTTTCAGTAATCGTTTGCGGTTTTAGAATTACTTCCAGTTTTACCATACTCCCACTACTGTTTTCTGAAAAAGTCCATTTTACTAAAACTGTGTCGAGTCAAGAACAATATCATTATTGATTTTCCAGATGGTAGAAAGTCAACCCTCGTCATAGTCCGGGTTAACCCACAAACTGCCATTACAGAAACGTGTCTTGAGTTATCCAGTATCTGGTTTTAAGCATAAGCCGGACAACTCCATATACCTTAACATTGTTAAGATATTAACTGTTCTATATCCAATATAGAAACAGAGACACTGATTTAATTGGAACCAGATCCAAATCATGCAGCTGTCTCCAGTGCATGCCAACTAAATGGAAAGAGGTCGATCAACATTACTCAACTTAGGAGTGCATCCAATTATGAGTGACATGAAGAGAAACAAGTTTCTCAAAACCATTACTATCAACTGAATACCTCATACAAGTATCTACATCTTCGATCACCTTGAAGAATCCCGATACTTGCAACACTTGGTTCTCTTCTTTATTCTTGTACCCATCACTTCTCAAAACTTGGATCTTGTATTTCTACGAAACACGTGTCTAAAACTAGAGAAGTCACAAGTAAATAGAATATAGTACGAGAGGCAACCCCTCTTTCCTAATGGATACTGGACAACATACAATACTCTATATAAGTCCCCTGAGTTGAATAACTCGAATCCTGTGCGTCGTAGGTTGAAAACTGTACTTTGGTTATGAAGAATTATACCGCTGTTCAATGCTCCTTACCTAACCATCAACTGATATAGATAAATGTCATGGACATAATTTCAAAAGGATATATCTCACTTTATAAAATAAACGTACAGATATATCAATTTGAAATTGGTGCATAATAACGGATATTCAAAACCAAATATTTGTTGTCCGGTAAAAACCCAGGTGATTTCCTCAAATATCACCAATTACAACGAATTCCGATATAATGAGGATGATCACATAATTCCCAATAACTTACTTCCACTCATTATCTGTAAAACCATACAGATGTGAGAATCATACCTGGTAAATACATATCCTGGAGTAAGTATCTAATTGGGAAATCAGTTTTCCTTTAACAACGCATAGTGAAACTGAAACATGAAAATGTTTCGTAGGATGTTCCTAGTAATGCCTCTTCCATTATCCAGATTCATGACTATAACCGTATATTTCTTTGCCATCTTTCCAAATCCCTTTATATGTCTTTAGTCATTACCTTCTGTACACCTCCTTAGGCTAAATGGTTTTCTTCTTTCCCTACCATTCGGCACCAGCCTCTGGTTTGGAAGAAGACTATCCAATAAGCGTAATATGTGTACTCTCCTAATCCTAGGAGTACTCGCAACCTGAGAGAAGGTAAAGATAAAAGACAACTGGATAAACATTATTCCTATTTCTCCTGAACCAGAATCCATCCTCGAGCTGGAACAAGTTCCTTCGAGTTCGTATATAACCATACGATGGATTTATCCAATGGAATTGGATGTTCATAGTGATACGAGGTGTTCTGGAGAAATACAAAGGTGAAATAGGAGTGGCGATGAGATACTCGGTTTGGTCGTGAATGATAGCAGTCGCAGTTTACTTTGCCCTCTTTTTAATCCCTTTATTTGTCTTACTTATTACCTTCTGTACACCACACTTAGGCTAATTAGTTTGCTTCTTTCCCTATCTTTCGGCACCTGCTTATGGTTTGGAAGAAAACTATCCAATAAGCGCAATAGGTGTACCCTCTCCTAATCCTAGGAGCCCTCACAACCTGAGAGAAAGTAAAAGGAAAAGACAACTGAATAATCCTATTCAATCTCTCCAGAACCAGAATCCATCCTCGAATCTGGAACAACTTCCTTCGAGTTCGTATAACCATACGATGGATTTATCCAATGAAAGTGGATATTCGTAGTGATACGGGGTGTTCTGGAGAAATGCAAAGGGTAAAAGGAGTGACAATGATGTATGCAACTCAGACAATCCAATAGCCAGTGTTTTAAGAAAGTTTGGTTAACTTGATCATTGAGTCATAGTCTAGGGTCGGGCCATAGTCGCCGCCAAAGAGAGAAAAGAAACACTCTGCATGCACTCTAACCTAGATCAGAATGGTTAATCACTTTATCTAATCAAGAAGCCTCCCACTGTAACCTCAAAATCTCCTCCAAACCTGAAAGAAGAATTAGTCGGGATCACCCGAAGAGTAAACCAACTCATCAGTGGGAATCGGGATCCAACTATCGTCGCATGATAACGTGATGCAATCCACTCACGTTATCATACTCCAGAAGGTATGCGCATGCCTGGAAAGTTACCTGTATGTTTGAAACTCCCGATGTGATTTTTACCCCATGCTCTTATGACCTTGACGAAGGTCAACAAATCATAAGTCGCATGTGAAGTTCCATCCGTCATTGTCCAGGTTAATTTGAATCCGCCCGTACAAGCCCTTGACGAAGGTCAACAAGGCTGTACGACTGTCCCAAACCAACGCATCTATCTATGCAACAGAAAGGTAACAAGTAGCTACCATACACTATGTCTTGACAAAGGTCAACAAACATAGCATGAATACTAAGTGCTACCCGTCTGAAATGACGGAGGGCTACGAATGGTTTTTGGCGAAAACCCGTTAACGTAATGAACTTGATATCGTTGAAGGAACCGGATAGCTTTTTACAAAAAATATAGTGGCGAAAACCATTGCTAAAGAGGTCACTCCTGGTGAAGGGATCCCGGCTCTTTCCCCGTAGAATGAGTTGCAGTATATTCCAAACTGAATACCGCGATGCAAAGCAAAAAGTAATTGACTATAGTGAAGTTATTATCCTGATGCAAACTTCTGCCCAATGGGTCACTCCCGATGAATGGATCTCGGCCCTTGCCTCGTCGAATGAGGTGCTGGATATTCCAAACTGAATACCGCTGTGCAAAACAAAAAGAGAATATCCTTGTAATAACAGCTTTTTGAAAATTGTTCCAACAATATCGAATAGATTTATTTTCCTTGCATTGATCCGAATCAACGCAGTCCCATCAATTAATTACATCAGAAAAGAACGAAAATATGACGTACGTATATGCCATTCGCATTCGCCACTGGATTCCGTCACCACCCGTTATGTTACTTAACTAACGACAAAGCGGGGACTGGACTAGCGTGGGTGTAAAACATGTACAATATCTACTAGTATATATATATAAATATAAATATATATATATATATATATAATAATCGCTTCATGCGTGATAAATGCAACATCACAGAAATGTAATAAGCATCACAGAACAATACAGATATCTGGAAACCCCGGGTTTCCTTTGAGCCGCAAGCGAAACCCGACGTTTCCCTGGTCGTGTGGATAGCCTGTGCAATGAAACCTAGACTCCTACGAGTGCGGCAAGTTACCCGCCAAAACCTGAAGCAAGGCAGCCCCCTTCAGCAAAGTGAATGGACCGCCCAGCACTTCACGGAATCCGTTAACTTGAGCACCCATCCTTGGGTCAACCTGTATCCCCTACGAGTGCGGCGAATAGCCCGCCAATTCTAGAGTGAAGCCCCCTCCGTCTCAAAGCCATGAGATGTGGGCCCGTTGTCCTCTAGAATCCGGCTATCCGTGCACTCCACCGCGGGGTAATCATAGTACAGAAAAGAAAATATGTACAACGGGTACATCGACCCGGCCGTGCCCCAAAAGAATAATATACAAACAGGCAGTGACGGCAGTCCACATGTCGGACGCTCGTCCCGTGATATCAAATGTACAAATAAATCCAAACTGCACTAACATTGCACCAAGCTATCCACCACGACAATCCGCAACATCACAGCACAACACAGAACATCAACGTGAATGTCACGTTCGCAAACCCGTCTAAAAGAACTATAGCAATTAGACAAGATTTACCGCTCGAATGACATTCACGGTCGCAGATAGTAATTTAAGTACTGTGAACTAACATATTTAAAATTCCGATCGACAAAATTTCCCGAAGTGGGATCCAAGTACTAATCCAGTACTCAATTAAATCTGGGTATATACATAACTAATATACATCATATGTACAATAATGGCCTCTAGGGCATATACATAACTAATAGTGACTTATGATATGTTGGCCTTCGTCAAGGTCATAAGAGCATGGGGCAAAATTCCATATCGGGAGTTTCTAAGGAAACTGAAACTTACTAGTGCTGCATACCATTTGGAGTGTGATAATGTTGGTAGGATTCCTTCAGGATTATCATGGTAGGATTCCTTCAGGATTATCACACAATGATATTTGGATCCCGATTCTACCGTGAGTATCCGCTACTCCTCGGGAGATTTTTCACTAACACAATCAATGCTATAAACCAAGTAGGTGTCTAGAACGGTGTTGGCGGGGCTACGCCTCCAGGGAAAAAATGTTATGTAATTAAGGAACTTAGCGAAAGCGTTGGAAAAGCTCCCTCGAAGTACCAACACCAGCCTGGCTGAAAGGTTAAGCAGGTATTGTAGGGTGAGATTAATCCTGAGTAATTCTTCTTTTATAGTTTGAGGAAGGATTCGAGATACAGTGGGAGCCATCCTGTTTAGATAAACTAAAAACCAATCTAAACTTGCAAGAGTATCATACTGAGTGTTTTCTTCTCTCTCTCCTAATTTCAGCGACCAGGTGACCAAGATTAGGTTACAGTTAGATAATAAAATGACCGAGTTATACTATATTGACCGGCATAGGTTTGTCCAGATATTCATTACCTATGAGAAGCTGGACCACCTCATTACTACTCAAGTCCTGCCGTTTCAGGTCCAGTTTCCATCATCGCGGATATGGACATCCGTAAGACAAGAGAAAAAGACAGTGTGAATGCCAAGTGCCTCGTGTTGGCCTCAGTAGATGGTGTAAACCAAAGGCAGCACGAGAAGATGGACTTAGTTTCTATCTTCCTCCATAACAAAGATTTATATGGAGAGCAATCTCGTATCGCAAGGTATGAGACCTTAAAGGAATTGCTTCAAGCGAGGTTGGCTGTCGGGTCATCTGTAGGGGACTTCGTCCTTACAATGATCAGCTATATTAAAATGCTCATGGACCTGGGGACCACGTTGGAGAACGAGTCATATGCTGACTTGATTCTACGGTCCCTACCTTCTACTAACGCCAAGGGGAAGAAAGTTATACTTCCAGTTAAGGGCACCTCGAAGGAAACCAGGGAGACACCTGCTCTGCTTATTGGGGAATCTTCCTCTTCTGGATCCAAGGCGAAAGCCAAGGGTGAGAAGAAGAAGACCTCCACAAAGCCGATATGCGGTGTCAGTAAGGTAGAAGGAAAGGGAAGGGCAAAAGTTTCAGGGCTAACAATAGAGAAGGAGGGATGTTCCTATTGTCACTGGAAAAGGCATTGGCAGAAAGAATGCAGGGCTTGGAAAGCCAGAATCCAGGATCCGAACCACGTTGTGGTTTCGACTTCGGTGTGTTTGTGATTGAAAACTGCATGTCAATTAACTCTACTTCCTGGGTAGTAGATACCGGATCATGATCGCATATCTATAATTCTTTACAGCCTTTGAGAAACCTTAGAGTTATCAGGGCAGGTGATATGACTTTCAGGGTTGCTAACGGAATGAGCGTGGATGCTGTATCCGTAGGGGAATGTCATCTGGGATTGACAAGTGGGCAGATATTGATTTTACGTAACTGTTTGTGTGTACCTAGTCTAGCTTGTAATATCATATATGTATCTTTACTTTCTAAAGAAGGATATGATTTTACATTTATGAGCGATATGGTCCACATCCACCTAAATCAAAGTTTGATCGGGTCAGGTACACTAGAGGACGGTATATACGTGTTAAATCAAGCTCAGGTTTTGAACGTCCAGAACACACTTAAAAGAAAGTCTCCAGAGTTAAATAGGGCTTTCTTATGGCATTGTAGACTGGGTCACATCAATGAAATACGGTTGACGAAGTTATATAGAGGGATATTTGGATCCGTTCGAATATCAGTCTTATGCAACTTGTCAATCTTGTCTCATAGGAAAGATGACAAAGACTTCGTTCACTGGACACAGAGTAAGAGCGAGCTCGCTCTTGGGACTCATACACAGCGACGTGTGTGGTCCAATGCCTACACATGCACGAAGTAGTTATTCCTATTTCATTACTTTTACGGATGATTTCTCTAGATATGGACATGTCTTCTTGATGAAACATAAATTCGAGGCCTTTGAGAAATTCGGAGAATATAAGAATGAAGTGGAAAAACAAACATGCAAAAGTATCAAGACACTGAGATCTGATCGAGGTGGTGAATACTTAAGTGCCGAGTTCCTGGGTTACTTAAAAGAGAATAAAGTTCTCTCTCAACTTACTCCTTTATACACGCCTTAACACAACGTTTTATCGAAAAGGCGGAACATGATCCTATTGGATATGATACGTTTCATGATGAGTAATGCTGAGTTATCGCGATCCTTCTGGGGTTGTGCACTAGATACAGCTGCATATCATTTGAACAATGTTCCTACCAAGACTGTGCCTACCACACCATATCAGATATGGAGCGGAAGAAACCCTATCTTCAGTATCTGAAGATATGGGGATGTCCATCTTTTCTAAAAAAACAGCATGCGGACAAGCTCGAGGCACGTTCAGTACTGTGTAAGTTTGTTGGATACCCAAAAAACTCCAGGGGTATCTTTTCTATTACGCAGAGAAACAAAATGTTTTTGTTTCTCGTCATACCCACTTTTTGGAAAAAGAAACTAGTGGGAGCGCAGTAGAACGGGAAAAAATTCCAGAACCACAAGCTATTACTGAAAGCATGGTAGAACCAGAGGTTTCAAAAAAACAGGACATCCCCGCGCCACTCCGCAGAACTAGTAGGAAGTCTCATCCGCCTGAGAGATACTATGGTTTTCTCATAGACGGGAATAGAGAGGATTGCATCATTGATGAGCTAACTAGCTTCCAGCAAACCATTCAGAGCGGTGACTCGGTAAAATGGCTGGATGCAATGCGGACCGAGATGGAATCTATGTACACCAACAAAGTATGAACTTTGGACATTGCTCCAGAAGGGGTAAAACCCGTATGCTGCAAATGGATTTTCAGAAAGAAGATTGGTGTAGATGGACATGTTGAAACCTATAAGGCTAGACTTGTTGCAAAAGGTTTTCGTCACAGACCTGATTTGGACTATGATGAAACCTTTTCTCCAGTGGCTATACTCATATCCATTCGGATCCTTCTTGCCATTGCTGCCTTCCATGATTATGAGATTTGGTAGATGGATGTAAAGACTGCTTTTCTAAATGGAAATTTGGAAGAGTGCGTCTATATGGATCAGCCAGAGGATTTCATTCAGAGTGGGAGCAGCGGGAAAGTGTGAAAGTTGCTTAAGTCAATTTATGGACTAAAGCAGGTATCGCGGAGTTGGAATATCTGTTTTGATGAGACGGTCAATGAATTCAATTTTATCAAAATCCAGATGAACCATTTATTTATAGTAAGATTGTAGCGAAAACTGTGCTACTTCTCGTCTTGTACGCGGATGGCATTCTCTTGATAGGAAATGACATTCCTATGCTACAATCAGTCGAAGGATTCTTGTCACAGAGGTTCTCCATGAAAAACCTGGGTGATGCCAACTACATTTTGGGGATCTAGATCTATCACGATAGATCTAAGAGGATGTTGGGACTTTCACGGTCAAGGTACATCAACACTATGTTGAAAGGATTTAGTATGAAAGATTCAAAGCACGGTAGTCTACCGACTTGTCGCGGAATCACCCTCTCCAAAAAGATGTCTCCCAAGACTGATTTGGAAAGGGCTCGCATCACATCTATACCCTACGCTTCTGCGGTAGGCTCTATAATGTATGCGATGTTGTGTACCAGACCAAATGTTGCTTATGCACTTAGCTTGGTAACCTGGTATCAGTCAAACCCTAGGGAGAAGCACTGGGAAGCAGTAAAGAATATTGTCAAGTACCTGAGAAGGACTAAGGAGATGTTCTTGCTGTATGGCGGAAAAGACTTCCAGATCGAGGCCTTTGCTGACTCCATCTTCCAGAGTGATAAGGATGACTCCAAGTCCATGTCGGGTTATAATTACCCTCAATGGAGGGACGGTCTGTTGGAAGAGCTCCAAGCAGGACACCGTTGCTGACTCGACGATAGAAGCGGAGTATATCGCTGTTTGTGACGCCGCAAAAGAGGCAGTTTGGGTGAGGAAGTTCTTAACTGAACTTCAGGTGGTTCCAGTCATTGTTGATCCAATACAGCTGTATTGCGACAACAACGACGCTATAGTTTTAGCGAAGGAACCCAGGTCCTATCATAGATCCAGACATATCTTGAGGCGGTACCACCTGATCAGGAAGATCGTTGATCGCCGGGAGATCGAGGTGAGGAGAGTAGATACGGAGAACAACACTGCAGATCCACTCACAGAGGCCATCCCTCAGACATAGTTCGAGAGGCTATTCGAGATGATAGGTCTGTGATATGCCAATACATGGCTTTAATGCAAGTGGGAGATTGTTAATGTTATATACCCTAGAGACCATTATTGTATCATACTGGTTTGTATATTACATATTGGAAGCTTGGGATATACACGGATATAGTAACAGTCTTGCTCGAAATGGTAGCATGCTATATTGTTTGTTTCTATCTCAATATGTGCATGTGTTTCTTTTAGCATATCGCTTATACATATTGGTAGAGTCCTTAGGATCTTTGCTTGATTATCAGCGTTGTGATGGCAGTCACATTAGTGGGGCTGGGTAGTCTATAAGCACATCCACTCACACAGGCCATCCCTAGTCATAAGATTATCGAGACGGGGCATCGATACTCCAGAGTAGACTAGTGTATACGCTTCTTATCCTAGCAGGGGAGATGGTCTGTCCCACAGCCATTAGTACATCGTACTGGAGATAGTATGCATGTGCTCATTGGGATATGAGTACACTGGACATGACTCATAGGGAGCTGCTGGTGAGTGTTATACCTATCGTCGGGTAGCAGTTCCCAGGTGACATGAGTACAGCTTGGTCCGTCGACTTGACACTGCTATTTCGCCTCGAGTGTGTTCCCACCGTTCTTAGATTACTATCATACCATGGCTCAAAAAAGTCGCGCAAATAGGTAGTAGTTGGGTGCAGTCCCGAAGCACTTGGAGGCAGTGGCGGTTAGACAGGATTCGTCTCTCCCGGTATTGGGGGTTGATATCGTGCTGTGTTCGGAAAGCCATTACACAAAGTCCTTGACCAAGGCAAGCAAGATTTACTCGTAAGTACTCCAGTAGTTTCTCAGGGTGTTTTGGGCTACACTCCGACACTACTTATTGCGCTATTAGGGGTCTGACGATTACCGCCCCCTAGGCCCGATATGCAATACTCTTAGACGAACAGACCGGACTGTACGGAGATTGTCATAGATAGGCTCAGTAGGAGTTCGGATGAATTTGCTCATCGGTCTTCTTATCGACAGATACCTGGGTAGTCGTTATGTGCAGCTAGTACCGCTTGCGGCTTGTGATTAAACTCACTGCCAGCGTAGTGTTGAGTCTTTAGAGTCCTACATAGAGGGTTTCCCTGCATCGGGCAAAAGATGTAGAGGCCGTATGGTTTTACGGCAGGATTTCGATCACATACGTGTACTTTTGCACGTACGATGTTCGGGCAGATAATACTAGTGGGCTTTGGTTTAAGCCGAATCCTAGTATTATATTGATGGATTATTTTCGTCTCATTGTATTCATATTTTTTGGAATACGGATATACAGATGATGAGCATTCTCATAAATTACTCGGGATTACTTCTAGAAGAAGACACCTCATTTAGGGTTTTAATCTTTTGATTAAAAGATTAATGAGGTGGAGGAAATAAGGTGGATATTTGCGTTAAGTGAGACATGGCTCTTGGTGACTCATGGCATGACTCACCTTGTGACTTACTCTGAGATATTTATGGAACATGCTAGATATTTGTGTTTGCATTATTAGTATGTTTCTATTCATCACAAATGGTCACAACACTTAGCCAAGCTCATTATTAGCACTTTTCTTCACTAGCTTTTTTCCTCAGGTCTCCTTCTTCCTCTAGCCTTTCATGTCTCATGTGTTGAGAAACCTAAGGTTATTAGAGACATTAATCTATCTACACTCTTTACATCATCTAGGCTATCTAGTTTAGCGAACTAGATGCCCTAGTTACCTCGGATTTGAGGTAGGAGCTCGGACTATACTCTAGGGTGGATCGTTTTTGACTCGAGGAGGCCGACGAGGAACTATCGATCTGTTACGATCCTCGGAGCTTATGACAAGGTGGAGGACATTAAAGAAGACCCGAAGACATGTAACGTGAGGTATAAACTTCTTTCCGAGTAGTTAAACCTCATACTAGTTTGGTTTGCTAGGGTTTAGTGTCGATCCTGGAGTTCAAGTCGATGTTGCGAGCTTTGAAAAATCGTTTTTTGCATATTCCGCCTCCCCGCGAACCCGCGGGGTGCGCGGCATCGACTTACAAATTGTATACACATAATGATATAGACAAACCAGATAGCATACTATCATCTCAAGTAAAACTGTTCTACCTGTATAGGGCCTTGTTCAATTATCTTAATCGTTTACTTGCAATTACAATAATTGCCTTGAGAACACTATTTCCAACATCAAGTGCGGATGCCGAATACCGTGCTATGGCCCATACTATGTGTGAGTTGATTTGGATAAGTAACCTATTAAGTGAGCGCGGATTTCAAATTTATCATCCTATTCCGCTCTTTTGTGATAATCAAGCAGCTATCCATATTTCGTCTAATCCTGATTTTCATGAATAAACCAAGCACATTGAAGTTGATTGCTATTTTGTTCGGGAAAAGGAGAATGGATTTCTTAACCCTCAATACATTGCAAGAAAGGATCAACCAGCATATATCTTCATAAAGGTATTGGGAAAAACAAGAATTGAATTTTTATTTAACAAGCTGGGTCTACATGATATGTATGCATCAGCTTGAGAGGGAGTGTCGGAGATAATGTATGATAAAGTAGTTGAGCTTTTGATATTTTTGATCCAACCCTGTATCCGTAAACTCTAGTATAAATTTATATGTATTCCTTCATGAATTACCCAATAAAAAAAGAATTCTATTTTTTCCTCAAATTTCTCATCAACGTCGAAGCTTTGTGATTCACTCGATTATTCGTTCAAAAAATTCTAATGTCAAGGATTTGAAACAAGACTATATTACAAGTAAATGTTTTTTATGGATACAATGTATGTAATGTTTTGATGACCTTCCATACGGCAAAAAAGGAGTTAAATTAACAAACATATGTTGGCTTCGGAATGTTATGCATCCAAATAAACGAGTGTAATTGAAATGGGTTTTGTTATCATGGATGAGTGGAAATACTTGAAAGAGGATATGATTGACTGCATAAATTAGAAGTTCAAGGTACCATTTTTTCGTAGAAGGTAGAAGATAAAACGAGAGAGAAACAGTTGTTCCCGTTAATGCAACGGGGATTGCTACTGTTGTTAATGGAGCAATTAAGCCTGCTGGAAGGTGATAGTTATATATAATAGTAATTAATTAGATCAAGGAGGTTATCCGATGAAGTTGAATCAAAGAAAATGATTAACATGGCTAACCATAAAAGTATGAGTATGGATCAGTGAATGAGTATTTTACTAATCCCTCACAACAACCGACAATATTAAATGCTGAATCATAGAGAATAGGTCCCAAGTATCATTCCCAAGAGTGACCGAGGTTTTTTATAACATCGCTGCCCTGCCCTTCAACCAACATATTTACCTGTGGCTAAACCGTTTTAGGTTCAAAGGGTAAAGCTGAACACATATGATCATTTTTTTACTCCACAATTCTGAGTTGAAGATTAACCAACACCTAATATTTATTGTTCATGCTAATTGTTCTTTTTTGGCAAAAGAAATCAATTGGGTGAAACGGCAGACCTCTTTATCATTGTATCAAGCTCCCTTGTTATGTATATGCTAAATGTTTAATTCTATCATGATCTGCATGATCAATTTATTGATTAAAACTTAATTTAAAGAGATAGCTTAACCTTGAAATTTCTTTGAACGGTAACCAATGGCAGTGATTTCTATGCCCTTAGTTTAAAAAGTTCTTAAGGGAGACAACACATTATATATCACTTAATAATAAATCAATGGAGTGAGAAAGCATTATAAATGTGTTTGCATTATTATATGCAGGAATTACTTTTCCCGTTGGTTGAATTAGGCAAGCTCCTCCTTTTCCTAGCAGAATGGGAGGATCCTTTAAAATCCTCAGTGGTCCTGGGTTTGGTCCTCTATGTTGTTTACAGGTATTATTTGTTGGTTTATGATAAATAAAATTTAGGATTTTATGTTGGTCAAGTAAATTGAATTAAAACATTATTTATTTTCTTTGTCATCCTTGCATACCATTACTAAACAATTGAAATGCTGTAAATCCTAAAATTTATCCCAACATGCCATAATCCATAGTTTGACTTTGATAACTTTTACGATTTGCATATAGGTTTATTTGATATTATTTAAGAATAGAATGTGTAAAGGAAGTAAATTTTACTCTGTGCGCGCGCTTATGCACGCGCGTGTATCGATGTATATGTATGTATGTACAAAGAGAGTTCAAATTCACAAACTTTTTTGTGTGACATCCGATCGACGATCTGTTTTGATAAATTTGATCAAAACATTTTAGATAGTATATGATTATACATGTGCCTAAACATGCGAACTTATTTCAGCCTACGAATTTTTGTAGCTTTAAAACTCGCAACATTTGTAAAACACTTCTAAACAACGTGATTTGTAACATTACACCATTTATGGTGTGTTGGGCAACTTGCACGAAACGAACCGTCGATTGGACCTCCCTCAAGAATGTTTGTGAATTTGAAAAGCACGAAATACCCTCCCTAACGGATCTAAACTGTCTAGAGAGCGAGTTTAGATCCGTTAGGGTGGGTCTAATGCTTTTCAAATTCACAAACTTTCTTGAGGAACGTATGATCGACTATCCGTTCCATGCAAGTTGATCAACATACCCTAAATAGTGTGTATAGAAGGGGCATATAATGTTACTATAACGTGCCTACACAGGACCTTATATGGCATGATTTCATTAGACTTTCATTGTGCTTTGCACTTATGCCCTCCCTCATGCTTCATTGTGCTTTGCACTCAAGTGAAATAACACAATGCAAAATCCATTGAATCATGCCATGTAAGCTTCTCTGCAAGGTGCACCCAGCAGGGACAATATAGGCCCCTTCTACCTCATACGTGAGGGAGGGAGAACCATTACTAGTTGAATAAAAAATTGCTACAGAACTACTTAGTGAGTTCAAAGGTGATGTATGACCTATTAAAACGGTTTTTTCATTGAATGAATAGGTTAAAAAGCTATTTAAAACATAAAAAAAATCTTGTAAAGAACAGCAATAATATGATTACAATTTAAAGATATATAAGTTAGCAATGGAAAACCCACCGTTGCCGGTCCCAAGTCCGGATGAGAGGGTGAGGGTTGTGGTAGGCTTATGACAGCCAACGTAAAACTGTCACATTCTATGACATGAACCATAATAAGAATATTGTTGGGGTGTCCCCTACTTAGCGACGCGCTACATCAGATCCCGGGTGTAGTGTTAAGTATGCAAGGATTTCTAGGTCGTCGTTTGGAAGTGGCGCGCTACATCGGACCCCGGGTGTAGTGACAAATAAGCAAGTGTTTCATAGGATCTGTCTAACTTCTTGGAACATAGGTTCTCTTACGGGTAGACTAACAGAATTAGTGGAGGTGATTAGAAGGAGAGTTGGTATTATGTGTTTGCAAGAAACTAAGTGGGTAGGTGAAAATGATAGAGTTATAGAGCTTTGGGATTATAAAATTTGGTATACGGTTAGAGATAAAAATCGTAATGGGGTAGGCGTAATTATAGATCGACTGTTGCTTGAGAATGTAATTGAGATTAGGAGAAAATATGATAGAATTTTACTAGTTAAGTTTATTCTAGGTGGGGAGATTCTTAATGTTATTAGTGTTTATGCACTACTGATAGATCTTGATGACGCTAGTAAGCGTCTATTCTGGAAGGATTTAGACGAGATGGTGCAAAAAATACCCAGTGGAGAGAAGTTATTTATTGTTGGTGATCTCAATGGACATGTAGGTACTAGTCGTAGTGGGTTTGATCCTATCCATGTAGGTTTTGGTTTTGAACAATGAAATGAAGCAGATAGCTCGATTCTAGATTTTTTCTTGTCTTATGACTTAATCTTAGCAAACACTTGGTTTAGAAAAAAAGAGTTTCACCTTATCATCTTTAGGAGCGGATCAAATGCAAGTCAAATAGACTTTTAGACAAGAATGATAGATAAAGGTTGTTGTATCGACCGTAAGGTAGTGCCAGGTGAGAGTGTAACCACTCAACATATATTTTTAGTTCTTAATTTTCGATTTAGAAGAGAACCTAGGAAGATTAAACGTAAGGTAGAGTCTAGAATTAAGTGGTGGCTGTTGGACTTCCTTAGCACGACTACTAGATTTTAAAGATGCATCGAGTATACAATTTAAATTTTTTTAGTGTGCTAATCAACTCAAACCAAGAATCGAACTAGAGAATTAGGGTTTTATAGCAAGTAATCAAACATTACTATAAGTGAACAAGGAATAAAACCTTTGTAGACTGGTCCTTTACTTCTAAAGCTCCGTGTAGTAGTCCTTTCGCTCCAAGTAGTGGTGTCCCGGACTCTCTTTAGGCTCCACTAGGCGAATGGAACGAGCTTGCTCAAAGATCTTCGAGGCCGAAGATGATCTACGTCAAGAAGACTCTAACTCAAGCTACCTCTTCATTAATTGATGAATTAGTGAAGTAAACAACCTATACTAAATGACTAGTTTGGTATAGATTGATGAAGCGGGAATTTTGTCCACTTTAGAATATTTTTCCTCTTTTTCTTTCTTCACCTCAAGAAAACCAAGAGAAGAAAATGAGATGAAGAAAATGAACTTATGGTGAACCATCGATGAAAGAATATCTCATATCCTTTTATAGAGAGTTAATCATAGCCAAAGATAATGATTAGGTTAATAAATATCTAGGATAAAAACAAAATTAGTGGAATTAGGTCAAGATTTCTACAAGCTTCTCAAGCCTTCATTAGCCATGCTAATTTCCACATCATTTTGGTTTTCCCTAAATAAATAAAATCCCCACATTATCTTTAATATGCTATGAGTCTTATACACCTAAGTTCTATGTATCATCTAGCATGAGACATAAATAAAATAAATACATTTATATATATATCACATATATTTTAAATATATTTGTAGAAAAGAAATTCTTAAGTGAGCTTATATTAGTTAATATATATTAATATATCAAATATATATTAAATTTTTAAATCAACACTTGATTTAATAATCCGGCTATATCATATATAACCAACTAATATCAAATAACAAATTATTGAATCAACACTTGATCCAATAATCCGGTTATATCACATATAATCTTTATCGCGGGATTAGAATACGGAATCACATACACGCATTAATCTCGGTCCTGCACATATATGCCTTACTTCGTTTCGCTTGAGCCAGGAAATCTCTATGTAGGACTCTAAAGACTCGTCAATACGCCAGCAATAGGTAATGATCATATCAGTTACCCACAAACCGTCAGCGGTACTAGCTGGACGTAACGGCTATCCGGGTATTGAGCGATCAGAAGATCAACAAGCAAGCTTGTTTACTCCCGTGAATCCAATAAGTAACACTACCGTACAGTCCGGTTTCTTCGTCTGATATGTCGCATATCTAGTCTGGGGGTGGTAAACGTCAGACCCCAATAACTTGATAAGTCGTGCCGATATGAGGCTCATAACGGGTCGAGAAACTACTGATAAAACTTACCAGTAAATCTTAGTATCAGCCCTGATCAGGGACTTCCTGTTATGGCCAATCAAGCACAGCGCAACATCAACCCCTAATACCGGGAGAGACGAAACCCCTCCTATCGCTCATTGCCTCCATGTGACTCGGAACTGTACCAAAAAACCACCGTTTTGCACGCTCTCTTGAACGTGGTAAGGTGGAAATCAAAGCACAGTAGGAATCACACAAGACTCTATGACGATCTCGGGTCTACAGACTAATATGTGCCAGTGTCACCAGAGAACTGTTATCTGACGTTAGGTATAATACTAACTAGGAGTTCTCGGCGAGTCCTGTTTAGTGTACCCAGTCTCCACTGAGCACCCGTATACAATCTTTGATGTCAAACACCAATGGATGTGGGATCATCCATCGCCCATCAATTGGGTCAAGAAACGTATATGCTAGTCTACTCTGGAATATTGATGTCCTGTCTTGATACTCCCACGACTAGGAACAATTAAAGGATGTACTTATGGACTACCCTGACTCCACTAGTATGATCTGCATCATAGTCCTGGTAGTCAAGTACACATCCTAAGGGCTTTATCAACATGTAACAGAGATACAGTACAAGTATACATGTTAAGATAAAGAGTAACCAGATAGCATACTATCATGTCGAGCAAGAAAGTCCTCCCTATATATGTCCAAGTATCCACTATATTATACAACCATGTACAATAATGGCATCTAGGGCATACATACAACTAACAATCTCCCACTTGCACTAATGCCAGTTGTTGTAGTATCTCATACCCAACATCCCTTAAAGTCTCTACAGGGAAATGCTTTCGTGAGTGGATCCGCCGTGTTATTCTTTGTGTTAACTCTCCTGACCTCGATCGTCCGGAGATCAACTATCTCCATGATCAGGTGATACTGTCTAAGAATATGTCTGGATCATTAATGGGACCGGGGTTACTAGGCTAAAACCACAACTCCATTGATACCACAACGGTAGGAACCTCACCAAGTTCATCTCATGAATATCTTTATCCAGACGGCCTCTTTGGTAGTATCGTTGGTAGCGATGTATTCTTCTTTGATCGTCGAGTCTCCCACGGTAGCTTGGAACTCTTCCAACATACCGGACGCTCCACTGAGGGTAAAGACAAAACCCGTAAACCCGTAACTATCTTACAGTCGACCTTATCACTCTGGAAGCTCGAATCGGTAAAGGACTCAACATGGAGTTCACCGTTACCATACACCAAGAACATTCCTTTAGTCCTTCTCAAGTACTTAAGAATGTTCTTCACAGCTGTCCAGTGTTTCTCCTCAGGATGTATGAGGCATCACCCAGATCCTTTATGGAGAAACATTGTGATAAAAGGAGCTTGACCGAGTGTAGCATAGGAACACCATTTCCTATCAAGAGTATGTCATCCATGTACAATACGAGGAAGACAACCTTACTCTCTACCACCTTCTTGTATATACAAGGTTCATCTACGTTTTTGATGAAGTCAAACTTTTTGACTACCACATCAAAACAGATGTTCCAATTCCGCGATGCTTGCTTTAACCCGTAGATTGATTTAAACAACTTGCACACCCTTCCGCTGCTCCCACTGTCTACGAAGCCCTCTGGCAGTGTCATGCACACGCTCTCTTCTAAATCACCATTTAGAAAAGCGGTCTTGACATCAATCTGCCATATTTCGTAGTCATGGTATTGAGCGATGGCAAGTAGGATCCGGATGGACTTAAGTATAGCCACTGGAGAAAAGCTTTCATCATAATCCACATCTGGTTATTGACGAAAACCTTTTACTACAAGTCTAGCTTTGAAAGTCTCAACTTTTCCATCTACACCAAGAATCTTCTTAAGATCCACTTGCTCTTGATGGGTTTTACCCCTTCAGGTGCAACTTCCAAACTCATACTTTGTTGGCGTACATGGATTCCATCTCAGATTGCATTGCATCCAACCATTTCACAGTGTCCCCACTCGTGATGGCCTGCTCGAAGCTAGTTGGGTCATCATCTACCATGATGCAATCCTCGCTCCTACCATCAATGAGAAAACAGTAGTATCTCTCAGGTGGATGAGGAACCCTACTAGATCGGCCGAGAGGCTGAGGTTCGTCGGGGACTATTGAATCCTCTGGTTCTACCAAATCATCAGCTATAGTTTGTATAACTGGAACTTCTTCCAGTTCTACCTCATGACCACTAATTTCTTTCATAAGAAATTCCTTTTCTAAAAAGGTGGCATGCCGAGAAACAAACACTTTTTGTTCCTTGGTGTGGTAGAAGATATACCCTCGCGAATGTTTGGGATATCCAACAAACTTACACAGAACTGACCTTGTTTCGAGCTTGTCCGGATTTTGCCTTTCAACATAGGCACTGTCCCATATCTTAACTCGTTTAAGACATGGTCTCTTCCCATACCATATCGCATATGGAGTAGTAGGCACGGATTTGATAGGAACCCTATTCAATAGGTATGCAGTATCTCAAGCGCATAACCCCAAAAGGAAACAGGAAACTCAGCAGTACTCATCATGGAGCGCACCATATCTAATAGGGTGCGATTCCTCCGCTCCGACACACCGTTGTGCTGTGGTGTATACGGAGGAGTAAGCTGAGAGAGAATCCTATTCTCTTTTAGATAATCGCGGAATTCCGCGCTCAAGTATTCTCCTTCCCGATCAGATCGAAGGATTTTAATACTTTTACCCGTTTGGTTCTCGACTTTGTACTTATATTCCTTGAATTTTTCAAAAGCTTCAAACTTGTGTTTCAACAAGAACACATGTCCGAATCTTGAGAGATCATCAGTGAATGTAATAAAGTACGACAAACCATTTCTGGCATGTGTAGACATGGGAACATATACATCACTATGTATCAGTCCTAAGAGTTCAGCAGCTCTTTCTCCGTGTCCAATAAACGGAGTTTTTGTCATTTTACCTTTGAGACATGACTTGCAAGTTTCATATGATATAAATTCAAACTGATTTAAATATCCATCTTTATGTAACTTCGCTAGCCGTGTCGTATTGATATGACCTAGTCTACAATGCCACAAGGATTCGTTCATTTCTGAACTTTTCCTCTTGTGTGTGTTCTGTACGTTAAGAACCGTGGTTTGATTTAGAACGTATATGCCATTACATAACGTGCCTGATCCAATCAACTTTTGATTCAGGAAAATGTTCATAACATTATCATGTAATACAAGATTATATCCTTCTTTACGTAATAAAGAAACTGATACAATATTGCATATCAGGTTCGGTATGTAATAACATTCGTTCAGAATTAATGTATTACCAACTGGTAATACAAGGTGATATTCGCCAACTGCTTTGGATGGAACATTTGCACCATTCCCTACTTCTAGAGAATGATCACCCTTTCTCAGCTGTCTACCTTTCTTTAGCCAATGTAACATATTACATATATGGGATTCTGATCCGATATCTAATACCCAGGACGTAGATTGTACTGAGAAACAGTTCTCAGTGAAAAACACACCCGAAGAAAATGCATCAACATGCTCATTCCTCGATCGGGTCGTGTGGGAATCCGGATATTGCTCTATTTCTTGCTTGGACTTATAACAATTATAAGGAAGAGCGGAACCAACGTTCCTCAGCTCAGTATAACAAGTGGGTTTGGTCAATACATCTATATTATTATCTTGATTAAGGTATGTTACGGTCGCTACCTGGAGAGAGAAGAAAACACTCTGCTTATGCTCTTGCAAGATTAGATTGGTTATTATTTTATCTAATTAGGATGGCTCCCACTGTTTTTATCAAATTTTCCTTCAAACCCTAAAAGGCAAGACTAGCCGGGATTAATTATACCCTACAAGTTCGCCAATCTTTTAGCCATGCCAGTGTCGGTACTTTGATGGAGGTTTCCCGTGCTTTCGCACGGACCTAATTAAAATAAACCTCATTTTCCCAGAGGCATAACCCCGTTGACACCTTTCTAGTCACCTACTTTATCGGTTAATTGTAAAGTAAAAAACTCTTCCAGGAGTAACTCTTACTCGCAGTGGGTATCGGGATTCAACTATCTCATAGAAGGTATGCAATCTCATTGCAAATTTCAACACATGAAATTCCCGATAATATTTTGCCCCTAACGTCCTATGACCTTGACAAAGGACAACAAACCATAGGCCGTTAGTCAAGTTCAACCCGTCATTTCCTGATTGAATTAAACCCACCCGTACTACCCTTGACAAAGGCCAACAAGGTCATACGACTATCCTAATCCAATCGCATCATATGGTTACAGATAAGCACTAATCAGTTACCGCACACTACGCCTCGACAAAGACAACAAACGCATCACGAATACAAAATGGTCCTTATCTGAAATGACGGAGGGCTACGACATGTTTTTGTTGGGTTACGGCAGCGCCCCGGCCATCAGTCCGTGACCAAATGCGGAACAAAAATTTATAAAACATGGCACTACCACAACCAATTACCCGAATCTACCCATAAGCCCTAGATAACAAAACATGCAAAAGAGTTAGAATGGTTATACCGAATAGATCCTTGTCCTTCGGTCTTCAACCATTATCCCAAGCTCCTAGGGGCTTCCTTGATCAAGCTTGATCTCCGGTCTCCGTCCATCAAATATGATCCATCCGAGAGTCTATGTAACGAGCTCCAACCTCATATCCGAGGCAACTAGGGCACCTAGATCGCTACTCTAGATACCGTAGATGAAGTAGAGAGTGATGAAGGATTAATTTGTCTCAAGGCACCCAAGGATTCTCAACTCATGAGAGGGTTTGAGTGGAGCTAGAGGAAGAAGAAGATGCCATGAGAATGAGTTATTGAGAGCAACTCAAGAGAGAGAAAGAAAATGAATAATGGCTTGTGTTTGTTTGTTGTGCGAGTGTGATAAGAAATAATGGAACTATCACATAAATGTCCATGTCTCCAAAATATCTTAGTCAACAAAAAATATCTCAAGTCAACATAATCTCACAACAAACAAAAACCCTAAGCATGCTAGAATAGCAACCATGAGTCACTAATTAGCCATGCCACAAAAATGCAATAAACACCTCATCCTACACCTCAATAACCTTTTAATCCAAAAAGGTCTAAACCATGATGATGTGTAATCTTCTAAAAGTAATCTTGTAATAAATTACAAGAATACCTCTCAACCGTATATACATACCCGCATCCGTATTCCGAAGAATACGAATACAAAGAGACGAAAATAATCCAACAATATAATACTAGGTTCCGGCTTTAACTAAAGCCCACTAGTATTATCCGTCCGAACATCATCCATGCACAAGTACACGTATGTGATCGAACCCTGCCGTAAAACCATACGGCCTCTACATCGTTTCGCCCGAAGCAGAGAAACCCTCTGTGTGGGACTCTAAAGACTCGTCAATACGCTGGCAGTGGGTTCAACCACAAGCACGTCAGCAGCACTAGCTGTACGAAACGGCTACCCAGGTATTGAGCGAAAGGGAGGCCAACGAGCAAACTCTTCCTGAAACCCCTACTGAGCCTGACAGTGACAATATCTGTACAGTCCGGTCCGTTTGTCTATGAGTATCGCATATCGAGTCTATGGGTGGATAAAGTCAGACCCCTGTAACATGACATTTAGTGTCGGTATGAAGCCCATCACCACCTGAGAAACTACCGATCCTAGATCAGTAATTCTCGACTATCTTGACCAAGAATTTCTGGTGATGGCCACCTGTCACGACCCGAAATGGCACGTGACTGGCACTTGAATCATATGAAGTCTATAGGACCCCATCTAATTCAAGTAAGCCAAAAATCCCAGAAATCTAAACCATTTTAAAGAAGGCGTTTTAATAAAATAAGCCGAATTATGCATTTTAAAACATCAAGTCTTTTCTGAAAATTTTGGCAGAGTTTCCTTTATAAATACTGGCCCCGAACGGGGTACAACATGAATAATATATGCATAATGATAAAAGGCATCCCCAAGCGGGAGCTAGCTCTTCGTCAATCGACGGTCACAACCACACAAGCAATATAATATACAACACCGAAGGGCGATGATCAAAACTCAAAAGGAAACTCAAAAACAACATGAAAACCATAATAATACAACACGCGACTCTAAGGTCGAAATGATATACAACTGATCTCTAAGTCTGAAATAAAAATACAAGTTTGGTTGATAGAGTTTTCTAGATACAGCTGAATGTAAATAAAATACAATGGTGGTCACGATGCGAGTGAACTCACCTACCAAAGCAATCACCCGGAATGAAATAGTGTGCCAGCAAAGCCGCCAAGAAAAAACCTGTACGGCAAAACCTGCAAGAACTGTGGCACAACGGGGGTGAGTTGCCAACTCGTGAGTAGAAACATCACCGAGCAGAAATCGTATGTATGACTCAATCTTGGGTCAATACGATCAGTAAAATAAATCCTCAAATGATAAAGTCTGAAGCATGATAAGGTGGCAAGGGTTAACATCTATACAAAAGTGTAATCCCATGTGCTCGTGTCAGTGCCTCAGGTAGCAATATATCATATGTATGAGGCATGAATGCATGAAAACAGGATACATCTAAATAATAAAACTGTTTTCTTGTTTTAGTGAAATATCTGTATATAAATCGAAATATCATCAATGAAATCAACATAAATCAGTGTCTAGCATCGACACAAAATATATCTCAGTATCTGGGACTCCGACTGGCCCCTGGGCTCCGGCTATCCGGATTGGCCCAAACTCTGATCGGTATCCTCCGAATATCCGACGAGTCACAATAACATCACCGGTCAGTAGTACTCCCCTGTCACAGGCTCAACGCCATCATCTGCTATCTTCTTTTCCCGGGGTACCGCACCGGGTCCACCATGCACCCACAGACGGTTCCTTCTCGAATCGGGTGTATGATATTGCTCAAGAGTCGAGAAAACTCATGGTGGACATATCTCAAATTATATCATGAGAAAACCGCAACTTTCATTTAAAATGATAATAAGTTTATAAAATCTTGCGGTTTCTCCAAATCCATAAATCTTATGGAAATCTGAATCACGAGAATAAATAAACAATGAATGTAACATGTATTGGACTCTGGCAATCCGGACTGGCCCTAAAAATGCATGACAATGAATATGTAAATATGCATGCAAATCACGGTAATAAATACAATGTCTAAGCTATCAATAAAAGCAAGTACACTAATACCATGTCGAAACTATCAGCTAACAATTTGTACTAATGACTACTATTTTCTAATGTGTACGTGACATGGCAATTACTGATGATGTGTGTGAGCCGGCAAGCAAGTGTACGTAAAACATACGCATCATCGGTAATAGTGCCGGTGTCCTGACAGCATGGTTTCATAATAACAATAAAGCACAGTATAAGCATTGCAATGCGATATGAACAATCATGAATGTGCAGAAAATGAGTAACAAACGCAGCAATAAGGAATATGCAAAAGTATAAACGAGTCATACAGTTTTGTCGTTAAAAATAATACGAATCGTGGTATTTAGAAAATATGGGCTACGGTACTTTTAAGAAAAGGTACGTCCTTTGAAATATCCGTAGCATCTCTTGGCTTGTCTTTTAAATATTCACGATTCGTTAGTTTTGAAATATATATGACCCGGGTCTAATCTAACATTTACTAAGTAAACTACATGTCTAACTAACAGACTGATCGAAAAGGTAAGGAAACCATCTAAATCTGAGTCGATATATATATAATAGTTGGTGATGCCGCCTCAATAGTATCACATAAGATACAATATCTATAATATGACATTCTCAAGTCAAGAGTGCGGATCTATCATCAATATAGCTTGTACGGTAAATCCATCGTACGACATCCCAAATCCGGGTATGGGTCAATATCACATTTATCACCTTATTCATCTGGTATTCTTTTTTTTATCATATATCATGATCTGGGTGTACTGATCTACGTCTAGTACAATACTGATACCATCTTCATAATATATATGCGTGTGTATGAAAACACCACGCCTAAAGACCCGCTAAACATCATGTTGTATCTCAAATACGAACCATGTCACATCACCGATCTCATGGCCTCAAGCCTAAACTCATCGACTCATCTCCAAGTATCACATACTATTCTCATAATCCATGTATATGTATACATATATATATATATATATACACATAGTTCCATACCCATGTGTGTGTATATATATATACATATCCCCATATACGCATAGGTAATAAAATGTATGCATGTGTGTGCGCGTGTGGGTGTAACAGCTATTCTAGGGTTTCGCAACCAACACTAAACTATAATATTAACTTATCTTGATAAACAATAACTCATAATAACATATATACATATGTATACGTATTCGTATACCACACTACGAAACTGCGGGGGTGTTATACGCCATCCACCCAACTTCCCCCGTAAATATATATATCTACTCACTTTGATCTTCGCTTACCGATGCCGATGTCGCCACGCGCTTGCTTGTCGTCTCGAAGTCGACATGGGGGTATCTACCTGTCACAATGTATCGTATCGTATTAAAATCCAAATCAAAACCAAAACGACACGCTAAAAGCCTATAGGTTAGAACCTACGAACTACGCATTCAAAACCACCAAACAACTCTCGATATCGTCATACAAACGTCAAGTGATCGAGGTAAAACACAAATACCAAAACTTGAATTCATAAACATCAAGAAACACATGGCGGCAACTCACAAAACTTGCTCCAGATTTTAGTTAAGGTGAAAACAAGGTGCGCAAACAATACTGGGGTGACGTATAGGGATCCTATGAACTACAGAAGCAACATGGGCACCCAATTTAACAAAGTGGCCGACCAAAACACCCTAGAATCCGGCCTCCTCGGTTTGGGATGAAGGAATGGGGTTCGTTTTTGCAGGGTGGCTTCCTATGGGTCCCACTAGGTCTCTGGTATTGTTTGCTCTTCCAGTAAAATTCTTAGGTCATCTCAGATTTCCCTGCACCCTCACTTCACAAACCGACATGAAAAGTTTCTATTTTCTGTATTTTTGGTTTCAGGTTTTATTTTGTGTTTGTTCTGGGTTTATAACACCATGGGGGGTTTAAGGTCACCAATAAGGCTTATTTGCACAACCACAACTCAAAAATCTCTCAAACCCTAACTAGGAATTTTCAAAGCTAACAAAATCCCACTTTAACACATCTAAACATGCAAGGATGCTAAAAGAGTTGAATTACTACACTTAAAGTGAAAGAATTACCTCATTTGGGACTCAAGAATCCCCTAGAGTATCAAAATCCCATTTTTCTTTGTCCAAAATGCTTGTAATGATCTTGTGCATGTTTTTAATGAAAGAGGGATGGACTTTTGATGAGTTATTAGTGGTGAAGTGAGGTGTTTTGTGGAGGAGGGAGATGAGTGTTGCCATGTGAGAAGAGGGGAGACGATGATGAAGGAAAAACAATGAGGGAACAAAAGCCATGACTAAGGTTTGACCCATCACCTCTCTCTCACCCATACATCATTTTTATATTGTTTTCCTTTTCCTTTTTCTTTATTTTGTTTTGTTTTGTTTTCTTTTAAATTTTGAAATAGGAAACCCAAATGAAACCATGGTAGAAAATGCGACAAATGCTAGTAAACATGATATGGTGCATGTCATGTGCACAAAATCAGATTAATGCGAGATTAGCGATATTTAATCGCGATTAGCCTTAAAATAGTGTATAATTAATCATAAAATTTCATAATTTGCTTAAATCCAATAAAACACCCGCTTTTTAGTAATTTCTATAATTTACCAAATTTTCTCCCAATTTATCGGTATTTAGTTATACCGAAATTTTAAAATATTCATTATATTTATTATTAAATCATAAAAATTCCCCAAAATAATATTTTATTTTTCTGAAATGTTACACGACTCGTGCACAACCCCCAATACCGGGAGAAACGAATCCTCCGACGATCCGCTCACTGCCTCCATATGGCTCGGGACTATACCTAACTAAAATATGTTTGCACGACTCCTTTGAGCCGTGGTAGGGTAGTAATCAAAGCACAGTGAGAACTCACACGAGACAAATGACGATCTCAGGTCGATAGACTAACATGTACACATGTCACCAGGAAACTACTATCTGAAATAGGTATAATATCAACTAACATGTTCCCGGCGAGTCCGTCCGGTGTACTCATAATCCAATGAGCACCTGTATACATCTTAGGCGAATAAACTGACACCAATGGCTTGTAAGACCGGCCACCGTCCCTCGTCAGGGGTCTCGATCAGTAGACACTAGTCTACTCTGGAGTATCGATGCCTAGTCTCGAAACTCCCTCGACTAGGGACATTTAAGGATGTGCTTATAGACCACCCAGCTCCCACGTATATGATCGCCATCATACTGCTGGTAGTTAAGCAAGAATCTTATGGGCTCTATCAACATGTAATAGTGATCTGTAATGTCACATAATGCTGTACATGATGATAAAGACAAACCATATAGCATATTATCATCTCGAGTAAGACTGTTCTACCAGTATAGATCATCCCTCAATCATCATAATCACCTGCCTGGGGCTATGATAATTTCTTGAGGGCACCATAGCCAACAATCTCCCACTTGCACTTAAGGTTAATTATTGCGATGTCGCATACTCACAGCCCGCGTGATACCGAACACCCAACTCCTCTACTAATCAGTTTCACAAAATTCGTTTGTGAAACTATTGCGTTCGAGAAACAGCCTCAGTGAGTGGATCCGCTCCAATGTTTTTTTTTGCATCTCTCTATATCTCAATTTTGTGGAGAAAGCTATCTCCCGAAATGAGCAACACCTGTCTTAGAATATGTTTGGATATCTGATGGGACCCAGTTCACAAATGAACTCCATATCCAGCAAACTTCTTACACTGTATTATCCACTGAATTTAATCAGTATCCTGCACCATACCTTCCTCAGTATCCGCTTGGACCACCTGTCCAAACTACTTCCCCTCAAAAGAGAGAAAATTAAAACTCTGTCGGTCGCTCTGTCATCCAGGTCATCTTGGAAGCCTGGAATGATAGCCGTCTTCCGAAGGAGGCTGCTGTTACCATATCTTATGAACATCCACTTATGTTCATAAACTACTTCCCAACGTTTCTCCAGGATTGGATTAATATAAAATTATTGCAGCTATTGCAAATACAACATTTGGTGTGGTACTTGACATCTCATGATTGACTCGATTGCCCAAGCAAGTGATATGCTAATCATGCACATCCCTCTCCCCTTTAGTCTGTAAGACATCTTTAGAGAGGGTGACTCCATCTGCAAGTACACCACCATTCCAGGAGTCGTCCATTCTAAAACACCTTTAGAATAGTGTCAAAGTACCCAGATCGGGAAACTATCCAAATCTAGATCTAAAACCATAGATCTAGTTACCAGAATGCCTGATATATTATCCATATCCAATGTGGAGAAACCACTGTGTGACAACCACAGTATAACCGATCGTAGTATAGGAATTTCACTTCCTATAAAGTGCATGTCATCCAAATACCATGACATCACACCCTACTATCTTCTTAACAGATCCATCTCCTATTCTGATGAAGTCAAAACCTATGACTGTCACATAAAAAATATATGATCTATCCCCGCTATACCTGCTTTAGTCTATAAATAGACATAAGTGCTTTTGCTGCTCCCACTGACTACAACCACCCTCTGACAGAGTCATATACAAGTGCACTTCTAAAGCTAGTTTAGAACGACGCTATACTCATCCTCCTGCCGGGTCTCATAGTCTAGAACAGCAGTAATGGCAAGTCTGGGTAAACAAGAACCTTCCTGTCACCGTCTTTGAGGATACCGAAGTACCTCTCGGGCGCCTGAGGTTACCCACCATATCTGCGGAGTGGCTAATGGAATGTCAAACCCGATTGAATCTTTAGGTTCTATTAAATTTTCAGTAATCGTTTGTGGTTCTGGAATCACTTCCAAATCTACCATACTCCCACTACTGTTTTCTGAAAAAGTCCATTTTACTAAAACTGTGGCGAGTCAAGAACAATATCCTTATTGATCTTCCAGATGGTAGAAAGTTATCCTTCGACATAGCCCGGGATAACCCACAAACAGCCATTACTGAAACGTGCCTTGAGTTTATCCAGAGTCTGGTTTCAAGCATAAGCCAGACAACTCCATATACCTTAACATCATTAAGATATGAACCATTCTATATACAATATAGAAACAGAGGCACTAATTTAATTGGAACCAGATTCAAATCATGCAGCTGTCTTCAGTGCATATCAACTAAATGGAGAGAGGCCGATCAGCATTACTCAACCAGGAGTGCATCCAAATATGAGTAACCTGAAAGAGAAGAAAGTTCTCAAAACCATTGCTATCAATTGAATACCAAACACAAGTATCTACATTTTCGACCATCTTGAAGAATCCTGATATTTGCAACACATGGTTCTCTACCTTATTCTTGTACCTATAACTTCTCAAAATTTGGACTTTGTATTTCTACGAAATACTTGTCTAAAAACTAAAGAAGTCATAAGTAGACAGAATATAGTACGAGTACCAACCCCTTTGTCCTAATGGACACTGGACAACATACAATACTTTGTATAAGTCCCCTGAGTTCAATAACTCAAACCCTATGCGTCGTAGGTTGAAAACTATTTTATGGTTAAGAAGAATTACACCGTTGTTGAATGCTTCTTACCCAATCACCAACTGATATAGGTAAATGTCATAGACATAATTTCAAAAAGTTATATCTCACTTTATAAAATAAACGTACAGATATATCAGTTTAAAACTGATGTATAAGTACGGATATTCAAAACCAAATAATTGCCGTCTGGCAAAAAACCCGGGTGACTTCCTCAAATATCACCAATTGCAATGAATTCCGATATAATGAGGATATAATCACCTAATTCTCAATATCTTACTCCCACTCATCATCTGTAATACCATACAGATGTGAGAATCAAATCTGGTAAATACATACCCTGAAGTAAGAATCTAATTGGGAAATCAGTTTTCAATTAACAACCCACAGTGAAACTGAAACATGAAAATGTTTCGAAGGGGTATACGGGTATTCCTAGTAACGCCTCTTCCACTATCCAGTTTCATGACTGTAACCGTATATTTCTGTCACGACCCGCAAGGTACGGAACGCGACCGACACTTAAGTTACGAAGCGTCTCAAGGCGTCCGTAACATAAGTAAGCCGAAGCCCAGAATACAAAACCCAATTAAGAATTGGAGTGAAGGAAAAACCATTTTTATTCAAAGCACCTTGTTTCATCAAGACTCTTTTTATGAAAAACAACTTCCTTTTCCAAATTTTCCGGCAAAATCTTCTTGTAAAATAGCCTCCCCAACGGGTACAATAGAAATATAAGTGAATAACAGAAATAAGGCATCCCCAAGCGGGAGCTAGCTCTTCGCCTCAAGGCGGTCACAAATCCTACGTAATGTACATAAATAAGCATGAAGCATAAGTAAAATAACATGTCGACTCAAGTGAGCTCGACCCCAACAACATAAATCCACAAGTCTCACAACCTCGCCTCTAGGTCAATATACAGTAATCCAAATAAACTGGTACAGCTGAAATAGTAATAGTAGTAGCAGATGGAGTATTCTAGATACAATGAACATATATAAGGTGGTACAAAATAATAACAACCCACCTATGAGCAAAAGCCTCGAGTCCAGGCAAAAAGGGCAAAATGAGCAAAAGTGTCCGCCGCTACAGTGCTGACGGAACGGACCTGCAGAAAAGCTGTGGCACAACGGGGGTGAGCTGCCAGCTCGTGAGTAATAAATAACATCTACAAAGGCTATCGCATGAATGTACACAAGTATCCTAGCATCTCTAGAACATGTATGGCTATATGTACTAGCAGGTATGCATATATCATCAGTGTACTATCAAGTATGTATGTCACATGGATGTAATAACAGGTATGAATATACTATCATATAAGTATGCTATATGAGTCAACTCAAAATCTCATCATGTAGGTATAAGAAATATTCTTCCTTTGTTTTTGAAACTCCTTTCAAATATCAGCATAAGATCCATGAAAATCAACAAAATCCGTGTCTAGCAATGACACCTCAAAACTGTCTCAAATCTCATATATCCATGTCAAATATCTCTGGCCTCAGCCGTCCAGCTGATCCATATCAAATATCAATATCCCAATCCAGCGGCCACGGTCGGTATCCTCTGGATATCCGCCGCGCCAAATGAAGTCACCGGTAGGTAATCCGTCCCCTGCCAGGCTCAACGCCATCTCCTGCGATCTTCTTGCCCCGGGGTACCGTACCGGGCCCACCATGTACCCGAGACGGTTCATCCACCTCGAAACGGGTCTCGAAAACCACAGCAAACTCATGGTGGACGACACTTTACATCACTAGAAAACCGCAATTTTTATATTTTAAAAGATTATAAGTTTGAAAACTTGCGGCTTTCCCCCGGAATCCAGAAATATCATAAATCTCATGAAATCATCATGTATGCATATGTCAATGATAATGAATGCCTATGGTATCAATTTGCAACGTATGATTTATACTAGGCATGAACAAATGATATAATAATACATATGCACGAGAATAGCAATTCTTATGATTTTATTTTAAATATTTGTTGCAATAGCACATGTCTAAGCAGTTAACATGTCTCAGATTTATAGTTATCTAGTGTCGTGACATGGCAATTACCAGGGTGTGTGTACACATGAATAGTGCTCGTGCTGCATATAAAAAAACCTGGTAATGGTGCATGTGTCCTACAAATGAGTTTGCGTATATGGAACATCATATAGATCCTAACTGCAGCAAATATCAAACAAGTATTATTATTCTAATGTCACAAGTAATATCAAGTTTACTATTTCAAGTTTACTAAATCTATCGGGTGATTCGCGCCAGCCAAACGATCGTCCCCCGTAGATGTTAAATCTACTCACCCGTGATCCCGCACTAGGTGTGTCCGACCACCTGCTTCCCTTTCTCCGCTGCACTTGAAGTCCCCGCCGGCGAACCTAGAATTTACAAAAGTCACATACATCAGAAAAATCCTGCAAAAACATGATATATCGATAAAAAGGATACGCGTGCGTGAAACTAAACGTGCGTGCACACGACACGTCGCGACGCGCACAAACCCACCAGAACCTACACCGACGCGCTGTGTCGCGCAGCGCGCCACAGAACCATGCGTATCACGCGCGTGTCGCACAAGACTTAAAACATCGGAAACACGATACAAGCTCCAGATTTTGCCTCTGGACCCAACTTAAAATGTTGCAGGTACCAACACTCTAGACTATCCAGCAGGACCCTATACCCAAAATCCCCACACCTTACCCCCTACTCTGGCCGCAATTTGCGGCCAGAATGATTAAACCGGCGGCCGAGATGGGGAGGTGGGTCCCCGTGCTCTGTGTGTGTCCCTGCTAGTCTCACTATGCTACAGTCTTCATAAATTTTTCCTGAGTGAATTGGGTCAAAAGCAGATCTCAGAAAGGCTAAAAAGTCGCTAAAATTGCCAAATTACGCCAAGCCGGATAAATCGGGTATATTTAAGAAATCTGGGGCAAATCTCAGGTTAACTGGTCTCAACAGCACCTAATAGGGCTACTCTAACCACCACTACCATTACCTTGCCAAAATTCCCCTAGTTTACCCAAAATTACCACTAAACATGCAATAAACACCAATATAAGCTAGATAACCATAACTTTAGCAATTTAATGTTATCTATCTAATTTTAACGACACTACTAGGCTAAAACAGACTAACTAACACCTAAAAGAGTTCATTAAGCTGCAAGCACTCTAATGTAACTAGATCTAACATCACGGCATAATTCTAGCACTAAAACTCTATTAAAACACTAAACTAGCTAAACAAACACATAATCTAAGCAACATGGAGAGAGTTTAGGAATTATACCCCCAAGGAACCTCTCAAACGAGGAGAAGGAGAAGAAGAGGAAGGAGAGTGCTGCAGTGCTGAAATGGTGCTGCTGCAGTTCCAAAGCTGATGCTGAAGCAGGTTTGGGGGTGTTTGTGTTGATGTTTTGTTGGGCTGAGGTGGTGTAGTGTTGGGCTGAAGTTGTGTAGCTGGTGTGTGTGGCTGATGGCTGAGGCTACTGCTGCATTCAGGGTGTTAGTTGCTGTTGCTGTGGTTGTTGTTTGGGTTGTGTTGGTGTTGTGGTGCTGGTGGCATGTAGCTGGTGTGTATTGGCTGTTGTTTCACTTCTCTCTTTTTTTTTTGATGCAGCAGCAGCAGGGGTTATGTTTGTGGCTGTTTGGGGTGGTGAAGTGGTGTGTGTTTGTATGGGAGGGTTATGTAAAGAGTTGGGGCTGTTGTAGCAGCTGATGATGATGATGTTTTGAAGAAGGCCGAAGCTGATGTAACAGCTTATGTACAGGCTGATGCACAGGGCCTGATGTGTTGCTCTTGGTGGCTGAAACAGCTGCTGTTTCAGCAACTGATGGGTTGTTGTGTGTGTGTGAGAGAGGGGTTTAAGGTTGGGGCTGTTTGTAATGATGTTAGGGGCTGGAGTGGCTGTTGTAGCAGCAGTTAATGTGCTGTTTTGTGAAGAGCTGAAGCTGAAGTGTGCTGAGATTGGGCTGATTTGATGAAATTTGGGCTGAAGTGCTGCTGATTTGGTGGCTAGGCTGATGTTTGTTGTGTGAGTGAGAGAGAGGTGAATTAGTTTTGAAATGCGGTGATGTGACTTAACTTAACCCATCATGACAACATCACATCTCTCTCTCTCAAGCAAGTCAACCTTAAAACTCCCTAAACACCCATGGTCAAAGCCAACCATCCTCAATTAAACTAATTAGCTCAAAACAACTCAATTATCTTAACCAAGGGCCTAACCCACCATGGTTAACTTAAACATGATTAACCCACAAGCTCAATTATATGGCAAACCCTAGTCTTAACCCTAGCTAACGTGCACAAGTGTGTGTGGTCGAGATAAAATTCTACAATAATCACCATAATTCCAGATAAATTACTAGAAACCCGTTTTGGTAAACTTTTTACCAAAAACCCCCCATTAACACACAATTACCACTAACCCTAACCTCAGGTGTTACAGTCTTCCCCCTTAAGAAAATTCGTCCCCGAATTTTAAAATATGCAACTACGCGTACCTTCAAAAAGATGAGGGAATTTCTTCGGCATCTCTCCCTCGGCCGCCCAAGTGATCTCCTCACAATTCGGGCTGCGCCAAAGAACCCTCACCGACGACAGGACCTTTGATTGAAGTTTCTTCACCTTCCGATCTAATATCTTAACTGGCTGCACGGTGAACGAAAGGTCGGGCTCAAGTTGAACGGTCTGATGCTGAATCGTGTGGGAAGGGTCATGAAGATATCTGCGTAGCATCGACACGTGGAAGACGGGGTGGACATCTGAAAAGCTGGGTGGAAGAGCCAAACGATATGCAACAGGATGCGCTCGAGGATCTCGAAAGGACCTACGAATCTAGGGCTAAGCTTTTCCTTTCGCCCAAATCGCATCACGCCCTTCATCGGAGAGACCCTCAGAAAAACATGATCGCCAACCGCGAACTCTAATCTGCGACGGCGCCTGTCTGCATACGATTTCTGCCTGCTCTGAGTTGCTCTCATCCGGTCTCGAATCAGCTGTACTTTCTCGGTCGTCTCCTGCACGATCTGTGGCCCAAAAATACTGCTCTCGCTCTGCTCAGTTCAACAGACGGGCGATCTACATCTCCTCCCATACAAAGCCTCGAAAGGTGCCATCTGAATAGTATCCTGGAAGCTGTTGTTGTAGGAGAACTCCACTAAAGGTAAATGACGATCCCAGCTACCGCCAAAGTCCAAAACGCACGCTCTGAGCATGTCCTCGAGAGTCTGAATGGTCCGCTCTGACTGCCCGTCGGTCTGCGGATGAAATGCTGTGCTGAAGCTCAAACGAGTGCCCAAAGCCTCCTGAAGTCTGCCATAGTCGGCTGGTAAACTGGGTGCCTCGATCTGATACTATACAAGTCGGTACGCCATGTAGCCGCACGATCCCGTCGATGTAAATCTGGGCATACTGAGCAAAACTGAAAGTGGTCTTCACTGGCAGGAAGTGAGCCGCTTTCGTCAGTCGATCCACGATCACCCAAATGGAGTCGTACCCTCGACTGGTCCTGGGTAGACCCACAACGAAGTCCATCGAAATCTGCTCCCATTTCCACTCCGGAATGGGCAAAGGCTGCAACTCTCCTGCTGGCCTTTGGTGCTCGGCCTTGACTTGTTGACAAATCAGGCATCTTGATACGAAGTCAGTGACGTCCCTTTTCATCCCGTCCCACCAATAGACATCTCTCAAGTCGCGGTACATTTTGGTGGAACCTGGGTGAACGCTGTAAGTAGATCTATGCGCCTCCTCAAGAATCTCACGTCGTAGTCTCTCCGAATCTGGTACGCACAATCGAGTCCCGAATCGTAGTATTCCCTGATCGTTGATTACGAACTCGGAATCTCTGCCCTGTCTAATATGCTCCATGATCTATGAAAGACGGTCATCGCTGGGCTGTGCTTCTCGAATGCGGTCAAGTAACTGCGGACGTGCACGAACATGCGCAAGCTGCCCCCTATCGGAGTGAACTCGAACTCAACTCGGCTGTCGCATAAAATCTGCCAATCTGCTGACGACTGCCTCTGCACTGCACGCAAACAGGATAGACTATCCCTGGGCCTCTTGCTCAAAGCATCCGCCACTACATTCGCCTTGTCCGGGTGGTACAAGATCTCACAGTCATAGTCTTTCACCAGCTCCATCCAACGACGCTGTCTGAGATTCAGGTCTCACTGCTGAAATATATACTTTAAGCTCTTGTGGTCAGTAAATATTTGGCACGATTCGCCGTAGAGGTAATGTCGCCATATCTTCAGTGCAAAGACCACTGCAGCCATCTCCAAATCGTGAGTGGGGTAGTTCTGTTCATGCTTCTTCAATTGCCGCGAAGCATACGCGATCACCCTGTCATGCTGCATCAATACGCATCCTAACCCCACCCGTGAAGCGTCACAATAAACCACGAATCCGCCTGATCCTGAAGGCAATGATAATACCGGCGCCGTAGTCAAACAAGTCCGTAGCTGCTGAAAGCTGTGCTCGCACTCCTCCGTCCAAACGAAAGGAACTCCCTTCCGGGTCAAACCGGTCAAAGGTGCAGCAATACGGGAAAAATCCTGAACGAATCGCCTGTAGTAGCCAGCCAGGCCTAGAAAACCACGGATCTCCGTAACCGATGTCGGTCTGGGCCACTGCTGAACAGCCTCAATCTTCTTCGGGTCCACACATATGCCATCTCTCGTAATCACGTGACCCAAGAACCCAACGCTGTCCAACCAGAATGCACACTTGGAAAATTTTGCGAAAAGCTGGTGCTCCCTCAAGGTCTGCAAAGTAATCCGCAAATGCTGCTTGTGCTTCTCTCGGCTCCGGGAATACACCAAAATATCATCAATGAACACTATGATGAACAAGTTGAGATACGGTCTGAAGGTACGGTTCATCACGTCCATAAATGCTGCGGGGGCGTTGGTGAGTCCGAACGACATCACCAAAAACTCATAGTGTCCATAGCATGCACGGAAAGCTGTCTTCGGTATATCCTCCTGTCGGACTCGCAGCTGGTGTGTTGGAGATAATGCCCTCAGAGTCAATTATTGGATCACAGGTACGTGATTGCGGTGATTGAGGGAGGACCTATCCCGGTAGGACAGTCTTACTCGAGATGATATTATGCTATCTGGTTTACCTTTATCATCGTGTACTGTTTTAGGTGACCTGACACGTCGCTATTACACGTTGATAGAGCCCCTAGGATTCTTGCTTGACCACCAGCAGTATGAGGGCGATCATATACGTGGGAGCTGGCAGTCTATAAGCATATCCTTAAATGGTCCCTAGTCGTGTGAGTTTCGAGATAGGGCATCGATACTCCATAGTAGACTAGTGTATACAGTCGAGACCCCGACGAGGGGCGGTGGCCGGTCTCACAAGCCACTGGTGTCAGTTGGATCACCTAAGATGTATACAGGTGCTCATTGGGTTATGAGTACACCGGACAGGACTCGCCGGGAACATGCTAGTTGGTCATATACCAGACGTCAGATGGCAGTTTCCTGGTGACATGTGTGCAGGTTAGTTCATCGACCTGGGGATCGTCATTTGTCTCGTGTGAGTTCCCACTGTACTTTGATTACTACCCTACCACGGCTCAAAGGAGTCGTGCAAACAGGTTTTAGTTGGGTACAGTCCCGAGCCACATGGAGGCAGTGAGCGTATCTTCAGGGGTTCGTCTCTCCCGGTATTGGGGGTGAGGTCGTGCTGTGTCTAGGAGAGCCATTACACGAAGCCCTCGGCCGAGGCAAGGAGATTTACTGGTAGGTATTCCAGTAGTATCTCAGGGTGTTCTGGGCTACACTCCGACACGACTTGTACCGCTTTTGGGGGTTTGACTTTTACCAACCCCTTAGGCCCGCCATGCGATGCTCATAGACGAACGGACCGGACTGTACGGATATTGTCACTGACAGGCTCAGTAGGGTTGTCAGGCTGAGTTCACTCACAGACATCCCTTTTAGTCAATACCTGGTAGCCCGTTACGTATTGGCTTATACCTCTGACGTGCTAGTGGTTAAATCCACAACCAAGGTGTTGACGAGTCTTTAGAGTCCCCCACATTCAGTTACTCAGCTTTCGGGCGAAAGGTTGTAGAGGCCGTATGGAGATATGGCAAGGTCCGATCAGATACGTGCGGTATTGCACGGATCAGGATCGGACAGTTTGTACTATAGGCCGTATGGTTATATGGCAGGGTTTGATCAGATACGTGCGGTATTGCACGGATCAGGATCGAACAGATATTACTAGCCGGTTTTGGTATAAGCCGGATTCTAGTATAGTACAGTGGAGATTTTGTCTCATTGCATTTGTATTTCTGTCGAAATACAGATGCGGGTGTGTATGCACAGTATCGGGGTTTTTCTGTAATTTATTACGGGACCAGTTTTATGGAGTTGCCAGTTTGCTTTCCGTTTCGGCCGATTTCCATTGTTCCGTTCATTGGCCGAAGATTGGTGGAGGAGGGTTTATTTGCATTGTTGCAAATAAGTGTTTTTGGAGGGGGTTCTTTGCATATATTTATATCATGATGGTTTCATGATGGAGCCCATCCTTTGACTTCTAGCTTTATGATGATGGCTTGACCATTGTAGGTTATGATTGGCTTTTGGAGTGTTGGGTTTTGTTCTCTCATCATCTCTTTTCATCATTGCTTCCACCCACCCCTTGACCTTGCTCTCTCTTTCTCTCTCCAATCACACAAGGGGGGGTGGGCCGGCCATTCCTAAGGAGGGATGGGGATTCATTTCTTTGAGGTGTGTGGCAATTTTTTCTCATGGTGCTATGAAAATTGCTCTCTTGTTCATCCAAAAACCTCCTTGATTTCCTCCACCAAAATGGCAACTCCATAATCCCAAAATGAGACATGCAATCCACATTATATTCTACAGCAAATCTTGGGCACGTCGAGTAGCCGGCTTCGTGCCCGAGTTGCCTCGGCATTGAGGTGGGAGCCCGTAAAAGAAGTAGGCGATGTGGTGCACTTCCGGCGACGAGGAGGAGACGGGACATTCCGCAGGAGGTCGGGACGACGACGAGAAGACCGGAGGACTCGGATCTGTCGGTATACTTCTCTTCCTATCTTGTTTGTAGCTTAGACTTGTTAATGGTAACGATCCGGATGGTTAGTGCGCGGTGGTGCCGGTTTGCTAAGTCCGCAAAATTAAAGTTTTTCACCGCTTCCGCATTCCGGCGTCGGATTGACGGCCGGGGCGCCGCCGTGCACTTACAGTGGTATCAGAGACTCGCCATTAACTTAGTCTAGCTTTGTGTAATGTGTTTGCATTTCCGATCGATCAAAAAGTTCCAAAACCCGTATTTTGTTAGCATCAGTTTTCTATTGGAAATTTTTAGTATCGAAAAATTTTTCAGGTTGTATAAAATTGATGTACTGGAGATTACAAGGATACTGTAAAAATTCGACAGGTTCAGTCGACAGTGCAGGCGCGGAACCGCGGCCAATACCCCCTTTGGGCCGCGTTTCCGCCGCGCACTGTTGAGATCTCTTCGCCCAATTTCTACAGTGTCTTTGTGGGCTTAGAATTGGGGTTTTGGAATGTTAAATTTGGGCCCATAATTTCTGTGAGTGCTACAGTATTGCTTTGGGCCCACTTGTTAATTATTTGATCAATCGGAAAATTTTAAACACATTTTTCACAGTATTTACATTATATCTGCGACCGTGAATGTCACTCGATCGGTAAATCCGGTCTAACTGCTATAGCCCGGTTAGACGGATTTGCGAACGTGACTTTCACGTTGATGTTTTGTTTTTGCTGTGATGTTGCGGATCGGCCGTGGGGGATAGCCTGGATGCAATGCTAGTACAGTTGTGGTTGTATTATGTACATTTGATATTGCGGGGCGAGCGTCCGACATGTGGACTGCCGTCACTGCCTGATTGTATTATTATTTTGGGGCACGGCCAGGTTGCGGTCGATGTACCCGTTGTATGTATATTTTACTTTCTGTACTAGGATTACCCCAGGAGGGGTGCACGGATAGCCGGGTTCTAGGGGGCAACAAGCCCGCATCTCATGGCATTGAGACGGAGGGGGCTTTACTCTGGAATTGGCGGGCTATTCGCCGCACTCGTAGGGGGTACAGGTTGACCCAGGAGGGGTGCCCAAGTTGCCGGATTCCGTGAAGTGCTGGGTGGTCCATTCACGGTACTGAAGGGGGCTGCCTCGCTTCAGGTTTTGGCGGGTGACTTGCCGCGTCCGTAGGGGTCTAGGATTTCATTGCACAGGCTATCCACACGACCAGGGGAACGTCGGGTTTCAGCAGTGGCTCTGTGAAACCCGGGGATCCCAGATATCTGTATTGTTCTGTGATGCTGTACAGTTCTGTGATGTTGCATTTCTTTTCACGCCTTGAGCGAAATATAATATATTGGTATATATATTAGTAGATGTTGTATATGTTTTACATCCGCGCTAGTCCAGTCCCCGCTCTGTCGTTAGTTAGCTAACCTAACGGGTAATGACGGGACCCAGTGGCGAATGCGGATGGCATATACGTACATCAGTATATTTTCGTTCTTTTTGGTGTGATCAATTGATGGGACTGCGTTGATTCGGATCAATGCAAGTTAAAAACAAACCTAATCTGATGTTGTTGGAACACTTTTCAAAAAGCTGTTATTGCAAGGACGTTCACTTTTGTTTTGCATCGTGATATTCAGTTGGAATATCCTGCTCCTCAGTCGACGAGGCAAGGGCCGAGATCCCTTCACCGGGAGTGACCCCTTGGACAAAAGTTTGCGTCGGGGCATTAACTTCACTATAGCCGATTACTTTTGCTTTGCATCGCGGTATTCATTTGGAATATCCTGCACCCCATTCTACGGGGAAAGAGCCGAGATCCCTTCACCGGGAGTGACCTCTTTAGCAACGGTTTTCGTCACTATATTTTTTAAAAGCTATCCGTTCCTTCGACGATATCAAGTTCTTTACGTTAAAGGTTTTCGCCAGAAACCATTCGTAGCCCTCCGTCGTTTCATATGGGTGGTCAATAGTATTCAAGCTGTGTATGTTGGCCAAAGCCAAGGCACAGTGATTGGTAGCTATTGGGTATTCATATGCAGCATAGATAGATGCGTTGGTTTGGGACAGTCGTACTGCCATTTTGGCCAAAGTCAAGGGTATGTACGGGTGGATTCAAATTAACCTGGAGAATGACGGGTAGAACTTGACATGTGACTTATGATATGTTGGCCAAAGTCAAGGTCATAAGAGCATGGGGCAGAAATCACATCGGGAGTTTCAAAAGAACTGAAACTTGCCAGATATGCGCATACCTTCTGGAGTGTGATACCGTGAGCGGATTCCGTCACGTTGTCATGCGATGATAGTTGGATCCCGATTCCCACTGATGAGTTAGTTTACTCCTCGGGTAACCCCGACTAATTCTTCTTTCAGGTTTGGAGGAGAATTTGAGGTACAGTGGGAGGATTCCAGATTAGATAAATTGGTAACCATTCTGATCTAGGTTAGAGTGCACGCTGAGTGTTTCTTTTCTCTCTCTCTTTGGCAGCGACCATTGACCCGACCCTAAGACTATGACTCAGTGACCGAGTTGACCGAACTTCTTAAACACTGGCTTTTGGATTGTCAAAGTTGCAAACCTCATTGCCACTCCTACTTTTACCCTTTTCTCCAGGACACCCCGTATTACTACGAACGTCCACTTCCATTGGACAAAACCATCGTATGGTTAGATACGAACTCGAAGGGATTTATTCGAGGATGGTTTCCGGTTCTGGAGAAAACGGATAGGATTATTCAGTTGTCTTTTCCTTTTACCCTCTCTCAGGTTACGAGTACTCCTTGGTTTAGGGGTAGCACACCTATTACGCAAATTGGATTGTCTTCTTCCAAACCTTAGGCTGGTGCCGACCGGTAGGGAATGAAGAAAACCAATTAGCATAACGATGGTGTGCAGAAGGTATTAAGTTAAGACAAAGCAAGGGATTAGTAAGAGGGCAAAGTAAATTACAACAGATATTCACGACCAAACCAAGTATTCCTTCGCCAATCCTAAAATCACCTTTGCATTTCTCCAGGACACTCCGTATCACTACGAAGATCCACAGTTTATTGGATACTCCATCGTATGGTTATATACGAACTCGAAAGGAACTTGTTCCAGTTCGGGGATGGATTCTGGTTCAGGAGAAATAGGAATAAGATTTATTCAGGTGCCTTTTATCTTCACCTTCTCTCGCATTGCGAGTGCTCCTAGGATTGGGACAGTACACCCATTATGCTTATTGGATAGTCTTCTTCCAAACCATAGGCTGGTGCCGAACGGTAGGGAAGGAAGAAAACCATTTGGCCTAAAGGGGTGTGCAGAAGGTAATGACTAAAGACATATGAAGGGATTTGGACAGGTGGCAAAGAATTATACGATTACAGTCGTGAATCTGGAAGAGGCATTACTAGGAATACCAGGATACCCCATCGAGACATTTCAATGTTTCAGTTTCACTGTGTAATGTTAAAAGAAAACTGATTTCCCGATTAGATACTTACTCCAGGGTATGTATTTACCAAGTATGATTCTCACATCTGTATAGTTTTACAGATGATGAGTGGGAGTAAGTTATTGGGAATTAGGTGATCATCCTCATTATATCGGGATTCGTTGTAATCGGTGATATTTGAGGAAATCACCTGGACTGTTTGCCGGTCGGCAAATATTTGGTTTTGAATATCCGTTGTTATGCACCAATTTCAAATCGATATATCTGTACGTCTATTTTCATAGAGTGAGATATACCCTTTTGAAATTATGTCTACGACATTTACCTATATCAGTGGATGGTTAGGTAAGGAGCATTGAACAGCGGTGTAATTCTTCATAACCAAAGGTACAGTTTTCAACCTGCGACACACAGTGAATGAGTTATCAGACTCAAGGGACTTATACAGAGTATTGTATGTTGTCCAGGGTCCATTAGTACAGAGGGGTTGGTCCTCGTACTATATTCGGTTTACTTATGACTTCTCTAGTTTTTAGACAGGTGTTTCGTGGAAACACAGGGTCCGAATTTTGAGAAGTTATAGGTATTTGAATACAGTAGAGAACCATGTGTAGCAAGTATCGGGATTCTTCAAAGTGATCGAAGATGTAGATACTTATGTATGATATTCAGTTGATAGTAATGGTTAAGAGAACTTGCTTCTCTTTCAGGTTACTCATAATTGGAAGCATTCCTAAGTTGAGTAACGCTGATCGGCCTCCTTCCATTTAGTTGACATGCACTGGAGACAGTTGCATGATTTGGATCTGGTTCAGTTAAATCAGTGCCTCTGGTCCTATATGGGATATAGAACAGTTCGTATCTTGACGTTGTTAAGGTACGGGGAGTTGTCCAGCTTATGATTAAAACCAGACTCTGGATAACTCAAGGCACGTTTCTGTAATGGCTGTTTGTGGGTTGACCCAGGCTATGACGAGGGTTGACTTTCTACCATCTGGATGAACAATAGCGATATTGTTCTAGACTCGCCACAGTTTTATTAAAAATGGATTTTTTTCAGAAAACAGTAGTTGGAGTATGGTAGAACTGGAAGTGATTCCAGAACCACAAACGATTACTGAAGATTTGATAAGGAACCTAAAAGATTCAATCTGGATTGACATTCCATTGGCCACTCCGCAGATAAGGTGGGTAACTTCAGGCACCCGAGAGGTACTACGGTAGCCTCAAGGACGGTGACAGGGAAGTTCTTGTTTACCCACAATTGCCATTAATGTTGTTCCAGGTTACGAGACCCGGCAGGAGGATGAGTATAGTGTCGTTCTGAACTCGCTTCAGAAGTGTATGTCTATATGACTCTGCCAGAGGGTTGTCGTAGTCAGTGGGAGCAGCGGAAGCATTGGTGGACAGGTAGCTTATGTCTATTTATAGACTAAAGCAGATGTAGCGGAGATAGATCATCTATTTCTGACGTGACAGTCATAGGTTTGACTTCATCAGAATAGGGGATGGATCTGTTGAGAAGGTAGTAGGGTGTGATGTCATGATATGACATACACAGAGTAGGAAAGGAAACTCCTATACTACAATCGGTTATACTTTGGTCGTCACACAGTGTTTTCTCCATATGGGAAATGGATTTTGTATCAGACATACTGGTTACTAGATCTATGGTTTTAGATCTAGATTTGGGTGGTTTCCCAATCTGGGTACTTAGACTGCATTCTAAGAGTATTTAGAATGGACGACTCCTGGCACGGTAGTGTACCTGCAGGTAATGGAGTCACCCTCTCCAAAGGTGTCTTACAGACTGAAGGGGAGAGGGACGTGCATGATTGGCAGATCACTTGCTCAGGCAATTGAGTCAATCGTGAGATGTCAAGTACCACACCAGATGTTGTTCTTGCACTAGATGCAATAAGTTGACATTTAATCCAACCCTGGAGAAACAGTCGGAAGCAGTTTTAGAACATAAGTGGATGTTCTAGGGATATGATAGCAACAGCCTCATTCGGGAGACAGTTATTATTCTAGGCTTCCAAGGTGACATGGACGACAAGGAGGTTGTCAGAGCTATAGTTTTTCCTTCTGATGAGGGGCAGTATTTTGGACAGGTGGTTGTCACGACCCGAAAGTACGGAACGTGACTGGCCCTTAGATTACGAGACGTCTAAAGGCGTACCGTAACCTAAGTCAGCCAAAGCCCAGAAATCTAACCCAAAATCAAAAGAGAGTGAAGGAAAACCTTAAATGAAAACGGTTTTGAAATCAATTAAGTTGCATAGAATCCAAAAAAAAAGAACATCAAAAATTTCTGAAAATTTCGGCAGAGTCTCCCCTGTATTTTCTATCCCCAAAAATGGGTACAACAAGATAATAAACCTGTAATTATAAAAATGGCATCCCCAAGCGGGAGCTAGCTCTTCGCCCAAGGCGGATCACAACCACATGCAATATAATAGTAATATCAAGAAAAAGAGCATAAAAGAGATGCAAATACCAGAAAACACACGTCGGCTCAAGTGAGCTCGACCCAAAAGAAACCACAAATGTACAAATCTCTCAGTCTCATCACTAGGTCGCATATACAATACAAGTGGTAGATGGAGAATACTAGATACAATGATAAAGCAAAAAGAAATAAAGTATACTCGCAACCCACCTACGGGCGATGTCGCGAGTCTGAGCAAAATGAGCTGATGATAAGATAGCCCGCCGCTACAAAGATGACGGGTCCGACCTGCAAGACGCTGTGGCACAACGGGGGTGAGTTGCCAACTCGTGAGTAAATATAACATCTAATAAGGCAATCGTAAGAATGCACGCAATGCGGAACAACATGTATGTCCATATGTGATATAATAACTCTAGTATGCATGCCCATGTATGCAATATCTTTTCTAACTCTTTAAGTGTTTTAAATGTTAAAATTACTGGATTCTTAACTTTTAGAAAACGAATGTCTGCATAATAACTAAATATCATCAAGAAATCCTCAGAAAACCCGTGTCAAGCATCGACACCAAATAGGAATCATATCTGTCTCAATGTCGGGCTCCGTCAGTCCGGATCGGCCCATATCACAAATCTCACGACAACGGTCGGTATCCTCCGGATATCCGCCGCGCCAGACATCACCGGTAGGTAGTCTTCCCCTGCCAGGCTCATCGTCTACAACTCGATCTTCTTGCCCCGGGGTACCATACCGGGCCCACCATGTACCCGAGACGGTTCCTCCACTCCTCGAATCGGGTCTCGAAATCCATCAGAAAACATGAAAACTCATGGTGGACGACACATACATCACGAGAAAACCGCAACTTTGTTTTTAAAAATGATAAATATAAGCTTTTGTTAAATTCTTGCGGTTTTCCCCCAAAATCCAGAAATCGCCGCAAAACTGAAATCCTCAAGAAATCATAATGTCCACATGTTATATATGATAAGTATCTATGATATCAATGTATATGATGTGAGAGTTTGGCTAGATATCTATGTAAATATGACAGTAATGCGAGGTATATGCGTGCGATACAATCTCAAATATCATGCATGAATGCAATGGCGTTACTAAGCTAAACAGGTTTTTATAGTGCACGTGGCATGGCAAATACCAAAGGCGTGTGTGTCACATGAATAGTGCGCGTGCAATAGATGCCAATGGTAAGGTGTTCGTGTCCTACGAAATGATATCGCATATGTATGTATGAATGTCATATGAATGTCCATGCAATCTAGTATAGGGTTAGCTGTAAGGGTATGCAATGTGCGTAAATGGATAAGCTAGCTAACAATATAATTATTGCATAAAGTAGAGTAATCCTAACTAGGGAGGGGGCGCCTCGCGCCATCCAGACGATTCCCCCGTAGATGAATATATCTACTCACCAGAAATCCCCGCTAATCTGATCCGGCCACCGCTTTGCCTTTACGCGCCGTATCCGAAGTTTCCCCGACCGATCCTAGAATTGCATAACACAAAATATAAGGTTACAGATTTCTGAAATGATGCAACTCACACTAAGAAAAGATCGACGCTCTCGAATTAATCACAACGTGCACTCGGTACGCGGAAAATACACGAAAATCGCTAAAACCTTAACTAAAATCGCCGTATCGGGGAAATCGATTAAACTACAACCCGACTAGACGAAACCCCGCGTTCGCGCATTCTAATAATCCTATACGAAGCTAATAATATTGCTAACCTAGCGCAATTTGAACGCATACTATTTTTCGAAAAAATCTAGTAAGCGATTTCTTTACCGATTTGTTACAAACATCGAAATTTATCGATTTTGTAAGCATATAATTTCACCATTAACCATTCTAATCAATTAGACAACCAAAGCCCTAACTTAAATCCATTAACCATGCTACAAACCCTAATTACAACCTCAATTCCCTTTCTTGAATTTCCTAAACAAGAGTTCATAAGCAAATTACACACTAAAACTACTAAATCTAGCAACTTAAACCACAATTAACAACTAGATTTGGATTTATACCTCCCAAGTGTGAACCCTAGCTTTCTCAAGCCACCAAAGAATCCTCCTTTCTCCAAGTTTTGAACTAATTTGGCTTGAGGAGAGAGTGGATTTGGATTTAGATTTGAATGGAGATGGAAATTTGTTGATTTTTTATGAATTTTTGCAAGAAAATGAAGCAAAATCAAGTGAGGAATTGGAGGTTGCTGCTGTGGGAAGCTCGGCCAGCAGGTGGAGGAAAGAGTTTGGGAATTTTAGAGAAGATTCTAGGTCCAAAACACCCCCACATGATCATTTAATGCTTTCATTTCAACCTTTTTACAAAAAAAACCCATTTTAAGCCATTTTTTTCATAATTTTCCCACCAAAAATCTAAAAGTTTGCAAGACATGATATAATTTTTTTAACACCATATTTTAGCTTATAAAGACTCCTAATTAAGAAATTTACCCAATTAAATTTGTATTTATCCCTAATTAAATGTATTTAAAAAGGCTTAAAATAATAAAAAAAATAATTAATTACGAAAAAAAAATTTATTTAACTAGAAAATTATAAATGACATTTTAGTGACAAAATTATAGTAATATCTTATTTAAATTTTGTATAATTAGGTCTACAATGAAAAATATCAATTTTGACTTTTTACGGAAAAAGCTGAAAAATTAGCCGATTACCGAAAAACTGCCTATTCGATTTTCGAAGGGTTACAATCTTCCCCCCTTAAAGAAATTCGGTCCCCGAATTTAGAATTTAACTACGCGTACCTTCAAAAAGATGGGGATATCTCTTCCTCATCTCGACCTCGGTCTCCCAGGTGACCTCCTCGCTGTTCGGGCCACGCCAAAGGACTTTGACAGACGGTATGACCTTCGACCTCAATTTCTTCACCTGCCGATCCAAGATGACCACCGGCTGCTCGGTGAAAGAAAGATCACGCTCTAACTGGATCGTCTGGTGCTGAATCGCCTGGGAAGGATCATGAAGGTACTTGCGGAGCATCGAGACATGGAATACGGGGTGAACATCGGGGAAGCTGGGCGGAAGAGCTAACCGATAAGCGACCGGACCAACACGCTCTAGGATCTCGAAAGGACCAACATATCTAGGACTCAGTTTCCCTTTCCGCCCAAATCTCATCACACCCTTCATCGGAGAGACCTTCAGGAAAACATGATCGCCAACAGCGAACTCAAGTCGGCGACGACGCCTGTCAGCATAAGATTTCTGCCTGCTCTGTGCCGCTCTCATCCTGTCCCGAATCAGCTGTATCTTCTCGGTCGTCTCCTGTACAATCTGCGGCCCCAAAATACTGCTCTCCCTGAGCTCTGTCCAACATACTGGCGATCGACATCTCCTCCCATATAAAGCCTCGAAAGGTGCCATCTGAATCGTCTCCTGGAAGCTATTATTGTAGGAAAACTCGATCAAAGGCAAATGACGATCCCAGCTACCACCGAAATCTAAAACACAAGCTCTGAGCATGTCCTCAAGAGTCTGAATCGTACGCTCCGACTGACCGTCAGTCTGAGGATGGAAGGCTGTGCTAAAACTCAATCGGGTGCCCAAAGCTTCCTGTAGTTTCTGCCACAATCGGCTGGTAAACTGGGTGCCACGGTCTGACACGATGCAAGTCGGAACGCCATGCAGTCGCACTATCTCATCAATATAAACCTGGGCGTACTGAGAAAATCCAAAAGTGGTCTTCACTGGCAGAAAGTGAGCCGCTTTCGTCAGTCGATCTACAATCACCCAAATAGAGTCATACCCTCGACTGGTCCTGGGTAGACCCACAACGAAGTCCATGGAGACCTGCTCCCACTTCCACTCAGGGATGGGCAAAGGCTGTAACTCGCCGGCTGGCCTCTGGTGCTCGGCCTTGACTTGCTGACAAGTCAGGCATCTCGACACAAAATCTGTAATATCCTTCTTCATCCCGTCCCACCAGTAAACCTCTCTCAAATCACGGTACATCTTGGTGGAACCTGGATGCACACTGTATACGGATCTATGTGCCTCCTTGAGAATATCACGCCTCAGTCCCTCTGAATCTGGCACACACAGTCGAGTCCCAAATCGAAGTATCCCCTGATCATCAATCACGAACTCAGAAACTCTGCCCTGCCGAATCTGCTCAATAATCTTTAATATACGGGCATCGCCGGACTGTGCCTCGCGAATACGGTCAAGTAACTGTGGGCGTGCTCTGAAATGGGCCAGCTGTCCTCCTGTAGGAGTAAACTCGAACTGCACTCTGCTATCACATAACGCCTGCCAATCCGCCGTCGACTGCATCTGTACTGCGCTCAAACAAGATAAGCTACCTCCGGGCCTCCTACTCAAAGCATCAGCCACCACATTCGCCTTGCCCGGATGGTATAAAATCTCGCAGTCATAATCCTTCACCAACTCCATCCAACGGCGCTGCCTCAGGTTCAAATCTCGCTGCTGGAAGATATACTTCAAACTCTTGTGGTCAGTGAATATCTGGCACGACTCACCGTATAGGTAATGTCTCCAGATCTTGAGTGCAAACACCACTGCAGCCATCTCTAAATCATGGGTGGGGTAGTTCTGCTCGTGTTTCCTCAGCTGCCGAGAAGCATACGCGATAACTCTGTCGTGCTGCATCAACACACATCCCAGCCCCACTCTAGAAGCATCACAATATACCACGAACCCGCCTGATCCTGAAGGCAATGCTAACACTGGAGCAGTAGTCAGACGAGTCTTCAACTGCTGGAAGCTATCCTCACATGCCTGGGTCCAATCAAAAGGAACCCCCTTCCGGGTCAACCCGGTCAACGGTGCAGCAATGCGGGAGAAATCCTGGACAAAACGTCGATAATAGCCGGCCAGACCTAGAAAACTGCGGACCTCTGTGACTGATACCGGTCTAGGCCAACGCTGAACTGCCTCGATCTTCTTCGGGTCCACGCAAATACCATCTCTCGTCACCACATGACCCAAGAAGTCGACACTGTCTAACCAGAATGCGCACTTGGAGAATTTGGCGAACAGCTGATGCTCCCTCAAAGTCTGTAATGTGATACGTAAGTGCTGCTCATGCTCCTCCCGGCTCCGAGAATAAACCAAGATGTCGTCAATGAACACAATGATGAACTGATCGAGATACGGCCTGAATACACGGTTCATCAAATCCATAAATGCTGCCGGGGCATTGGTGAGCCCGAACGACATCACCAAGAACTCATAATGACCATATCGAGTACGGAAAGCTGTCTTCGGTATATCCTCCTTCCGAACCCGTAACTGGTGATAACCTGACCGTAAATCAACCTTCGAGAAGAACCCTGCACCCTGGAGCTGATCAAATAAGTCATCAATGCGGGGTAGGGGATACCTGTTCCGCACAGTAACCCGGTTCAGCTGACGATAATCAATGCATAAACGCATACTTCCGTCCTTCTTCTTAACAAACAAGACGGGAGCACCCCAAGGTGACACACTCGGTCGGATAAGCCCCTTGTCCAGCAAGTCCTGTAACTGATCCTTTAGCTCTCTCAGCTCCGCCGGGGCCATCCGATAAGGAGGTATAGAAATAGGCCCCGTGCCAGGGATCAAGTCAATACAGAACTCAATCTCGCGCTCTGGTGGCAGACCAGGCAGCTCGTCAGGGAATACATCAGGGAACTCTCTCACAATAGGGACCTGGTCCAACGGAACCTCTGTGGAGCTAGTATCACAAACATAAGCTAAGAATCCCTGACACCCTTTCCTTAAGAGCTGACCAGCGCGAAGAGAAGAAATCAAGCTGGGAAGGGTAGCACTACGATCTCCATGAATGATAAGAACCGGCTCACCAGGAAAACTGAATCTGACTGCCTTTTCACGGCAGTCCACAGATGCATAACAGGTGGCTAGCCAGTCCATACCAAGAAGAACGTCAAAGTCGAGCATATCGAGGAGAATCAAATCTACTGAAGAATCTCTCTCCCCGATACGAACGGAACAAGATCGGTACACAAAGCGGGCAACAAAAGACTCGCCTACCGGGGTAATAACGACAAGTGGCTGATCTAACGGAGAAGACTCTCGGCCCAACCTCGGTGCAAAATACGTGGAAACATAGGAGTGTGTGGAGCCTGGATCAAATAATACCCGTGCATCAAAAGAACATACTGGCAGAGTACCTGTCACGACGGCATTGGATGCCTGTGCATCCTGAGGAGTCAATGCGAACACTCGGGCCTGTCCACCACTGATAGCTGGCTGTCCTCTGCCTCTACCTCGGCCTCTGCCTCTGCCTCTGTCGCCTCGTCCTCTCTGAACCGGACCGCCTCGCCCACGGCCTCTAGAAGCATCTGTCTGGCGTGAAGCATCATCAGGAGTAGGAAGTAAAGCTCTCTGCGATGGTGGTGAAGGTGGTAAAGTCACATGCGGGACTGTCACCGCGCCCGGACGTCCCATGGTACAGTCTCTGACACGGTGGTACTGACTCCCACACCGAAAACACCCTGGAGACGACTGCTGGGTCTGTGGATATGAACCAAATAACTGACCTTGTCTCAATCCTCTGCCTCCGCCATCTCCCGGAAATAATCTATCACGATGTCTGCCCATCTGCCGCTGAGCTGGCGTATCAGTACGGATCCTCTTCGGCCCAGAAACGACCGGAGTCTCAGAAATACGCTCCTCCAAAAGTAAGGCTGCATCCATCGCGGCAGCGTATGTATCAAAGTGCTGGGTGCCGATGGCAAGGAATAACTGTGTATCAAGCCCTCGTACAAACCTCTTTATTCTCTTCTCTTCTGTGTCGACTAGGTACGGAGCATATCGAGACAACTGGGTAAACTGTATATCATACTCCGACACTGTCATCCCCGGAGTCTTGCGCAAAGACTCAAAACTACGGGCTCGAGCATCTCGGACACTATCCGGAAGAAAACGGGCAAGAAATGCAGATGTAAACTCATCCCAGGTCATAGAAGGCAGACCTGCAGCTCGGCCTCTCTCTACTGAGTCGTACCATGTCTGGGCAAGACCCTCCAGACGAAAACTCGCAAACTCCACCAATCTATCCTCAGAACACCTCAACGAACGGCCAATCCGTGCCATCCTATCGAGAAATGTCTGTGGGTCCTCTGTCGCATCTGTGCCGGTAAAAGCTGGAGGTCTCAATCTCATGAACTCCTGTAGTGAAACAGGGATAGTCTCCGTAGTAGCAGCAGGAGTGACCATCTGTGCAGCAGGTACGATCGTGGTCTGTGCGGTGGAAGGAACGTCCTCGGATCTCTGTGCCCGGCTGGACTCAACTAAAGATCCCATCATCTGCCGCAACTCTTGCATGCCGGCCTCTAATCTGGCAATACGGTCAGGATAAGGCGGATCAGTAGGACCCTGAGGGGTAGGCGTATCCTCCCGCTCGATCCTCGCCTCAGACGGGCCCGCCCGAATCTCATCCCTAGCGGCAGCCCGCTGAGCTCTCGTAGTCTTTGGCGGCATCGAAGCTAGAATAAGAAAAAGGACTGATAAGATCATTGCAATTGAATCAAGGAATGCAAGGAATCAAGAAAGGAAATACAAGCAATTATGTCCTAAGGTCACTTAGGCGGAGTACCGTATCGTAAGTATGCCGCGGACCATACCCACGCTACGCCACTCTGCTTAAGTCACCTACTCCATCTACCAAGGTCGTCCTACTCTCAGAAAAGTAAAACCTACGCTCTGATACCAACTTTGTCACGACCCGAAAGTACGGAACGTGACTGGCCCTTAGATTACGAGACGTCTAAAGGCGTACCGTAACCTAAGTCAGCCAAAGCCCAGAAATCTAACCCAAAATCAAAAGAGAGTGAAGGAAAACCTTAAATGAAAACGGTTTTGAAATCAATTAAGTTGCATAGAATCCAAAAAAAAAGAACATCAAAAATTTCTGAAAATTTCGGCAGAGTCTCCCCTGTATTTTCTATCCCCAAAAATGGGTACAACAAGATAATAAACCTGTAATTATAAAAATGGCATCCCCAAGCGGGAGCTAGCTCTTCGCCCAAGGCGGATCACAACCACATGCAATATAATAGTAATATCAAGAAAAAGAGCATAAAAGAGATGCAAATACCAGAAAACACACGTCGGCTCAAGTGAGCTCGACCCAAAAGAAACCACAAATGTACAAATCTCTCAGTCTCATCACTAGGTCGCATATACAATACAAGTGGTAGATGGAGAATACTAGATACAATGATAAAGCAAAAAGAAATAAAGTATACTCGCAACCCACCTACGGGCGATGTCGCGAGTCTGAGCAAAATGAGCTGATGATAAGATAGCCCGCCGCTACAAAGATGACGGGTCCGACCTGCAAGACGCTGTGGCACAACGGGGGTGAGTTGCCAACTCGTGAGTAAATATAACATCTAATAAGGCAATCGTAAGAATGCACGCAATGCGGAACAACATGTATGTCCATATGTGATATAATAACTCTAGTATGCATGCCCATGTATGCAATATCTTTTCTAACTCTTTAAGTGTTTTAAATGTTAAAATTACTGGATTCTTAACTTTTAGAAAACGAATGTCTGCATAATAACTAAATATCATCAAGAAATCCTCAGAAAACCCGTGTCAAGCATCGACACCAAATAGGAATCATATCTGTCTCAATGTCGGGCTCCGTCAGTCCGGATCGGCCCATATCACAAATCTCACGACAACGGTCGGTATCCTCCGGATATCCGCCGCGCCAGACATCACCGGTAGGTAGTCTTCCCCTGCCAGGCTCATCGTCTACAACTCGATCTTCTTGCCCCGGGGTACCATACCGGGCCCACCATGTACCCGAGACGGTTCCTCCACTCCTCGAATCGGGTCTCGAAATCCATCAGAAAACATGAAAACTCATGGTGGACGACACATACATCACGAGAAAACCGCAACTTTGTTTTTAAAAATGATAAATATAAGCTTTTGTTAAATTCTTGCGGTTTTCCCCCAAAATCCAGAAATCGCCGCAAAACTGAAATCCTCAAGAAATCATAATGTCCACATGTTATATATGATAAGTATCTATGATATCAATGTATATGATGTGAGAGTTTGGCTAGATATCTATGTAAATATGACAGTAATGCGAGGTATATGCGTGCGATACAATCTCAAATATCATGCATGAATGCAATGGCGTTACTAAGCTAAACAGGTTTTTATAGTGCACGTGGCATGGCAAATACCAAAGGCGTGTGTGTCACATGAATAGTGCGCGTGCAATAGATGCCAATGGTAAGGTGTTCGTGTCCTACGAAATGATATCGCATATGTATGTATGAATGTCATATGAATGTCCATGCAATCTAGTATAGGGTTAGCTGTAAGGGTATGCAATGTGCGTAAATGGATAAGCTAGCTAACAATATAATTATTGCATAAAGTAGAGTAATCCTAACTAGGGAGGGGGCGCCTCGCGCCATCCAGACGATTCCCCCGTAGATGAATATATCTACTCACCAGAAATCCCCGCTAATCTGATCCGGCCACCGCTTTGCCTTTACGCGCCGTATCCGAAGTTTCCCCGACCGATCCTAGAATTGCATAACACAAAATATAAGGTTACAGATTTCTGAAATGATGCAACTCACACTAAGAAAAGATCGACGCTCTCGAATTAATCACAACGTGCACTCGGTACGCGGAAAATACACGAAAATCGCTAAAACCTTAACTAAAATCGCCGTATCGGGGAAATCGATTAAACTACAACCCGACTAGACGAAACCCCGCGTTCGCGCATTCTAATAATCCTATACGAAGCTAATAATATTGCTAACCTAGCGCAATTTGAACGCATACTATTTTTCGAAAAAATCTAGTAAGCGATTTCTTTACCGATTTGTTACAAACATCGAAATTTATCGATTTTGTAAGCATATAATTTCACCATTAACCATTCTAATCAATTAGACAACCAAAGCCCTAACTTAAATCCATTAACCATGCTACAAACCCTAATTACAACCTCAATTCCCTTTCTTGAATTTCCTAAACAAGAGTTCATAAGCAAATTACACACTAAAACTACTAAATCTAGCAACTTAAACCACAATTAACAACTAGATTTGGATTTATACCTCCCAAGTGTGAACCCTAGCTTTCTCAAGCCACCAAAGAATCCTCCTTTCTCCAAGTTTTGAACTAATTTGGCTTGAGGAGAGAGTGGATTTGGATTTAGATTTGAATGGAGATGGAAATTTGTTGATTTTTTATGAATTTTTGCAAGAAAATGAAGCAAAATCAAGTGAGGAATTGGAGGTTGCTGCTGTGGGAAGCTCGGCCAGCAGGTGGAGGAAAGAGTTTGGGAATTTTAGAGAAGATTCTAGGTCCAAAACACCCCCACATGATCATTTAATGCTTTCATTTCAACCTTTTTACAAAAAAAACCCATTTTAAGCCATTTTTTTCATAATTTTCCCACCAAAAATCTAAAAGTTTGCAAGACATGATATAATTTTTTTAACACCATATTTTAGCTTATAAAGACTCCTAATTAAGAAATTTACCCAATTAAATTTGTATTTATCCCTAATTAAATGTATTTAAAAAGGCTTAAAATAATAAAAAAAATAATTAATTACGAAAAAAAAATTTATTTAACTAGAAAATTATAAATGACATTTTAGTGACAAAATTATAGTAATATCTTATTTAAATTTTGTATAATTAGGTCTACAATGAAAAATATCAATTTTGACTTTTTACGGAAAAAGCTGAAAAATTAGCCGATTACCGAAAAACTGCCTATTCGATTTTCGAAGGGTTACAGTGGTCCAAGGCAATACTGAGGGTGGCATGGCGCAGGATACTGATTAAGTTCAGTTGACGATACAGTCTAAGAAATTTGGATTTGGAGTTCATTTATGAGCTATGTCCCATCAGACATCCAGACACATTCTAAGATAGGTATTGCTCATTTCGGGAGATGGGTTTCTCCGTGAACTTGAGATATAGAGAGACATAGAAAGAGAAATCAAGGCGGATCCACTCACTGAGGCTATTCCTCGAACGCAATAGTTTCGCAAACGAGCTTTGTGAGACTGACTAGTAGAGGAGTTGGGTGTTCGGTATCACACGGGCTGTGAGTATGCGACATCGCAATAATTAGCCTTGAGTGCAAGTGGGAGATTGTTGGAGATAATGCCCTCAGAGTCAATTATTGGATCACAGGTACGTGATTGCGGTGATTGAGGGAGGACCTATCCCGGTAGGACAGTCTTACTCGAGATGATAGTATGCTATCTGGTTTACCTTTATCATCGTGTACTGTTTTAGGTGACCTGACACGTCGCTATTACACGTTGATAGAGCCCCTAGGATTCTTGCTTGACCACCAGCAGTATGAGGGCGATCATATACGTGGGAGCTGGCAGTCTATAAGCATATCCTTAAATGGTCCCTAGTCGTGTGAGTTTCGAGATAGGGCATCGATACTCCATAGTAGACTAGTGTATACAGTCGAGACCCCGACGAGGGGCGGTGGCCGGTCTCACAAGCCACTGGTGTCAGTTGGATCACCTAAGATGTATACAGGTGCTCATTGGGTTATGAGTACACCGGACAGGACTCGCCAGGAACATGCTAGTTGGTCATATACCAGACGTCAGATGGCAGTTCCCTGGTGACATGTGTGCAGGTTAGTTCATCGACCTGGGGATCATCATTTGTCTCGTGTGAGTTCCCACTGTACTTTGATTACTACCCTACCACGGCTCAAAGGAGTTGTGCAAACAGGTTTTAGTTGGGTACAGTCCCGAGCCACATGGAGGCAGTGAGCGTATCTTCAGGGGTTCGTCTCTCCCGGTATTGGGGGTGAGGTCGTGCTGTGTCTAGGAGAGCCATTACACGAAGCCCTCGGCCGAGGCAAGGAGATTTACTGGTAGGTATTCCAGTAGTATCTCAGGGTGTTCTGGGCTACACTCCGACACGACTTGTACCGCTTTTGGGGGTCTGACTTTTACCAACCCCTAGGCCCGTCATGCGATGCTCATAGACGAACGGACCGGACTGTACGGATATTGTCACTGACAGGCTCAGTAGGGTTGTCAGGCTGAGTTCACTCACAGACATCCCTTTTAGTCAATACCTGGTAGCCCGTTACGTATTGGCTTATACCTCTGACGTGCTAGTGGTTAAATCCACAACCAAGGTGTTGACGAGTCTTTAGAGTCCCCCACATTCAGTTACTCAGCTTTCGGGCGAAAGGTTGTAGAGGCCGTATGGAGATATGGCAAGGTCCGATCAGATACGTGCGGTATTGCACGGATCAGGATCGGACAGTTTGTACTATAGGCCGTATGGTTATATAGCAGGGTTTGATCAGATACGTGCGGTATTGCACGGATCAGGATCGAACAGATATTACTAGCCGGTTTTGGTATAAGCCGGATTCTAGTATAGTACAGTGGAGATTTTGTCTCATTGCATTTGTATTTCTGTCGAAATACAGATGCGGGTGTGTATGCACAGTATCGGGGTTTTTCTGTAATTTATTACGGGACCAGTTTTATGGAGTTGCCAGTTTGCTTTCCGTTTCGGCCGATTTCCATTGTTCCGTTCATTGGCCGAAGATTGGTGGAGGAGGGTTTATTTGCATTGTTGCAAATAAGTGTTTTTGGAGGGGGTTCTTTGCATATATTTATATCATGATGGTTTCATGATGGAGCCCATCCTTTGACTTCTAGCTTTATGATGATGGCTTGACCATTGTAGGTTATGATTGGCTTTTGGAGTGTTGGGTTTTGTTCTCTCATCATCTCTTTTCATCATTGCTTCCACCCACCCCTTGACCTTGCTCTCTCTTTCTCTCTCCAATCACACAAGGGGGGGGTTGGCCGGCCATTCCTAAGGAGGGATGGGGATTCATTTCTTTGAGGGGTGTGGCAATTTTTTCTCATGGTGTTATGAAAATTGCTCTCTTGTTCATCCAAAAACCTCCTTGATTTCCTCCACCAAAATGGCAACTCTATAATCTCAAAATGAGACATGCAATCCACATTATATTCTACAGCAAATCTTGGGCACGTCGAGTAGCCGGCTTCGTGCCCGAGTTGCCTCGGCATTGAGGTGGGAGCCCGTAAAAGAAGTAGGCGATGTGGTGCACTTCCGGCGACGAGGAGGAGACGGGACATTCCGCAGGAGGTCGGGACGACGACGAGAAGACCGGAGGACTCGGATCTGTCGGTATACTTCTCTTCCTATCTTGTTTGTAGCTTAGACTTGTTAATGGTAACGATCCGGATGGTTAGTGCGCGGTGGTGCCGGTTTGCTAAGTCCGCAAAATTAAAGTTTTTCACCGCTTCCGCATTCCGGCGTCGGATTGACGGCCGGGGCGCCGCCGTGCACTTACATGGTGGTATCCTGATCGTAAGTCGATCCTCGAAAAATAACCCGCACCCTGAAGCTGATCGAACAAATCATCAATGCGTGGCAACGGGTATCTGTTCCACACGGTAACCTTGTTCAGCTGGCGATAGTCGATACATAAGCGCAAACTTCCGTCCTTCTTCTCGACGAACAGGACCGGAGCACCCCATGGAGAAACACTGGGTCGAATAAGTTCTTTATCTAACAAGTCTTGCAGCTGAACCTTCAATTCTCTAAGTTCCGCCGGGGCCATCCGATAAGGCGGTATAGAAATAGGCCCCGAGCCGGGAATCAAATCAATACAGAACTCGATATCGCGCTCAGGCGGCAATCCTTGCAGCTCATCAGTGAAAACATCGGGGAACTCGCATACAATCGGAACCTGGTCCAATAGAATATCTGTAGCACCAGTATCGCAAACATAGGCTAGAAATCCCCGACATCCCTTCCTCAACAGCTGATCCGCGCGAAAAGAAGAAATTAATATGTGAGGGGCGGCACCACGGTCCCCCTGCACAATAAAAGCCGACTCGCCGGGAAAACAAAATCTAACTGTCTTCTCGCGGCAGTCCACCGACGCATAGCACGTGGCTAACCAATCCATGCCCAAAAGAACGTCGAAGTCCAGTATCTCAAGAAGGATCAAGTCGACAGGCAGCTCTCGCTCGCCAATACAAACGGTACAGGATCGGAACACGTGCCTAGCAACAAAAGACTCTCCCACAGGAGTGGTCACAACAAGCGGCTGATCAAGCAAACCGGACTCTCTACCCAAACTCGGTACGAAGTGTGTGGAAACGTAAGAGTGCATGGATCCGGGATCAAACAACACGTGTGCATCAACAGAGCATACTGATAGGGTATCTGTCACGACGGCATTGGATGCCTGCGCATCCTGGGGCGTCAACGCAAAAACTCGGGCCTGACCTCCTCCAATAGCGGGCTGAGCTCGGCATCGGCCTCTGCCTCCTCGTCCTCTCTGGATCGGTCCGCCGCGTCCACGGCCTCTGGGTGCACCTAACTGGCGTGGAGCATCGCTTGTGGCAGGAAGTAGAGCTCTCTGAGGAGGGGGCGGTGATGGAGGTAGAGTCACATGCGGAACTGTCGCCGCTCCCTGTCGTCTCACTGGACAATCCCTAATACGATGGTGCAGACTCCCGCACCTATAGCATCCTGGCGACGACTGCTGTCCCTGTGTGTACGATCCATACAGCTGACCTCGTCCAAACCCTCTGCCGGCCCTATCTCTCGGAAAGAATCTGGCATGCTGCCTCTGATCTGGCGTGCTGGTACGAATCCTCTTCGGTCCGGGAACGGCCGAAATCGCTGAAATACGTGCCTCCATCCGTAACGCTGTATCCATAGCCGCTGAATAGGTATCGAAGTGCTGGGCCCCAATGGCCAGAAATAGCTGGGCATCCAGTCCCTGTATGAACCTCTTCACCCTCTTCGCTTCGGTATCCACCAGATACGGAGCATATCGGGACAACTGTGTAAACTGGATGTCATACTCAGACACCGTCATCCCTGGTGTCTTGATCAGGGCCTCAAAACTACGAGCTCTGGCGTCACGAACGCTTTCCGGAAGGAAACGGGCTAGAAAAACTGCTGTGAACTCGGTCCATGTCATGGGCGGTAGACCTGCAGCTCGTCCTCTCAAAACTGACTCCCACCATATCCGTGCGAGACCCTCTAGTTAGAAACTCGCAAGCTCTACCCAGCGATCATCGGAACATCTCAGCGAGCGGTAGATCCTGGCCAAGCTGTCAAGGAACGTCTGCGGGTCCTCTGCTGCATCGGTACCCGTAAAGACTGGAGGTCTCAGCCTCATGAACTCCTGTAGCGAAACCGGGATGGTCACGGCGATAGTAGGAGGAGCAGGTATCATAGTGGTCTGGGATGTAGTAGGTACGTCCTCCGGCCTCGGTGCACGACCGGCCACAACTAAGGATCCTACCATCTGACGTAGCTCCTGCATACTCCCCATCATCTGTCGCAGCTCCTCTATACCGGACTCAAGCCTATCCATACGGCCTGGGGAAGGTGGATCGGTCTGTCCCTGCGGCGTAGACATACCACCCTGCTCAGTCCTAGTCTCGGACGAGCCAGCTCGAATCTCGTCTCGGGCGGCAGCCCTCTGCGCTCTGGTAGCCCTCTGCGGCATAGTGATTGGTACAGGAAACAGGACAATAAGAACGGTGCAATAGAATCGAAGGATACATGGAATTGAAGAGGGAATTTCAAGCAAGTATATCCTAAAGTCACCTAGGCGGAGTACCGCATCGCAAGTATGCCGCGGACATACGTACGCTACGCTACCCTGCTTAAGTCACTTACTCCATCTACTAAAGGTCATCCTACACTCGGAAAAGTGGAACCTATCGCTCTGATACCAACTTTGTCACGACCCGCAAGGTACGGAACGCGACCGACACTTAAGTTACGAAGCGTCTCAAGTCGTCCGTAACATAAGTAAGCCGAAGCCCAGAATACAAAACCCAATTAAGAATTGGAGTGAAGGAAAAACCATTTTTATTCAAAGCACCTTGTTTCATCAAGACTCTTTTTATGAAAACAAGTTCCTTTTTCAAATTTTCCGGCAAAATCTTCTTGTAAAATAGCCTCCCCAACGGGTACAATAGAAATATAAGTGAATAACAGAAATAACACATCTCCAAGCGGGAGCTAGCTCTTCGCCTCAAGACGGTCACAAATCCTACGCAATGTACATAAATAAGCATGAAGCATAAGTAAAATAACATGTCGACTCAAGTGAGCTCGACCCCAACAACATAAATCCACAAGTCTCACAACCTCGTCTCTAGGTCAATATACAGTAATCCAAATAAACTGGTACAGCTGAAATAGTAATAGTAGTAGCAGATGGAGTATTCTAGATACAATGAACATATATAAGGTGGTACAAAATAATAACAACCCACCTATGAGCAAAAGCCTCGAGTCCAGGCAAAAAGGGCAAAATGAGCAAAAGTGGCCGCCGCTACAGTGCTGACGGAACGGACCTGCAGAAAAGCTGTGGCACAACGGGGGTGAGCTGCCAGCTCGTGAGTAATAAATAACATCTACAAAGGCTATCGCATGAATGTACACAAGTATCCTAGCATCTTTAGAACAGGTATGGCTATATGTACTAGCAGGTATGTATGCATCATCAGTGTACTATCAAGTATGTATGTCACATGGATGTAATAACAGGTATGAATATACTATCATATAAGTATGCTATATGAGTCAACTCAAAATCTCATCATGTAGGTATAAGAAATATTCTTCCTTTGTTTTTGAAACTCCTTTCAAATATCAGCATAAGATCCATGAAAATCAACAAAATCCGTGTCTAGCAATGACTCCTCAAAACTGTCTCAAATCTCATATATCCATGTCAAGTATCTCTGGCCTCAGCCGTCCAGCTGATCCATATCAAATATCAATATCCCAATCCAGCGGCCACGGTCGGTATCCTCTGGATATCCGCCGCGCCAAATGAAGTCACCGGTAGGTAATCCGTCTCCTGCCAGGCTCAACGCCATCTCCTGCGATCTTCTTGCCCCGGGGTATCGTACCGGGCCCACCATGTACCCGAGACGGTTCATCCACCTCCTCGAAACGGGTCTCGAAAACCACAGCAAACTCATGGTGGACGACACTTTACATCACTAGAAAACCGCAATTTTTATATTTTAAAAGATTATAAGTTTGAAATCTTGCGGCTTTCCCCCAGAATCCTGAAATATCATAAATCTCATGAAATCATCATGTATGCATATGTCAATGATAATGAATGCCTATGGTATCAATTTGCAATGTATGATTTATACTAGGCATGAACAAATGATATAATAATACATATGCACGAGAATAGCAATTCTTATGATTTCATTTTAAATATTTATTGCAATAGCACAGGTCTAAGCAGTTAACATGTCTCAGATTTATAGTTATCTAGTGTCGTGACATGGCAATTACGAGGGTTTGTGTACACATGAATAGTGCTCGTGCTGCATATAAAAAACCTGGTAATGGTGCATGTGTCCTACAAATGAGTTTGCGTATATGGAACATTTTATAGATCCTAACTGCAGCAAATATCAAACAAGTATTATTATTCTAATGTCACAAGTAATATCAAGTTTACTATGTCAAGTTTACTAAATCTATCGGGCGACTCGCGCCAGCCAAACGATCGTCCCCCGTAGATGTTAAATCCACTCACCCGTGATCCCGCGCTAGGTGTGTTCGACCACCTGCTTTCCTTTCTCCGCTGCGCTTGAAGTCCCCGCCGGCGAACCTAGAATTTACAAAAGTCACATACATCAGGAAAATCCTGCAAAAACATGATATATCGATAAAAAAGATACGCGTGCGTGAAACTAAATGCGCGTGCGCACGACACGTCGCGACGCGCACAAACCCATCAGAACCTACACCGACGCGCTGTGTCGCGAGCGCGCCACAGAACCACGCGTATCACGCGCGTGTCGTACAAGACTTAAAACATCGGAAACACGATACAAGCTCCAGATTTTGCCTGTGGACCCAACTTAAAAAGTTGCAGGCACCAACACTCTAGACTACCCAGCAGGACCCTATACCCAAAATCCCCATACCCTACCCCCTACTCTGGCCGCAATTTGCGGCCAGAATGATTACACCGGCGGCCGAGATAGGGAAGTGGGTCCCCGTGCTCTGTGTGTCCCTGCTAGTCTCACCATGCTACAGTCTTCACAAATTTTTCCTGAGTGGATCGGATCAAAAGTAGATCTCAGAAAGGCTAAAAAGTCGCTAAAACTGCCAAATTACGCCAAGTCGGATAAATCAGGTATATTTAAGAAATCTAGGGCAAATCTCAGTTTAACTGGTCTCAACAGCACAATAGGGCTACTCTAACCACCACTACCATTACCTTGCCAAAATTCCCCTAGTTTACCCAAAATTACCACTAAACATGCAATAAACACCAATATAAGCTAGATAACCATAACTTTAGCAATTTAATATTATCTATCTAATTTTAACGACACTACTAGGCTAAAACAGACTAACACACACCTAAAAGAGTTCATTAAGCTGCAAGCACTCTAATGTAACTAGATCTAACATCACGGCATAATTCTAGCACTAAAACTCTATTAAAACACTAAACTAGCTACACAAACACATAATCTAAGCAACATGGAGAGAGTTTAGGAATTATACCCCCAAGAAACCTCTCAAACGAGGAGAAGGAGAAGAAGAGGAAGGAGAGTGCTGCAGTGCTGAAATGGTGCTGCTGCAGTTCCAAAGCTGATGCTGAAGCAGGTTTGGGGGTGTTTGTGTTGATGTTTTGTTGGGCTGAGGTGGTGTAGTGTTGGGCTGAAGTTGTGTAGCTGGTGTGTGGCTGATGGCTGAGGCTACTGCTGCATTCTGGGTGTTAGTTGCTGTTGCTGTGGTTGTTGTTTGGGTTGTGTTGGTGTTGTGGTGCTGGTGGCATCTAGCTGGTGTGTATTGGCTGTTGTTTCACTTCTTTCTTTTTTTTTGATGCAGCAGCAGCAGGGGTTATGTTTGTGGCTGTTTGGGGTGGTGAAGTGGTGTGTGTTTGTATGGAAGGGTTATGTAAAGAGTTAGGGCTGTTGTAGCAGCTGCTGCTGATGATGTTTTGAAGAAGGCTGAAGCTGATGTAACAGCTTATCTACAGGCTGATGCACAGGGGTTGATGTGCTGCCCTTGGTGGCTGAAACAGCTGCTGTTTCAGCAGCTGATGGGCTGATGTGTGTGTGAGAGAGAGGGGTTTGAGGTTGGGGCTGTTTGTAATGATGTTAGGGGCTGGAGTGGCTGTTGTAGCAGCAGTTAATGTGCTGTTTTGTGAAGAGCTGAAGCTGAAGTGTGCTGAAATGAGCTGAGATTGGGCTGATTTTGTAATACCCCAGAGTAGTGCGGTCTTATGACAACATGGTGATCTGCTCTGTCCACACTCAGTGTGGTCTGTTGCGGACATCTTGGTGATCTGAGTGAGGGAGCCATTTCAGAACAATGGGATCGGGGCCTTAAAGCACATTCCGAAAGAGGACCGAACTGCATTATAAATATAATGATACCACCCTCAATTATAAAGGCGCCTTTTAAGTGAACCGGAACTACAGGAGCCTGAGAACTCCGTAGTTAAGCGTGCTCGGGCCAGGGAAGTCTTGGGATGGGTGACATCCTGGGAAGTGGCCTCTGGTCGGGTCTGGTTCGCTCTAAAGAGAAAAACCGTGCGATTTCGGCCAAAGCGGACAATACCATCTGGACTGGGGCGTGGGGCGTTACATTTATGGTGGCCCATGCAGGTCCCTCAATAGTAGGTCTGTGGTTCGAGGACGAACCATTGTTCTTAGATGGGGGGAATGTAATACCTCAGAGCAGTGCGGTCTTATGACAACATGGTGATCTGCTCTGTCCACACTCAGTGTGGTCTGTTGCGGACATCTTGGTGATCTGAGTGAGGGAGCCATTTCAGAATAATGGGATCGGGGCCTTAAAGCACATTCCGAAAGAGGACCGAACGCCCCTGGTCGGGTCCGGTTCGCTCTAAAGGGAAAAACCATGCGATTTCGGCCAAAGCGGACAATACCATCTGGACTGGGGCGTGGGGCATTACATTTATGGTGGCCCATGCAGGTCCCTCAATAGTAGGTCTGTAGTTCGAGGACGAACCATTGTTCTTAGATGGGGAAATGTAATACCCCAGAGCAGTGCGGTCTTATGACAACATGGTGATCTGCTCTGTCCACACTCAGTGTGGTCTGTTGCGGACATCTTGGTGATCTGAGTGAGTGAGCCATTTCAGAACAATCGGATCGGGGCCTTAAAGCACATTCTGAAAGAGGACCGAACTGCATTGTAAATATAATGATACCACCCTCAATTACAGAGGCGCCTTTTAAGTGAACCGGAACTACAGGAGCTTGAGAACTCCGTAGTTAAGCGTGCTCGGGTCAGGGAAGTCTTGGGATGGGTGACCTCCTGGGAAGTGGCCTCTGGTCGGGTCCGGTTCGCTCTAAAGGGAAAAACCATGCGATTTCGGCCAAAGCGGACAATACCATCTGTACTGGGGCGTTGGGGCGTTACAGATTTGATGAAATTTGGGCTGAAGTGCTGCTGATTTGGTGGCTAGGCTGATGTTTGTTGTGTGAGTGAGAGGTGAATTAGTTTTGAAATGAGGTGATGTGACTTAACCTTAACCCATCATGACAACATCACATCTCTCTCTCAAACAAGTCAACCTTAAAACTCCCTAAACACCCATGGTCAAAGCCAACCATCCTCAATTAAACTAATTAGCTCAAAACAACTCAATTAGCTTAACCAATAGCCTAACCCACCATGGTTAACTTAAACATGATTAACCCACAAGCTCAATTATATGGCAAACCCTAGTCTTAACCCTAGCTAACGTGCACAAGTGTGTGTGGTCGAGATAAAATTCTACAAAAATCACCATAATTCCAGATAAATTACTAGAAATCCGTTTTGGTAAACTTTTTACCAAAAACCCCACATTAACACACAATTACCACTAACCCTAACCTCAGGTGTTACAATTTCCTTGCCATCTCTCCAATTCCTTTATTTGTTTTTACTTATTACCTTCTGTACACCGTACTTAGGCTAAATGGTTTTCTTCCTTCCCTACTTTTTGGCACCAGCCTAAGGTTTGGAAGAAAACCATCCAATAAGCGTAATAGGTGTACCCTCCTAATCCTAGGAGCCCTTGCAACCTGAGAGAAGGTAAAAGGAAAAAGACAGCTGAATAATCCTTATTGTATTTCTCCCGAACCAGAAACCATTCTCGAACTGGAACAAGTTCCTTCGAGTTCGTATGTAACTATACGATGGCGTATCAAATAAATGCGGATCTTCGTAGTGATACGGAATGTTCCGGAGAAATTCAAATGTGAAGTAGGAGTGGCGATGATATACGCGTTTTCGTCGTGAATGATAGCAGTCGAATTTTACTTTGCCCCTCTTTCTAATCCCTTTATTTGTCTTTACTTATTACCTTCTGTACACTACATTTAGGCTAATTGGTTCTCTTCCTTCCTCATCTTTCGGCACCAGCCTAAGATTTGGAAGAAGACTATCTAATAAGCGCAATAGGTATACCCTCTCCTAATCATAGGAGCCCTCAAAGGGAAAAAGTAGGAGTGGCAATGAAGTATGCAACTATGAAAATCCAAAAGCCAGTGTGTTTTAAGAAGGTTCGGTTAATTTGGCTCATGAGTTCTAGTCTAGGATCGGGCCATGGTCGCTACCAAAGAGAGAGAAAAGAAACACTCAGCGTGCACTTAACCTAGATCAGAATGGTTCATCACTTTATCTAATCCGGATGGCTCCCACTGTTTCCTCGAATTCTCCTCCAAACCCAAAAGAAGAATTAGTCGGGATCATCGAAAATCACCTGAGGAGTAAACCAACTCATCAGTGGGAACCGGGATCCAACTATCATCGTATGATAACTTGATGAAAACCACTCAAGTTATCACACTCTAGAAGGTATGCGCATACCTGGCAAGTTTCAGTTTCTTTAGAAACTCCCGATGTGATTTTTACTCCATGCTCTTATGACCTTGACTAAGGCCAACAAATCATAAGTCACATGTCAAGTTCTACCCGTCGTTGTCCAGGTTAATTTGAACCCACCCGTACTCGCCCTTGACTAAGGCCAACAAGGCTGTACGACTGTCCTAAACCAACGCATCTATCTATGCAACAGAAAAGTAACAAATAGCTACCATACACTATGCCTTGACAAAGCCAACAAATATAGCATGAATACTAAGTGCTACCCGTCTGAAATGACGGAGGGCTACGGATGGTTTTTGGCGAAAAACCTTTAACGTAATGAACTTGATATCGTTGAAGGAACCAGATAGCTTTATAAATATATAGTGGCGAAAATTTTCGCTAAAGAGATCATTCCCGATGAAGGAATCCTCGGCTCTTTCCTCGTCGAATGAGTTGCAGGATATTCCTAACTGAATATCTCGATGCAAAGCTAAAAAGTAATCGACTATAGTGAAGTTATTACCCTGACGCAAATTTCTGCCCAAGAGGTCACTCCCGGTGAAGGGATCTCGGCTCTTGCCTCGTCGAATGAGGTGCTGGATATTCATAACCGAATCCCGCTGTGCAAAACAAAAGAAAACGTTCTTGTAATAATAGCTTTTGAAAATTGTTCCAACAACATCATATAAGTCTGTTTTCCTTGCATTGATCAGAATCAACGCAGTCCTATCAATTAATCACACCAAAAAATAACGATTATTATATATTGTTCCAACAACATCCGTATTCGCCACTGGGCCCCGTCATCACCCGTTAGGTTACTCAACTAACGACAGAGTGGGTGCAAAATATATACATCTACTAGTATATAGATAACAATATATAATAATCGTTCCAGGCATGATATATGTAATATCACAGATAAGCGATAAGCATCACAGAACAATACTGATAATCTGGGAGCCCCGGGTTTCCTTTGAGCCGCAAGCGAAACCCGACACGTTCCACTGGTCGTGTAGATAGCCTGTGCAATAAAAACCTAGACCTCTACGAGCGCGGCAAATTACCCGCCAAAACCAGAAGTGAGGCAACCCTCTTCATCAAAGTGAATGGGCCACCCAGCATTTCACGGGATCCGGTAACTTGAGCACTCCTCCGTGGGTCAACCTATACCCCCTACGGGTGCGACGAATAGTTCACCAATTCTAGAGTGAGGCCCCATTCGTCTCAACGTCATGAGATGTGGGCCCGTTGCTCTCTAGAACCCGGCTAACCGTGCACTCCACCGCGGGGTAATCCTAGTACAGAAAAGAAAAGAATATGTACAACGGTGATATCGACCTCAACCCGGTTGTGTCCCAAACAAATAATATACAAACTGTGTAAGTTCATGTCACGCACCCCACGAACTGGCGGGGAGGCGGAATATATGAAAAACGATTATCAAAGCTTCGTAACACGGACTTGAGCACATGAATCGTATCTGAACCGTTACTAGCAAACTACGTGAGGTTTAACTACTCGGATTCGAAGTTATATCTCACATTACTTGTCATTCGGGTCTTCATCGCTATCCTCCACTCCTCGTAAGCTCCTTGGAACATCGGCACCTCAACGGCCTCCTCGAGTCAAAGACGATCCACCCGAGAGCTCCTATTCCAAGCTTGATATCTAACTTGAGATAACTAGGTTGCTCAAAGTGCTAATCTAAGCTACCTTTGGGATATAGAGTGAGGTTATGGATGTATTAGTTTAGCTAACCCTTGATCTCAACACATGAGAGGTTAGGGTTTCAAGAATGAGAGAGCTTGAGGAGAGAGAAGGTGATGATAAGAATGAATATGAATAATGAGCTCATTAGAATATATCAACCATAACAATTTATCAAATAAATAATATAAGTGATTAATCATCATGGTTGATGCATTCACCTTGTGTGATTCATCACATGAGTCATAAGCTCAATAAATGAATCATTAACTCTAAGGATGAATCACACAAATGAGTCATTAAGCAATAAATGCTTATGCCACCTTAACCCCCAAGTCACCATGCTTCTAGAAGCTTCCCGGAAAATTACGAGAACGCCCCTCCAATAAGTGAAAACACGGAAAAACTTTAGACTGTATAAATCCAACAATCTGGCTTAAACCAAAGCCGGCTAGTAAAAACTGTCCGAAAGTCGTACGTGCGTTTAAACATGTATGCGTCCGAACCCTTGTCGTAAAACCATACGACCTCTATATCGTTTCGCCTGGAGCAAGGAAACTCTCTGTGTGGGACTCTAAAGACTCGACACTACGCTGGCAGTGGGTTTAACCACAGACCGCAAGCGGCACTAGCTGTACGTAACGGTCCCCAGGTAGACGTCGATAAGAAGGCCGATAAGGAAACTCATCCGAACTCCCACTGAGCCTGATGTGACAATCTCCGTACAGTCCGGTCTGTTCGTCTAAGACTATCGCATATCGAGCTTAGGGTGCGGCAAGCGTCAGTCCCCTAATAGCGGTATAAGTCGTGTCGGAGCATAGCCCATTACACCCTGAGAAACTACTGGAACCTACCAGTAAATCTCGTTTGCCCTGGTCAGGGACTTTGCGTAATGGCTCTCTGACACAGCGCGATATCAACTCCCAATACCGGGAGAGACGAATACTGTCTAACTGCCACTGCTTCCAAGTGCTCGGGACTGCACCCAACTGCTACCTGTTTGCATGACTCCTTTGAGCCGTGGTAGGGTAGCAATCTAAGAACAGTGGGACACACTCGAGGCGAAGTAGCAGTGTCAAGTATGCGGACTATGCTGTACTCATGTCACCTGGGAACTGTTAACTGACGACGGGTATAATACCAACCAATAGTCCCCTTGCGAGTCCTGTCCGGTGTACCCGTAACCTAACGAGCATCTGTATACTATCTCCAGTACGACGTACTGATGGCTGTGGGACAAACTATCTTCCCAACTGGGATGAGAAGCGTACACACTAGTCTACTCTGGAGTATCTATGTCCAGTCTCGATAATCTTACGACTAGGGACAAGTATAGGATGTTGCTTATAGACTATCCAGCCCCCACTAGTGTGACTGCCATCACAACGCTGGTAATCAAGTAAAGATCATATGGGCTCTACTAATATGTATAAGTGATACGTTATAAGAAACATATGCACATATTAAAGTAGACACAAACCAAGTAGCATACTACCATTTTTAGCAAGACTGTCAATACAACTGTGAATATCCCAAGTTTCCATTAAGTAATATACATACAAGTATGATACAATAATGGCCCCTAGGGCATATACACTAATAATCTCCCACTTGCACTAGGGCCATGAGCTGGCATATCATAGACCTATCATCTCGAATAGCCTCTCGAATTGTGTCTGAGGAATGGCCTTTATGAATGGATCTGCAATGTTATTCTCCGTCTTTACTCTCTTCACCTCGATCTCCTGGCGATCTACGATCTTCCTGATCAGGTGATACCACCTTAAGATGTGTCTGGACTTCTGATGGGACCTGGGTTCTTTCGCTAAAGCTATAGCCCCGTTGTTGTCACAATACAGAGGTATTGGATCAACACGGGTAGGAACCACCTGAAGTTCTGTGAGGAACTTATTCATCCAGACAGCTTCTTTTGCGGCATCGCAAGCAGCTATGTACTCCTCTTCCATTGTTGAATCAGCAACGGTCTCCTGCTTGGAACTCTTCCAACAGACCGCCCCTCCATTGAGGGTAAAGACATAACCCGACATGGATTTGGAGTCATCCTTGTCACTCTGGAAGCCGGAGTCGGCAAAGGCTTCCATCTGGAGGTCTTTTCCGACATACACCAAGAACATCTCCTTAGTCCTCCTCAGGTACTTGAGAATGTTCTTTACCGCTATCCAGTGATTCTCCCCTGGGTTTGCCTGATACCGGCTTACAACGCTCAATGCGTATGCTACATCTGGTCTCGTGCATAACATCACATACATTATAGAGCCTACCGCTGAAGCATAGGGTATAATTGACATGCGATCCCTTTCCAAATCAGTCTTTGGAGACACCTCTTTGGAGAGGGTGATTCCGTGACAAGCCGGTAGGTTACCGCGCTTAGAATCTTCCATACTGAATCTTTTCAATATGGTGTCTATATATCTGGACTGTGAAAGTCCCAACATCCTCTTTGATCTATCACGATAGATCTGGATTCCCAGAATGTTGGTGGCATCACCCAGGTCTTTCATGGAGAATTTCTGTGACAAAAATCTTTTGACTGACTGTAACATAGGAATATCATTTCCTATTAGGAGAATGCCATCCACGTACAAGACGAGGAATACTACAGCTCTCCCTACAATCTTTCTGTATATGCATGGTTCATCTGGATTTTTGATAAAGTTAAATTCTTTGACAGTATCATCAAAACAAATGTTCCAACTCCGAGATGTTTGCTTTAGTCCATAAATGGACTTAAGCAACTTGCATACTTTACCGCTGCTCCCACTCAGAATGAATCCCTCTGGCTGATCCATATAGACGCTCTCTTCCAAATTTCCATTTAGAAAGGCCGTTTTTACGTCCATCTTTCAGATCTTATAATCGTGGAAGGCAGCAATAGCAAGAAGGACCCGAATGGATTTGAGCATAGCCACTGGAGAAAAGGTTTCGTCATAGTCCAAACCAGGTCTTTAACGGAAACCCTTTGCAACAAGTCTAGCCTTATAGGTTTCAACATGTTTATCTACACCAATCTTCTTTTTGAAGATCCATTTGCATCCTACAGGTTTTACCCTATCTGGAGCAATGTCCAAAGTCCATACTTTGTTAGTGTACATGTACTCCATTTCGGTTCGCATTGCATCCAGCCATTTTACCGAGTCACCGCTCTGAATGGCTTGCTGGAAGCTAGTAGGGTCATCATCATTAATGACGCAATCCTCTCTATCCCCGTCTATGAGAAAACCATAGTATCTCTCGGGCGGATGAGACGGCCTACTACTTCTGCGGATAGGCGCTGGTATGTCCCTTTCTTCTGAAACCTCTGGTTCTACCATACTTTCAGTTGTAGTTTGTGGTTCTGGAATTTCTTCCAGTTCTATTTCGCTCCCACTTGTTTCCTTTTTAAAAACTGATGTTCTAGAAAATGGGCATTACGAGAAACAAAATCCTTTTGTTCTTCTGCGTAATAGAAATAATATCCTTTGGAATTCTTCGGATATCCCACAAACTTACACTGTACTGATCGTGCCTCGAGCATGTCCACATGCTGCTTTTTAACAAAAGCTGGACATCCCCATATCTTCAGATGCTGAAGATGGGGTTTCTTTCCACTCCATATCTGATATGGCGTGGTAGGCACAGTCTTGGTAGGAGCCCTATTTAGAAGATATGCCGCTGATTCTAGCGCATAACCCCAAAAAGATTGCGGGAACTCAGCCTTACTCATCATGGAACGAACCATATCCAATAGGGTTCGATTCCTTCTTTCCGATACACTATTGTGTTGTGGTGTGTATGGAGGAGTAAGCTGAGAGAGAATTCCATTCTCTTTTAAGTAACTCAGGAACTCGGCACTTAAGTATTCACCACCTCGATCAGATCTTAGTGTCTTGATACTTTTGCCTATTTGTTTTTCCACTTCATTCTTGTATTCTTGGAATTTCTCAAAGGCCTCGGATTTATGCTTCATTAAGAAGACATATCCATACCTAGAGAAATCATCCATAAAAGTAATGAAGTATGAATAACCACCTCACGCATGTGTAGATATTGGACCGCACACGTCACTGTGTACGAGTCCCAAGAGCTCGCTTGCTCTTACTCCGTGTCCAGTAAACGGAGTCTTTGTCGTCTTTCCTATGAGACAAGATTCACAAGTAGCATAAGATTGATATTCGAACGGATTCAAATATCCTTCTCTATGTAACTTAGTCAACCTTCTCTCATTGATGTGACCCAGTCTACAATGCCATAAGAAATCCTGATTTAATTCCGGAGACTTTATTTTAAGTGTGTTCTGGACATTGAAAACTTGAGCTTGACTCAATACGTATATGCCGTTATCTAAAGTACCGGACCCAATCAAAACTTGATTTAGGTGGATGTGAACTACATCGCTTACGAATGTAAAATCATGTCCCTCTCTTGAAAGTGAGGACACTGATATGATATTGCAAGTCATACTAGGTACATACAGACAGTTACGTAGAATCAATATCTGCCCACTTGTCAAACCTAAGCGATATTCTCCCACGGATTCAGCGTCCACGCTCATTCCGTTTGCAACTCTGAGAGACAAATCACCTACCTTCATAACTCTACGGTTTCTCAGAGCATGTAATGAATTACAGATATGAGAACCTGCTCCGGTATCTAGTATCCAGGAAGTAGAGTTAATTGACAAACAGTTCTCAATTACAAATACACTTGAGACTGAAGCCACAACATGCTTCGTATCCTGGCTACTGGCTTCAAAAGCCCTGCAATCTTTCTGCCTATGCCCAATCTCATAACAATAGGAACGTCCCTCTTTTACTATATCCAGTCCCGAAATTTTTGCCCTTCTCTTTCCTTCTACTTCCCTGGTTTCCTTCAGGGTAGGAGGCAGAGATTGTAGAATCAAGTCAGTATCTGACTCGTTTCCCAACGTGGTCTCCAGGTCCTTGAGCTTATCAATACAGCTAGTCATTGTAAGAACGTTGTTCCCTACAGATGACCCGACAGCCAATCTCACTTGAATTAATTCGTTCGAGGTCTTATATCTTGTGATATGAGATTGCTCTCCATATAAATCTTTGTTATGGAGAAAGATGGAAACTATGTCCATCTTCTCGTGCTGCTTCTGGTATACACCATCAACTGAAGCTAACACGGGGCATTTGGTTTTCGTTTTATCCTTTTCCCTTGTCTGACAGATATCCATATCCGCGACGGTGGAAACTGGACCTGGGACGGCGAGATCTTGAGTAGTAATAGGGTGGTCCAGCTTGTCATAGGCAATGGACATCTGGACAGACCTTTGTCAGTCATATAAGTCAGATTCAGTCAATTTGTTATCTAGATGTAACCTAGTTGTGGTCACAAAGTCACTGCAAATAAGAGAGAGAACAAAACACTTTAGCATGATGCTCTTGTAAGTTTAGAGTGGTTTTTAATTTATCAAAATAGGATGGCTCCCACTGTTTCTCGAATCCTTCCTCAAATCATAAAAGAAGAATTAGCCAGGACTATTCTCACCGTATAATACTTGCTTAACCGTTCAGCCAGGCCAGTGCCGGTACTTCGAGGGAGGTTTTCCAACGCTTTCACGAAGTTCCTTAATTAAATAACCTCTTTTCTCTGGGGGCGTAGCCCCGCTGACACCTTTCTCGGCACTTGGTTTATAGTATTGATCGTTAAGTGACGAATCTCCTGATAAGTAGTATATATTCACAGCAGGATCGAGATCCAAAATATCATCGTATGATAATGTTGAAGGAATCCTACCAACATTCATCAAACTCCAAAATGGTATGCTCTCTCTGCAAATTTCAGTTTCTTTATAAATTCCCGATATAAATTTTTTGCCCCATGCTCTTATGACCTTGGCTTTGGTCAAAATGTCATAAGTCACATGTCAAGTTCTACCCGTCATTATCCAGGTTAATTTGAACCCATCCGTACATACCCCTGACTTTGGTCAAATGATAATACGACTGTCCCAAACTAACTCATCTAACTAAGCAACAAATGAATACCTAGCAGCTACCAAACACTATGTCTTGACTTTGGCCAAAATACATAGCTTGAATACTACTGAATACCCAAATGAAATGACGGAGGGCTACGAATGGTTTTGGCAAAAACCGTGAACGTAGTGAACTTGATATAATCGAAGGAACCTAATATCTTTTTAAAAGGAGTGGTTAAAGCTCCGCAATTAAAAATTCTGCTCTTTTAAAATAACCGAGTGGTTTCTTTTAAATTTGTTCCAACAATTGAACTTTGGTTTATTTTCTTTGCATTATATTAATGCGTCCCATCATTTATCCTATCATTGCAGAAAACAACGAAAATACCATGTCCTCTTATGCCATCCGCATTCGCCACGGGGTCCCGTCATCACCCGTTAGGTTACTTAACTAACGACAGAGCGGGGGCTGGGTTAGCGCGGGTGTAAAACATAAGTGACGTCTAATTGCTATCATATATAGATATTGTACATTCGTCAGACGCAATAATAAGCATTCCAGATCACAGATGAACTTTATTAGATATACTAGCAATCCGCATTTGCTTTGAGCCTGCAATAAAAGATGGATTACACGGTTGTGATGAATAGCCATTACCCCAACCCTAGACCTCTAAGGGTATGGCAAACTACCCGTCAAGTACCCGAAGTGAAACGGTCTCCCTCAACAACGTGAGTAGGCCACTAAACACTTCAACGTACCCGGCAGTTTGTGTACCCCGCCTTGGGTCTATCCTAAGAGCAAAAACAGTAAAAAGAAATAATACAACGGTGGCTACAACCGCAACCTGGATGTGCCCGCAAAAGAATATTACATCATATTACATTTACATCGAATGAATGAATATTAAACCCATCTCAAACCCCGGCTAATCATCACAACATTCCAATCAAGTCCATATACACAAACAGTAAACATTACAGAAATGTGCACCCCCTGCCAACCGACATACTAGCAGTTAGGGAAGGTTTACGAACACATTAAACATTACAGATAAAAACCCAATTAGCAAACATCTTAGAACATCGATCGACCACCATTTTCCGTGTCTACCCCAAAAGCAAACCAGCACTGAAGTAACCTGGGCAGAAATAGAACATACAGGAAAACAGAACACCAAAATATATGAATTGTAGAGCAAATCGGAGTCAACTCGGGGTTGACTCCGCCGCGGATCCGCGGCCAAAAGCACACTCTTGCCGCGGATCCGCGGCCATCAAGCCGAGTTAGAACTCCGTATTTTCCCAGAATTCTTATATTTACCTGCTGTGAATTTTAAGGCATATCAAATATTTTTTTAGACATGTTTAAAATTAACAGAACTGTTAGGGTATCCGGGGTTTCGTTTTCGCGTTTTCTGACGATCGAAGTTTTAATCAGTTGCTAACAAGCTAGTAATGGTTTAGTTGGCTCTGATACCACTTTTAGCAAGACTGTCAATACAACTGTGAATATCCCAAGCTTCCATTAAGTAATATACATACAAGTATGATACAATAATGGCCCCTAGGGCATATACACTAACAAACTGGCAGTGGCGGCAGTCCACATGTTGGACGCTCGCCCCGCAATATCAAATGTACAAATAAATCCAAACTGTACAACCATTGCACCCAAGCTAACCACCACGACGATCCCGCCACAACCACAGTACAACACAGAACATCAACGTGAATGTCACGTTCGCAAACCCGTCTAAAAGAGCATTTAGCAGTTAGACGAGTTGTACCGCTCTAATGACATTCACGGTCGCAGATAGTAATGTATTTACTGAAAACTACGACATTAGAATTCCGCACGCAATTAGTAAACTAAACCAATTTCCAAAACCATGAAAAAACAGTGAGCTAAAGTTCCAAAAACCGACCGTTTAAAGCCAATTCGGAAGTCCGAATCAAAACAAAACACGCCCGGACCTTCTCAGGGAGTTAGAGCATGAAATTAACTTCGAGTCGGGGGTCCTAGAGGGGGTACCCCACTCCCGAAGCCACCACGGGGTGGCCATGAGGTGAGGCAGGTGGGGCAGTTTCGGGTCCCTACTGCCAAGATCACCTTGTGGTGGTCTTGGGGAGTGGGCCCAGCCGTTCGGTCCCCCCGGGGTGCCCATGCACCACCTCGCGGCTTCTCAGTTCAAACCGTGAGCCCGCGGGGTGCGCAAATATCTCAAACTTTCAGTTTTCGAATCTGTCTTTGTCGGCAGTTTTTGTACGACAAAAACGGCGGATTTCTAATGTCGCAAAGAGTTAACTAAGGCTTATGGAGTGACTCTGATACCATGTTGGGTTACGGCAGGGCCCTGGTCATCAATCCATGACCAAATGCGGAACAAAAATTTATAAAACTTGGCGCTACCACAACCAATTACCCGGATCTACCCATAAGCCTTAGATAACAAAACATGCAAAAGAGTTAGAATGTTTATACCGAATAGATCCGTGTCCTTCGGTCTTCAACCATCATCCCAAGCTCCTAGGGGCTTCCTTGATCTAGCTTTATATCCGGTCTCCCTCCATCGAAGATGATCCACCCGAGAGAGTTTATGCAACGAGCTCCAACCTTTTATCCGAGGCAACTAGGGCACCTAGATCGTTACTCTAGATACCGTAGATGAAGTAGAGAGTGATAAAGGATTAATTTGTCTCAAGACAGCCAAGAATTCTCAACTCATGAGAGGGTTTGGGTGGAGCTAGAGGAAGAAGAAGATGCCATGAGAATGAGGTATTGAGAGCAACTCAAGAGAGAAAAAGAAAATGAATAATGGCTTGTGTTTTTATTTGTTGTGTGAGTGTGATAAGAAAAAATGGAGCCATCACATAAATGTCCATGTCTCCAAAATATCTTAGTCAACAAAAAATATCTCAAGTCAACATAATCTCACAACAAACAAAAACCCTAAGCATGCTAGAATAGTAACTATGGGTCACTAATTAGCCATGCCACAAAAATGCAATAAAATACTACACCTCAATAACCTTTTAATCCAAAAAGGTTTAAACCATGATGAGATGTAATCTTCTAAAAGTAATCTTGTAATAAATTATAAGAATACTGCTCAACCGTATATACATGCCCGCATCCGTATTCCGAAGAATACGAATACAAAGAGACGAAAATAATCCAACAATATAATACTAGGATCGGGCAAACTAAAGCCCGCTAGTATTCTCTGTCCGAACATCAGCCGTGCACAAGTACACGTATGTGATCGAACCCTGCCGTAAAACCATACGGCATCTACATCGTTTCGCCCGAAGCAGGGAAACCCTCTGTGTGGGAATCTAAAGACTCGTTAATACGCTAGCGTGGGTTTAACTACAAGCACGTCAGCGGCACTGGCTGTACGAAACGGCTACCCAGGTTTTGAGCGAAGGGCGGCCGACGAGCAAACTCATCCTGAAACCCTTACTGAGCCTGACAGTGACTATCCGTACAGTCCGGTTCGTTCGTCTATGACTATCGTATATCGAGTTTAGGGGGTGGATAAAGTCAGACATCTAATAACACGACATTTAGTGTCGGTACGAAGCCCATCACCATCTGAGAAACTACCGATCCTAGATCAGTAATTCTCGACTAGCTTGGCCAAGTATTTCTGGTGATGGCCACCCGTGCACAACCACGACATCAACCCCAATACCGGGAGAGACGAATCTCCCAACGATCCACTCAGTGCCTCCATGTGGCTCGGGACTGTACCTAACTAAAACCTGTTTGCACGACTCTTTTGAGCCGTGGTAGGGTAGTAATCAAGGCACAGTAGGAACTCACACGACAAAAATGGCGATCTTAGGTCGATAGACTAACCTGTACACATGTCACCAGGGAACTGCTATCTGACAATAGGTATACTACCAACTAGCATGTTCCCGGCGAGTTCGTCCGGTGTACTCATAACCCAATGAGCACCTGTATACATCTTAGGCGAATAAACTGACACCAATGACTTGTGAGACCGGCTACCGCCCCTCGTCGGGGTCTCGATCAGTATACACTAGTCTACTCTGGAGTATCGATGCCCACTCTCGAAACTCCCTCGACTAGGGACGTTTAAGGATGTGCTTATAGACCAACCAGCTCCCACGTATATGATCGCCATCATACTGCTGGTAGTCAAGCAAGAATCCTATGGGCTTTATCAACCTGTAATAGTGATCTGTAATGCCACATAATGTTGTACATGATAAAGACAAACCGGATATCATACTATCATCTCGAGTAAGACTGTTCTACCGGTATAGGTCCTCCCTCAATCATTATAATCACCTGCCTGCGGCTATGAAAATTGCCTTGAGGGCACTATCGCCAACAATTTTTAAGAAAACCTTTTACGTAATGAACTTGATATCGCTGTAGAATCGAGTGATTTTTGAAAAGGAGTGGTTTTTAGGCTTTTACTAGTTTCGCTAAAGAGGCCACACCCGGTGAAGGGATCTCGGTTCTTTCCTAATCGAATGAGGTGCTGGATATTCATCAAGGAATACCACTATGCAAAGTAAGAACTAAAGAAGCAATCAAAAGACAAAATCGAGTAGGTTGTAGCATTTGCTAGTTTCGCTAAAGAGGTCACTCCCGGTGAAGAGATTTCGGCACCTTCCTTATCGAATGAGGTGCTGGATATTCATCAAGGAATACTACTATGCAAAGCAAAAACTAGAGCTACCCTTTTTGAAAATTTGATTCTACAACATGTTTAGGTTTCTTTCCTTTTCATTAATCTCATTAATGAGATCCCATCATTTATGCTTCTTAAGCATCACAAATAAGGAAACGAAAATACTTATACAACGTACGTTTATGCCATCCGCACTCACCGCGGGGTCCCGTCATGCACCGTTAGGTTAGATAACTAACGGCAGAGCGGGGGCAGGGCTAGCGCGGATGCAAAACATAAGCAACGTTTATTATATATCATATATATAATATAAAGCATTCGTCTCACGCAGTTATATGATCTCCACAGAACATTGTAGCAGAAGTTAACATATGAAATATTGGATAAACTAGGAGGTCCGTGTTTTAAATTAAGCCAGTAAAAACACGGATTCCACGTCGTGATGAATAGCCAAACCCACATCCCCAGGCCCCTTCGAGAGCGGCAAGCAACCCTAAAGTTAGGAGACCTGGTCTCGAATCCTCGAGATGGTCTCCCACTGGACTGTAGAACCCGGTTACTTGTGCTCCCCGCCTTGGATCTATCCTAATGCGGAAAAGTAAATAATATACATCAATGGTGACATCATTCTCAACTCGGAAGTGTTCCAATAAAATAATATTACATACAATTTTTTACATGAATGAAGATAAACTCTCATCTCATGCAAAAACCCTCGGCTATTCAAACACGACGATCCAATATAACACATCAGAGTAACACATAACATCACATGTCATCAACGTAAGTAAATATGCGTATCCCAATTGTCATTGACGTATAGCAACGAAACCAGCGATACACCACATATTACAGTTACGGTAGCATAAAAGAAAGTGAAAACTACAACAATTGGAAACCGCAACCACCTTAGATATCATAAACCCGAAATATCACATACTTCGGATTTCATACCTAACCATATAAATTCCTCAGACATTATAAACCCGGAATATCACATATTTCGAATTTCATGCCTAACATTATAAACTCGGCATTTTAGTCTCAAATTGAAAACTTTTCAATATCTAGTCGGGCAATTCAACAAGATTCTCAACGAATGATCGAATGCTTGTCAGAAACATTAGTAGACAGCCGTACCCCCGATGCCGTCGACGAAGTGCACTTAGGCGGAACACTGCGGCCGCGAGCATCCGAACAGATACTTTTGGCTACGGGGTTCTCCTATAGTCACTTGGCCCGGGCTATGGGACAGGGCTATCCAGTAGTGTTACCCGGCGAGCGTTCGTGTATAATACAAGATTGCGACGGAGTTTTGATCCGAATCAAAACTCCGCGGTAACAGATCAAAAGAGGCTAAATTGTTAGATTTACAAAATACTAATTAGTTTTCATAAAACTAATTATTGTGGATTCCAAATATTGTATCACAAATCACAGATAGCTAGACGATGTTAAATATTTCGATCGAATCAACAAACACCCACATTTCCCAGACAGCTCAACACTTGAGCATCAGAAAAAATACCCAGAACATATCACAAGCACCTACGGACCTACACAAGAAGGGTCGTTCTTGTCCTCACCAACGGCGCTGCGGAACCGCCGCAAATGCTAGGGTTTGGCCGCGGTTCCGCGGTCGTATAGTCGAGGTAGGAGAGCTCGTTCTTCTTGGGGATCCATAGAAAACCCTGCATGATTTTTTGAATATTTTTAATTGGAAAAATAACAACTTTTGAAAAAAATTCCAGAAAGGGAAATCCGGGTTTCGAAAAGTCGATCGAACACTTTTAACGTCATCTAGGCCATTCCTAATGCTCTAGCTTGGCTCTGATATCATGTTGGACTTCCTTAGCATGGCTACTAGGTTTTAAAGATGCATCGAGTATACAATTTTAAAAAATTTAGTGTGCTAATCAACTCAAACCAAGAATCGAACTAGAGAATTAGGGTTTTATAGCAAGTAATTAAACATTACTATAAGTGAACAAGGAATACAACCTTTGTAAACCGGTCCTTCACTTCTAAAGCTCCGTGTAGTAGTCCCTTCGCTCCAAGTAGTGGTGTCCCGGACTCTCCTTAGGCTCCACTAGGCGAAAGGAACGAGCTTGCTCAAAGATCTTCGAGGCCAAAGATGATCTACGTCGAGGAGACTCTAACTCAGGCTACCTCTTCACTAATTGATGAATTAGTGAAGCAAACAACCTATACTAAATGGCTAATTTGGTATAGATTGATGAAGTAGGAATTTTGTCCACTTTAGAATATTTTTCCTTTTTTTCTTTCTTCACATCAAGAAAACCAAGAGAAGAAAATGAGATGAAGAAGATGAACTTATGGTGAACCATGGGTGAAAGAATATCTCATATCCTTTTATAGAGATTTAACCATAGTTAAAGATAATGGTTAGGTTAATAAATATCTAGGATAAAAACAAAATTAGTGGAATTAGGTCAAGACTTCTACAAGCATCTCATGCCTTCATTAGCCATGCTAATTTCCACATAATTTTGGTTTTCCCTAAATAAATACATCCCCACATTATCTTTAATATGGTATGAGTCTTATGCACCTAAGTTCTATGTATCATCTAGCATGAGACATAAATAAAATAAATACATTTATATATATCACATATATTTTAAATGTATTTGTAGAAAAGAAATTCTTAAGTGAGCTTATATTAGTTAATATGTATTAATATATCAAATATATATTAAATTATTAAATCAACACTTGACTTAATAATCCGGCTATATCATATATAACGGACTAATATCAAATAACAAATTATTGAATCAACACTTGATCCAATAATCCGGTTATATCACATATAATCTTTATCGCGAGATTAGAATACGGTATCACATACACGCATTAATCTCGGTCCCGCACATATCACATATATATCCTACTTCGTTTCGCTTGAGCCAGGAAACCTCTATGTAGGACTCTGAAGACTCGTCAATACGCCAGCAATAGGTAATGATCATATCAGTTACCCACAAGCCGTCATCGGTACTAACTGGACGTAACGGCTACCCGGGTATTGAGCGATCAGAAGACCAACAAGCAAGTCTGTTCATACTCCCGTGAATCCAATAAGTAACACTACCATACAGTCTGGTTTCTTCGTCTGAGATGTCGCATATCTAGTCTGGGGGTGGTAAACGTCAGACCCCAATAACTTGATAAGTCGTGCCGATGTGAGGCTCATAACGGGTCGAGAAAATACTGATAACACTTACCAGTAAATCTCAGTATCAGCCCAGACCAGGGGCTTCCTGTTATGGCCAATCAAGCACAGCGCAACATCAACCCCCGATACCGGGAGAGACGAAACCCTTCCTATCGCTCATTGCTTCCATGCGACTCGGGACTGCACCAAAAAACCACCGTTTTGCACGCTCTCTTGAACGTGATAAGGTGGAAATCAAAGCACAGTGGGAATTACATAAGACTCTATGACGATCTCGGGTCTACAGACTAACCTGTGCCAGTGTCACCAGAGAACTGCTATCTGACGTTAGGTATAATACCAACTAGGAGTTCTCGGCGAGTCCTGTTCAGTGTACCCAGTCTCCACTGAGCACCCGTATACAATCTTTGATGTCAAACACCAATAGATATGGGATCGTTCATCGCCCATCAAATGGGTCAAGAAACGTATATGCTAGTCTACTCTGGAATATCGATGCCCTGTCTCGATACTCCCACGACTAGGAACAATTAAAGAATGTACTTGTGGACTACCCTGACCCCACTAGAATGATCTGCATCATAGTCCTGGTAGTCAAGCACACATTCTAAGGGCTTTATCAACATGTAACAAAGAGACAGTACAAGTATACATGTTAAGATAAAGAGTAACCAGATAGCGTATTATCATGTCGAGCAAGAAATTCCTCCTTATATATGTCGAAGTATCCACTATATTATACAATCATGTACAATAATGGCCTATAGGGCATACATACAACTAACAATGACGACTAAAAGAAGGTAACCAAAATGATTTTATAGATCGTGTTGTTCAAGAGGTGGATTGACATTCTGAAGATGATTCGGACAAAATATTGAATAAGATGGCTATTTGTATCAAGAGGGTAGTTAGAGACCTACTTGGTGAGTCGAGAGGTCGTGCTCTACCATCTAAGGATACATCATGGTGGAACGAAAAAGTAAAGGCCGTTATTAAAATCAAGATGGATTTTTATAAAGATTTGAAGAAAAGCAGAGATGCAGAGATTTGAGAAGTATAAAATGGCTAAAAAGGAAGCTGTTCGGAAAACTAAAACTGAGGTCTACAACGTGTACGAGAAGTTGGACATTAAGGAGGCTAAAAATGATATATATTGGATTGCTCGGATGCGGGAAAGGAAGATCAGAGACTTATGTGCGGTGAAGTGTGTCAAAGATGAAGATCAGAATGTTTTAGTTCGAGATGAGAATATCAAGAAAAGTTGGAGAGATTATTTTTACAAATTTGTTCAATGAGAGCTTTACGAAGAATTTGAATGGACTTGTCATTCAATCTCAAGATATAAACCGTGATTTTATGCGTAAAATAAGAATATCTGAGGTTAAAGAGGTTTTGAAGAGAATAAGATCAAGAAAAACGGTTGGTCTAGACGGGATTCCTATCGAGATTTGGAGATGTTTAGGAGAAATATGCGTTAAATAGTTGACAGATTTGTTTAATAAGATTTGACAGAACACAAAGATGACAATAAGTGGAGGAAAAGACCTTTGTACGTATCTACAAGAACAATGGTGACATTCAAAATTACTCAAACTACCGTAGAATAAAACTTATATGTCATGATATGAAACTTTGGGAGAGAGTGGTTGAACACAGGATAAGAAAGCATGTTAAGATAATAGAGAACCAGTTTGGGTTCATGCTTGGACGATCGAAGACACATGCTATTCATTTGTTTCGTCAACTTGTCGAGAGTTTTAGAGAGATGAGAAGAGATTTACATATGATATTTATTGATTTAGAAAAAACGTAGGACAAAATACCTCGAGAGGTATTATGGGGGACAATGATGAAGAAGGGGTTTCCCGTCAAGTACATTGACATAATTAAGGAAATGTACGATGGAGTAGTGGCAAATATCAGAACTTGCTGTGGCATAACAAGTGATTTTCCGTTTACAATCGGCTTACATCAAGGATTTTCATTAAGTCCATTCCTGTTTACCATCGTGATGGATGAGCTTACTAGAACTATCCAAGATGAGGTACTTTGGTGTATATTATTCGCTGATGATATTATTCTTATAAATGAGACTAAAGCATGGGTTAATACCAAATTGGAGTTATGGAGGCAAATGCTGGAATCTCGGGGGTTCAGATTGAGCAGGTCCAAGACAATATATATGCATTGCAAATTTAGCAAACAGAGAAGTCGAGACCACATCGGTATAACACTGGAAGGGAAAGAGATATCACCGAGTGAGCAGTTTAGATATCTAGGTTCCATCATCCAAAAGGATGGGAAGATCGATAGCAATACTAATTAAATGATCCAAGCTGGTTAGTTGAAATGGAGGAGTGCAACAGGGATTTTGTGCGATCGTAACTTTCCGTCAAGGTTGAAAGGGAAGTTTTATCAGAGCGCTCTTCGGCATGCCTTTTTATATGGTACAGAATGTTAGGCTTCTAAGAAGCATCATACACACGTAGCGGAGATGCTCATATTTTGTTGGATGTGTGGTAACATTAGAAAATATAAGCTGCGAAATGAGGATATTCGTGGAAATGTTGGTGTAGCACATGTGGAGGAGAAGATGCGGGAAAACCGGCTAAGGTGGTTTGGTCATGTACGATGCAGGCCTATGAAAGCACCAGTTCGACCAATGGATACTCTTGATATAGGCAATGTCAAAAGAGCGAAAGGGTGACCGAAGAAAATATAGATGGAGGTGATACGAAAAGATATGGTTGCCAAAGGCCTCAATGAAAGTATTGTTCGATAGGAGTGAATGGAGGAGGAGGATTCATGTGCTAGACCCGGCGTGATTCTCATGTTTGTTCATGTAGCTTACCCCATATGCTTGGGATAAAAAGCCCAGTTATTGTATAAGTTAGCAATGAAAAAAGCTAAAAAGATGATTATGAAGTTAAATATAAAGCTTATGGTAATTTATAGAAGTAAAAAAAGACGCCAAAGATATATGTAAACTTTCTAAAATGCTAGAAACAAAGGAAAGAAGACTAGATAATCTCAACTATACTGAAAATGAGGATGAAAGTCTTAGTAAAAGATGATAAAATTAAAGAAAGATGGAATCGTCATAATTGTTCTAATGAGCAGCATAATGAATAATTCTCAATAAATTAAATTGATCTAATTTGTGATAACATTATGTATTGTCAAAGCATTGGGATTATTGATGTGCAATATGATTTTGAAGAAAATGAGCAGAAAAAATTATAGAAACCGGTGTCATTTCTATTGAAGTTTGGAAGTGTGTGTTAGATACATGTCTAGTGTGGTTAATTAAGTAATACAAAATATTTATAGAATTTAAGAAAATACTTGATTTTATACTTATCTGGATAAATGAGATGTACCAAATTGTGCGAACAATTGTGAATCTAGAGTTTGGAGCCAATAATTGAGCTATGAGAGGGTACCTGAGAATTAATTAAGAAAATAAACATCCGTATATGAAAACAATTGGTTTTATGCCGAGAAGGTCGTCCATGGTAGCCATTGTCGGGCTAAAAATTTACATCCTGGTTGATCAATTCAAAATCAAAGTCAACCCTAAGCCAGGTGGGCCCAAGCCCAGGTCGAGCCCACAGCCAGCCTCTCCATGCCAACAACAAAATCATGTAATAAATAATTTTTATGTAATTGTTTATGCATTAATGTAAACAAAATAGGCATAAAGCCAATATTTTGTAAGCCCATGGCTTATATGCAAAAAAATGAAATGGCACATGAGCCATGGGATGGCTAAAACGCCATTTTTGTAAAGCCCAAGGGGCTATATGTAAATATGTAAGCCTATATAAGGTAACATGATGATGAATAAAAAACACTTTTCATTCTCTCAAAAACCTAGGGTTTGTATTTCTTCCCCTTTTCTGAAGATCTCAAACCTTCTTCTTTCTTCTGAATTAATCAAGAGTTTTACCCTTCCTTTTCATAAACAAAATAGTTTTTCACCACCAAACCTACAAAGGGGAACTTGGATCTGTCTTTAGATCCCCAAAAGGAAAGATTTTGAGATCTTACATCTCTTGATCTTCAAGATCCAGCCAACAGAGGAGGAAGAAGAAGAACCCATTTCACTAAACCCAAAGAAAAACACACTCAGGAGTCCAACTACTCTCTGATTTCTCTTCCGAGAAATTTTTAAAGGCTAAAAGCCTCTCTTTCTCGCCGGCGCTCAAGCGTAGAGTGCCCGCGTGCCGACACGTGGCGCGCTTGTGCTCAAGCGCTCAGCACTCGAGCGTAAAGCGCCCACGTGGCTCGCTGGTGCTCCAGCGCAAGCACTCGAGCGCAAGTCGTCCCGGTGCCGACACGTGGCGCGTTTGCGCTCAAGCGCAAGTCGCCCCCGTGCCGACACGTGGCGCGCTTGCGCTCAAGCGCAGAGCGCCCATGTGCCGACACGTGGCACTTTAGCGCCTGAGCGCACAACACCTAGGCGCACAGTGCCCAAGGTGCTGCCCCCCACGCATCCTTTGGATGCCTTTCCCCCCTCTTTTTTATCTTATATACACACACACACACACACACATATGCATACATATGTGCACACACACATACAATACGACACTGTCCCTGTTAGAAAAAAATTTCTAACGGGGCCCTGCCCCGCACCCTGCAAGGGGGCTGCTAGCCTCCTTGACCCCCAGCCCGCTATCCGGGTAGCGGGACCCCCGTAAAAACTCTGCGTAGCTCCCGATATATCCAACCCCCCTTTCAAAACACAACACATGTACGCTGCACATTGAGTTCTCATGGCCAGTTTAACCCGTCAATCGGAGGTTCTCTCGCTCCAAAGGCGAGGGGTAATTAACGGCAGCTTAGTCCGCGGCTGCCGGAGATTAGGATCCCTACAATCATTAAACCCTGGCCTACACTAGGCAGGGGGAATCTGTAGTACGTATAACAAGCGCGCGTATTCCCATCTCAACGGGGTGACGAAAAACACCCTACAGATTCTGACACGCCCGGTGGGACCAATCTTTCCTCCCATATTTCGGGTTAAGCATTCATGCGAACTCAATCAATATACATATCTATATTTATACTAAAATAATGCTCTTTCATGCAGGTATTCAAGCAATCACTTTTCAACAATGTCTCCAAGGACGATCTCAGCTCTCAGCACGGCTCCCATCTCCTATACGATGAAGATGGACTCCCGGACGGTCCTCCCGGCCAGTCTCGGACGACAATAGGAGGAGCCGCCGCTACCATTTGGCTCTATTATGTTCGTGTCTGCTAACGCCGTCCCAGCTCTTCAAGCCCCGGTAGCAGACAAACCGGTCTCAAAAGGGAAAAGGCCGAATGTCATGGTTGCGAGGGCACCTCTGCCCAAGCACAAATCCGTTTCCAAACGACCCTCCATCGCTCCAGCTGGGGGCAAGGCCATCAACGTCAACAAAGCAACGGAGCATCTCGGGCAAGCTCCAGCGGTACCCCCGACAACAGCTCGATCGGATGTCTTCTCTAAGCTTCCCGCCAATCGACTCACGGTGGTGTCCCAGGAAACAGATGCCTGCCAGGCCCTCAAAATCATGAAGCTACGGCAGAAAATGCTCAGATACAGAGCCAACAAAAGGGTTAGGGCTCCTGCTAGGTTGAACTTCAAGAGGTTCGAGGAACGGGGTCACCCTGCCAAAGATAAAAAGACGGTTGGATATGCGGTCCAGACTGTCTACATGGTCGGACATGAAGAAACGAACCCTCCTATGCTTCACAGCCAGGGTGATGATACGGTGGACGCTACCCAACATCAACTCGGTCTAAACGACGAAGAACTCGCTCAGGCCGATAAGCCAAAAGAGCCTGGGGTTCCTACGGAGTTGAGCTCAGGCAATGAGGATTACCTGGTTGTCATAACCAGAACTACAGAACAAGCATTATTCCTATGGCTTCAAAGGCAGCTTCAGGACAGGGATGAGAAGTTAGCCAGGGTACAGTCCAAGGTCGACGAATTGGCAAACGTCGCGGCAGATCTCGCGACCCAAGTCGCCCGATTGCAATTACAACAGAATCAAATTTTGGTTCATGAGCCAGGGATTGATACCCGGGGGCAGCCAACTGATATCTCTTTCAACCTAAGAGCGGAGCGCTTTCGTGAAAAACGGCCGCAATCAGCCTCCAGTCCCTCCGATACATACACAGGAGGAGAATCGCCTCTGAAAGAGAAACTGCAGAAAGTCTATTCCTTCAAAAGGGAAAAAGTCCACAAGATATTCAAGGACGCCCTAAGAAACGGTCTACAACTGCCAGAATCAAAGAGACCGCAAGAAGCGAATATGACCGACGACCCAGAATATTGTCCCTATCACAGGGTGATAGGTCATGCCATTGAGGACTGCTTCGTCTTTAAAGATTGGGTCGAAAGGCAATACAGGACGGGAGAGATAGAACTGTCTAAAGGCGCGTTGGCAAACAGTTAAGCTACGACCGCCGATTTCATGCAAATGGAGACCAAAATCTTTCGGGAACCTAATCCTCCCAGACATGTGCCATTATCTGAAAAGGGCGAACCAAAAGACTGAGCGGCCTCGAGGACCAGCATTAGTAAAGGCACCTACTCCAATGGAGAGAAAGAAGAAGGTATACTCCTTCAGGAGGGATGAAGTCCGCAAAATATTCATGGACGCCTTGAACAACGGTCTGCAACTTCCTGTTCCAAAGAGGCCATAGGAAATGAACATGACCGGCAATCCCATATACTGCCCATATCATAGAGTGGTGGGTCATACCATCGAAGACTGCTAAATTTTCAAAGATTGGGCAGAGGACTAATATAAGCTTAGAAAAACCTCACAATCCCCGGATGTATCGACAAGCCACAGGGCTAGGTCATCAACACAGCTTCGCCAAGATCAAAGTTCAAGGAACTGGGATAAGCAAAAAGGACCACCACGTCGTTAAACTGGGAACACCCGCAGACCACCAAGTCTTTAAACTGGAAATAATCGACCACCACGTCATTAAACTGGGAACAATCGACCTCTAAGTCGTTAAACTGGGAATGTAAAAATATATATATATATGTAAATAAAAAAAATGTGTAAATAAAAGAAAAATAAAGAAAAGCCGAAATGATGGGGCAACTCGCAAAAAAAAATCAGCGAGTAAAGATAAATATGAAAATAAAGCCGAAATAATGGGACAAACGCAAATAAAAGCCGAAATGATAGGGCAATCGCGACCTTCGCGATAAGAAAAGCTGAAATGATAGAGCAATTGCGGTAAAACAAAAAAAAACAAGGGCGGATGATGAGTTGCTCCTGGTATTATTCCAGTGCAGCAATGCAGACGTCAACAAAAATCCGATTTTCCAAAATTCCCCCGGCCCTACGGCCAGTCCCCAAATTGACTGCCGTATACAATCCACGGGCTCAAATAATTCTCATCATACCCATGCCCCACCGTAATCACCAGTTACGCGGCTGGTCTCCGCCTTTGGAGTTATGCTCCATTGAGAAGACCCACTCATGTGTCCTCATGATACATGAGGAGAACAAACCTCTGTGGGATCCTTACGACTCACAAAGGAAAAACACACTTAGGACTCCTAAGGAGAAAATACACCTGCGGGATCCTCACGACTCGCAGGGAGAAAATGCTTTTATGGGACCCTCACGGCCCATAAAATTGAAAAGCCTTAGACGATAGGGACATAAACCCGTCTCCTAAGCCATCGCTCCGCCAACAAGAGTAGGAAAATGATGAATTGCTCATGGCACCTCTGCTTCAGTGTTAGCAACGCTGATGCCGGCCCCTACCCTAAAATTCTAAGCTCGCCATCAATAGACCCCTAAGTCTTTAAACTGGAAACAGATGACCTCCAAGTCGTTAATCTGGAAACAGATGACCTCCAAATCGTTAAACTGGAAACAGATGACCTCCAAGTCATTAAACTGGGAACGAGGGAAATCCACTCATGTGTCCGCACGATACATGAGAAGAACAAACCTTTGTGGGATCCTTATGACTCACGAAGGAAAAACACACTTAGGAGTCCCCACGACTCCTAAGGTGACAGGGATCTAAATCTGTCTCTTAAGCCATCGCTCTCCAACCCCAAAGTGGCGAATGATGAGTCGCTCCTGGTACCATATTCCAGTGCAGCAATGCAGATGCCAAACAAAAAAAAACCAATTCCAAAATCCTCCCAGGGCAAATGATGAGTTGCTCCTGGCATTATTCCAGTGCAGCAATGCAGATGCCAAACAAAAACCCTAATTCCCAAATCCAATCAAAAACGGATGATGATCGCTCCTGGTACCATATTCCAGTGTAGCGATGCTGATGTCGACTCAAATCAAACAAATCAAACCAACCAATTCCAACATCGACGTCTGCGTCAACAATCCGACACTCCGCGCCGGGGAAAAGTCGATCAGCGACACTCCGCGCCGGGGAAAAGCCGATCAGCGACACTCCGTGCCGAGGAAAAGCCGATCGGCGACACTCCGTGCCGGGGAAAAGTCAACCCGACACTCCGCGCCGGGGAAAAGTCAACCAACGACACTCCGTGCCGGGGAAAAGTCGATCAGCGACACTCCGTGCCGGGAAAAGTCAACCCGACACTCCGCGTCGGGGAAAAGTCGATCAGCGACACTCCGTGCCGGGGAAAAATCGACCAGCGACACTCCGCGCCGGGGAAAAGTCGATTAGTGACACTCCGTGCTGGGGAAAGGGGAAAAGTCAACCCGACACTCCGCGCCGGGGAAAATTCGATCAGGGACACTCCGTGCCGGGGAAAAGTCAACCCGACACTCTGCGCCGGGGAAAATTCGATCAGCGACACTCCGTACTGGGGAAAAGTCAACCCGACACTCCGCGCTGGGGAAAAGTCGATCAGCGACACTCCGTACCGGGGAAAAGTCAACCAATAACACTCTGCACCAGGGAAAAGTCGATCAGCGACACTCCGTGCCGGGAAAAAGTCAACCCGACACTCGGCGCCGGGGAAATGTCGATCAGCGACACTCTGTGCCGGGAAAAAGTCAACCAGCGACACTCCGCGTCGGGGAAAAGTCGATCAGCGACACTCCGTGCCGGGGAAATGTCAACCCGACACTCCGCGCCGGGAAAAAGTCAACCAACGACACTCTGCGCCGGGAAAAAGTCGATCAGCGACACTCCGTGCCGGGGAAAAGTCAACCCGACACTCCGCGTCGGGGAAATGTCGATCAGCGACACTCCGTGCCGGGGAAAAGTCAACCAACGACACTCCGTTCCGGGGAAAAATCAATCAGCGACACTCCGTGCCGGGGAAAAGTCAACCCGACACTCCGTGCCGGGAAAAAGTCGACCAGCGACACTCCGTGCCGGGAAAAAGTCGACCAGCAACACTCCGCGCCGGGGAAAAGTCGATCAGCGACACTCCGTGCCGGGGACACGTCAACAAGCGACACTCTGCATCGGGGAAACGTCCAACGCAGACACTCCGGGGAAAATCGATCAGCGACACTACGTCTCGGGGATACGTCAACCAGCAGACACTCCGCGTCGGGGACACGTCGACCAGCGACACTCCGTCTCGGGGAAACGTCAAGCAGACACTCCGTCTCGGGGACACGTCAACCAGCCGATACTCCGCCTCAGGGAAACGTCGACCAGCGACACTCCGTGCCGGGGGCACGTCAACGAAATCACTCCGGGCTAGGGAAACGTCTACCACGGACACTCTATCTCGGAGACACGTCAAGTGCCGACCGTTCATGTCGTAGAAAGGGCAGTGCATCCCAAAAAGTGGGAACCAAAGCAAGTTGCCTCCACACAAAAGAAGATCCATCAATTTCATGCACACGACCCACATATACTGTGTGCATTTATTGATGGGAGGCAATTTGTTGGGGTAAAAATTTACACCCCGGTTGACCAAGTCAAAATCAAAGTCAACCCCAAGCCAGGTGGGCCCAAGCCCAGGTCAAGCAGGCCCAAACCCAAGTCGAGCCCGCAGCCAGCCTCTCCATGCCAACAACAAAATCATGTAATAAATAATTTTTATGTAATTGTTTATGCATGAATGTAAACAAAATGGGCATAAAGCCAATATTTTGTAAGCCCATGGCTTATATGCAAAAAAATGAAATGGCATATGAGCCATGGGATGGCTAAAACGCCATTTTTGTAAAGCCCAAGGGGCTATATGTAAATATGTAAGCCTATATAAGGCAACATGATGATGAATAAAAAACACTTTTCATTCTCTCAAAAACCTAGGGTTTGTATTTCTTCCCCTTTTCTGAAGGTCTCAAACCTTCTTCTTTCTTCTGAATTAATCAAGAGTTTTACCCTTCCTTTTCATAAACAAAATAGTTTTTCACCACCAAACCCACAAAGGGGAACTTGGATCTGTCTTTAGATCCCAAAAAGAAAAAGATTTTGAGATCTCACATCTCTTGATCTTCAAGATCCAGCCAACAGAGGAGGAAGAAGAAGAACCCTTTTCACTAAACCCAAAGAAAAACACACTCAGGAGTCCAACTCCTCTCTGATTTTTCTTCCGAGAAATTTTTAAAGGCTAAAAACTTCTTTCTCACCGGCGCTCAAGCGTAGAGCGCCCGCGTGCCGACACGTGGCGCGCTTGCGCTCAAGCGCTCAGCACTCGAGCGCAAAGCGCCCATGTGTCGACATGTGGCGCGTTGGCGCTCGAGCGCAAGTCGCCCTGGTGCCGACACGTGGCGCGCTTGCGCTCAAGCGCAGAGCGCCCATGTGCCGACACGTGGGACTCTAGCGCCTGAGCGCACAGCACCTAGGCGCACAGCGCCCAAGGTGCTGCCCCCACTCATCCTTTGGATGCCTTTTCCCCCTCTTTTTTTCTTATATATATATATACACACACATATGCATACATATATGCACACACACATACACCACGACACTGTCCCTGTTAGAAAAAATTTCTAACGGGACGCTGCCCAGCACCCCGCAAGGGGGCTGCTAGCCCCCTTGACCCCCAGCCCGCTTTCCGGGTAGCGGAATCCCCGTAAAAACTCTGCGTGGCTCCCGATATATCCAAACCCCCTTTCAAAACACAACGCATGTACGCTGCACATTGAGTTGGCATGGCCAGTTTAACCCGTCAATCGAAGGTTCCCTCGCTCCAAAGGCGATGGGTAATTAACGGCAGCTTAGTTCGCGGCTGCCGGAGATTAGGATCCCCACAATCATTAAACCCTGGCCTATCCTAGACAGGGAGATCTGTAGTACGCCTGACAAGCGCGCGCGTATTCCCATCTCAATGGGGTGACGAAAAACACCATACAACCATGTATTTACTAAAATAATTAGTTGAATAGAGAGAATAGAAGAGGTCTTCATGATTTTTAATGATTTAAAAAAGGCATATGATATGGTTCCTATTAGAAGAATATATAGAAGAATATATGGGTTTTGGTTGTAGAAAAGAAATTAATACCTCCTATGTACATTGATGTGATTAAAAATATGTATGTTGAAGCAGATATTTGAAGTGAATAATTGGAGGTAAACAACCCTTTTCAATTACCATATATTTTGATCATAGATCATCATTAAGTTCATATCTTTTTGAATTAGTCATAAATGAACTTCCTTAGTTACTAGATATATTTAGATGATGTTCCATATGCATAGTGCTTGCCCATGATATTGTTATAGTGGGTATATACTATGTAACACGGGTTCGGAGACGGGATACAGGATACAATACGATATGAATTCGTGGATTCACAATTTTTCAGAAACCTAGGATACAGATTATATTTTTAATCTATTTAAATTAAATAAATATCAATATATATTAAGAGGGGTGTGTGTAGCGTTACGTTAGATATTCGATGCACTTTCAAACTTTTGAAAGTCTTAATTTTCGAGAGAGAGTAGAGGTGTCGGTTCGAGAGAGGTTAGTGAGACATTTGCAAGCCTGAGCAAATCCAAAAGAATCCGAGAATTTCCGAACGTTTTGGACTCCGATATGCGATGGGGGATGATTCGTAAGGCAATGAAGTATACGTGCTTCATGGGGCATATCTAAAATAACCTGGAAAGATGGAATACACTTTAAATAGAAAAAGTATAGAATTAATTGAACAAGAAAGAAATATATAGAGTACCATTTTAGCAAAACGGTGAAAGGGAGAAGACGCGGAAAGTGCAATTTGATGATAAAAAATTATCTAGGAATAACAATATTTCGTTACTAAGGGTATGTAATTAATCATGATGGTTGAAGTTAAAAAGTGCTTCAGAAATAGGATGTTATCCTGGAATTGCTTTAATTGAAGAAATAATTTTGTAAGACAAATATATGACCGACATTGCTTTATGAATTAGGATGTTAGATAGGAACAATATATCTCAATATGAGTGTAGCTGAAATGAGAATGTTGAGATGAATGAATGGAAATGCTATAATAGATAGGACGAGATACGAGTATTCATAAGAAGTTGTAGACAACTCCCATAGAGAATTAAAACGAGAGTGAACTGATTGAGATGGTTTGGACATATGCAACGAAGATCTATAAATGCTCTCATTAGGAGAAATGATAAATTCTAGTCTATAGTGTAAAGAGGGATATGGGTAATACTAAATGAGCTTGGATAGAGACAATTTTTTAAAAAAAATGTATAGGCATGTTGTAAATTGTATTGTGCAGACATCCAATACAGAGCATAATGAATAAAATGGTTTCATTGAGCCCCAAAAGTTGGGATAAATTATTGTGGTTATTGTTGCTGCTCCTGCTAAAGACTTGAATTTGTTTTCTACATGAGAATTGTTTACTATAATCTCTAGTTATTGCGGAACTTAGCAAAGGTTCTTTTTACATGGTACTTTGAAGCCCTTACTGGACATCTTTCAACATTACGAGTAGCTAATGTAGTATGCAAGACACTTCGTCTGGAAATAAAGTTATCTCCTGATGATTCCTCCCAAATATATTAGCACACTTATACATCTTCAATTTGTTGTGTTAGCGCGTAGTGCGCGTGCGCATCAATTCTTATTTTACCGTTGTGCTACTGTTTCAGGCACTGATTAATGTGTAATTGAAGTGTTTAATTTGGTTGCATATTGTTAGAACACTAATATATCGCTAATTCGGCATTGCTTTCTCCAACTTAATTGTTATTTAGCCACTTGCTTATTGTTATGATGTAGGGGTTGGATCAGGTATTTATTTCCTACAATTTGCTTATCTCTTGCACTTATCATGCTCTGGAACAAGAGCCGGAACAAATGGAAGAAGATGGAAGCCTTCCAAATCACCCCTCCCCCTAATAGACACCCTGTTGAACTGCTTTTGACTTTGCAAGAAACCGCCTCTCAGTTAGAAACACATGTCCAAGCAGGATGTATTGTTCTTCTCAAGCTAAGAGCTATTCTATTGGCAGCGTTCCCGAAGGTCCAACACTTCTTTATGCAATCATTTAATTTATAACTTATTCAATATTAACTATGATTACAAATTCCTGCTTTTGGGGTTTCCTTTATCCATTCACTGTGAAAATTATATGCTATGTAGTATCGATAAACCAGATATCTGCTTCTGCTTGCTGTTGGACCATCAGGGATCCTCCCGCCACTAATTAGATAAGCCTAGTCTCATCTCCCCTAGTTGGTTGAACAAAATTCTCAATCTATAATCATTTGTTTTGTGGGAAGATATTTCGGCTAACATGAAACTGTAATAAATTTGTAGGAAAGAGTTTGTTTCCCGCAAAATATACCTAAACTTTCTGTAACATCGACAAAGCCCAAAGATGATTTCTCTTTGTTTAATGGACCAACCAAGATTAATATGAAAATATCCTGCATACTTGTTGTGACTTAAAGTTTTACTCATCTTTGCTTGAAGGTGGCTGTCAGATCTTATTGTTGGTCCAAAGGTAGAAGAAATTTTTTCTTTATGACAGCAAATAGATCATACAAAATCCTTATTTACTCCCTCCACAGTTAACAAATGTCAAGTTTACCACACCTTGTTTGTTTGTTGTTTTCGATCCCTAGGATTTCCCGTGATCTAGTTTTATATTTTAATGGTGCTGTGGATATTAAAATTTTATCTAATAATTTTTGCAGTCTAGGAACTAGGAAGGTAAGGAAAATGTACTTCTGTCTTTTAGAGTATCCTTGGTAATAATATTTCTTACCATCAACTTTTATCTAATAATTGTGGCATGTTGGTTTCAGACAACAAACTATATTGCATTCATTTTTTATTGTTTTTTTGGGCTATTTATTGTTTACACCCCCCAAACCCGCTAATTACGCCATCCCCCCATCCCCAAAAATTTTTTTTAATTGCTATTAACTCCACCCCTCCCCCCACCCCTTCCCCAAATTGAAAGCTACGGTTTGCTCTAGAGCTCCAAAAATCTTAAATTGGCCATGGAATCGGGTTCTTCTACGTCAACTTACTTAAGCGACGAAGTTGTGGAGTGTCTTTGTTGTCTGCAAGCCCTACCTCCTCAAAATAGAGGATGATCGACGCTCCCTTGCTGGATCCAAACCGTAGATCTTTAAATCGACGCCAAAAGGGAGAGATGCGTGTGTGTGAGAAAGAGTGAGAAGTTGAGATCGTGGGTTTTATGGGGGATATTAAAATATGGCTAAATTTCAATTTGCTTCCATGAACTATATTCACTTTCCCTCAAAACTACCATCAATTTCTAAAATGATGCAACCATACCACGAAGTTTTCTTGTACCAGTTTGCACCCTTAACAAAGTTGAGAGAATTTCTAAAGTGACAAATCTACCCTTTATATCTTCTTCTATCTTTTTACACATAAATCTAAACTCATCTTTCATGCTTCATGAAAATTAAAAAAAGGATACTCATTTAAACCCATTTTGATTGTTGCTTCTTCTCCTAAGTTATTACCAAGCTTGATCATTTGTAAAAATGAAGAACTCATAATTTCTTAATATATATTTAGGTCACTTCTAAAAAACAAAGATCTTCTAATAGTTTGTCTCAATTCATCCCATTTTCAGTTAAATTTGAAATATAAAGTATGTTCTGCTCTTGAGAAAGGAGATACGAGCCATGGAATGGAATTTAGGGTTCAATTGTAGAATAGTGATTAGGTCAAAACTAATGGGTTTGGATTGGAGATGTGCCCATGTAAGTAAGACGTGGATGGAGATGGTGATAAGATGTTGACGAGAGTGTGAAAAGAGAGACTACATCTTTTGAGGAAACAAGGGTTTGAGAAAAGGAAAGAGAAAGATGAGAAAGAAGATAGAGGGCATCTTGTCATAAAATAAGCACATGATAGTCATGTGCCAATTTTATTATTTGAGGGTAGTTTTTTGAAAAGTTTGTGATAGGTTTGGATCATTGTAAAAGTTGATTGTAGTTTCAGGGAAAGTGGCCAAAGTTCATGGTATCAAATTGAAATTTAGCCTTAAAATATTGACAACGGTAACGTTAGCTTTGGATGGCTGACTGGTTGGGGGTTAAAAGGTAACAACATAAAGGAATTGGGGGGTATGAAGTAAATAACAAAAAATTGGGGCGGTGGCATAATTAACTATAAATTGTTGGGTTGGGGGTGGGGGTGGTAAACAGTAAATAGCCTCTTTTTCTGTGATCACATATCTCAATACTCTAGCTCAACCTATAATTTAATCATATATTTCGGGTGATATCGCTGGGTTCCTTTTGAGTATGTAGATGTTCTGACGTAAACTAATTACTTAATAGTCTTAATACGACAGTGTTTCAAGACCTTTTCTTAGATTTTAAAGTATTTTTAATTCAGAGACTACCTTTTTTTAATGTCAATTTCATTCATGTTTTTTCCTAATTGTGCTGTTGTTTTCTTCCCTTCCGGTATTAAGTGGGCTTGATTTCAATTCCTTGTCCAGCTATCTTTTGATCTGTTGACACTGATTTCAAGTTATAACATAAATCTAATATCATGGTTTTCCCTAGGATTCTTTGGGTGTTGTACTTCTGTGTGTTTATTTTAATTACTTAACATACTGGTCCTTTGGCTTCGGAGTATAATGAAGGTTGCATTTACTTTGACTGCTGCTGCTTTTTTTGATATCCTAATTTCCTATATTCTTTACCTATATGTTTAATTATTTGTGTCGAGGGTACAATTCAGTATCGTTTGAGTATATGGATACCCTGCTGTAAATTGGTTTTATTCAGTCTTACAACGATAACTATAAGTATTGATACAGTGCCACTCATAGCATGTTAAATATATCATGTTCCTGATTTCAAACTTTGCATCCATCCTATTCCAAACTCGGTATGAATTTATTAGGGAGTTTCATGCAAGAGAAACAAATCCTGCACTGGAGTCTTTTATTTTTGCGCTCTCTGTTCCTTTTTGTTACATTGTTCTTTTTTTCTTTTCCTTTTTTGCATTAAACGGGTTTTTTGTGTCCTACAAGGGGAGGCGTAGCGTATTTTACAGAAAATAAGCTTCAAATTCCTTGCTTTGGATGCTTGCAGCATATTTTGCAAAATTTGTAATTTTTCAAAGCAAATTGTCTGCTGCTTAAGTCCAAAAAGGCGCAAGGTTTGGAACTGAAGCTGCGGTTTTATATCTTAATATGGCATGACATCGCATGCCATTATTATATGCTTAGTGGGTTACAGTTTTTTGGTGCATCTTTACATTCAAATTCTGATGAAAATGTTGCCAACCGAAAATGGGAATTAGGATGTTCTATTTGTTTGTTTATTTTTAAAAAATTTCAACAAATATGGTATCCAACTTTATTTCATATCGAAGAAATGAGTGACTTCTTGTCTGATCTACTAAGCACCAATTACTATATTGTGGTGTATCCTAGGCTTCCTTTGGATGCTAGATATTTTAAATAAGTTTTTTTTTTATTTTGGACCTCCCAAACTTCCATATTTTCAAAAAAGACACATCAAACCTCGTATTTTCAAGGACAACCCAAACATAAACGTTAACTAAAAAAGACCTTCTGTTAAATTGAATGGTTAAATCCTAAGTATGAAGACAAAACTTCCCCTCTCCTCCTCCTCTTCTTCTTATCACCTTCACCATCCCCTTTGCTTCTTTTTCTTATTCTTCCACGCAATCAATGGCGGCTTGCACAAACAACAATTTTCGCTTGATCCCGACCCCATCTCCATCGACAACCCCCAACCCCTCATGCAAACTCTCATCATCTCTCTCATTCCTCTCCCTCTTCTTCCCATTCTTGTTCTCATCGATCTCGTCGGGAAGAGAAGAAGGGAGGGAGGGAGACATGAAAAAAATGAGCAATAGAGGATAAGTGAACATTTTTTTAACCATGGAGGGGTATATCGGTCATTTACAGCTCCCAAAACTGATTTATTTAATAGAATTTTGATGGGAATTAACGGGAGGGTCTTTTTTAGTTATTTTTAAAAATACCTAGTTCGGATTGCTTTTTTTGAAAATATGGAAGTTTGGAGGGTCCAAAATAAAAAAAAAACTTCTAACATTTGTGGTTTTTGGGTTTCAGACCACAAATAAGGTTGCATGCACATTGATAGCCACAGCGGCAGTATTCGCGATCGTGCCATTCAAGTACCTGCTCTTTTCAATGCTGATGGAGGCGTACACAAGGGAGATGCCGTTGAGGAAAGAGAGCAGCGACAAGCTGAAGAGGCGAGTGAGGGAATGGTGGGTTCGTATCCCTGCAGCCCCAGTCCAGGTCATCAGACCTCAAGATACCAAGAAATCAAAATGATTAAGTTTTTATTTTTATCCGACATTTTTTCCCCATTAGCCTATTCTTTATTGACCAATATAGCAAAGTTGATGACACATTCCAAGGATTAGAATCCTTGATCTCCTTGCCCCTTGTAGAGGCATTCGATTTCTTTTACAGAAGTAGGGAAAACTGAAAAAGATTTCCGAAACAAAGTCCTCTTAGCTCCTTGTCCCTTGGAAATCCTTTTATTTGAAGGGAAACATACCCGTCCTTTTTTTAAAAATCTTTTTGTTTGTGTTCTATTTATTTATTTTTTCTTTTAAGAAATGCTATTACCAACGCTTGTGTTTAATCAGAAGGAATTGGGATAATGTCACATGTAAAAATGATTTTGGCGTTGTGAGGTTAAAAATGGAGTCCAGATTGAAAGGGGTGTGCTAACATTGACCTTGGATGGATTGCTAGAAGTTGACCCTGTTCAATTTGCGCGGTTCGTTTTGAATAATATTCATGTGCTCTTGTTCAATGCAAACTGCTCGACTCCTGTTAGGGTCAGTCTCTGGAATAAATATTTCATTTTGGCTTTGTGCTTGTATCTAATGCATATCCTGCACTGCAACTCGCAAGGTTACACATAGTTCAATTTCGTCACCTGCCTTTTTATTCCTAGCTTTCTTATTCAATTTTGTCATTTGTAAATCCTTTTTGGTTCAGCTATTTGGATTGGAAACCGAATCCAACATTTAGTAATTTTAGAAGAATTTGTTGTTATTTATTGATCGTGTTTGGTAATCTGAGAGTACCTCAGCCCCTAGCCAAGTGTTGTGACATCTTCCTATTCCCTTGAATTTTGGTTATTTCTTTTTTACGCTTTTTGCAGAATTGAAATTTTGTTCGGATTATAACTTTCAGATTTAAGAATTTTAGTTATCTTTTGGGTGTGGCAGTCCTAAGGCATTTGATTTCAAATGCCTAGAATCTGATAGAATATGAAAAAAAAAGTGTCAAAAGTCTCAAGTCAAAGTCATTTTAGTTCTAGTGTCTGGATTTAGATTTTCAAATTTCTTCATCAAAATCATAATAGAAACATGAGTAAAATTTTTGATTCTCAAATCACTGGTACCCTCTAGAAATTTAATTACCTCCGAACTATCGGCCGAGGTGACAGACATTAATTATCAAGGCAACAGTATGTCCACAACTGTCTCCTTTCCTTGAGCCGATCGGAACCGGCAACTGATAGCTATTCCCTGGTGAGCGCCAATTGCCGTCGGCATACGGTCTGCGACTAGCCATCTCCGGACTGCCGGTAACCGTCTTCGGTAACCACACGCCGGTGATCATCGTCGGCGTCTGACAGCTACCTGCTGCCACTCACTGAACCATAGACTGCAAGCCAACGACAGTCTCCCTCTACGGCAACCGACAACTGACCAATGACGATAACCAACTGCAACCGGAAGTCGATCGTCGACGACTGTCTCCAGCAGCTCCATGCCGACAATTGTTGTTTGTAACCTCCTGGCGACAATTGACGACCGCTGTTGCCGCTGACCAATGACTACCAACCATAGTCCTCATCGTTGACTATCGTCGACCGCTGTAGATTCCTAACCACCGCCGTCCTCCGCCAACGACCATCGATTGTTGTCGTTTGTCGATTACTGCCGTCGTTCGCTGATCGTCGTCTACCATCAATGACCTCACATTGACAATGATCGCCTATCTGAACCGTCGTTGGCAAAAGCTCATCAACGATAACTACCTGGCAATGACTGGCAGAAACTGTCCACCAACGACAAATCCCGATTGCCGTCCTCGACAACCGCTCGCTAACAATCGTCAATTCACTACTGCTGTCGGTCACCATCTGTCGAGGATCACTATGTCGGAAACCACTCAACAATGATCACCGCTGGCACCGTCCGTCAACTGTCTTTGTCGTCATAGATGTTGAAATTGTCTGCCAAATGACCGCCGCCAACAACAACTAGCTGATTGGCCTTAGTCGCCAGTGTCCTTTCATCATCATTGTTTCCACCATTGCCAATTGAAGACTGCAAGCTGATGACCGTCGCCCTCCCCCGGCAATCGACAACTGTTGGATGATGATAGCTAACTGCCTCTATCAACTGATCGTCAACGACAGCTGCATGCCGGCATTGTTGTTGGCAACCTCCTGTCGACAACTGACGATCGTTGTTGCCAATAAATAATGACCACCAACCGCAGTCCTCATTGAGACTGTCGCCGACTAATACAGACCGCTAACTATCACCGCCCTCCGTCAACAACCATCGACTATTGTCGTTTGTCGATTACCACTGCCGTTCGTCGACTACCGTCAACAACCGTACATTGACAATGATTTCCTGTCTGAACTCTAGCTGGCAAATGCTCATCGTCAATGACTACCTGGCAATGACTCTCGTCGGCAACTGTCCACCAATGACCACCGCCGGCAAATGCACCGTCGATCGATCACCGTCCTCGGCAACTGCTCGCTAATGGTCTCCCATTGATGATTGCCGCCGGTCATCCCTTGTCGAGGATCAGTGTTTCGGAAACCACTCAACAATCACCGCCGTCGGCACCGTCCGTCCACAGTCGTTGTCGTCGCGTATGTCAAAACCGTCCGCCAAATGACCGCCAACAACAGCTAGCTGTTTGGCTCTAGTCGCCAGAGTCCTTTCATCATCATTGTTTCCATGTCATTATCTATCTAGGTTAGCTTAATATCATTCATCTGAAAAGCATATGGATGTCAAAATCAAACGAATGACATTTTGAAATAAAAAGAAATCATATCAAAATGATAGCCATTTTGATTTTGATCGTTGAAGTTCAAGGTTCTTAAATTACCTGGGATGTTATCCCCTTGGATATTATTCATTTTATAAGATAACACTGATTAGTTTAAATGAAATCCAACTGATTACATGAAAACAAATTAGTTCCCGATATATCATGCAACCTTAGCTGTAGACATGCCGACATCAGTAGAGGAATCAGAGGGGACAACCGAGAGCCGGAGAAAACCTCTGGCAAATGCTACATACATTATTCATCGGTTTGCATGGTACTTACAATAAATATATTGAAGTTTTAACAAGTTTAAACTCAACTTCTTTTTTTTTTTTTTGGCATTGAGTTTAAACTTTAACTTAGTGGTAATGATACAAGCTTTTGACCCTGAAGACCTTTCTTCAAGCCCCCTCAACTTCATTTTCTTCTGCACAATTAAAGTTCAAATAGTACAGTGCATTAACATATTGTGGCTATAAAAAGAAAATTCTTTTTCCGCCGCATTTGCTGCCACTGGCAGAAAATCAATCGACTATACGAGGAAAATAAGACCATTTCCCTATAGCACATGTCACCCAAGAGTTCAAATTTGACCGTTTAATCTTTTTTCTTGAAGCAAAGAGCAGAGTTCAAAGTACCGGGTCTCATAGATAATATTAAAACGTAGAAAATAGGGGGTTTTAAAACCTAACTTCCCCACTTAAGTTATATATTTTCTTGTTTTCTCTGGTCAGACCATTTACCTCCACGTATCCCTGAATCTTTTAAGTTACTCTTTCGGCCTCCCAACTGTCTGAAACATCTTAAAAGAATATCCCTTTAACTCTGTTAGAGGGTAACAGAAGTTTGGTGGGGTGCTTATTTAAATTGAGTTTTATCTCCCAAATTAAAATCTAGAATTTGAGAAATTGAATTGATATTTGACGAATTCGTCATGGATTCCTCTTCAGGCTCTCTATCCCTATGCCTGGAATCAAAAAATTCTATGTTTTTGTGGCTATCTTCCCGCACGACGTGTCTGTCGCAAACCACCAAACATCAGCGAGAAGCTCTTTGGCTGACACTTCTATCGTGATCCAAGCAATCCTAGGACGTGGCCATATTGTGTCAAAGAAGGAGCTTGCTAAGACTGTTATGGGTTCTGAGTTGATGAAGCAGTACAATTTGGTGGCTATGAACTCAAGTGCTATGGGTTCTACCGATGCCTTCTTCTTAAAAATCCGAGCCCTAGATGATGATATCCACTACGGATTTGAGAGAGAAGAGTGAAGATGGTGAGAAAGATTAGAGAGATGGAGCTAATTTTTGAATTGAAATTGACTGAGAGAACTTGGGAGGGGGTAATAAGAGTAATAGTGGATTTTTTAGAAGATAGAAACGTTAAAGGGGACAGGAGAATTAACTTAAAAGTTTAGGGGGACGTGAGATAAATAGTCTGATTAGAGGATAATATGAAAATATATAATTTAAGGGGGGCATTAGGAAAAATCCCAAAAAAACATTGTTTCACACTCAGATTAACAATGTCATATGGCAAAACTACCACATTCTACAAAAAGAAAAAGAAAAGAAAGCGGAGAAGAAAGGGAGAGAATAGAAGTGCAACAAGAAGTGCAACAAGTTCTTCCAAAGAAGTATTGACCACTTCTCTGTTTAATCTTATGGGGAAATTGTATGGGTCTCCTTGGTGCGTGTATGTATTGTATGCTTATATGTGTTATGAGTGTGGGTGTGTTGTTTACGTGGATTAGGCTATGGGCTAGTTCAAAAAAACATTGCTTTAGCAATAACTGGTTACCAATTCAAAAAAGTTGATTTAGCTATAAGCATCGGCTGTGCTTGAGCATTCATCGCATGTGCATCCACGTGGATACATTACAAATTGCTTACAAATCCCTCAACGTTTCATCTATCTTGCACTATAATACCTTATTGACTTATAGTTTATTTTGCAGCATCTTAATATACTATAGTATTTTGCCGTTTGTACTTTGATATCTTCCATTATGTAGTTGATAGAATATGCCAAAAAAGACTCTCACATGTATTGTATATGTCTGTGTTAAAACATTTTTGCCCGGCTATTCCTTCTTCAACCTTTAACCTGTGCTCTAATTTTTCTTCTTTCCTCTTTCTTTTTCTTTTTCTTTGTCCATCCCAACTCCTCCAGATGTCCTTCATATATGATGAATTACACGTTCTAACTTCTATGCACACATGAAACTTATATCACCTTTTTAATAGTAAAACCCAAAATATAAAAAGGAATAAAAATTCCTACATAAAAAGGTGAACCTAAAAACCTAAAATAAAAAGATAAATAAAATCAAAAGTTCACGGTATTAAGCTCTTCTATATCTACCTGCAAGAACCCTAAATCAAACAAGAAGGAATTTCACAATTTGAAGATTTAGAAATTTTTTTATTCTCCACAAAAAACCCATAAATCTCAATCTATTATTAAATCTGAAATAAATAAATTGATTATTTATAAGCCTTTAGCGTCTTATCCGATTCATGTTCATGTTAGAGTTCCTAGCGTCCTAACTGCCACAACCACGGTCTATGCGGAATGAAAAACAAAAATCGAAAGACGCTAGAAACTATAAACTCTAGAATCTAGAAACCTCGAAATAGTTTTTAGCTACTATAGAAGAAGGTTATACCAAGAGATCGAGTCTTTCGGTCTTCACCTCCTTTCCCTTAGCTCATCGGGGTCTTCGTGATCGAGCTTGATCGTCGGTCTTTCTTCGTCGAAGATGATCCACCCGAGAGATTTTGTTCAAGGCACTAACACCACACTAAAAATCAAGTGGAGCAACTAAAGATCTTAACTTGCTACACTAAGATGTTTAGAGATGTAGTGAGTTGTTCTAGTATTTTTCTAGCTTACTTCCATCCTTGATTTTCAACACATGAGAGTGTAGAGAGGAAGAAGGAGGAGTACAAGAAAGGGAGAAAGAAATAAAATGGTGGAATGCATAATTCTAGTAAGAGAAAAACATAGCCATGGTTTTGATAAATCATTTTTGCAAATAAAATACAGCAACCATGCTTGGATAGTGTAGACAAAAAACTATTCAACCATGCCTCTCACCATTTCTTAGCCATCTCACCCTTCCACCTCATTTCCATTTAAACAAGTAAATGGATAAATCAAAATGAGGTGTGCTTCTTCTAGAATGTATTTCCGTATAAATACAAAATACATTCTACCGTATATAAATACCAGTAATCGTATCAAAACACAAATACCCAAAGAGATAGAATAATACAATTAACATAATACTAGAATATACATATCGAAATATATATGTAAATTATTAAATTAATACTTGATTTAATAATCCGGCTTAATCTTAAGCCGGCTAGTATTATCAACGGTCTAATCAAAAGACCGGATAGCTAGTTCACTCATTTGATCGGAACCCTGTACGTATCAAAACATGACCATTACATTATTTCACCCGAATAAGGAAAAGCCTCTGTGTGGGTCTCTAAAGACTCGACAGTACGCCGTGTTAGTTGTATGTATGCCCTAGAGGCCTGTAACGTCTTCAAAATAATAAAATATGATTTTTGGGAAATTTTATAATTTAATATTATTTTAATGAATATTTTAATATTCTGGTATAATTAAATACAGATAAATGGGGAAAAATTATGGAAAATTCTAAAATAAGGTATTTTAAGGAATTGCCTCGTTTTCTGTGCATGCCCCCATTTCCTCTAGTTTTGACCCTGAGTATGTCTAGTTTTGACTGATTCCATCTAGGGTGAAATCTGGATTGATTTTCCTATGTTGGTGTATAATTTGGGACTTGTTTTAGCATGGATTTTGGTATTTGGTGATTCATTCCTGTCGGGTGGCGTTTGGACGTCAACGACAAGTGGATTTTGATTGTGTTTACATGCGAGTCGATAGGTTTTTACCTATGCGGGTAGTGTGTGCTATTTTGGTTTCCGATGTGATTTTCATGTGCTTTAGCATTGTGATATACTTGTAGGTACCCCGCGTGATGTTGAGGCAAAGGAGGTGAAGATAGCGACATCGGCTTTGGCACACGAGAAGTAAGGTGAGTAGATTATATCTACAGGGGGAAGTCGGGTGGATGGCGTATAGCACCCCCGCAGTCCGTAGATAGATTATTATGTAGTTATCGTGATATTAGGTGTATTATGGATAGTACAGGGTTAGAAGTGACTAGTGCAGTTCATAGTCGCGAACCCTAGGATAGAATTACACCTATACACACACCCTTGCTTATCACTTGTACTTGCACTATGATTGATGATATGTGATGACTTTGGAGATGAGTCGATGATGTGGGCTTGGTGCCCTGGGATCGGTGATTTGATACGATTCATATGTGGGATATGACTTGTGATTTTTGCGGGCTTGGGATATGTGTTTACCCCCGCATGCATACTTTACTGATGTTACCGTTTTGTACTAGACATAGAGTAGTACTCCAGACTATATGTTCTGATGATGGTGATATCTGTTATGTGATGAGACAGTGAGATGTTGACCCCTACCCAGCTTTTGGGGATGCCGTACGATGATTTACCGTACGTGCCGATATTGATGATAGATCCGCACTCATAACTCGAGGATATCTTATGATATGACATTGAGGCGAGATCACCGACTATATATCTTTATATATATACCGACTCAGATTTAGGTGGTTTCCACACCTACCCCTCCTGTTTGACCTGATACTTAGGTGTAGTTGCATAGTAGATACTTCACTGTGGTGTTGACTACTAGATTTCTGCATCTTCATGCTATTCGCATTGCTGGCATATGTTCATTGCTATATTATTATCATGCTGTTAGGACACCAGCACCATTATCGATGATGCGTATGTTCCACGTACACTATTTGCCGGCTCACACACTTCATCATCGATAATTGCCATGCCACTACACTGTAGTACTATTGCATTCATGAGATGATTCTTCCTTCGACATATGCACATTACTATTCCATGTTGCATGATTTCCGATATGATTACTGTTCTTTACATGTCGCATACGTCATGGATTGACTGCATAGCACATCGCATTGGATTTACTTCCTGATGTTGGATTTTCATGTGATTTCTGGTTTTTGAGGACCGTGGGGTTATTTAAGAAAAGTGGCACTTTTATGAAAACCCGGTACCTCGTGATATGATATTTCGGTGCGTCCACCACGCGTTTTCTCGGTGCTGAGACGTGTGCTTGAAACCCGATTCGAGGAGGTAATGATCCGTTTGCGGGTTCGTGGTGGGCCCGGTATGGTTCCCCTCGGCGAGATTATCGATGGGTTTGCCGATTGAGCCTGGAGGCGGGCGAGTACCTACCGGTGATTGTATTTGAGCTCGGCGGATATCTGGAGGATACCGGCCGCAGTCGAGAGATGGGCTGACCCGTACTGCCGGGGGCCGAGGGCCGATACCGCAGACGGAGCCCAGAGATGGACATGGGTTGACTCGTACTGCCGGGGGCCGAGGGCCGATACCGCCGACGGAGCCCCATATGGATGAGGATTTACGTGTCGATGCTAGGCACGGGTTTTCATGATGTTTTTCCATGATATTGTTTATATCCTCATACTTGCATACTTGATGCTTATTGTCAGTGGGTGACGAGTGGACGGGTTCCACATACATACAGACATGGATTATGTACAGACTTGGATCATATACAGACTGGTTTTACATTGATCATACTTTATTTGTATATATAACAGGGTATGAGGGCGCTGTTATATATACCCTTACACCAATATTAGTGGTATGGGACGCTAATATATGTGTATTGATATCATTGATATTTCTTCATGGTTACTTCATGCAGACATACCTTACACTGATGACATGTGATTACCTGAGTACCTGGCACTACATACATGATTAGATGTTACCTTGCCACCCTATTACACTCAGATGTACTCTTGTGGATTATATTATTGATCGTTGACTTAGGTTTATGTCTTGCATTCGGTTTCTGCTTGTAGATGTTTCTATTCACGAGTTGGCAACTCACCCCCGTTGTGCCACAGTTCTTGCAGGTTCTGCCGTACAGGTTCTATTGCGGCATTTCTGGCACACTTTCTTCTTGCGGGTGACTTGTTTTGGTAGGTGGATTCTTTCGCATCAAGAACCACCATTGTATTTATTTATTTCATTGTATCTAGAATTTCCATCAACCAAAACTTGTATTGTTTCAGACCTAGACTAGTGATGTATTATTTCGACCTTAGAGTCGCGCTTAGTAGTATTGCGTTTTTTTCTTATTGCTTTTGAGTTTTCTTTGGATTTGATCCTCGCCACTAGGCGTTGTATATTATTGCTGCATATGTGGTTGTGACCGTCGATTGACGAAGAGCTAGCTCCCGCTTGGGGATGCCATTATCATTGCATACATATTGTTATACTTGTTGTACCCCATTCGGGGCCACTTTTTCAAAAGAAACTCTGCCGAAATTTTTAGAAAAGACTTTATTGTTTTCAAAACGTACCTTCGGCTTAGTTATTTAAAAACCTTGATTTCAAACCTGTATTTCTTCACTTCTTTAAACCAGTTTTCTTTACTTATTCTCAAAAATGGTTTTAGATTTCTGGGCTTTTGGCTTACTTGGATCAGATGGAGTCCTATAGGCTTCATATGGTTTAAGGGCCAGTCACGTGCTCTTTCGGGTCGTGACAAGGCCATTATTGTACATATTGTATATTATAGTGGATGCTTGGACATATATAGAGAGGACTTTCTTGCTCGACATGATAGTATGCAATCTGGTTGCTCTTTGTCTTAACAAGTAGACTTGTATTATGATACTGTCTTGCTCTCACATGTTGATAAAGCCCTTAGGATGTGTACTTGACTACCAGGACTATGATGGAGATCATACTAATGGGGCCAGGGTAGTCTATAAGTTCATTCTTTAATTGTTCCTAGTCGAGAGTGTATCGAGATGGGGCATCGATATTCCTGAGTAGACTAGCGTATACGCTTCTTGACCCATATGATGTGCGATGGATGATTCCACATTCATTGGTGTTTGACATCAAAGATGGTATACGGGTGCTCAGTGGAGACTGGGTACACTGAACAAGACTCGCCGAAAAATCCTAGATGGTATTATACTTAACGTCATATAGCAGTTCTCTGGTGACACTGGTACAGGTTAGTCTGTAGACCCAAGATCGTCATAGAGTCTTGTGTGATTCCCGCTGTGCTTTGATTTCCACCTTACCACGTTCAAGAGAATGTGCAAAACGGTGGTTTTTAGGTACAGTTCCGAGTCACATAGAGGCAATGAGGGATAGGAGGGGATTCGTCTCTCCCGGTATTGGGGGTTGATGTTGCGCTGTGCTCGATTGTCCATAACAGGAAGTCCCTGGGCAGGGCTGATACAGAGATTTACTGGTAAGTATTATCAGTAGTTTCTCGACCCGTTATGAGCCTCATATCGGCATGACTTATCAAGTTATCGGTGCTGACGTTTACCACCCCTAGACTAGATATGAGACATATCTGACGAAGAGACCGGACTGTACGGTAGTGTTACTTATTGGATTCACAGGAGTGTGAGCAGGGTTGCTTGTTGAACTTTTTATCGCTCAATACCGGGTAGCCGTTACATTCAGCTAGTACCGCTGACGGCTTTGTAACGTTTTGAAAATTCATTTAAATCAAGTGTCCGATAATTAGTAATACAATACGTGTTTTCCGTAAAAACCAAGATATAATTATTTTTCCACATAGACTTAAATATACCTATTTTAACTATGTAATTGCTAGTATTGGTATGTAATTAGTCACCTATTTAATTGCTAGTTTATTTAATTATTTTCCTTAAGTATTTATTTTAAATATTATTTTAATCATGCACTTACAAATTTAATTAGTGTTTGTTACAAATTAGTAAGGGTTAATTACATATTTGTGTACCATGACAACTTAATACTTAGCTGTAACATATTCTTTCTTTCTAAAAAAAATTCAACATGGTTCAAGAATTTTCAAGAAAAAACTTAAATAAAATAAATTAGAAAATGAAATAATTAATGAAAAGAAAGATAAGATGTTGATGTGTGTGTTGTTGGATATAGTGCCATCAGAGTTAATTATTGGATCCCAGGCACGTGATTGCAATGATTGAGGGAGGACCTATACCGGTAGGACAGTCTTACTCGAGAGGTTTGTATACTATCTGGTTTGTCTTTATCATCGTGTACATGCTTTAGGTGACATTGTAGTTCACTATTACACGTTGATAGAGAATAGTATGTTACCATGGTTTTTCTTTATCATCGTGTACTGGTTTAGGTGACCTTACAGGTCGCTATTACACGTTGATAGAGCCCTTAGGATTCTTGCTTGACTACCAGCTGTATGATGGCGATCATATACGTGAGAGTTGGGTAGTCTATAAGCACATCCTTAAAGTGGTCCCTAGTCGTGGGAGTTTCGAGACTGGGCATCGATACTCCATTAGTAGACTAGTGTATACAGTCGAGACCCCGACGAGGGGCGGTGGCTGGTCTCACAAGCCATTGGTGTCAGTTGGTTCACCTAAGATGTATACAGGTGCCCATTGGGTTATGAGTACACCGGACAGGACTCGCCGGGAACATGCTAGTTGGGATTATACCTGACGTCAGATAGCAGTTCCCTAGTGACATGTGTACAGGTTAGTTCATCGACCTGAGATCGTCATTTGTCTCGTGTGAGTTCCCACTGTGCTTTGATTACTACCCTACCACGGCTCAAAGGAGTCGTGCAAACAGGTTTTAGTTGGGTACAGTCCCGAGCCACATGGAGGCAGTGAGCGGATCGGCAGGGGTTTCGTCTCTCCCGGTATTGGGGGTGAGATCGCGATGTGTCTAGGAGAGCCATTACACGAAGTCCTTGGCCAAGGAAGGAGATTTACTGGTAGGTATTCCAGTAGTATCTCAGGGTGTTCTGGGCTACACTCCGACATGACTTGTACCGCTTTTGGGGGTCTGACTTTTACCAACCCCCTAGGCCCGCCATGCGATGCTCATAGACGAACGGACCGGACTATACAGATATTGTCACTGACAGGCTCAGTAGGGTGTCAGGATGAGTTCGCTCATCGACCTCCCTTTTGGTCAATACCTGGTAGCTCGTTACGTACGGCTAGTACCTCTGACGTGCTAGTGGTTAAATCCACAGCCAAAGTATTGACGAGTCTTTAGAGTCCCCCACAGACAGTTTCTCAAGTTTCGGGCGAAACGTTGTAGAGGCCGTATGAAATATGGCAGGGTTCGATCATATACGTGCAGTAGTGCACGGATCATGATCGGATGGATCATACTAGTGGGCTTTGGTTTAAGCCGGATCCTAGTATTAGATTTGTTGGATTACTTTAGTCTCATCGTATTCGCATTCAGTCGGAATGCGGATGCCGGTATGTATATACAGGTGAGAGGTATCCTTGTAATCCGTCACGAGTTTACTTTATATGTTGCCGTATCTTTTTGTTGTTGTAAACATTTGGGTTAATGTTTACTTTGGTGGAAATAGTGAGCTTAATTCATGATGAGGTGCATTAATTGTGACATGGACATGCTTAGTGACTCATGGTCTCTTTTCTTGTGCTAATGTCACATTAGGATTGATTTGATGTGTTGAATTGATAAGAGGAGAGAGAGAGGGCAGCCATATGGCTAGAGTTTGCTCTTGTATTTTCTCATTCTTACTCTCATTTCATCAAAGCAACACATAAGAAAAAGAAAGGCACTTCTTCTTCTTCTTCCTCTTGCTTCTTGAGCTCATCATTTCCACCAATGCCATCACCTTCAACCTCCATCCATACACTCTCAAGTGATGAGAATCAATGGATGCTTGAGACAAAGTTATCACACACATTCTCTAAATCGCCTTGGACACATCGGCTAGCGAACTTCGTGCCCGAGTTGCTTCGGACGAAGCGGGAGCCCGTAAAAAGACTCGATGATGTGGTGCCCTTCCGATGAGAAGACCGGAGCTCGGAGATGCCGCGAGGAGTTTGGGATGGTGGCCAAAGACCGAAGGACACGGATCGATCGGTATAGCTTTCCAACCCTTTCTCTAGTTGCTAGTTTAGCGTTAATGGTTCGATCCGGGTAAAGGTTAAGGCAGCGCCAAGTTTTTGAAAAGTTTTGTTTCCGCATTTTGGCCTTGGATTGACGGCTGGGGCGCTGCCGTAACCTTACATGATATCAGAGCCACGCCATTAACCTTTACTAGCTTGTTCTAACGTATTTAAAACATCGATCAGCTGAATTTTCCAAAACCGCGATTCCAATTTGTGCAGTTACTGTCGAAATTTTTTGTCGTCGAAAAATTATTTTGAGTGTTGCAGAAAAACATGCAGGATTTTTTATGAAATCTAAGAAAATTTGGCAGTCTGAATTCACTGTAGCCCCGCGGAACCGCGGCCGTACCCACGTTTTGGCCGCGGTTCCGCCACAGTACTGTACCTTCACTTCACCAAATTTTCTTCAGTGGTTTACTTCTTGGAATTGGGGTTTCTGGAATGTTTAATTTTTGTCCCAGATTATTTTGAGTGCTGCAGTTGTACTTGGGGCCCACTTCGGGAAATTTTGTCGATCGAAATTTTTTAAATAAGTTAGTTTACAGTACTTACATTATATCTGCGACCGCGAATGTCATTCGAGCGATAAATCCTTTCTAATTGCTATAGCCCTTTTAGACGAATTTGCGAACATGACATTCATGTTGATGTTCTGTGTTGTGCTGTGATGTTGCGGATTTGTCATGGTGGATAGCCTGGTGCAATGGTAGTACAGTTTGGTATTATTTGTACATTTGATATTGCGGGGCGAGCGTCCGACATGTGGACTGCCGTCACTGTATGTTTGTATATTATTCTTTTGGGGCACGACCGGGCTGAGGTCGATGTACCCATTGTATATATTTTACTTTCTGTACTAGGATTACCCCGCGGTGGGGTGTGTTAGTGTATATGCCCAGAGGCCATTACTGTATCATACTAGTTTGTATATTACTTGATGGAAGTTTGGGATATTCATCTTGTATAGACAATCTTGCTCAATATAGTAGTATGCTACTTGGTTTGTTTCTGCTTTAATGTGTGCATGTGTTTCTTTTAGCATATCGCCTTTACACATTAGTGGACCCCTTAGGATCTTTGCTTGATTACCAGCGTTGTGATAGCAGTCACACTCGTAGGGGCTGGGTAATCCATAAGCACATCCTTATGCAGGTCCTTAGTCGTAGGACTATCGAGACAGGGCATCGATACTCCGGAGTAGACTAGCGTATGCGCTTCTCATCCCAGCTTGGGAGACGGTCTGTCCCACAGCTGTCAGTACGCCGTACTTGAGATAGTATGCGGGTGCTCGTTAGGTTACGAGTACACTGGACAGGACTCGTCGGGAACTGTTGGTTGGCACTATACCTATCGTCATTTATCAGTTCCCAGGTGACATGAGTACAGTTTAGTCCGTTGACTTGACACTGTCACTTCGCCTCGAGTGTGTTCCCACTGTACTTTGATTACTATCCTACCACGGCTCAAAGGAGTCGTGCAAACAGGTAGTTTTTGGGTGCAGTCCCGAAGCACTTGGATGCAGTGACGGTTAGACATGATTCGTCTCTCCCGGTATTGGGGGTTGATATCGCGCTGTGTCTAGGAGAGCCATTACACAAAGTCCCTGGCCAGGGCAAGCGAGATAGACTGGTAGGTTTCCAGTGTTATCTCAGGTGTTCTGGGCTACACTCTGACACGACTTGTACCGCTAGCAGGGGACTGACGTTTACCGCCCCCTAGGCCCGCCATGCAATGTTCTCAGACGAACAGACCGGACTGTACAGAGATTGGAAGAATATCATAAAAATATACTGCTCTACTAGAAATCAATCCCCAAAATGCATATATAAGAATATCCTGTGCGTCTGGTGCGCAAGGAATCAAAATCCATATATGTGTCAAACAGGTGTACAAAACAATATCTAGGTGCAACTGGTGTGCACAAAACATCTGTCGTAGGCAACGTGTGTGCCTGACAGTAGAAATCAGGTGCATGTGACATGCACGAAGAATCCCGATTTAGTGCATCTGGCGTGCTCCAAAATCGTGTATCAAAACACTAAAGGTGCATGAAAACTATGCTGGAAGTGTAAATCAAATCACTGTATAAGATAGGCGTGAAATCACAATCAATACCTCGAATGTAATAACTATGCGCAAAATAAAAATATCCAGTGGGTGCATGAAACAAATATCATTAAACTCAGTCATCAAAACTAAATCATGCAAACAGAACGCCCAAAATACCGAAATCCAAAACGACGGATACGTGATAATCAAATCACAAAATCACAAATCATAAATACCGTCGTCGGTAATTCCTCCTTCGAGGTCGAGAAGGAGTCTGTAGCGTCTTGAAAAGTCGTTTTGGTGTTTTCCTGAAAATTCGGTATTTTTCCGAAAACCGTCCTTTTTGTTATTTTGCAGTTTAGGACTAATTATACCTAATTTGGATAGGTAATTGCTTGTTTTTAGTATCTAATGAGTTACTTATGAAATTATGGTCGTTTAAAAATTTTCCTTAATTTTTCAATTTTTTAATATTATATTAAGCCGGTAAGAAAATACATTAAATTAGCGATAAATACAAATTTTTCTGGGCTAATTTTAATCTTTAAAATTATGTTAATTAAAATCTAGTTGTAACATAAATTTATAGTATTTTATTTTGATTTTTAACTAATTTTTATTATAGGAAACGAAATTTATTGAATTTAAGCTTAAACTTGCAATTTTTGACTTGTAGGGGGTCTTTTTGCATAAAATTTCTTTTGTAAAACCCCTCTCTCTCTTCCCTCAGCCCTAGGCCAGCCCCACCACCATCAGGTCCAGAAAAATTCCATGCTCCTTGACTTGTTTTATTGTGTGGAAATGATGGTTGTTTTGTGAAAGGTTTCAATTTGTTTTTGGGTAAAGTCTTTTGTGGTTGGTAGGAGTTGACCAAGACCTCTTTCCCACACCCCACACCATCCCCTCTCCCTCATTTCTGGCCGAATTCCAGCAGCCCCCCTTCATCTCTTTGCTCATTTCATTTTCTTCAAAAAAATTCATTAAGTTGCTTCAAAATTCCAAATTTAAAACTCACAAATTAAACCTCATTCTTCATCCCTTTTTCCTTCACCTCTCTTGCTTGGAATCATGGTGCTAGGAGGCCATCATTGAGGCAAATTTCTTCTTGCTAGATCCATAGATTTGAGGTATAATTTCTACTCTTTTAAGTTAATATGGTTAGAATTCCTTAATCTAGTTGTTTAGTGTTAAATTAGTGCTATTTTCATTCTAGTGTTGTTTAAAGTTAATGGTTGAGTTAACTAGGGTTTCTTGAAATCATTATTTAGTTAATTAAAACTAATTAGCTATCTAGTTGTTGCTAATCTAGGTTAATGAGGTTACTTTATTTGTGTGGGCTTCAAATTAGTGTTAATTTGGTATTGTCATGTTTAGTTTAGGATTGAAATTGCTAATTATGAAAATCAAGAAAGGTTTTGTTTATGGAAATTAGGTTTTTAAGCATAATTAATGGTTTAAAATTAGTATAATGGCTAGCTAGTGGGTTAGTTTGGATTGTTGTGTTGGATTGTGTTAATTTTGTCACTAATTGTCGATGTTTGCACCAAATTTGCAAACTTTTAGCTTACTAGGTTTTTATTATATTATTGTGGCGAATTAATTGCGATGTCTAGTTTATTTTGTTGGCTTATCCTATGACATTTAGGATGCATGAGTGCGGATTTTTGAGTAGTCGGGTTTTAGTTTTGCCGGGCGACCAAATCGGCGATTTTTGCAGTTTTTGCGATTTTCGCGTGTGTTCCGCGCACCTTGTGCACGTTGTGCCTAGCTTGTGAACGTAGATTTTCTCATGCGGGATTTGCGTCGTTTCATGATATGTAACTTTATGTCTTGTATTGATGTAAATTCCAGGTTCGGTCGCGGAGGCTTCGGATGCGGCACGAAAAGGGAAAGCGGTGATCGGACGTAGCTAGCTGAGGATTTCTGTGAGTAGATGTAACATCTACGGGGGACTATCGTTGGATGGCGCAAGTCGCCCGATAGTTTAGTAGCTTAAAAAGATTCTTAGTAATATTAGTAATTAGGGGTTTAATACTTGTATGATTATTTGCTACATTCATGCCTTATATTGACATACATATACGAACCCATTCTATAGGACACATGCACCATTGCCAGGGTTTTTATATGCAGCACGAGCACTATTCATGCTTACACACACACCCTGGTAATTGCCATGCCACCACACTAGATAACCTTTAAATTGAAACCTTTTTACTATAATTGATACTTAAACTCGCACTATTGCTTTAATTCCTTAAAATGTAATCGTAGGATTGCTATTCATGTGCATGTGCTTCATCATATTATTTGTTCATGCCTAATCTATTAATCACACATCGCAACTTGATTATTGATACCATGTGCATTCATTATCATTGACATATGCACTTATGAGGATTTCTTGAGATTTTATGATATTTCTGGATTTCGGGGGAAAGCCGCAAAATTTCTAAACTTATTATATTTTTAAAATATGTAAATTGCGGTTTTCTAGTGATGTAAGTGTCGTCCACCATGAGTTTGCTGTGGTTTTCGAGATCCGTGTCGAGGAGTGGAGGAACCGTCACGGGTACATGGTGGCCCGGTATGGTATCCCGGGGCAAGATGAATGTGGTGTTGACGTTGAGCCTGGCAGGGGACGGATTACCTACCGGTGACTTCATTGGGCACGGCGGATATCCAGAGGATACCGACCGGGGCCGTGAGAGGATGAGATATTGATATTGAGATGGGTCAGCCGGATGGCTGAGGCCAGAGACACTATGACATGGATTTATGAGATTTGAGACAGTTTTTAGGTGTCGTTGCTGGACACAGATTGTTGTCGATTCTATGAGTATTATGCCGGCATTCTAAAAGAGTTTCAAAAACAAAAAGAGATAAAATGTTTCTTATATATACCTATTGAGACCTCAGATATTCATGTTGCATACATACACCTGCTAGTACACTGATGTTGTATACACACCTGCTAGTGCATCCAGTCATACCTGTATTTTAGATGCTAGGATGCTTGTGTGCATGCATACGATAGCCTTTGTAGATGTTATTTATTACTCACGAGTTGGCAACTTACCCCCGTTGTGCCACAGCCTTTTGCAGGTCCGCTCCGTCAGTACAGTAGCGGCGGGCGCTCTTGTTTCTTTTGCCTGGACTCGAGGTTTTGCTCTTAGGTGGGTTATATTACTATTTTTGTACCACCTTGTATATTCTTTGTATCTAGTGTACTCCATCTACTGTATCTACCAATATTATTGTATATTGACCTAGAGATGAGACTGTGAGATTTGTGGACTTTTTATGCTGTATTTTGGGGTCGAGCTCACTTGAGTCGACATGCTGTTTTCTCATGCTCTTTATGATTATTTTGCATGTTGTTGTTTTATATTGCGTGGGATTTGTGACCGCCTTGTGGCGAAGAGCTAGCTCCCGCTTGGGGACGCCCTATTTTGTTGGATTCATATATATTCTTGTTGTACCCATTTTGGGGGCCAGTATTTACAAAGGAGACTCTGCCGAAATTTTCGGAAAAATTGGTTTTGTTTTTGAAAAGGATTTTACATGACTTATTTGATAAACTCGCTTTCAATTGATTGGGTTTTCTTCACTCTTTTGCTTATTTGGTTTTGGTTTTCTGGGCTTTGGCTTACTTATTTTACGGACGTCTTGAGACGTTTCGTAAACTTAAGTGCCAGTCACGTTCCGTACCCTGCGGGTCGTGACAAAGTTGGTATCAGAGCGATAGGTTTTACCTTTTTGAGTGTAGGATGACTCTTGGTAGATGGAGTAAGTGACTTAAGTAGGGTAACGTAGCGTGTGTATGTCCGCGGCATACTTGCGATACGGTACTCCGCCTAAGTGACTTTAGGATATACTTGCTTGAAAATTCCTTCTTCATTTCCGTGTATCCTATGATCCTATTGCACTGTCCTGTTTCCTGTACCAGTCACTATGCCGCCGAAGGCTACGAGGGCACAGAGGGCTGCCGCCCGAGACGAGATTCGAGCTGGCTCGTCCGAGACTAGGACTGAGCAGGGTGGTATGCCTACGCCGCAGGAACAGACCGATCCACCTTCCCCAGGCCGTATGGATAGGCTCGAGACTGGTATGGAGGAGTTGCGACAGATGATGGGGGGTATGCAGGAGCTACGTCAGATGGTAGGATCCCTAGTTGCAGCCAGTCGTACACCGAGGTCGGATGACGTACCTACTACATCACAGACGACCATGATACCTGCTCCTACTACTACCACCGTAGCCATTCCGGTTTCGCTACAGGATTTCATGAGGCTGAGACCTCCAGTATTCACCGGCACCGAGGCAGCGGAGGACCCACAGACGTTCCTTGACAGTTTAGCCAGGATCTGCCGTTCGCTGAGATGTTCGGATGATCGATGGGTAGAGCTTGCGAGTTTCCGACTAGAGGGTCTCGCGTAGACATGGTGGGAGTCAGTCTTGAGAGGTCGAGCTGCAGGTCTACCGCCTATGACTTGGGCCGAGTTTACAGCGGTCTTTCTAGCTCGTTTCCTCCCAGAGAGCGTTCGTGACGCCAGAGCTCGTAGCTTCAAGGCCTTAGACAAGACACCTGGGATGACGGTGTCTGAGTATGACATCCAGTTTACGCAGTTATCCCGATATGCTCAGTATTTGGTGGATACCGAAGAGAAGATGGTGAAGAGGTTCGTACAGGGACTTGATGCCTATCTATATCTTGCCATTGGCGCCCAGCACTGCGACACTTATTCAGCTGCTATGGATACGGCATTACGGATGGAGGCACGCATATCACAGACTTCGGCCGTTTCTGGGCCGAAGAGGATTCGCACCGATGTACCGTCTCAGAGGCAACGCGCCAGATTTTTTCCGAGAGATAGGCCTGGCAGAGGATTTGGTCGGGGACAGTTATATGGTTCTTATCCCCAGGGACATCAGCCGTCGCCAGGGTGTTTTGGGTGCGGGAGTCCGCACCATCTTGTCAGAGACTGTCCGGTGAGACGACAGGGAGCAGCGACAGTTCCGCATGTGACCCTACCACCATCACCACCCCCTCCTCAGAGAGCCCTACTTCCTACCACCGGCGATGCTCCACGCCAGTTAGGTGCACCCAGAGGCCGTGGACGCGGCGGTCCTGTTCAGAGAGGACAAGGAGGCAGAGGCCGAGGTCGAGGTCAGCCCGCTATCGGTGGAGGACAGGCCCGAGTATTTGCTTTGACACCGCAGGATGCGCAGGCATCCAATGCCGTTGTGACAGGTACCTTTCCAGTTCGTTCTTTCGACGCACAGGTATTATTTAACCCAGGTTCCACACATTCGTACGTCTCTACACACTTTGCACCGATGTTGGGCCGTGAGTCGTCGTCGTTAGATCACCCGCTTGTTGTTGTTGCTCCGGTAGGCGAGTCGTTTGTCGCTCGTTTTGTATTTCGTTTGTGTTCCGTTCGTATCGGGGAGAGGGATTCATCGGTTGATTTGATTCTCCTCGATATGTTGGACTTTGATGTGCTTCTGGGCATGGATTGGCTAGCCACTTGTTATGATTCGGTAGACTGCCGTGAGAAGGCAGTCAGATTTAGCTTTCCGGGAGAGCCAGTCCTTGTTATTCTGGGAGACCGCAGCGTCACCCTTCCCAGCTTGATTTCGTCTCTTCGCGCTGGTCAGCTCTTGCGGAAGGGATGTCAGGGATTTTTAGCGTATATTTGTGATACTCGAGCTGCAGAGGTTCCGTTGGACCGGGTCCCGGTTGTTTGTGAGTTCCCTGATGTTTTCCCTGATGAGCTACCTGGGCTACCACCTGAGCGCGATGTTGAGTTCTGCATCGATTTGATTCCCGGCTCGGGGCATATTTCTATACCGTCTTATCGGATGGCCCCGGCTGAGCTTCGAGAGCTGAAAGATCAGTTGCAGGATTTGTTAGATAAGAGGCTTATTCGACCTAGTGTTTCTCTGTGGGGTGCTCCGGTCCTGTTTGTCAAGAAAAAGGATGGAAGTTTGCGCTTATGCATCGACTACCGCCAGCTGAACAAAGTTACCGTTCGGAATAGATATCCGTTGCCACGCATTGATGATTTGTTCGACCAGCTCTAGGGCGCGGGTTATTTTTCGAGGATCGACTTGCGATCAGGATACCATCAGCTGCGAGTTCGACAGGAGGATATACCGAGGACAGCTTTCCGTACGCGCTACGGCCACTACGAGTTTTTGGTGATGTCGTTCGGACTCACCAACGCCCCAGCATCATTCATGGATTTGATGAACCGTACATTCAGGCCGTATCTTGACTTGTTCATCATCGTGTTTATCGACGATATCTTGGTGTACTCCCGGAGCAGAGAGGAGCACGAGCAGCACTTGCAGATTACATTACAGACTCTGAGGGAGCACCAGCTGTTCGCAAAGTTCTCCAAGTGTGCATTCTGGCTGGACAGCGTCGGATTCTTGGGTCACGTGGTTACGAGAGACGGCATTTGTGTGGACCCGAAGAAGATTGAGGCTATTCAGCAGTGGCCCCGACCTACATCGGTTACTGAGATCCGTAGTTTTCTAGGCCTGGCGGGCTACTACAGGCGTTTTGTTCAGGACTTCTCCCGTATAGCTGCACCGTTGACCGGTTTGACCCGGAAGGGAGTTCCTTTCGTCTGGACGGAGGAGTGCGAGCGCAGTTTTCAGCAGCTGCGGACATGTTTGACTACGGCGCCGGTATTATCTTTGCCTTCGGGATCAGGCGGATTTGTGGTCTACTGTGATGCTTCGCGAGTGGGGTTAGGATGCGTATTGATGCAGCATGGCCGGGTGATCGCTTATGCTTCTCGGCAGTTGAAGAAGCATGAACAGAACTACCCCACTCATGATTTGGAGATGGCTGCAGTGGTCTTTGCATTGAAGATTTGACGACATTACCTATATGGCGAGTCGTACCAAATATTCACAGACCACAAGAGCTTAAAATACATATTTCAGCAGCGAGACCTGAACCTCAGACAGCGTCGTTGGATGGAGTTGGTGAAAGACTACGACTGCGAGATCTTATATCACCCAGGCAAGGCGAATGTGGTGGCAGATGCGTTGAGTAGGAGGCCCGGGGGTAGTCTATCCTTTTTGCGCGCAGTACAGAGGCAGTCATCAGCAGATTGGCAGATGTTATGCGACAGCCGAGTTGAGTTCGAGTTCACTCAGACAGGGGAACAGCTCGCGCATGTTCGTGCACGCCCACAGTTGCTTGACCGTATATATGAGGCACAGCGCAGTGACGACCATTACTCAGAGATCATGGCACAGATGGGACAGGGAAGATTTTCCGAGTTCGTGATTGATGATCAGGGGATTTTACGATATGGATCTAGACTGTGCGTACCAGATGCTGATGGATTGCGGCGCGACATTCTTGAGGAGGCACACCGATCAGTGTATAGTGTCCACCCCGGTTCCACCAAGATGTACCATGATATGAGAGAGACCTACTGGTGGGACGGGATGAAGAGGGACATTGCGGAGTTTGTATCGAGATGCCTGACTTGTCAGCAAGTCAAGGCCGAGCACCAGAGGCCCGCAGGAGAGCTGCAGCCGTTACCCATTCCGGAGTGGAAATGGGAGCAGATTTCGATGGACTTCGTTGTGGGTCTACCCAGGACCAGTCGAGGGTACGACTCCATCTGGGTGATCGTGGATAGATTGACGAAAGCGGCTCACTTCCTACCAGTGAAGACCACTTTCAGCTTCGCTCAGTATGCTCAGCTCTACATTGACGAGATCATGCGACTACATGGCGTACCGACTTGTATCGTGTCAGATCGAGGCACTCAGTTTACCAGCCGTCTATGGCAGAGACTCCAGGAGGCTTTGGGCACTCGTTTGAGCTTCAGCACAGCATTTCATCCGCAGACCGACGGATAGTCAGAGCGGACCATTCAGACTCTCGAGGACATGCTCAGAGCGTGCGTTTTAGACTTCGGCGGTAGCTGGGATCATCATTTACCTCTAGTGGAGTTCTCCTACAACAACAGCTTCCAGGATACTATTCAGATGGCACCTTTCGAGGCATTGTATGGGAGGAGATGCAAATCGCCCGTCTGTTGGACAGAGCTCAGCAAGAGCAGCATTTTGGGGCCGCAGCTTGTGGAGGAGACGACAGCGAAGATACAGTTGATCCGAGACCGGATGAGGGCAGCTCAGAGCAGACAGAAATCGTATGCAGACAGGCGCCGTCGCAGTTTAGAGTTCGCAGTTGGCGACCATGTTTTTCAGAGAGTCTCTCCGATGAAGGGCGTGATGCGTTTTGGGCGAAAGGGGGAGCTTAGCCCTAGATTCGTAGGTCCCTTCGAGATCCTCGAGCGTGTCGGCGCTGTTGCATATCGTTTGGCCCTTCCACCCAGCTTTCCCGATGTTCTCCCCGTCTTCCATGTTTCGATGCTCCGCAAGTACCTTCACGACCCTTCGCATGCGATTCAGCACCCGACAGTCCAGCTAGAGCGCGACCTTTCGTTTGCAGAGCAGCCGGTGGCCATCCTGGATCGGCAGGTGAAGAAGTTGAGATCGAAGATTATACCAACCGTCAAGGTCCTTTGGCGTAGCCCGAGCAGCGAGGAGGTTACCTGGGAGACCGAGGGCGAGATGCGGAAGAAATTCCCTCATCTCTTTGCAGGTACGCGTAGTTATATTTTTAAATTCGGGGACCGAATTTCTTTAAGGGGGGAGATTGTAGCGTCTTGAAAAGTCGTTTTGGTGTTTTCCTGAAAATTCGGTATTTTTCCGAAAACCGTCCTTTTTGTTATTTTGCAGTTTAGGACTAATTATACCTAATTTGGATAGGTAATTGCTTGTTTTTAGTAGCTAATGAGTTACTTATGAAATTATGGTCGTTTAAAAATTTTCCTTAATTTTTCAATTTTTTAATATTATTTTAAGCCGGTAAGAAAATACATTAAATTAGCGATAAATACAAATTTTTCTAGGCTAATTTTAATCTTTAAAATTATGTTAATTAAAACCTAGTTGTAACATAAATTTTTAGTATTTTATTTTGATTTTTAACTAATTTTTATTATAGCAAACGAAATTTATTGAATTTAAGCTTAAACTTGCAATTTTTGACTTGTAGGGGGTCTTTTTGCATAAAATTTCTTTTGTAAAACCCCTCTCTCTCTTCCCTCGGCCCTAGGCCAGCCCCACCACCATCAAGTCCAGAAAAATTACATGCTCCTTGACTTGTTTTATTGTGTGGAAATGATGGTTGTTTTGTGAAAGGTTTGAATTTGTTTTTGGGTAAAGTCTTTTGTGGTTGGTAGGAGTTGACCAAGACCTCTTTCCCACACCCCACACCATCCCCTCTCCTTCATTTCTGGCCGAATTCCAGCAGCCCCCCTTCATCTCTTTGCTCATTTCATTTTCTTCAAAAAAATTCATTAAGTTGCTTCAAAATTCCAAATTTAAAACTCACAAATTAAACCTCATTCTTCATCCCTTTTTCCTTCACCTCTCTTGCTTGGAATCATGGTGCTAGGAGGCCATCATTGAGGCAAATTTCTTCTTGCTAGATCCATAGATTTGAGGTATAATTTCTACTCTTTTAAGTTAATATGGTTAGAATTCCTTAATCTAGTTGTTTAGTGTTAAATTAGTGCTATTTTCATTCTAGTGTTGTTTAAAGTTAATGGTTGAGTTAACTAGGGTTTCTTGAAACCATTATTTAGTTAATTAAAGCTAATTAGCTATCTAGTTGTTGCTAATCTAGGTTAATGAGGTTACTTTATTTGTGTGGGCTTCAAATTAGTGTTAATTTGGTATTGTCATGTTCAGTTTAGGATTGAAATTGCTAATTATGAAAATCAAGAAAGGTTTTGTTTATGGAAATTAGGTTTTTAAGCATAATTAATGGTTTAAAATTAGTGTAATGGCTAGCTAGTGGGTTAGTTTGGATTGTTGTGTTGGATTGTGTTAATTTTGTCACTAATTGTCGATGTTTGCACCAAATTTGCAAACTTTTAGCTTACTAGGTTTTTATTATATTATTGTGGTGAATTAATTGCGATGTCTGTTAGTTTATGTATGCCCTAGAGGCCATTACTGTACATACGATGTATATTGTAGTGGATGCTAAGACATATATAGGGAGGACTTTCTTGCTCTACCTGATAGTATGCTATCTGGTTGTACTTTATCTTAACATGTACTCTGATTGTCTCTATGTTACATGTTGGTAAAGCCCTTAGGATATGTACTCGACTACTGGGACTATGATGAGATCATACTAGTGGGGCCACGGTAGTCGGCGAGTACATCCTATAATTGTTCCTACTCGAGGTTGTATCGAGACAGGGCATCGATACACCAGAGTAGACTAGCGTATACGCATCTTGACCCATATGATGGGCGATGGATGATCTCATATCCATCGGTGTTTGACATCAAGGATGGTGTACGGGTGCTCAGTAGAGACTGGGTACACTGGACGGACTCGCCGAGAACTCCCAGATGGTATTATACCTCACGTCAGATGGCAGTTCTCCGGTGACACTGGTACAGAGTAGTCTGTTGACCCGAGATCGTCATAGAGTCTTGTGTGGTTCCCACAGTGCTTTGATTTCCATCATACCACGTCCAAGAGGGCGTGCAAAAAGGTGGCTTTTGGGTACAGTCCCGAATCACATGGAGGCAATGAGCGATAGGAGGGGATTCGTCTCTCCCGGTATAGGGAGTTGATGTTGTGCTGTGTTCGATTGGCTATAACCGGAAATCCCTGGCCAGGGTTGCTGAAATTTACTGGTAAGTGTTATCAGTAGTTTCTCGAACTGTTATAGACCTCAAATCGACACGACTTATCAAGCTAATGGGGTCTGACGTTTACCACCCCTAGGCGAGATATGCGACATATCAGACGACGAGACCGGACTGTATGGGAGTGTTACTGTTTGGATTCGCAGGAGAAGTTACAGGCTTGCTTGTTGATCTTCTGAGCGCTCAATATCTGGGTAGCTGTTACGTTTAGCTGACCGCTTGCAGCTTGTGGGTGTTTGATATGATCATCACCTACTGCCGGCGTATTGACGATTCTTTAGAGTCCTACACAGAGGTTTCTTGACTCAGGCAAAACGGAGTAGGAGTACATATGTGATATGTGCGGGACCGAGGATAATGCGATATGTGATACCGTATTCTATTCTCGCGATATTTGATATCAGCCGGGTCATCGGATCAAGTGTTGATTCGATGAATCGGTACAGATAAATATTAGTCGGTTATATGTGATATAGCCGGATTGTCGGATCAAGTGTTGATTCGATAATTTAATGTATAATAATATATATATATATGATATATTAAATTACATTAACTAATATTAGCTCACTAAAAGATTCTTTTTCTCACTCGGGTAATACATTGATATATATGCGATATATGTTAAATGTATTATTTTATTTTGTTACAATAAATATTATATATGTGATATATAATATTGTAACATGATATGATAACTAATGCAACATGTTTTGTGGAGTTTAAACATGATTAGGGTTTGGATTAGGGTTAAGTCTTCTAGTTGATTCTAGAAGCTTTTCATTTTGTCATGATAAAGATATTTGTGAGTGACTCATTCTTAACTCAACCCAAACCCTAACCCTTGGTTAATTCTCTACAAAGGTTTACTTGACCATGGTTGCATAATTGATCATATTATTCTTTTCCTATTCATCACAAAAGGATTATCATCATTATTCATCATCTTCTTCCTTCTTCTTCTTTGCTTGAAATGGTTTCTTGCTTTGATTTTTGTGATGGATAAATATGAGAAAAAGATAAATAAAGAGAGCAAAAATCCTACTTCATCATCCTCATCTTCCCTTGCCATTTAGATGAGAGTGTTCACATCATTTCATGAGTGTTAGCTTGTGTTAAAGAAACTTCAAGGTAGATCATCTTAGTAACGAAGATCGGAAGCAAAGGTTGCGTCTTTCTTTTCATGGAACCTCTCGAGAGTCCGGATCCCGATGATCGCAGCGAAGGGACCACAACACGGAGCATATGAAGTGAAGGACCGGATCTACAAAGGTTGTAATCCCTCTCACTTAGTGTTAAAATGTTTAGCATGATAGTTTTCGCCTAATCTCTAGTTTAAAGTTCCGTATTCGGGTTGTTCGGCACGGCTAAATTTTAAATCGGGCATGGTTGATGCCTCGTAGACCCTTGTGCGTATGCCTAGCAACCCTACAGTGGTATCAGAGCCAAGCTAGAGCTTTAGGCGAAGTCTTGACGGAGTTTGAAGTCCGATCGAACCCGAAACCCCGAATCCAAATTGCTCTCTGTCCTTTTTTGAAAATTGTGGATTTTTCAATATTAAAAATGCTTAAAAAATTCAGCAGGGAATTATAAGAATTACGGTGCAAAAATTTTTCAATGAACAGTGCAAAGCGCGGCGGAACCGCGGTAGGAGCATGCCTTCTGCGGCGGTTCCGCGGCGCAGTAATGACGTCACCAACCCATTTTTGCACAGTAACTTCTTTTATTCAGTGCTGAGTTCTCTGGGAATTTTTAATGTTTATTCTACTGTTGAGTTTTCTGGGGTTGTTTTGGGGATTCGGTGTTTCGATCGGAGTATCAGATTTTGTCTATGTGGCTTTCCGGATAACTTTTAGAAACTGTTAAAAAGTTCGAACGGATATCAATAACTCACTTTTTCCCCTGTCGGAAAATTTTTCAAAAGTTGGATTTTTTCTCGTGTTTAAGAATGTTCTAAGTCGTGCAAGTAACTCGGTGGACCCTCTAGAAGACAACAAACCTTAACTCGATTATGTGACCGTCTTGTACTGCCTTTTGAACCTTAGGGTTTGGGGCAGTACGGCGTGCCACATATGAGGCGTTGGCTTGACCCTTCTACGGCTGGACTATTGGTACTGTGGCATGTAATGGATGTTTTTAAACTGATTTCAAGTGTTGAGATATATTGGGGAAATCTTGGGTGCTTGATGATTCGATCGGAAAGTTTAACTTTTTCTATTTATTTGGAATGTGATACAATATTTGGAATCCACAGGTAGTTATGAGATAACTAATTTGAATATTATAAACATACCAGTTTAGTCTCAAATGATCGGTTGCCACGAAATTTTGATGTGATCAAAAGTCCGTCGCAATCACGTAGCGTACGCGGATACTCGCCGGGTAAACTTAATAGACAGCCTCACTCCATAGCCCCGACCAAGTGACTGTAGGAGAACCCCGTCGCCAAAAGCATCCGTTCGGGTGCTCCCGGTAGCGGTGTTCCGCCTTGGTACACTTCGTCGACGGTATCAGGGGTGCGGCCGTCTACTAAAGTTTGCGACGAGCATTCGATCAGGACGTCGGGAATCTTGTTGAATTGCCCGACTTGATATTGAAAAGATTTTTCGATAATGAGACTAAAATGCGGAGTTTATAATTGTTAGGCATGCGATGTCTAAGGAATTCATTTGGTTAGGCATGCGATGTCTAAGGAGGTTGCGGATTCCAACTGTTGTAGTTTTACACTTTCTTTTCTGTGACCGTAAGCGTAGTATGTGGTGTATTGCCGGCTTCGTTGCTATATATCAACGACAATCGGGATACGCATACTTGCTTACGTTGATGATATGAGATATTATGTGTTGCTTTGATATGTTGTATTGGATCGTCACGTTTGAATAGCCGGGGGTTTTATGTGAGATGAGAGTTTTTTCTTTATTCATTCATGTAAAATTCATTTGTATGTAATATTCTTTTATTTGGGCACTTCCAGGTAGCGGAAGATGTCACCGTTGTATATTATTTACTTTTCCGCATTAGGTAGACCCAAGGCGGGGAGCACAAGTAACCGGGTTCTAGGGTCCAGTGGGAGACCATCTCGAGGAGTCGGGACCGGGTCTCCTAACCCTAGAATTGGCAGTGTTGCTTGCCGCTCTCGTAGGGGTCTAGGGATGTGGGTTTGGCTATTCATCGCGACCGTGGAATCCGTGTTTTATACAGGCTCGTATTGAAAACACGGACGTCCTAGTATATCCAATATTTCATATATGTTCTTCTGTTGCAATGTTCTGTGATGAGATCATATTACTGCCTGAGACGAATGTTTATATTATATATATATGAGATATATGTTATATTGCAGATTTCGTTTCAAAAGAGATGTTTTTGAAGCATAATAAAATGGGACTTCATTAATGAGATTAATGAAATAAAAGAAACCTAAGATGTTGTAGAAACTTGTTTAAAAACTGGTAGCTCTAGTTCTTGTTTTGCATAGCGGTGTTCCTTGTAGAACATCCAGCACCTTATTCGATAAGGAAAGGACCGAGATCCCTTCACCGGGAGTGACTCCTTTAGCAATAACTGGCAGATGCTACAAACTCGGTTTGTCTTTTGATTGCTTCTATAGTTCTTGCTTTGCATAGTGATATTTGTGAAATATCCTGCACCTTATTCGATGAGGAAAGGGCCGACGATCCCTTCACCGGGAGTGACCCCTTTAGCAAAACTAGAAAAGCCTCAAAAACACTCCATTTAAAATCACTCGATTCTACAACGATATCAAGTTCATTACGCTCAGGGTTTTCTGAAAAACCTGCGTAGCCCTCCGTGATTTCAGATAGATATTATTTAGTATTCGTGCTATGTTTGTTGACTTAGTTAAGGCATAGTATACGGTAGCTAAGTAATGTTTATCTGCTAAAACATGAGATGTGATTGGATTAGGGTATTCGTACGGCTTTGTTGACTCAGTTAAGGGTCGTACGGGTGGGTTTAATTCAATCGGGAAATGTACGGGTTGAACATGACTTGCGATTTATGGTTTGTTGACTTAGTTAAGGTCATAGATCGCTAGGGGTACAATATTATTGGGAATTTCAAGTGTTGAAATTTGCAATGAGATTGCATACCTTCTATAAGATAGTTGGATCCCGATACCCGCTGCGAGTAAGAGTTACTCCTGGGAGAGTTTTACACATTACAATTAGCCGATCAAGTAGGTGTCTAGAAAGGTGTTAACGGGGTTACGCCTCTGGGAAAACGAGGTTTACTTTAATTAGGTTCGTGCGAAAGCACGGGGGACCTCCCTCAAAGTACCGTCACTGGCCTGGCTGAAAGATTGGCGAACTTGTAGTGTGTGATTAATCCCGGCTAGTCTTTCCTTTTAGGGTTTGAAGGAAGATTTGACTAAAACAGTGGGAGACATCCTGATTAGATATATTATATAACCAATCTAATATTGCAAGAGCATACGCTGAGTGTTTTCTTCTCTCTCTCTCCAGATAGCGACCATATCACGCCTTAATCAAGATAATAAAACGGATATATTGACCGAACCCGCTTGTTATACTGAGCTGGGGAACGTTGGTCCCGCTCCAACTTATAATTGTTATAAGACAGAGTAGGAAATTGGGGAATACCAGATTTCCCGTGCCGCCCAAACGAAGAAAGTGAATGTTGATGCATCATCTTCGGGTGTGTTCATTACACAGAACTGTTTCTCAGTATCCTTTACGTTCTGGGTATGTGATACCGGATCAGGATCCCGCATATGTAATCTGTTACATGGGCTACAGATAGATAGAGAGCTGAGAACGGGTGATAAGTTTCATGAGACAGAAAACGGTGCAAGTGTTGCAGCCAAGTCTATTGGTCACTGTCACCCTGTATTACCAGAATACATTGATTCTGAACAAATGTTATTAGATACCGAACCTGATATACAAAATCATGTCAGTCTCTTTATTAGTAAAGAAAGGATATAATTTTGTATTGTTGGATAATGTTTTGAACATTTCCTATATCAAGAGTTGATCGGTTCAGGCACGTTATCTAAAAGCATTGACGTTCTAAATCAAACTACAGTTCTTAGTATACGGAACACACACAAGAGGAAGAGTTCAGAAATGAATGAATCCTTCTTGAGGTATTGTAGACTAGGTCATATCAATGCGACCCGACTAGCTAAGTTACATATAGATGCATTTTTAAACTAGTTTGAATTTACATCTTGTGAAACTTGCCAGTCATGTCACAGAGATAAGATGACCACAGCTCTGTTTATTGGAAACAGAGAAAGAGTTAGTAAACTTTTGGGATTGATACATGCTGATGTATGAAAGTTCCCTGTCTACACATGCCAAGATCGGTTCTTTGTACTTCATTACGTTCTCTGATAATCTCTCAAGATTCAGACATGTGTTCCAGTTGAAACACAAGTCCGAACCTTTTGAGATATTCACAGAATATAAGTTAGAAGTAGAGAACCAAAATACGGGTATAAGTATTATGTCCTTTGATGAGATCAAGGAGGAGAATACTTGAGCACGGAATTCCTGGACTATTCTAAAGGAGAATGAGATTCTCTCTCAGCATTACTCCTCCGTATACACCAAAGCACGTCGGTGTATCAGGGTGGAGCAATAGCACCCTATTTGATATGGTGTGCTCTATGATGAGTACTACTGAGTTTCCTATTTCCTTTGGGGAGTTATGCACTTGAGAAGCTGCATACCTATTGAATAAGGTTCAAATCAAATCAGTTGCCTACCACTTCATATATGATATGGAAAGGGAAGAGCCCATATCTTAAGTTTGTTAAGATTTGGGGTTGTCCGGCCTATGTCTAAAAGCAAAATTCGGACAAGATCGAGGCAAGGTCTGTTATGTAGAACTGGAAATGTTCCAACTATACAAAATGCAGCTGATGATTTGGTAGAACCAAAGGATTCAATAGTTTCCAACGAACTTCAGCCACTCCACCGATCTTGTAGGGTTCCTCACCCACCTGAGAGATACTTCGGTTTCTCTATGACAGTGGGAGCGAGGATTGCATCATGAGATGATGACCCAACTAGTTTCGAGCTGGCCATCAGGAGTCGGACTCTGTAAGAATGGCTGGATGCTTATCGATCTGAGATGGAATCCTTATACACCGACAAAGTATGGACTTTGGTTGCTTTATCTGAAGGGTTAAATCCCCATCAGGAGCAAGTATATCTTGAGAAGATTACTTGGTGTACATAGAAAAGTTGAGACTTTCAAAGCTAGACTTGTTAAAGGTTTGCATCATAGACCAGGTATGGATTATGTTGAAACCTTTTCTAAGGATCTATGCTTAAGTCCATCCAGATCCTACTTGCCACGGCTACATACCATGACTACGATATCTGGTGGTTGGGTGTCATGACTGCTTTTCTAAATGATGTTTTAGAAGATAGCGTCTATAAGTACACAACCAGAGGGCTTTGTAGACAGTGGGAGCAGCGGAAACGTGTGCAAGATGTTTTATATGATAAAACAGGCATCGCGGAGTTGGAACATCTGTTTTGATGTGGTAGTCAAAGAGTTTGACTTCATCAAAATGGTAGATGAACCTTGTATATACGAAAAGGTAGTAAAGAGTATGGTGGTGATCCTCGTAGAGTACGTAGATGACATACTCTTGATAGGGAAGGAGTTTCCTATGCTACGCTTGGTCAATCTCTGCTTATCACAAGGATTCTCCATATAGGATCAAAGTGATACCTCCTAAATCCTGGGTTTTGGATCTATTAGATAGATCTAATTGGATGTTAGGACACTCACTAGTTGTAGTGAGATGGTATCAATCGATCCTGGGGAGAATCACTGGAAAGGTTCCAGGGTGATAAGAACGATTGAATGTCAGTCGCAGGCATTGTCTATATCCTCAGTGGAGGGACGGTATGTTGGAAGAGTTCCAAGCTAGATACCATGACATACTAGACAATTAAAGGCAAGATACATCGTTACCAAGGATACTACCAAAGAGGCAGTCTGGATATATATATAAGTTCATAAGATGAACTTCGTTCCTACCATTGTGTGACAATGGAGTTGTGGCTTTAGCCAAGGAACTACCGTCCCATCATAAATCCAGATATAATTCTTAGGCAGTATCACCTGATCATGGAGATGGTTGATCTCCAGGGAGATCGAGGTTAGGAGAGTAGACACAGAGGACGACAGCGCGGATCCATTGACAAAGGCTTTTTTTCCCAGTAGAGACTTTTATGGGATGGTTGAGTATGAGATACTTCAACCGCAGCTAATTGTTGAGTATGCGATACCATAACAGATGGCCCTAGTGCAAGTGGGAGATTGTTAGTTGTATGTATGCCCTAGAGGCCATTACTGTACATACGATGTATATTGTAGTGGATGCTAGGACATATATAGGGAGGACTTTCTTGCTCTACCTGATAGTATGCTATCTGGTTGTATTTTATCTTAACATGTACTCTGATTGTCTCTATGTTACATGTTGATAAAGCCCTTAGGATATGTACTCGACTACTGGGACTATGATGAGATCATACTAGTGGGGCCACGGTAGTCGGCGAGTACATCCTATAATTGTTCCTAGTCGAGGGTGTATCGAGACAGGGCATCGATACACCAGAGTAGACTAGCGTATACGCATCTTGACCCATATGATGGGCGATGGATGATCCCATATCCATCGGTGTTTGACATCAAGGATGGTGTACGGGTGCTCAGTAGAGACTGGGTACACTGGACGGACTCGCCGAGAACTCCCAGATGGTATTATACCTCATGTCAGATGGCAGTTCTCCGGTGACACTGGTACAGAGTAGTCTGTTGACCCGAGATCGTCATAGAGTCTTGTGTGGTTCCCACTGTGCTTTGATTTCCATCATACCACGTCCAAGAGGACGTGCAAAAAGGTGGCTTTTGGGTACAGTCCCGAATCACATGGAGGCAATGAGCGATAGGAGGGGATTCGTCTCTCCCGGTATAGGGAGTTGATGTTGTGCTGTGTTCGATTGGCTATAACCGGAAATCCCTAGCCAGGGTTGCTGAGATTTACTGGTAAGTGTTATCAGTAGTTTCTCGAACTGTTATAGACCTCAAATCGACATGACTTATCAAGCTAATGGGGTCTGACGTTTACCACCCCTAGGCGAGATATGCGACATATCAGACGACGAGACCGGACTGTACGGGAGTGTTACTGTTTGGATTCGCAGGAGAAGTTACAGGCTTGCTTGTTGATCTTCTGAGCGCTCAATACCTGGGTAGCTGTTACGTTTAGCTGACCGCTTGCAGCTTGTGGGTGTTTGATATGATCATCACCTAGTGCCGGCGTATTGACGATTCTTTAGAGTCCTACACAGAGGTTTCTTGACTCAGGCAAAACGGACTAGGAGCACATATGTGATATGTGCGGGACCGAGGATAATGCGATATGTGATACCGTATTCTATTCTCGCGATATTTGATATCAGCCGGGTCATCGGATCAAGTGTTGATTCGATGAATCGGTACGGATAAATATTAGTCGGTTATATGTGATATAGCCGGATTGTCGGATCAAGTGTTGATTCGATAATTTAATGTATAATAATATATATATATGATATATTAAATTACATTAACTAATATTAGCTCACTAAAAGATTCTTTTTCTCACTCGGGTAATACATTGATATATATGCGATATATGTTAAATGTATTATTTTATTTTGTTACAATAAATATTATATATGTGATATATAATATTGTAACATGATATGATAACTAATGCAACATGTTTTGTGGAGTTTAAACATGATTAGGGTTTGGATTAGAGTTAAGTCTTCTAGTTAATTCTAGAAGCTTTTCATTTTGTCATGATAAAGATATTTGTGAGTGACTCATTCTTAACTCAACCCAAACCCTAACCCTTGGTTAATTCTCTACAAAGGTTTACTTGACCATGGTTGCATAATTGATCATATTATTCTTTTCCTATTCATCACAAAAGGATTATCATCATTATTCATCATCTTCTTCCTTCTTCTTCTTTGCTTGAAATGGTTTCTTGCTTTGATTTTTGTGATGGATAAATATGAGAAAAAGATAAATAAAGAGAGCAAAAATCCTACTTCATCATCCTCATCTTCCCTTGCCATTTAGATGAGGGTGTTCACTTCATTTCATGAGTGTTAGCTTGTGTTAAAGAAACTTCAAGGTAGATCATCTTAGTATCGAAGATCGGAAGCAAAGGTTGCGTCTTTCTCTTCGTGGAACCTCTCGAGAGTCCGGATCCTGATGATCGCTGCGAAGGGACCACAACACGGAGCATATGAAGTGAAGGACCGGATCTACAAAGGTTGTAATCTCTCTCACTTAGTGTTAAAATGTTTAGCATGATAGTTTTCGCCTAATCTCTAGTTTAAAGTTCCGTATTCGGGTTGTTCGGCACGGCTAAATTTTAAATCGGGCATGGTTGATGCCTCGTAGACCCTTGTGCGCGTGCCTAGCAACCCTACAATGTCTAGTTTATTTTGTTGGCTTATCCTATGACATTTAGGATGCATGAGTGCGGATTTTTGAGTCGTCGGGTTCTAGTTTTGCCGGGCGACCAAATCGGCGATTTTTGCAGTTTTTGCGATTTTCGCGTGTGTTCCGCGCACCTTGTGCACGTTGTGCCTAGCTTGTGAACGTAGATTTTCTCGTGCGGGATTTGCGTCGTTTCATGATATGTAACCTTATGTCTTGTATTGATGTAAATTCCAGGTTCGGTCGCGGAGGCTTCGGATGCGGCACGAAAAGGGAAAGCGGTGATCGGACGTAGCTAGCTGAGGATTTCTGTGAGTAGATGTAACATCTACGGGGGACTATCGTTGGATGGCGCAAGTCGCCCGATAGTTTAGTAGCTTAAAAAGATTCTTAGTAATATTAGTAATTAGGGGTTTAATACTTGTATGATTGTTTGCTACATTCATGCCTTATATTGACATACATATACGAACCCATTCTATAGGACACATGCACCATTGCCAGGGTTTTTATATGCAGCACGAGCACTATTCATGCTTACACACACACCCTGGTAATTGCCATGCCACCACACTATATAACCTTTAAATTGAAACCTTTTTACTATAATTGATACTTAAACTCGCACTATTGCTTTAATTCCTTAAAATGAAATCGTAGGATTGCTATTCATATGCATGTGCTTCATCATATTATTTGTTCATGCCTAATCTATTAATCACACATCGCAACTTGATTATTGATACCATGTGCATTCATTATCATTGACATATGCACTTATGAGGATTTCTTGAGATTTTATGATATTTCTGGATTTCGGGGGAAAGCCGCAAAATTTCTAAACTTATTATATTTTTAAAATATGTAAATTGCGGTTTTCTAGTGATGTAAGTGTCCTCTACCATGAGTTTGCTGTGGTTTTCGAGATCCGTGTCGAGGAGTGGAGGAACCGTCACGGGTACATGATGGGCCCGGTATGGTACCCTGGGGCAAGATGAATGTGGTGTTGACGTTGAGCCTGGCAGGGGACGGATTACCTACCGGTGACTTCATTGGGCACGGCGGATATCCAGAGGATACCGACCGGGGCCGCGAGAGGATGAGATATTGATATTGAGATGGGTCAGCCGGATGGCTGAGGCCAGAGACACTATGACATGGATTTATGAGATTTGAGACAGTTTTTAGGTGTCGTTGCTGGACACAGATTGTTGTCGATTCTATGAGTATTATGCTGGCATTCTAAAAGAGTTTCAAAAACAAAAAGAGATAAAATGTTTCTTATATATACCTATTGAGACCTCAGATATTCATGTTGCATACATACACCTGCTAGTACACTGATGTTGTATACACACCTGCTAGTGCATCCAGTCATACCTGTATTTTAGATGCTAGGATACTTGTGTGCATGCATACGATAGCCTTTGTAGATGTTATTTATTACTCACGAGTTGGCAACTCACCCCCGTTGTGCCACAGCCTTTTGCAGGTCCGCTCCGTCAGTACAGTAGCGGCGGGCGCTCTTGTTTCTTTTGCCTGGACTCGAGGTTTTGCTCTTAGGTGGGTTATATTACTATTTTTGTACCACCTTGTATATTCTTTGTATCTAGTGTACTCCATCTACTGTATCTACCAATATTATTGTATATTGACCTAGAGATGAGACTGTGAGATTTGTGGACTTTTTATGCTGTATTTTGGGGTCGAGCTCACTTGAATCGATATGCTGTTTTCTCATGCTCTTTATGATTATTTTGCATGTTGTTGTTTTATATTGCGTGGGATTTGTGACCGCCTTGTGGCGAAGAGCTAGCTCCCGCTTGGGGATGCCCTATTTTGTTGGATTCATATATATTCTTGTTGTACCCATTTTGGGGGCCAGTATTTACAAAGGAGACCCTGCCGAAATTTTCGGAAAAATTGGTATTGTTTTTAAAAAGGGTTTTACATGACTTATTTGATAAACTCGCTTTCAATTGGTTGGGTTTTCTTCACTCTTTTGCTTATTTGGTTTTGGTTTTCTGGGCTTTGGCTTACTTATTTTACGGACGTCTTGAGACGTTTCGTAAACTTAAGTGCCAGTCACGTTCCGTACCCTGCGGGTCGTGACAGAGTCGGTGCATCCACTGCTAGCAGCGCAAGATATCTACTTGCCTCTTGCTCACGGTCTGGCGTCCTCTGACTCTGGGTCCTTATCTTCTCTGCGGATTACCTATCTCGCAGTCAATCGGCTCATCGGCCCTGTCAGGTGTGCTAACGGGGACGATTCTGTTCTGGCACTTCTCTGGTCACCTCTCGGTCAATCCTCACGACCACTCGTAAGGCAGCATATCACTGGCGTCGGCCTCTGGCTCTCTGAATGCACATCACACATCTGATCCTGGGTGCAAACATCATTGCAGCAATGTCCTGGAAGGAATCCTGCTCAAGGTCTCTTCCAATCTTGTCTATGCCGAACTGTACGGAGGCTGGCTCTCTTGTATAATCTCTCCTCACTCAATAGACATCTGTGTCCTCAGCACAATATTTTCTCGGAAATTGGTTGCATCCCAACGTCTCTGTAAGCATATCAGGTCTCGGGTCTCGACGGAAAGTAATGACAGTTCGTCAGTGTCTTGCACGAACCTCTGGTCCCACCTGTCTCTATCGTCGTCCACTATAACGTCACGCCATGCATAACTACGCACTGCACTGTTCTCGGCCACGGTCAATCTGAAGTCTCTCACGCGGACTCGAAATCGCGTACTCTGTAGCTTCATCATTCTGTCTAAGATGTCTGGCCAAAAAGGTCCTCGGAAACGCATCCCAACCATCGGAGGAATTAACAATACTCGTCCATCCTTGATCAATTCGCAATGCATCTGGGTAAGTTCCTTTATCCGAACCTGGTCAACTACCTCGTCGACGATGCCGAACTCTGGCCTGCTGGGTGTGCGCAATATGACCACTCCTGGGTCTAGGTCTTCTCGTATCGTACTCCAGAAAGGTCCTTTCGAGGTCTCCCTCTCAAATCTCAATCCTGCCGAATTGCCCGGAAATCACCATCCATCGCTGAAGCAAATTCTTATTCCGGAATAGCTGCATACTTATCGCGCTTCTTTCTGGAAAAATATATCCATATACCACGCCTCTGGATACGTATCACATCTCTGATGTCAGCGAGTGGGACGTCATCTCGTTGAAATATCTTGCGAACTCTTTTCTTCACTCTGCTTCCATGTCGACTGATTTGGACTCGTCTCATCGTGGCTGCATGGACTGTGCTCCAACGGCTATCCTCGTATCTGGAGTACCCTAAGCAATGCATCCCACCACATGATATCCGAATGATGTCGAATCATCCGATCGACTCGTCAGAACCTCTTAATCCCCCAAGAGATCAACATCATGGGTACAGTTTAATAGTATCGAGTACATGCCACAGCGTCGGTGGTCCGGCCGTAGAAGGGCAAACCCAAGCCTCACTAATGGCGCCGCGGAACTGCCGCAAACCCTAAGGTTCAAAGGCTTTCACACGGTCATTAAGTCGAGTTAGGGTTTCATTCTTCTAGAGGGTCCATAGAATCACCTGCATGTCTTTCCGTATACTTTAAACTTGGAAAAGGGGCTTCTGACATTCGATCGTCTCTATCGACTCTCAACGAACCTGCGTGAAGTCGTCTCTAGCTGGAAACAAACTATCTGATGACCTCGCATCGGTAAACGAACGAACCACATGTCCGAGTCATTCTTCCTCAGGTGACTAGCGACTCGCTATCATCTCTCTAAGTATATGCTCACGCTGCAGTAGCTCCAACCATCTGGGCGATATCTCGTCATTTGCAGCAGCAACTGGCTCATTCGCCTGTACGCCGAACAGCGCCTCAATCCTCCAGGAAAGGCGACACATTGGCGGCCATCTCTGAATCGGTCTGCTCTAGATCTGAGTAAGACTCTCCACACTGGAAATCTTCAACTCAACTGGGCCCGCTCCGGCGCATAAATCGGACGAATCACCCTCGTCTCTCAAATCGGGTAGACTAGCTATCATCTGTCTCATATCTGCCTAGAAGCTCCAACAATCTCAGCTCGTAAGCTCCGAAAGCGACATCCTGTCAATCTCAGCAACAGCTGGTCCCTCTGTCTGCACGGTAGGCGACATCGTAATCTCTAAGGTATGCTGTACATCAACAGTCCTCTCTCAACTGGCAGCTCTAACAACGGCCCGATCATCCGGTGCAAGACCAAGCACTCGCCTCCACTAGAGGTCACAATCAACAATACCAACTCGAGACGTTCCCATGTCACCAGAAAACACAATGGTCGGCCCTCGTACCAGACGAGCTCGCACCGACCGTAACCCTAGCAGCAGCCCAAACTGCGCTCAAACATGGCGACAGGAACCTCAATCGAGTATCGAAGAGAGCAGGTCAATGGCAAGAAAAAGAACAACAGATCCAGAGTGGATACATGATCATAGGAAGGAACAGCATCAATGAAGGTATGATCATGAAACTAATAGAATCGAGGATCTCAAATGGATGTATAATCATGGATATGAAGAGAATCACTGATCTCGAAAATATGTACATCCTAAGGTTCCTTAAGCGGAGTGGCGTGTCGTAAGTATGCCGCGGAACATACCAACGGTACGTCACTCTACTTTAGTCACCTATTCCATCAACCAAGGATCATCCTAATATGACGAAAGTTCGGGTCTAATACCCCCTCGACTAAGTCTAAGTTCCGTAAGGTCAAGCCTAAGTTCCGTATATATATAAACGCCTAGGCTCCACATAGTCAAACTTAGACTCGAACCAAGGTCAACCTAGCGCTCTGATACCAACTTTGTCACGACCCGAAAGAGCACGTGACTGGCCCTTGAACCATATGAAGTCTATAGGACTCCATCTGATCCAAGTAAGCCAAAAGCCCAGAAATCTAAAACCATTTTTAAGAATAAGTAAAGAAACTGGTTTAAAGAAGTGAAGAAAAACATGTTTGAAATCAAGGATTTTAAATAACTAAGCCGAAAGTACGTTTTGAAAACAGTAAGGTCTTTTCTAAAAATTTCGGCAGAGTCTCTTTTGTAAAACTGGCCCCGAATGGGGTACAACAAGGATAACAATATATGCAATGATAAAGGCATCCCCAAGCGGGAGCTAGCTCTTCGTCAAACGACGGCCACAACCATACAAGCAAGAAGAATATACAACGCCGAAAGGCGAGGGTAAAACCAAAAGAACTCAAAAGCAACAAGAAAACCTCAATACTACTAAGCGCGACTCTAAGGTCGAATAATACACCACTAAAGTCTAGGTCTGAAACAATATACAAGTTTTGGTTGATGGAAATTCTAGATACAATGAATAAAATAAATACAATGGTGGTTCTTGATGCAAAAGAATCCACCTACCAAAAGCAATGCACCCGCAAGGAAGTAGTGTGCCAGAAATGCCGCAATGGAACCTGTACGACAAAACCTGCAAGAACTGTGGCACAACGGGGGTGAGTTGCCAACTCGTGAATAGAAAATATCTACAAGCAGAAACCGAATGCAAGACATAATCCTAGGTCAACAATCAGTAATAAACCTCAAGGAATAAGCCTGATACATAAAAAGATGGCAAAGCAACATCTAAACAGGTAGGTAGTGCCAAGTACTCAGGTAACAACATGTCATCAGTATAAGGTATGTCTGCATGAAGTAAATATGATGAAGTATCAAAAGGATATCAATACACATATATTAGCGTCCCATACCACTAATATTGGTGTAAGGGTATATATAACAGCGCCTCATACCCTGTTATATATACAAATGAAGTATGATCCGTGTAAATCCAGTCTGTATATGATCCATGTCTGTATATGATCCATGTCTGTATATACGTGGAATCCTGTCCACCCGTCACCCAATGACAATAAACGTGGAACCCGTCCACCCGTCACCCAATGACAATAAGCATCATGTATGCAAATATGAGGATATAAACAAAATCATGGAAAAACATCATGAAACCCGTGCCTAGCATCGACACGTAAATCCTCGTCCATATGGGGCTCCGTCTGCGGTATCGGCCCTCGGCCCCCGGCAGTACGGGTCAACCCATGTCCATCTCTGGGCTCCGTCTGCGGTATCGGCACTCGGCCCCCGGCAGTACGGGTCAACCAATGTCCATCTCTGGGCTCCGTCTGCGGTATCGGCACTCGGCCCCCGGCAGTACGGGTCAACCCATGTCCATCTCTGGGCTCCGGTCGGTATCCTCCAGATATCCGCCGAGCTCAAATACAATCACCGGTAGGTAGTAATCCCTCTGCCAGGCTCACCGTCTACTACACAGCGAAACCGTTCTCGCCCCGGGGTACCATACCGGGTCCACCATGTACCCGTAATCGGCCTCAACCGCCTCCTCGATTCGGGTTTTCATATATCACTCTAGCACCGAGAAAACACATGGTGGACGCACCGAAATATCATATCAAGGGAACCGGGTTTTAAATGATTACATATTTGAAATGGCCTCGGTTCCCAAATCCAGAAATCACATAAAATCCAAACCAAGATGCAAGTCAATGATCCGATATGATATGTGCGTCAAGTATAGATATCATGTCAAGTTACATAAAGATAAGCTATACCATAATGATCCGATGTGATATATGCATCAAGTATGAATATCAAGTCATGTCACATATAAATGAGCTACAATATTATGATGCGATGTGATATATGTATCATGTATGAATATCAAGTCATGTCACATATAAATGAGCTACAATATTATGATGCGATGTGATATATGTATCAGGTATGAATATCAAGTCATGTCACATATAAATGAGCTACAATATTATGATGCGATGTGATATATGTATCAGGTATGAATAGTAATGTGCATATGTCGAGGGAAACCGCTCCTTTAGACTAAATCAGTTTTTAAAGAATATCTTGCGGCCCTCAAATCTCTAATCAAGTCAGAATCATATATGTTTGTGTACAGGTATATGTGTACAATATGCCATGCGGAAATCATATCATGAATGCAGCAGTACTACAGTGTAGTGGCATGGTAATTATCGATGATGAAGTGTGTGAGCCGGCAAATAGTGTACGTGGAACATACGCATCATCGAGAATGGTGCTGGTGTCCTAATAGCATGATAGCAGTATAGCAATAACATATGTAGGCAATATGAATAGCATGAATATGCGGAAATTAAATAATCAACACCACAGTAAAGAAATTACATCAATATTTATAAGTCATGCAGTGATGCCTTTTGAAATAAGACGAATCAGGGTTTTAGTAAAATAAGGGATGCGATGTTTTTAAGAAAAGATACGCCTTTTAAGTATTCGCAGAATCCCTGTGTTTGTCTTTTAAGATACCCCTGATTCATAGTTTTTGAAATAGGTATGCCTCGGTCTAGTCTAACATCTACTATGCAAACTACAGATCTAAGTATCAAATAAGTCGGGAGGGGTATGGAAACCGCCTAAATCTGAGTCGATACATATATAGATATAATAGTCGGTGATTCCGCCTCAATAGTATCGCGTATGATACAGTATATCATATGACCTCCTCTATTCATGAGCGCGGATCTATCATCAATATCGGCTCGTACGGTAAATCATCGTACGGCATCCCAATAGCTGGGTACGGGTCAACATCTCACTATCTCATCACATAACAGGTATCACTATCATCAGATCATATAATCTGGGGTACTACTCTATGTCTAGTACAAATCGATACCATCAATAAAATATGCATGCGGGGGTAAACACACATCCCAAGCCCGCAAGAATCGCAAGTCATATCCCAAATATGAATCATATCAAATCCCCTATCTCACGGCATAAAGCCCACATCATCGACTCATCTCCAAAGTCATCCCATATCATCAAACACAGTGCAAGTATAATGAATATGCAAGGTTGTGCGTGCTGGTGTACCTCTATCCTAGAGCTCGCAACTAGGAACTACGCTAGTTATTTCTATCTCTAACTAACCATAACACACTACGACTATCACGTAAATAAACTACATAGTATACTATCTACGGACTGCGGGGGTGCTATACGCCATCCACCCGACTTCCCCCTGTAGATATAATCTACTCACCTTGCATCATCATTTGCGGACGTCACCACACATTTGCTTGTCGTCCCGAAGTCTTCATGGGTACCTACATATCAAAATATCGTATATGCGCATTAAACCAAATCAAAGCTAAAACGGCACACGAAATCCAAAACGATACGATAAGGGGGCCTATAGGTGAGAACCTATGGCACGCCTTCAAAACCATCAATAAATCCTCTATATCGTCGTATAAACGCCAAATAGTCGAGGCAAAACACAATCCACAATTGCAGAATCAAAAATACGGAATACGGAAACACGAATCCAAAACAGCAACTTAGGAAATATGTCCCAGATTTCACCCTAGGTCACTTTATACAAATCTATATATACCAGGGGTCTAATATATACATGTAGGAGCTACAGCACAAAAACGAGACAAAATGGTGTGACCCAGGCCGCAATTGGCGGCCAAAGTGAATAAATTGGCGGCCAAAGTGAATAAATTGGCGGCCTGGAAAGGGAATTGGGGGCTAGGGCTTTGGTGGTATCTTCCTGGGTGCCTGCACATATCACTGTCCACTCAATATTATTTTAGGAGTCTCGGGGTAAAAGCAGATTCAATAAACACTACACAGATTTCATAAATTCCCCGATATCGGTTTCTAAAATCCGTATTCTTGGTTAAGCTTCAGGTTTTGGGTTCCAATTCATACACTAGGGTGTTGGTAAAACCTCTACTGAGCTCAATTTCATAATACAACCCATAATTCATCACAACCCTAACTAGGTTATCCACAAGTCCACAATATCACACAATATCGATTCAATCTTAACATGGGGGTTAAGGAAATGCTAGAACTAAGCTAATGATCCAGAAATTACCTCATTTGGCAACTCAAGAAATTTCTTGAGTTGCCCCTAGTGGCCAAAATCCTAGCTTTCTTGGTCTATCGTGTAGGTCTTGAGCTTGTGCACAATTTTAATGAAATGAGATTGGGGTTTTGGTGTAGTTTTTGAGAAGATTTGAGGGTTTGAAGGTGGAGGAAGGGGGAGGAAGCAGCAGCTGCAGCCATGGGCTGAAGAGGGAGAGAGATGTGTGAGGGGATGAAGGAAAATGGCTACGTGTTCAAGTCAAATGAAGCCCATACCTCTCTCTCTCACCTACTACCAATTCTTTATTATTTTCTCTTTTCTTTTCCTTATTTTCTTTTCTTTTAAAACTCTTCTCACTCAAATAGTAGTCCCAAAACAACCATGGCAATAAAAATGCACAAGTGTGAAAAAAGTGATGTGTGCATGTTTTGCACAAAAATGCAAAAAAAAAACGATTAGCGATTTTTAATCGCGGTTAGCACTAAATTAGCATATAACTAATCAATTAAACTTAGAAATAGCATAATTCTTTAATTTACCCAATTTTAGAATTTTCCAAAATTTTTCTAGCATTTTTCCTATTTATTTGTATTTAATAATACCAAAATATTAAAATATTCAATAAAATAATATTAAATTATAAAAATTCCCAAAATTAATATTTTATCTTTTTGAAATGTTACAATACCCTAGAGGCCATTATTATACATGATTGTATATTATAGTGGATGCCTGGAAATATATAGAGAGGACTTTCTTGCTCGACAAGATAGTATGCTATTGTTTGGTGACCTTAACGCCCTAGCCATCGAATGTGGCGGTTTGCGGAACAAAAATATTCTTACAAGTTTAAAACGACGCTAGAATAACCCATTAAACCGGATCTTTCCATAAACCTAACTAGCTCAAAAGGTAGAACTAACTAATATGAAGGAAATCTCACCAAACGATCCAAGTCCTTCGGTCTTCTTTCCTCGTTGTTAGCTCAAAGTGACCATCTTGAACATGCTTGATCTCCTTTTCCCGCTCCATCGGTTCTCCGGGATCGAGCTTATTCTCCGGTCCTCCTTTATCATAGATGATCCACCCGAGGGATGTGATACATGGCTCTAGCTCCTAACTAAGTGTCAATAGGAGAAACTAGAGAACTTGGTTTGCTAATCCAAGTTGTCTAGGATGTAGTATGGAGTTCTATGTGTTCTACTATCTCTATCTTGCCTCTTCACTTGTTTCTTAACTCATGAGAGGGTAGTGAAGAGGAAGATGATGAAGGTGGAGGAAACTCGGGAGGAGGGAGGAGGGTGAAGCAAAAAATGGGAGCTCAAGAATAATGAACCATCCAAGTGAGAGAAAATCCAACACAATGGTTTTGTGTATGAATTTTCATGAATAAATAAGTGTAGCCACGCTTCAATAGTAACCACAAATGAATAAAGAATTCATTTGTCAACTATTGAAGCCATGCCTTTCACCACCACCACCCCTTCTCCTTAATTTCCACATCATTTCCATTTATCAATAAATGAAAAATTCTATGATGAGGTGTCCATCTTCTAGAAGGTAATCTGTAATAAAATACGGATTACAGTCCGCTGTGTATACATACCTGCATTCGGATAAAAACACGAATGCCCAAAGAGATAAAATAACATGAAGAACGTAATACTAGAATATACATATCGAAATACATATATGTAAATTATCAAATTAATACTTGATTTAATAATCCGGCTCAAACCCGAGCCGGCTAGTATTACCAACTATCCGATCGAAAGTCTGGGTACAAAGTACATCAATCGATCAGAACCCTGCACGTATCCAATACGGCCACTACATCATTTCGCCTAAACCAGGGAAACCCTCTGTGGGACTCTAAAGACTCGACAGTACGCCGGTAGTGAGTTACTGGATAAATTCATAACTGTAACATTTTGGAAAATTATAAATATTAATTTATAATTTTAAATACGAATTTAATAAGCTTACAAAAAAAATGATATCGCTTATGAAATTTGGGTATCGGAATTATATCCGTAAAACTGTAATTATTTTGGTAAATATAAAGAAAAGTGTGTGATATCATTAAAATGATATTTTAACATGACAAGATATTTTATATTAAGATAATGATATTTAAGTGTTGGAATAAGTATTTCATATCTTTTTAAACATGGATTTAAATTTGTAACATGAAAGGTTTTTCTTTTGTTTGTAATTCTTTTATGGTTGAGTTTATGATAACCTAAGTCTAAACCCTCACATACAACTCACCCTCACCCATGCTCAGAATCCTCCACCTCCTCCTTCACATTTTACACCTCCTACTTCCACCATGACACCTCCACCTTACAGCCATCCACCTCATGCTCTCTCTACACAACACATCACCTAGGAAATTCTTTAGCTTTCTCAACTGAACAAACTTAACTCTTCAAGCTCCCACACCTAAATTCCCATGTATTCCTTATATCAAAGGAGAAAGCCATGAATTCCTTCACCAATTTTGTTCACACCATCAACCTAGAAGCCACTACAACCTCTAAGGGACTTCATCATACAATCCTTGAGCTGGAATCCTTTGTGCATCATCCTAATAGGTATATCTTCTTCTCTCTTTACTTAATCAATTCTGTTTGTGATCTGTTTTGATGTGCAGTATTACAAAAACTGTTGTTTTGTGATATTTAACCTACTGAAATTGAATCTGGAACCACTAGGTATAACCACTAGGAAAACAAACAAGACCATAGTATCATAAGACCACTAGGAGACTATATTTAAAGCCCGAGCCCCAAACTCCACACATGATCCGGCGAGATTCATCTTTTTGTCGGCGCCGCCGGGCCACCTAGGGATTTTTGTATTGGGTTTTTCTATGTAGGTATGTTTGTATATTTTATGATCTACAGTATTGTTTGATTTGTTCCAATATTCATACAGTGAAATCTGGGAATGTTTTAGTAAGGGTTTATTCAAGTTTTCGACATTTCGATATGAGTTTTCGTATTTCTGTACTGCAACTGAAACATCGACGTTCGTACGTTAATTTCAGCGGCATTTGTTCGTTTCTGCGGTAAGTAAGCTATAGGTTCTAACCTATGGATGCTTAGCTCATTGTTTTGATCTTGATATGATATTTTATGCCGATATTTCATAACTACGATTATAGGTATGATCGTGAAGGTTTCAGAGACGGAGTTGACGGACATAGCAATCGAGGATTCAACGAGCTCAACAAGTTGGTGAGTAGATTTACATCTACAGGGGAAATCGGGTGGATATCGTATAGTATTGGGATTCCTTAGCACCTAGCCTAGGCTTTGCGAGCATCACACATGCCACAACAAAAATTTTAGGGTGTGCTAAGCAATCTAACTCAAGATCATACTAGAAAACTAGGGTAACAAAATAGTAATCTACCATTACAAGTAGAAGTGAGCAAAAATACAACCTTTGTAGATCCGGTCCTTCACTTCTAAAGCTCCGTGTTGACGTCCCTTCGCTGCGATCATCGAGATCCCGGACTCTAGTGATGGTTTCCTCGAAGAAATGAATGGGCTAGCTCGTTGACTTCGGGGCCGAAGATGATCTACGTCGAGGAGACTCAAACTCAAGCTCCATCTTCACTAAATCATGAACTTTGTGAAGAGAACACCCTAAACTAAATGGAAAGTAATAGAGGATGATGAAATAGGAAATGGGTTCACTTTAGATTTTGATTTCTCACTTTATTTCTTCACTAAATATAAATCTAGCAAGCTTTTTCTTCTTGATGAATAAGAAGAAGAAGAAAGAATATGAATAATGAGAAAAGAATAATGAGTGAAGTTTATCATAATGCAACCATGGGTGAGTTAGTGTCATCCACTAACATTTGTAGAGACTAAACCATAGTTTAAGTTAATGGTTTGGTTAATAAATATCTTATGCAAAACAAAGTGAGTGGACTTTGTCAAATATGCTTGAAGCTTCATGAAGCTTCATGAAGCTTCAAGCAAAGACAAAGAAAACCACCATTTTGAATTACAGAAATAAATAAAAACCCAAACCATTATCTTAAATATGGTGTAAGTCATACACACACCCAAGCTTGCATGTATCATCAAACATGATACAAACATGTACACAATTATATATCACATATACAACTTGTGCACATCAAGTGAGAAAAACAATCTTAAGTGAACAAATACTATTAATGTAAAGTAATATATCAAATATATAATTATATATTAAATCATTAAATCAACACTTGATTTAATGATCCGGTCATATCACATATAACCGACTAATATCTAGTGTATCAATATATCGAATCAACACTTGATTCGATAACCCGGCTATATCTCATATAACCGACCGATGATACAAATCGCGAGAATAGAATATAGTATCACATACTCGTATTATTCTCGGTCCCGCACATATCTCATATGCGCTCCTATTTCGTTTCGCTTGAGCCAGGAAACCTCTGTGTAGGACTCTAAAGACTCGTCAATACGCCGGCAGTAGGTGGTGATCATAATAGTCACCCACAAGCCGCAAGCAGTCCGCTAAACGTAACGGCCACCCGGATATTGAGCGATCAGAAGATCAATGAGCAAGCCTGCTCACACTCCTGTGAATCCAATTAGTAACACTTACCGCACAGTCCGGTCTGTTCGTCTGATATGTCGCATATCTCGCCTAGGGGTGGTAAACGTCAGACCCCAGTAGCTTGATAAGTCATGCCGATGTATGGTCCATAACAAGCGTGAAACTACTGATAACACTTACCAGTAAATCACATCAACCCTGGCCAGAGATTTCCAGTTATGGCCAGTCGAGCATAGCGCAACATCAACCCCCAATTCCGGGAGAGACGAATCCCCTCCTATCGCTCATTGCCTCCATGTGAATCGGGACTGTACAAAAAACCACCTGTTTGCATGACTCAGTAGAGCCGTGGTAGGGTGAAAATTAAAGCATAGTGGGAGACACACAAGACTCTATGACGATCTCGGGTCAACAGACTAAGCTGTACCAATGTCACCAGAGAACTGCTATCTGACGTGAGGTATAATACCATCTGGGAGTTCTCGGCAAGTCCGTTCAGTGTACCCAGTCTCTACCGAGCACCCACATACCATCTCTGATTTTAAACACCAATGGATATGGGATCATCCATCGCCCATCACATGGGTCGAGAAGATATACGCTAGTCTACTCTGGAATATCGATGCCCTGTCTTGATATTCCCACGACTAAGAACATTGAAGGATGTACTCATAGACTACCCAGGCCCCACTAGTATGATCTGCATCATAATCCTGGAAGTCGAGTACAAATCCTAAGGAGTTTATCAACATGTAACAGCGAGACGATAAGTATACATGTTAAGATAAAGAGCAACCGGATAGCGTACTATCATGTCGAGCAAGAAAGTCCTCCGTATATATGTCCCAGCATCCACTACAATATACATCTCATGTACAGTAATGGCCTCTAGGGCATACATATAATTAACAATCTCCCACTTGCACTAGGGCCATCTGTAGCAGTGGTTGCAGTATCTCATACTCAACCATCCCATAATAGTCTCTCTCTGGGAAAAGGCCTTTGTGAGTGGATCCGCCGTGATGTCCTCTGAGTCTACTCTCCTAACCTCGATCTCCCAGGAGATCAACCATCTCCATGTTTAGGTGATACTGCCTTGGAATATGTCTGGGTCACTGATGGGACCATGGTTCCTGGGCCAAAGCCACACTTCCATTGTCACACAATGGTAGGAACTTAGTTCATCTCATGAACTAATATACACCCAAACTGCCTCTTTGGTAGTATCTTTGATAGCGATGTCACCAGCCTTCATCGTCTAGTTTTCCACGGTATCTAGCTTGGAACTCTTCCAACATACCGCCCCTCCACTGAGGGTAAAGACAATGCCTGTGACTAACATTCAGTCGTCCTTACCACCCTGAAAGCTATCCAGTGATTCTCCCCAGGATCGGTTGATACCATCTCACTACACCTAGTGAGAATCCTAACATCCATTTAGATCTATCTCATAGATCCAAAAACCCAGGATTTAGGAGGTATCACCTTGATCCTATATGGAGAATCAATGTGATAAGAGGAGATTGACCATGCGTAGAATAGGAAACTCCTTTCCTATCAAGACTATGTCATCCACGTACAGTACGTGGAATACTACCATACTCTCTACTACCCTTTTGTATATACAAGGTACATCTACCATTTTGATGAAGTAAAATTCTTTGACTACCACATCAAAATAGATGTTCCAACTCCGTGATGCCTACTTTAACTTTTAAAGCAACTTGCACACGTTTCTGCTGCTCCCGCTGTCTACGAAACCCTCCGGATGTGTACTTATAGACGCTCTCTTCTAAATCTATATTTAGAAAGCAGTAATGATACCCAACCACCAGATATCGTAGTCATGGTATGTAGTAGTGGCAAGTAGGATCCGGATGGACTTAAGCACAGCCACTGGAAAAGGTTTCATCATTATCCACACCTGGTTGATGAAGAGAACCTTTAACAAGTTTAGCTTTGAAAGTCTCAACTTTTCCATCTATACCAAGTAATCTTCTCAAGATATACTTTCTCCTTATGGGGATTTAACCCTTCAGATATAGCAACCAAATTCCATACTTTGTTGGTGTACATGGATTCCATCTCAGATTGCTAAGCATCCAGCCATTCTTACAGAGTCCCTGCTCTCGATGGCCTGCTCGAAACTAGTTGGGTCATCATCTCATGATTCATTCCTTGCTCCCACTGTCATCGAGAAACCGAAGTATCTCTCAAGCGGATGAGGAACCCTACCAGATCGGCGGAGAGGCTGAGGTTCATCGGGGACTATTGAATCCTTTGGTTCTATCAAATCATCAGCTGTAATTTGTATAGCTGGAACTCCTTCCAGTTCTACAGAACTGACATTGCCTCGAGTTTGTCCAGATTTTTCTTTTGACATAGGTCGGACAACCCCAAATCTTAACTTGCTTAAGAGATGGGCTCTTCCCATACCATATCTCATATGGAGTAGTAGGCACTGATTTGATCTGAACCCAATTCAACAGGTATGCAGCTTCTCAAGTGCATAACCCCCAAAAAGGAAACAGGTAACTCAGTACTACTCATCATAGAGCTCACCATATCATATAGGGTGCGATTGCTCCGCCCTGATACACCGACGTGATGTGGTGTATACGGAGGAGTAATGCTAAGAAAGAATCTCATTCTCGTTTGGAATAGTCCAGGAATTCCATGCACAAGTATTCTCCTCCCTGATCTCATCATAGGACATAATACTTCTACCCGGTTTTGGTTCTCTACTTCTATCTTATATTCTTTGAATTTCTCAAAAGATTCAAACATGTGTTTCAACAGGAACATGTGTCCGAATCTTGTGAGAATGAATGTAAGGAAGTATAAAGAACCAGTCCTGGCATCTGCAGACTGGGGACCTTCATACATCACTATGTATCAGTCCCAAGAGTTCACTAACTCTTTCTCTGTTCCAGTAAACGGAGCTATGGTCATTTTATCTTTGTGACATGACTGGCAAGTTTCACAAGATGTAAATTTAAACTGATTTAAATATGCATCTAAATGTAACTTAGCTAGTCGGGTCGCATTGATATGACCTAGTCTACAATGCCTCAAGAAAGATTCGTTAACTGCTGAATTCTTCCTCTTGTGTGTGTTCTGTACATTAAGAACTGTGGTTTGATTTAGAATGTATATGCTTTTAGATAACGTGCCTAAACTGATCAACTTTTGATATAGGAAATGTTCAAAACATTATCCAACAATACAAAATTATATCCTTCTTTAGTAAATAAAGAGACTGATATGATGTTGAATATCAGGTTCGGTATCTAATAACATTCGTTCAGAATCAATGTATTTGATAATACAGGGTGATAACTGCCAACACCTTGGCTTGCAACAATTGCACCGTTTTCAACTCTTAAAACTTATCACCCGTTCTCAGTTCTCTACCTATCTGTAGCCCATGTACCATATTACATATCCGGGATCCTGATCCGGTATCAAATACCCAGGATGTAGAGGATACTGAGAAACAGTTCATTGTAATAAACACACTCGAAGGAGATGCATCAGCATGCACTTTCTTCGTTTGGGCGGCATAGGAATCCTGGTATTCTCCTATTTCCTGCTCGATCTTATAACAATTATAAGTTGGAGAGGGACCAACGTTCCCCAGCTCAGTATAACAAGCGGGTTCGGTCAATGCATCCATATTATTATCTTGATTAAGGCGTGACATGGTTGCTACCGGGAGAGAGAGAAGAAAACACTATGCGTGCGCTCTTGCAAGATTAGATTGATTATATATTTTATCTAATCAGGATGGCTCCCACTGTTTTTATCAAATCTTTCTTCAAACCTTAAAAGGAAAGACTAGCCGGGATTAATTACACTCTTCAAGTTCGCCAATCTTTCAGCCAGGCCAGTGCCGGTACTTTGAGGGAGGTTCCCCGTGCTTTCGCACGGACCTAATTAAAATAAACCCCGTTTCCCAGGGGCATAACCCCATTGACACCTTTCTAGACACCTACTTGATCGGCTAATTGTAAAGTGCAAAACTCTCCCAGGATTAACAATTACTCATAGTGGGTGTCAGGATCCAACTATCTCATAGAAGGTATGCAATCTCATTGCAAATTCCAACACTTGAAACTCCCGATAATGGTTTTTACCCCTAGCACTTATGACCTTGACTATGATCAACATATCATAAGCACTAGTCAAGTTCTACCCGTCATTTCGTGATTAATTAAACCCACCCATATAACCTTGACTATGATCAACATATCATATGACTGTCCTAACTAATCGCATCATATGCTGTATAGGAAGACATCACTTAGCTACCGTACACTGCGCCTTGACTATAATCAACATACGTGGCACGAATACTAAGTACTCTACTTCCTAGAATGACGGAGGGTTGCGGATGGTTTTTAAGAAAACCTTTAACGCTTTGAACTTGATCTCGTTGCAGAATCAAATGGTTTAAAATGGAGTGTTTTTTTGGCTTTTGCTAGTTTCGCTAAAGAGGTCACTCTCGGTGAAGGGATCTCGGCTCTTTCCTCGTCGAATGAGGTGCAGGATATTCACAATACCACTATGCAAAGCAAGAACTAGAAAAGCAGTCAAAAGACAAACCGATGGTTGTAGCATCTGCTAATTATTGCTAAAGAGGTCACTCCCGGTGAAGGGATCTCGGCTCTTTCCTTATCGAATAAGGTGCTGGATGTTCTACAAGGAACACCGCTATGCAAAGCAACAACTAGAGCTACCTAATTTTTGAAATTCGATTCCACAACATCTTTTAGGTTAATTTTCTTCCATTAATCTCATTAATGAATGTCCCATCATTTAAGTCACCTAAACATCACAGATAAATACAACGTACGCTTATGCCATCCGCATTCGCCTCGATGTCCCGTTATGCACCGTTAGGTTAGGTAACTAACGGTATAGCGGGGCAGGGCTAGCGCGGGTGTAAATCATAAGCAACGTCTATATAATATATCATATATACTATATATAGTATCTATCTGAACATATCACATGATCACATCACAGATAACGCAACAGAAAACAACATATGAAATATTGGATATACTAGGACGTCCGTGTTTTATTTTGAGCCTATATAAAACACGGATTCCACGGTCGCGATGAATAGCCAAACCCACATCCCTAGACCCCTACGAGAGCGGCAAGCAACCCTACCAATTCTAGAGTTAGGAGACCCGGTCTCGACTCCTCGAGATGGTCTCCCACTGGACTCTAGAACCCGGTTACTTGTGCTATCCTCCTTGAGTCTATCCTAATGCGGAAAAGTAAACAATATATATCAACGGTGACATCTTCCTCAACCCGGAAGTGCCCAAAATAAAAGAATATTACATACAAGTTTTTACATGAATGAAAATGAAAAACACTCATCTCATATAAAAAACCCCGGCTATTCAAACACGACGTTCCAATATAACATATCCAGCAACACATAGCATCACATGTCATCAACGTAAGAAAATATGCGTATCCCAATTTTCGTTGACGTATAGCAACGAAACCGGCGATACCCAACATATTACACTTACGGCCGCAGAAAAGAAAATGAAAACTACAACAGTTGGAATCCGCAACCACCTTAAACATCATAAACCCGTAATATCTCATATTGCGGATTTCATGCCTAACAATATGAATTCCTTAGACATCGCATGCCTAAAAATTATAAACTCCGCATTTTAGTCTCGATATTGAAAACACTTTCCAATAATCGGTCGGCAAATTCAACAAGATTCCCGGCATCCTGATCGAATGCTCGTCGGAAACTTTAGTAGACGGCCGCACCCCCCGATACCGATGACGAAGTGCACTTAGGTGGAACACCGCGGCCGCGAGGACCCGGACGGATGCTTTTTGGCTACGGAGTTCTCTTATAGTCACTTGGTCGAGGTCATGGGGCGTGGCTATCTAGTATTGTTACCCGGCGAGTATCCGAATACACAAAGTGATTGCGACGGACTTTTGATCATATCAAAATCCCGTGGCAACAAATCAAATGAGACTAAATTGCTAGACTTATAAAATTCACACGTTGTTGATTCCAAGTATTGTATCACAATATACTAGACTATGTTAAACGTTTCGAACGAATCAAAAAATCCCCACAACTCCCAATGAGCTCAACACTTGAGCGAAGTTAAAGTACCCAAAACGTGCCACAGTACCCATGATCCAACCATAGAACGGGTAAACCAACGCCTCACCTATGACACCGCGGAACTACGGCAAACCCTAAGGTTCAAACCGCGGTTCCGAGGGCATAGAATCGAGTTAAGGTTTATATGTTCTTCTAGAGGGTCCATAGAGTTACTTGCACGAACATTGGATATAATTAACTTAGAAAAGTTCCAACATTTGGAAATTACAGAGGGGGTCATGGGGTGAAGTTTTAATTTCGTTCGAAGTGTTAAACATGGTCTAGATTACCAATACAATGCTAAAAATACGAATACGAAATACTCCGCAAAGAGTCCATAACCAAACTAACATCACATGCAATTTTGGACTACTTAAACAATACCAGAAACCCCAAAACTAGAGTAAAAGATCACAGGTGCAATACGAGGGGGAGGGGAGCCAAAGGGGTCGACGACTCCGGAATTTTGGCTTCTGTCGCCGGCCTTGGTCCGAGCCTACCCCCACCCCCACCCCGTATTCTCTCTGTGTTCTTAAAATACCCAGTACTATACTCTGCAGTTGTATAAATAATTTTCAGGCCACTTTTAAAAAAATTCCAGGGAGCAATATCAAGGGTTTCTAAACCCGTATTTTTGCGGAGTTTTTCGTTTTCGTATTGTCTTAATATCGTCTAAGTTTCTAGTTAGGCTTTGATACCATGTTGGGATTCCTTAGCACCTAGCCTAGGGTTTGCAAGAATCACACATGCTACAACAAAAATTTTAGGGTGTGCTAAGCAATCTAACTCAAGATCATACTAGAAAACTAGGGTAACAAAATAGTAATCTACCATTACAAATAGAAGTGAGCAAAAATACAACCTTTATAGATCCGGTCCTTCACTTCTAAAGCTCCGTGTTAACGTCCCTTCACTGCGATCATCAAGATCCCGAACTCTAGTGATGGTTTCCTCGGAGAAATGAACGGGCTAGCTCATTAACTTCGAGGCCGAAGATGATCTACGCGAGGAGACTCAAACTCAAGCTCCATCTTCACTAGGTCATGAACTTTGTGAAGAGAACACCCTAAACTAAATGGCAAGTAGTAGAGGATGATGAAATAGGAAATGGGTTACTTTAGATTTTGATTTCTCACTTTATTTCTTCACTAAATAAAAATCTAGCAAGCTTTTTCTTCTTGATGAAGAAGAAGAAGAAGAAGAAGAAAGAATATGAATAATGAGAAAAGAATAATGAGTGAAGTTTATCATAATGGAACCATGGGTTAGTTAGTGTCATCCACTAACCTTTGTAGAGACAAAACCATAGTTTAAGTTAATGGTTTGGTTAATAAATATCTTATGCAAAACAAAGTGAGTGGACTTTGTCAAACATGCTTAAAGCTTCATGAAGCTTCAAGCAAAGACAAAAAAACCACCATTTTGAATTACAAAAATAAATAAAAATCCAAACCATTATCTTAAATATGGTGTAAGTCATACACACACCCAAGCTTGCATGTATCATCAAACATAATACAAACATGTACACAATTATATATCACATATACAACTTGTGCACATCAAGTGAGAAAATCAATCTTAAGTGAACAAATACTAGTTAATGTAAAGTAATATATCAAATATATAATTATATATTAAATCATTAAATCAACACTTGATTTAATGATCCGGTCATATCGCATATAACCGACTAATATCTAGTGTATCAATATATCGAATCAACACTTGATTCGGTAACCCGGCTATATCTCATATAACCAACCGATGATACAAATCGCGAGAATAGAATATAGAATCACATACTTGTATTATTCTCGGTAACGCACATATCTCATATGCGCTCCGATTTCGTTTCGCTTGAGCCAGGAAACCTCTGTGTAGGACTCTAAAGACTCGTCAATACGCCGGCAGTAGGTGGTGATCTTAGTAGTCACCCACAAGCCGCAAGCGGTCTGCTAAACGTAACGGCCACCCGAGTATTGAGCAATCAGAAGATCAACGAGCAAGCCCGGTCACACTCCTGCGAATCCAATCAGTAACACTTACCGCACAGTCCGGTCTGTTCGTCTGATATGTCGCATATCTCGCCTAGGGGTGGTAAACGTCAGACCCCAGTAGCTTGATAAGTCATGCCGATGTATGGTCCATAACAAGCGTGAAACTACTGATAAAACTTACCAGTAAATCACATCAACCCTGTCTAGGGATTTCCAATTATGGTCAGTCGAGCATAGCACAACATCAACCCCCAATACCGGGAGAGACGAATCCCCTCCTATCTCTCATTGCCTCTATGTGAATCGGGACTGTACCCAAAAACCACCTGTTTGCACGACTCAGTAGAGCCGTGGTAGGATGGAAATCAAAGCACAGTGGGAGACACACAAGACTCTATGATGATCTCGGGTCAACAGACTAAGTTGTACCAGTGTCACCAGAGAACTGCCATCTAACATGTGGTATAATACCATCTGGGAGTTCTTGGAGAGTCCGTTCAGTGTACCCAGTCTCCACTGAGCACCCGCATACCATCTCTGATGTCAAACACCAATGGATATGGGATCATCCATCGCCCATCACATTGGTCGAGAAGATATACGCTAGTCTACTCTGGAATATCGATGCCCTGTCTCGATATTCCCACGACTAGGAACATTGAAGGATGTACTCATAGACTACCCAGGCCGCACTAGTATGATCTGCATCATAATCTTGGAAGTCGAGTACACATCCTAAGGGCTTTATCAACATGTAACAGGGAGACAATAAGTATACATGTTAAGATAAAGAGCAACCAGATAGCGTACTATCATGTCGTGCAAGAAAGTCCTCCCTATATATGTCCCATTATCCACTACAATATGCATCTCATGTACAGTAATGGCCTCTAGGGCATATATATAACTAACATATAGCACCCCCGCAACCTTATTACTAAGATAGTTGTGATATTTAGTTAGTTTTTGGTGATAAATTCAAGGTTATTGGCATTAATGTTATGTTGCATCTAGTATAGTTTTCATGTGCATATAGTTTTAGTCATGGTTTGATGGACTTGTACAAGGGATCATGTCGTACTTAAGTTAAATTGGATATTGTGTTAATGTGGATATTGTACGAGGAATCATACTGTACTTGTGATGACGAGATTAGCGTGCCGAATAACGACCAAGTTTACTTTAGACTCGTAGAGTCACGTTTTATTTCGTTTTAGAACGTAATACTTGAGTGAGCTATACACTTTTAAAAACTAAAGATTCGTTTCCCTGTTTAATGATAAAAGACGAGGATGCGATGCCAATTTCCAAAACGAATATCCATTTTTAACCTAAGGCAGCTTCCTTATTTCAAAACCGACGTTTCGTTCTATTTTCAAAGATAATGGTATAGCTCATAGCAAGTAGTTACGTTTAATAGTTACGCTTAGATTTACTTTATATGTTCGCGATATATTTATCGATGTTATACGTCCGTGATACGAACATTCTGATAGAACCAACTACCAATGAGTATTATGTTGCACAAGCACATACGCATATGTTACACTACACCTCATTGGTACTGCCATGCCACTGTACGACTTCTATACTACGTGATGCGTATGTAAATGTTGATACGAGTAGGCTTTATACACTTATAGAACACTCGCACAAATACTAATGATTTCCATGTTGCATGAGCACAGACGCGTATGCTACACTACACATCATTAGTATTTCCATCACACAGTAGGACTGTTACGTTTACTGCTTGTATGACTTTATTTACGTACTTTACCTGTATTACCTGTTAAGCATTGCAAATACCAGTACTATGGATATTCATATTTGATTCTTATGAGTTTTCTGGATGTTTTACTTTTGATCATATATATCAGTGGTATGGGACGCTGTTATATATGTATATATATAATATATTATCAGAATGATCTATGCAAGTATTCTTATTCTTTACTTGATATTTCTGGATATGATGAGTTGACGTCCACCATGAGCTTGATGTTTTCTTATTGTCTTTATTCCGAACCGAGTGGGGGAGATATACGGTTACGGACTTGCTACTTATCCGGACTGAGTGGGGGAGTATACAGTCAGATACATGGAAGACCCGGTCGAGACCGAGGGGCAGGATAGCCGCATATGAGGCGGGGAGCCTAGCAAGGATACTCGATACCGGAGATAGAGATGAGCACGGCAGATATCCAGGGGATACTGGTCGGGGCTCGATTTGGGCACGGCGGATATCCAGGGGATACTGACCGGGGCCAGGGATATCGGGTGGCGATCATCTGTTAAGATGGTGTCGACGATATCTGCATTTGCATATCGGTGATGGACACGAGAGATTTGAGGATTTGCGTGCCGGTGATGGACACGAGGGATTTCTGATTTTGGGTGTCGATGCTGGACATCCAGATGTTGATATGTCGTTATCATTGAGGTATACAGTTATGTTATAAGTTTTGTAGCCGACCAGGACTGATCCGGAGAACAGTACCTACATACCTTTTTATGAGTAGTTGCATACAAAAAGGAATTCAAAAATCGAGCTATAGTCCCATTATTTTGACATGTCTGGTATGAGATTGGAATCTTTTAAATTGTAAACCTCTTAACACTATTCATTAAAACAGCAGGACATATATCTTAAATAAGATACCTATTATATTTCATACTACCACGTCTGCTTTTATCCCGTGATATATGTATTCTATAGCTATTTTAAAGAAGAGGTTTTACATATATATGTTCGACTACTTATGGGCTTATACCTAGATACAGGTCATTCGCATGATAGATTGTGTTGCATTTATGATACTTATGCATATCATATATTATATTAGATACAGGTCATTCGCATGATAGATAGTGTTGCATTCCGTGGCTATTTTAAAGAAGAGGTTTTACATATATATGTTCGGCTACTTATGGGCTTAGTTTAACTAAATATGTTTGAAAAATCATCTATGACGTTTTGAAATTCGAAAGTACCTCCTTTGTAAATTTTTGAATAAAACCCGATACAACATAACAATAAAAACAACATCCCAACGGGTGCTATCTTCCATGCCCAAACGGTGGAGCAACTAACCAAACACTATATGACGCAAATGGCGAAGAAAAGAAAAGTGAAACAAAATCAACAATATAAAAAGGTCAACTCCAATGAGTGCGACACCCACAACACAGAAACTTTAAGTCTCACTTCTAAGTCCACAATATACCAGTTCTAAGTCGATGGAGTTTTACTAGATACAAGAATATGTGAATATACAAATGTGAGTACGATACAACAGTAACCCACATGCCAAAGCAATCACCGAAAGGAATGTGTGCCCCAAGCCGCTGATAGTCCAAGCGGTAAAACCTGTAAGAAACTGTGGCACAACGGGGGTGAGTTACCACTCAGTGAATAAAAGTACATCACAAGGTAGAAATCAAAATGCACAAAGATACCTAGGTCATAAGTATAGTACCATCATATCTTGTACTAATATAATATATGATATGTATAAGTATCATAAATGCAACATTATCTATCATGCGAATGACCTGTATCTAGGAATAAGCCCATAAGTAGCCGAACACACACACACACACACACACACACACACACACACACACATATATATATATATATATAACCTCATCTTTAAAATAGCGGCGGGATACATATATCACGGCATAAAAGCAGACGTGATAGTATGAAATATAAAAGCTATCTTATTTAAGATATGCGTCCTGCTGTTTTAATGAATAATGTTAAGAGGTTTACAATTTAAAAGATTCCAATGCCATACCAGACATGTCAAAATAATGAGACTATAGCTCGATTTTTGAATTCCTTTTTGTATGCAACTACTCATAAAAAGGTATGCAGGTATTGTTAGTTATGTATATGCCCTAGAGGCCATTGTTGTACATATGATGTATATTATGATGGATGCTTAGATATATACAGAGAGGACTTTCTTACTCGTCATGATAGTATGCTATTTGGTTTCACTTTATCTTAACATGTTGACTTGTATTGGTTTACTGTTTTACTCTCACATGTTGATAAAGCCCTTAGGATCTGTACTCGACTGCTGGGACTATGATGAGATCTTACTAGTGGGGCCACGGTAGTCGATGAGTACATCCTATAACTGTTCCTAGTCGAGGGTATATCGAGACAGGGCATCGATACACCAGAGTAGACTAGCGTATACGCATCTTGACCCATATGATGGGCGATGGATGATCCCATATCCATCGGTGTTTGACATCAGAGATGGTGTACGGGTGCTCAGTGGAGACTGGGTACACTGGACGGACTCGCCGAGAACTTCCAGATGGTGATATACCACACGTCAGATGGCAGTTCTCCGGTGACACTGGTATAAGGTAGTCTGTAGACCCGAGATCGTCATGGAGTCTTGTGTGATTCCAACTGTGCTTTGATTTCCACCTTACCACGTCCAAGAAGGCGTACAAAATGGTGGCTTTTGGGTACAGTCCCGAATCACATGGAGGCAATGAGCGATAGGAGGGGATTCGTCTCTCCCGGTATAGGGAGTTGATGTTGTGCTGTGTTCGATTGGCTATAACTGGAAGTCCCTGGCCAGGGCTGATATAGAGATTTACTGGTAAGTGTTACTAGTAGTTTCTCGACCCGTTATGAGCCACACATCGACACGACTTATCGGTTACTGGGGTCTGACATATACCACCCCTAGACTTGATATGCGACATATCAGACGAACAGACCGGACTGTACGGGAGTGTTACTGATCGGATTCACAGGAGAACGCACATGCTAGCTTTTTGATCTTCTGATCGCTCAATACCTGGGTGGCTGTTACGTTTAGCTGACCGCTTGCAGCTTGTGGGTGTTTGATATGATCATCACCTGCTACCGGCGTATTGACGATTCTTTAGAGTCCTACACAGAGGTTTCTTGGCTCAGGCGAAACGGAGTAGAGGCACATATGTGATATGTGCAGGACCGAGAATAATGCGATATGGGATACCGTATTATATTCTCGCGATATTTTGATATGAACCGGGTCATCGGATTAAGTGTTGATTCGATGAATCGGTAAATAATATATTAGTCGGTAATATTCGATATAGCCGGATCGTCGGATCAAGTGTTGATTCGATGATTTGATGTATAATAATATATATGATATATTATTACATTATCTAATATTGGCTCGCTTTATTATTTCATTTTCTCATTGGATGATACATTGATTTATATGCGATATATGTTAATTGTATTATTTTCTTTTGTTGCAAATATATAATATATATGTGATATATATTATTGTGACATGATATGATTAATTGTTAAACATGTTTAAGGATGATTAATTGAGGTTAGGGTTTGATTAGGGTTAGTTGCTTCATGCACCTTCTAGAAGCTATTTCTTTTGTCATGGTTAAGATATTTTGTGATGACACATTATTAACCCAACCAAACCCTAACTCTAGTTTATTCTCTACACATTCTTATCCACTCATCCTTGACCATGGTTTATAATCAATCATATACTCTTTCTTTCTATTCATCACAAAAAAAGAAAATAATTCATTATCTTTTTCCATCATCATCTTCTTCTCTCTTGAAGAAGCTTACTTGATTTTCTTTATGTGATGAATAAATATGAGAAAATGATTTAAAAAGAAAGCAAAAATAATACTCTCTCATCCTCATCTCATCTAGCCCATGAGATTAGTGTGTTCATCTCTTTAGAGTGAGAAAGCTTGAGTTTTTGCAACTTCAAGGTAGATCATCGGAGATTTGGAATACTTCAAGCTAGCATGGATCGTTCGAGTCGTGGAGCCTCTCATGAGTCCGGGAGATCGTTGATCGCGGCAAAGGGACTTCTACTCGGAGCTTGTGAAGCGAAGGAGCGGACTACAAAGGTTGTAATCCCTCACACTTAGATAAAAGTTATCATCTTGCATGTTAAACCCTAATAATCTAGCAAAGATCCCGGCTTTGGGTTGTTCGGCACGTCTAAATTTTAATCCGGGCATGTTTGATGCCTTATGAACCTTCACAAGAGTGCCTAGGAACCCTACAGTGATATCAGAGCCTAGCTAGAGCATTAGGCGATGTGTTTACGAAGTTAAAACTCCGATCGAACCCGAAACGACAAAATTAGACCCCTCTCTGGAAATTTTTTAAATTTTGGGATTTTTCTGAATTAAAAATATGTAAAAAAATCAGCAGGGAATTCTAAGAATTACCATAAAACCCGAGCCCCCAATTCGTCCAAACGGCGGCGGAACCGCGGCGCAAGCATGCCTCGCGCGGCGGTTCTATGGCGGAATGACGGATTGGAGACACGTAGCTTTTATGGTAATAACCGTAGGTACTTGTTGATGCTTCTGGATATTTTTAAATGTGATTCCAGTGTTATTTAAATCTGGGGTTTATTTTGTAATAGTAGATTCGATCGGAAATTTTAAATTCGTATTTCTTTCCGGATATTTAGAAACTGTTAAACTAGTTGAACGGATATCATTAACCGACTTTTTCCCGGCACGTAAAACTTTCAAGTGTTGAATTTTTATCGGGTTTAAATCTTTCGGAAAAATTGTACAAGTTAAGCGGTGGACCCTCTAGAAGACAACAAACCTTAACTCGATTATGTGACCGTCTTGAACTGCCTTTTGAACCTTCGGGTTTGGGGCAGTACGACGTGCCACATGTGAGGCGTTGGCTTGACCCTTCTACGGCTGGATCACTGGTACTTTGACATATTCTGTGATTATTTGAACTCCGCTCAAGAGTTGAGCACTTTGGGAAATTTTGGGTGTTTGATTATCTGTTCGGAAAGTTTAATACTGTCTATTTATCTGGAATGTGATACAATATGTGGAATTCATAGAGTTAGGCATGAAATGCGAAGTATGTGATATTTCGGATTTACGATGTCTAAAGTGATTGTGGATTCCAAATGTTGTAGTTTTACACTTTCTTTTCTGTGACCGTAAGTGTAATATGTGATATCGCCGGTTTCGTTGCTATATGTCATCGACAATTGGGATGCGCATATTTACTTACGTTGATGATATGTGATATTATGTGTTGCTGTGATATGTTATATTGGATCGTCGCGTTCAGAATAGCCGGGGGTTTTATGTGAGATGAGGGTTTTTATTTTCATTCATGTAAAATTCATTTGTAATGTAATATTCTTTTATTTGGGGCACTTCCAGGTTGCGGTTGCTGTCACCAGTGTATATTATTTACTTTTCCGCATTAGGTAGACCCAAGGAGGGGAGCACAAGTAACCGGGTTATAGGGTCCAGTGGGAGGCCATCTCGAGGAGTCGAGACCGGGTCTCCTAACCCTAGAATTGGCAGTGTTACTTGCCGCTCTCGTAGGGGTCTTGGGATGTGGGTTTGGCTATTCGTCGCGACCGTGGAATCCGTGTTTTATACAGGCTCGTATTGAAAACACGGACGTCCTAGTATATCCAATATTTCATATATGTTCTTCTGCTGCAATGTTCTGTGATGAGATCATATTACTGCCTGAGACGAATGCTTATACTATATATATATGCTGATATATAAATATTACTGCTTTCGTTTCTTCTGTGATGCTTAGGAAGCATAAGCTGATGGGATTTTTATTAATGAGATTAATAAAAGAAAAGAAACCTAAAGATGTTGTAGAATCAAAACTTTATAAAAAGGGTAGCTACAGTTTTGCTTTGCACAGTGATATATATGATATGTCCTGCACCTTATTCGATGAGGAAAGGACCGAGATCCCATCACCGGGAGTGACTCCTTTAGCAAAACTGGCAGATGCTACAAAATACGGTTTGTCTTTTGAATGCTTTTAGTGTTTTGCTTTGCACAACGGTATATATGATATATCCTGCACCTTATTCGATGAGGAAAGGGCCGACGATCCCTTCACCGGGAGTGACCCCTTTAGCGAAACTAAGAAAAGCCTCAAAAACACTCCTTTTCAAAACTTCACTCGATTCTATGACGATATCAAGTTCATTACGCTCAGGGTTTTCTGAAAAACCTGCGTAGCCCTCCGTCATTTCAGATAGATATTATTTAGTATTCGTGCTATATTTGTTGACTTAGTTAAGGCATAGTGTACGGTAGCTAAGTAATGTTTATCTGCTAAAACATGAGATGTGATTGGATTAGGGTATTCATACGGCTTTGTTGACTCAGTTAAGGGTCGTGCGGGTGGGTTTAATTCAATCAGGAAATGTACGGGTTGAACTTGACTTGCGATTTATGGTTTGTTGACTTAGTTAAGGTCATAGATCGCTAGGGGCAAAAAATATTATCGGGAATTTCAAGTGTTGAAATTTGCAATGAGATTGCATACCTCCTATGAGATAGTTGGATCCCGATACCCACTGTGAGTAAGAGTTACTCCTGGGAGAGTTTTACACAGGACAATTAGTCATTCAAGTAGGTGTCTAGAAAAGTGTTAACGGGGTTACGCCTCTGGGAAAACGAGGTCTACTTTAATTAGGTCCGTGCGAAAGCACGGGGAACCTCCCTCAAAGTACCGACACTGATCTGGCTGAAAGATTGACGAAATTGTAGGGTGTAATTAATCCCGGCTAATCTTACCTTTTAGGGTTTTAAGGTAGATTTGATAAAAACAGTGGGAGACATCCTGATTAGATAAGATAATAACCAATCTAATCTTGCAAGAGCATACGCTAAAGAGTTTTCTTCTCTCTCTCTCCAGGTAGCGACCATGTCAGGCCATAATCAAGATAATAATATTGATGTATTGACTAAACCCGATTATTGTACTGAGCAAGGGAACCTTGGACCCGTTCTTTCTTATAAGAGTTATAAGACTGAACAGGAAACAGGAGAATATCTGGATTCTCACGCCGCCCAAAAGAACATGCATGTTGATGCATCTTCTTCGGGTGTGTTAGTTATTGAGAACTGTTTCTCAGTTCACCCTACGTCCTGGGTATTAGATACCGGATCAGGATCCCACATATGTAAACAGTTACATGGGCTACGTAAAGGTAGAGAACTGGGAAAAGGTGATCATTCCGTTCAAGTAGGGAACGGTGCAAGTATTGTAGCCAAAGCAGTTGGCGAATATCACCTTGTATTACCAAGTCGTAATGCACTGATTCTAAATGAGTGCTATTATATACCGAACATGATGTGCAATATTATATCAGTTTCTTTATTAAGTAAAGAAGGATATAATTTTGTAGTAAAGGATAATGTTATGAACATATTCCTAGATCAAAAGTTGATTGCATCAGGCTCGTTACATAATGGCATATTCATTCTAAATCAGAATACAGTCCTCAATATACAAAACACACACAAGAGGAAAAGTTCAGAAATGAACGAATCCTTCTTGTGGCATTGTAGACTTGGTCATATCAGTGCGACACGACTGGCTAAGTTACATAAGGATGGTTATTTGAATCCGTTCGAATTATCATCTTATGATGCTTGCCATTCATGTCTCAAAGGAAAAATGACCAAAGCTCCGTTTAGTGGACACGGAGAAAGAGTTACTGAACTCTTAGGACTGATACATAGTGATGTATGCGGTCCCATGTCTACGCATGCCAAGAACGGTTCTTCCTACTTCATTACATTCACTGACGATCTTTCTAGATACGGACATGTGTTTCTGATGAAACACAAGTCTGAAGCTTTTGAGAAATTCAGAGAATATAAGCACGAAGTAGAGAACCAAACGGGCAAAAGTATTAAGATTCTTCGATCTGATCGAGGAGGCGAATACTTAAGCGGTGAGTTTTTAGATTATCTAAAAGAGAATGGGATTCTTTCTCAGCTTACTCCTCCTTATACACCACAGCACAACGGTGTATCGGAACGAAGGAATCGGACCCTATTAGATATGGTGCGATCTATGATGAGCGATGCTGAGTTACCTATTTCCTTTTGGGGGTATGCGCTTGAGACAGCCATATACATATTGAATCTAGTTCCGTCTAAATCTGTACCTACCACACCATATGAGATATGGAGTGGGAAGAGACAATATTTTAAACGAGTTAAGATATGGGGTTGTCCGGCCTATGTCAAAAGACAAAATCCAAACAAACTCGAGGCACGATCAGTTCTTTGTAAATTTGTGGGATATCCTAAGAATTCTCAAGGATATATTTTCTATTACGCTGAGAAACAAAAAGTGCTTATTTCTCAATATGCCACCTTTTTAGAAAAGGAATTTCTTGCAAAAGAAATTAGTGGCAAAAAGGTAGAGCTGGATGAGGTTCCAGCACCATAGACTACAACTGATGATTTATTGGAACCAGAGGATTCAGTAGTACCCGACGAACCCCAGCCTCTCCGCCGATCTAATAGGGTTTCTCGTCCACCTGAGAGATACTACGGTTTTCTCATTGATGGTGGAAGCGAGGATTGCATCATGGATGATAATGACCCCACTAGTTTCGAGCAGGCCATCACAAGTGGTGACTCTGTGAAATGGCTGGATGCAATGCGATCTGAGATGGAATCCATGTACACCAACAAAGTATGGGCTTTGGAAAATGCTCCTGAAGGGGTAAAACCCATTGGGAGCAAGTGGATCTTTAAAAAGAAATTTGGTGTAGATGGAAAAGTTGAGACTTTCAAAGCTAGACTTGTAGCAAAAGGTTTTCGTCAAAGACCAGGTGTGGACTATGACGAAACCTTTTCTCCAGTGGCTATGCTTAAGTCCATCCGGATCTTACTTGCCATTGCTGCATACCATGACTATGAAATCTGGCAAATGGATGTTAAGACCGCCTTTCTAAATGGTGATTTAGAAGAGAGCGTGTACATGACTCAGCCAGAGGGTTTCGTAGATAGTGGGAGCAGCGGAAAGGTGTGCAAGCTGCTTAAATCCATTTATGGGTTAAAGCAAGCATCGCGGAGTTGGAACATCTGTTTTGATGTTGTAGTCAAAGAGTTTGACTTCATCAAAAATATAGATGAACCTTGTATCTATAAGAAGGAAGCGGAGGGTAAGGTTGTCTTCCTCGTATTGTACGTGGATGACATACTCTTGATAGGAAATGATATTCCTATGCTGCAATCAGTCAAGCTCTTCTTATCACAGAGATTCTCAATGAAAGATCTAGGTGATGCCTCCTGCATATTGGGAATCATGATCTATAGAGATAGATCTAAACGGATACTGGGATTTTCCCAATACAGGTACATTGACACCATACTAAAAAGGTTTAGTATGGAAGAATCCAAGCGAGGGAACCAACCCACGATCTCTGGACTCACTCTCTCCAAAGAGATGTCTCCTAAGACTGATTTGGAGAGAGCTCGCATGCAAGGGATACCCTATGCTTCGGCAGTAGGCTCTATCATGTATGCGATGCTATGTACCAGACCCGATGTAGCATACTCACTAAGTGTAGTGAGTCGGTATCAAGCAGATCCTGGAGAGAGTCACTGGACAGCTGTGAAGAACATTCTCAAGTACTTACGAAGGACTAAGGAGATGTTCTTGGTGTATGGTAACGGAGAACTCCAGGTGGAGTCCTTTACCGATTTCAGCTTCCAAAGTGATAAGGACGACTCTAAGTCGCATTCGGGTTTTGTCTTTACCCTCAATGGAGGGGCGGTATGTTGGAAGAGTTCCAAACAGGATACCGTTGCAGACTCGACGATGGAGGCTGAATACATCGCTGCCAACGATGCTGCCAAAGAGGCTGTCTAGATAAAGAAGTTCATTAGTGAACTTGGTGTGGTTCCATCCATTGAGCATCCAATACCTCTGTATTGCGATAACAATGGAGCTGTGGCTTTGGCCAAGGAACCCAGGTCCCATCAGAAGTCCAGACATATTCTGAGGCGGTATCACCTGATCAGGGAGATAGTTGATCGCCGGGAGATCGAGGTCAGGAGAGTAGATACGAAGGACAACACTGCGGATCCATTCACGAAGGCTATTCCCCAGATACAGTTTGAGAGATTATTCGGGATGCTAGGTATAAGATACTACAGCAGCTGGCCTTAGTGCAAGTGGGAGATTGTTAGTTATGTATATGCCCTAGAGGCCATTGTTGTACATATGATGTATATTATGATGGATGCTTAGATATATACAGAGAGGACTTTCTTGCTCGTCATGATAGTATGCTATTTGGTTTCACTTTATCTTAACATGTTAACTTGTATTGGTTTACTGTTTTACTCTCACATGTTGATAAAGCCCTTAGGATCTGTACTTGACTGCTGGGACTATGATGAGATCATACTAGTGGGGCCACGGTAGTCGATGAGTACATCCTATACTGTTCCTAGTCGAGGGTATATCGAGACAGGGCATCGATACACCAGAGTAAACTAGCGTATACGCATCTTGACCCATATGATGGGCGATGGATGATCCCATATCCATCGGTGTTTGACATCAGAGATGGTGTACGGGTGCTCAGTGGAGACTGGGTACACTGGACGGACTCGCCGAGAACTCCCAGATGGTGATATACCATACGTCAGATGGCAGTTCTCCGGTGACACTGGTACAGGGTAGTCTGTAGACCCGAGATCGTCATGGAGTCTTGTGTGATTCCAACTGTGCTTTGATTTCCACCTTACCACGTCCAAGAGGGCGTGCAAAACGGTGGCTTTTGGGTACAGTCCCGAATCACATGGAGGCAATGAGCGATAGGAGGGGATTCGTCTCTCCCGGTATAGGGAGTTGATGTTGTGCTGTGTTCGATTGGCTATAACTGGAAGTCCCTGGCCAGGGCTGATATAGAGATTTACTGGTAAGTGTTACTAGTAGTTTCTCGGCCCGTTATGAGCCACACATCGACACGACTTATCGGTTACTGGGGTCTGACGTATACCACCCCTAGACTTGATATGCGACATATCAGACGAACAGACCGGACTGTACGGGAGTGTTACTGATCGGATTCACAGGAGAACGCACAGGCTAGCTTGTTGATCTTCTGATCGCTCAATACCTGGGTGGCTGTTACGTTTAGCTGACCGCTTGCAGCTTGTGGGTGTTTGATATGATCATCACCTGCTACAGGCGTATTGACGATTCTTTAGAGTCCTACACAGAGGTTTCTTGGCTCAGGCGAAATGGAGTAGAGGCACATATGTGATATGTGCAGGACCGAGAATAATGCGGTATGGGATACCGTATTATATTCTCGCGATATTTTGATATGAACCGGGTCATCGGATCAAGTGTTGATTCGATGAATCGGTAAATAATATATTAGTCGGTAATATTCGATATAGCTAAATCGTCGGATCAAGTGTTGATTCGATGATTTAATATGTAATAATATATATGATATATTATTACATTATCTAATATTGGCTCGCTTTATTATTTCATTTTCTCATTGGATGATACATTGATATATATGCGATATATGTTAATTGTATTATTTTCTTTTGTTGCAAATATATAATATATATGTGATATATATTATTGTGACATGATATGATTAATTGTTAAACATGTTTAAGGATGATTAATTGAGGTTAGGGTTTGATTAGGGTTAGTTGCTTCATGCACCTTCTAGAAGCTATTTCTTTTGTCATGGTTAAGATATTTTGTGATGACACATTATTAACCCAACCAAACCCTAACTCTAGTTTATTCTCTACACATTCTTATCCACTCATCCTTGACCATGGTTTATAATCAATCATATACTCTTTCTTTCTATTCATCACAAAAAAAGAAAATAATTCATTATCTTTTTCCATCATCATCTTCTTCTCTCTTGAAGAAGCTTACTTGATTTTCTTTATGTGATGAATAAATATGAGAAAATGATTTAAAAAGAAAGCAAAAATACTACTCTCTCATCCTCATCTCATCTAGCCCATGAGATTAGTGTGTTCATCTCTTTAGAGTGAGAAAGCTTGAGTCTTTGCAACTTCAAGGTAGATCATCGGAGATTTGGAATACTTCAAGCTAGCATGGATCGTTCGAGTCGTAGAGCCTTTCATGAGTCCGGGAGATCGTGGATCGCGGCAAAGAGACTTCTACTCGGAGCTTGTGAAGCGAAGGAGAGGACTACAAAGGTTGTAATCCCTCACACTTAGATAAAAGTTATCATCTTGCATGTTAAACCCTAATAATCTAGCAAAGATCCCGGCTTTGGGTTGTTCGGCACGTCTAAATTTTAATCCGGGCATGTTTGATGCCTTATAAACCTTCACAAGAGTGCCTAGGAACCCTATAGGTATTGTCCCCCGGATCAGTCCTGGTCGGCTACAAAACTTATAACATAACTGTATACCTCAATGATAACAACATATCAACATCTGGATGTCCAGCATCGACACCCGAAATCAGAAATCCCTCGTGTCCATCACCGACACGTAAGTCCTCAAATCTCTCGTATCCATCACCGACACGCAAATGTAGATATCGTCGACACCATCTCAACAGATGATCGCCACCCGATATCCCTGGCCTCAGTCGGTATCTCCTGGATATCCGCCGTGCCCAAATCGAGCCTCAGCCAGTATCCCCTGGATATCTGCCATGCTCATCTCTATCTCCGGTATCGAGTATCCTCGCTAGGCTCCCTGCCTCACATGCGGCTATCCTGCCCCTCGGTCTCGACCGGGTCTTCCATGTATCCGACTATATACTCCCCCACTAAGTCCGGATAAGTAGCAAGTCCGTAATCGTATATCTCTCCCACTCGGTTCGGAATAAAGACAATCAGAAAACATCAAGCTCATGGTGGACGTCAACTCATCATATCCAGAAATATCAAGTAAAGAATAAGAATATTTCCATAGATCATTCTGATGATATATTATATATATGCATATAAAACAGCGTCCCATACCACTGATATATATCATCAAAAGTAAAACATCCAGAAAAATCATAAGAATCAAATATAAACATCCATAGTACTGGTATTTGCAATGATTAACAGGTAATACAGGTAAAGTACGTAAATAAAGTCATACGAGCAGTAAACGTAACAGTCCTACTGTGTCATGGCAATACTAATGATGTGTAGTGTAGCATACGCGTCTGTGCTTGTGCAACATGGAATTCATTAGTATTTGTGCGAGTGTTCTATAAGTGTATAAAGCCTACTCGTATCGACATCTACATACGCATCACGTAGTATAGAAGTCGTACAGTGACATGGCAGTACCAATGAGGTGTAGTGTTAACATATGCGTATGTGCTTGTGCAACATAATACTCATTGGTAGTTGGTTCTATCAGAATGTTCGTATCACGGACGTAAAACATCGATAAGTATATTGCGAACATGTAAAGTAAATCTAAGCATAACTATTAAATGTAACTACTTGCTATGAGCTATACCATTATCTTTGAAATGGGAACGAAACGTCGGTTTTGAAATAAGGAAGCTGCCTTAGGTTAAAAATGGATATTCGTTTTGGAAATTGGCATCACATCTTCATCTTTTATCATTAAAAAGGGAAACAAATCGTTAGATTTTAAAAGAGTATAGCCCACTCAAGTATTACGTTCAAAAACGAAATAAAATGTGACTCTACGAGTCTAAAATAAAATTGGCCGTTATTCGGCACGCTAATCTCGTCATCACAAATACGGTATGATTCCTCGTACAATATCCACATTAACACAATATCCAATTTAACTTAAGTACGGCATAATCTCTCGTACAAGTCCATCAAACCATGACTAAAACTATATGCTTATGAAAACTATACTAGATGCAACATAACATTAATGCCAATAACCTTGAATTTATCACCAAGAACTAACTAAATATCATAACTATCTTAGCAATAAGGTTGCGAGGGTGCTATACGCCGTCCACCCGATTTCCCCCATAGATGTAAATCTACTCACCAACTTGTTGAACTCGTTGAATCCACGATTGCTATATCTGTCAACTCCATCTCGGAAACCATCGAGATCGTACCTATAATCGTAGTTATGAAATAACGGTGTAAAATATCAAATCGATATCAAAACAATGAGCTAAGCATCCATAGGTTAGAACCTATAGCTTAATTACCCCAGAAACGAACAAATGCCACTGAAATTAACGTCGATGTTTCAATAGCGGTACATAAATACGAAAACTCATATCGAAATGTTGGAAACTTGAATAAACCCTTACTAAAACATTTCCAGATTTCACTGTATGAATATTGTAACAAATCAAACAATACTGTAGATCATAAAATATACAAACACACCTACAGAGAAAAACCCAATACAAAAATCCCTAGGTGGCCCGGCGGCGCCGGCAAAAAGATGAATCTTGCTGGATCAAGTGTAGAGTTTGGGGCTCGGGCTTTAAATATAGTCTCCTAGTGGTCTTATGATACTATGGTCTTGTTTGTTTTCCTAGTGGTTCCAGATTCAATTTTAGTAGGTTAAATATCACAAAACAGCAGTTTTTTTAATACTGCACATCAAAACAGATCACAAACAGAATTGATTAAGTACAGAGAGAAGAAGATATACCTATTAGGATGATGCACAAAGGATTCCAGCTCAAGGATTGTATGATGGAGGCCCTTAGAGGTTGTAGTGGCTTCTAAGTTGATGGTGTGAACAAAATTGGTGAAGGAATTCATCGCTTTCTCCTTTGATATGAGGAACACATGGGAATTTAGGTGTTGGAGCTTGAAGAGTTAAGTTTGTTCAGTTGAGAAAGCTAAAGAATTTCCTAGGTGATGTGTACTTTGTCACGACCCTAATGTGGCACGTGACCGGCACTTAAATCACGTGACATCTAAAGACGTCGACGCGGTTCAAGTAAGCCGAAGCCCGGAATCTAAACCCTTTTTGAAAACATTGGAGGTGAAGTTTTAAATAGTCATCAGATGGAATCAGTTTAAGTTTAACTAAGTATGTTTGAAAAATCATCTATGACGTTTTGAAATTCGAAAACACCTCCTTTGTAAATTTTTGAATAAAATCCGATACAATATAACAATAAAAATAGCATTCCAACGGGAGCTAGCTTCCACGCCCAAACGGAGGAACAACCAAGCAAACACTATACGATGCATAATGGAGAAGAAAAGAAAAGCGAAACAAAATCAACAATATAAAAAGGTCGACTCCAATGAGTACGACGCCCATAACACACAATTCTAAGTCTCGCTTCTAAGTCCACAATATACCAGTTCTAAGTCGATGGAGTTTTACTAGATACAAGAAGATATGACTATACAAGTGTGAGTACGATACAACAGTAACCCACCTACCAAAGCAATCACCGACAGGAATGTGTGCCCGAAGCCGCTGATAATCCAAGTGGTAACACCTGCAAGAAATTGTGGCACAACGGGGGTGAGTTGCCAACTCAGTGAATAAAAGTACATCACAAGCTAAAAATCGAAATGCACAGCGATACCTAGGTCATAAGTATAGTACTATCATATCCTGTACTAATATAATATATGATATGCATATGTATCGTAAATGCAACTCTATCTATCACATGAACCCAAAAATAGAATATATCATATGCAAATGACCTGTATCTAAGTATAAGCCCATAGGTAGCCGAAAATATAATGTGCAACCTCTTCTTTAAAATAGTCGCGGAATACATAAGTCACGGCATAAAAGCAGACATAATAGTATGAAATATAATATGTATCTTATTTAAGATATACATCATGCTGTTTTAGTGAAGAGTGTTAAGAGGTTTAAAATTTAAAAGATCCCGGTGTCTTGTCAGACACGTCAAAATAATGAGGCTATAGCTTGATTTTGAAATCCTTTTTAAATGCAATGACCCATAAGAAGATATGCAGGTACTGTCCCCCGGATCAGTCCTGGTCGGCTACAAAAACTCATAACACAACTGTATACCTCATATGATAGCAACATATCAATCATCTGGAAGTCCAGCATCGACACCCGAAAATAAAAATCCCTAGTGTTCATCACCGACACGCAAATCCTCGAATCTCTCGTGTCCATCATCGACACGCAAATGCAGATATCGTCGACACCATCTCAACAGATGATCGCCACCCGATATCCCTGGCCCCAGTCGGTATCCCCTGGATATCCGTCGTGCCCAAATCAAGCCCCTGTCAGTATCCCCTGGATATCTGTCGTGCTCATCTCTATCTCCGGTATCGAGTGCCCTCGCTAGGTTCCCCGCCTCTAATGCGGCTTTCCTGCCCCTCGGTCTCGAACGGGTCCACCATGTATCTGACTGTATACTCCCCCACTCAGTCCGGATAAGTAGCAAGTCCGAAATCGTATATCTCCCCCACTCGGTTAGGAATAAAACAATCAGAAAACATCAAGCTCATGGTGGACGTCAACTCATCATATCCAGAAATATCAAGTAAATAATAAGAATACTTGCATAGATCATTCTGATGATATATTATATATATACATATATAACAGCGTCCCATAGCACTGATATATATCATCAAAAGTAAAATATCCAGAAAACTCATAAGAATCAAATATGAACACCTATAGTACTGGCATTTGCAAATGCTTAACAGGTAATACAGGTAAAGTACGTAAATAAAGTCATATAAGCCAATAAACGCATCAATTCTACTGTGTCATGGCAATACTAATGATGTGTAGTGTAGCATACACGTCTGTGCTCGTGCATCATGGCAATCATTAGTATTTGTGCTAGTGTTCTATAAGTGTATAAAATCATACTTGTATCGATGTTTATATACACATCACGTAGTATAATAGTCCTACCGTGACATAGCAGTATCAATGAGGTGTAGTATAACATATGCGTATATGCTCGTGCAACATAATACTCATTGGTAGTTGTGCAGTGTTCTATCAGAGTGTTCGTATCACGGAAACGTATAACATCGAATAATATATCGCGAACATGTAAAGTAAATCTAAGCGTAATTATTAAATATAACTACTTGCTATGAGCTATACCATTACCTTTGAAAATGGAACGAAACATTGGTTTTGAAATAAGGAAGCTGCCTTAGGTTAAAATAGATATTCGTTTTGGAAATTGGCATCACATCCTTGTCTTTTATTCTTTAAAAAGGAAACGAATTATTATTTTTTAAAAGAGTATAGCTCACACAAGTATTGCGTTCTAAAACGGAATAAAATATTGCTCTACGAGTCTAAAGGAAACTTGGCCGTTATTCGGCATACTAATCTCGTCGTCACAAGTATGGTATGATTTCTCGTACAATACCCACATTATCACCATCTCCAAATCGTCTCAAGTACGGCATGATCCCTCATCCAACTACACCAAACCATGAATAACACTATATGCATATGAAAACTATACTAGATGCAACATAACATTCATGCCAATAACATGAATTAATCACTAAAAACTAACTAGATAGCATAATTATCCTAGTTATAAGGTTGCGGGGTGCTATACGCCATCCACCCGACTTCCCCCGTAGATGTAAATCTACTCACTAACTTGTCGAGCTCATCGAATCCATGATTTCTATGTCCATCATCTCCATTTCGAAAACCTTCGCGATCGTACCTATAATCGTAATTATGAAATATCGGCGTAAATATCATATCAAAACCAAAATAACGAGCTAAGCATCCATAGGTTAGAACCTACAACTTACTTGCTCAAGAAATGATCGATTGCCCCTGAATTTAACGTATAAACGTCAATGTTTCAGTCGCAGTACAGAAATATGCACAAGCGCGTCAACGGCACTAGCTGTACGTAACGGCTATCCGGGTACCTGTCGAAAAGGAAGGCCGACGAGCAAACTCATCCTGATCCCTACTGAGCCTATCTGTGAGAATCTCTGTACAGTCTGGTCTTATCGTCTGAGAGTATCGCATACCGGGTCTAGGGGGGTGGTAAACGTCAGACCACAATAACCCGGTAATTTATGCTGATGCGGCTCAGGACCAATCCGAGAAATTACCGATCAGCCTATCAGTACATCCCAACTTCCTTGGCCAAGGTCTTATGGTCCTGACCAATCGAACACAGTGCGATATCGACTCCCTATACCGGGAGAGACGAATCCCCGACAATCGCTTACTGCCTCCATATGGCTCGAGACTGTACCCAACCAAAACTTGTTCGCACGACTCAGTAGAGCCGTGGTAGGGTATTGATCAAAGCACAGTGGGAACTCACATGCGAAAAATGACGATCTCAGGTCTAAAGACTAACCTGTACTCATGTCACCTGAGAACTTCCACCTAATGATAGGTATAGTACCATCTGGAAGTTCTCGGCGAGTCTGTTTGGTGTACTCACCCCCAGTGAGCACCTGTATACGATCTTAGGTGCGAAAGACCAATGGTTTCGGGACCCTACCATCGCCCCTCGTCGGGGTCTAAAAACGTATACACTACTCTACTCCGGAATATCGATGCCCAGTCTCGATACTCCCATGACTAGGGACCATTTAAGGATGTGTGTACCGACTACCCAGCTCCCACAAGTATGATCGCCATCACAACGCGGGTAGTCTAGCAAATGATCCTACGGGCTTTATCGCATGTACAAAAGATATGTAATAGCAAGTAAAACATACACATGTTAAGATAAAGACAAACCAGATAGCATACTATCATATCGAGCAAGACTGTCATGTACATATATATGTCCAAGCATCCAAATGTATACATATACAATAATGGCCTATAGGGCATACATATCCAACAATCTCCCACTTGCACTAAGGATATATATATCGGCGTATCGAGTACCCAACGTCTGCTCTAGGGCCAGTTGTTGGCGTATCGAATACCCAACATCTCAAAAAGTCTCTCGAACTGTGCTTGAGGAAGGGCCTTGGTGAATGGATCCGCAGTGTTGTCTTTTGTGTCCACTCTCCGCACCTCGATCTCCCGGCGATCAATGATCTACATGATCAGGTAATACCGCCTAAAGATGTGCCTGGATTTCTGATGGGACCGTGGTTCCCTTGCTAAAGCCATAGCTCCACTATTGTCGAAATACGCAGGTATTGGGTTAACAATGGATGGAACCACCTGAAGTTCAGTAAAGAATTTCTTAATCCAGACGACTTCTTTTGCGGCATCGTTGGCAGCAATGTATTCAGCCTCCATCGTAGAGTCTGCGATGGTGTCCTGCTTGGAACTCTTCCAACAGACCGCCCCTCCATTGAGGGTAAACACAAAACCCGAGACAGACTTGTTGTCATCCTTGTCACTCTGAAAGCTCGAATCAGTAAAAGACTCCACCTGGAGGTATCCATTACGGAATACCAGGAACAGTTCTTTAGTCCTTCTCAGGTACTTCAGAATGTTCTTAACAGATGTCCATTGGTTCTCACCTGGGTTAGACTGATACCGGCTCACCACGCTAAGCGCGTAAGCTACATCTGGTCTTGTACATAGCATCTCATACATTATAGATCCTACTGCCGAAGCGTAGGGTATAGTGCTCATGCGAACCCTCTCCTCATCAGTCTTGGGAGACATCTCTTTAGAGAGGGTGATTCCGTGCAATACGGGTATGTTACCGTGCTTAGAATCTTCCATACTAAATCTCTTTAGTACGGTCTCTATGTACCTGGACTGTGAAAGTCCCAGTAATCTCTTGGATCGATCTCTGTAGATCTTAATCCCCAGAATGTACGAGGTATCACCCTGGTCCTTCATGGAGAACCTTTGTGACAAGAATAGCTTGACCGATTGTAGAATAGGAATATCATTTCCTATCAAAAGAATGTCGTCCACGTACAATACTAGGAACACGACAGTTCGGCCTACAATCTTCTTATATATAAAAGGCTCATCCTCGTTCTTGATAAAGTCAAATCCCTTGACTGTTTCATCAAAACAGATGTTCCAGCTCCGCGATGCCTGCTTTAATCCATAAATGGATTTAAGCAACTTGCACACCATCCCGCTGCTCCTACTGTCTACGAAACCTTTCGGCTGATCCATATAAATGCACTCTTCTAAACTTCCGTTCAGAAAAGCCGTTTTTACGTCCATCTGCCAGATCTCATAGTCATGGAAGGGAGCAATGGCAAGTAGGATCCAAATAGATTTGAGTATAGCCACTGGAGAAAAGGTTTCGTCATAGTCCACACCTGGTCTTTGATGAAAACCTTTTGCAACAAGTCAATCCTTATAGGTTTCCACCTTCCCATCTATACCAAATTTCTTTTTGTAGATCCATTTGCATCCAACGGGTTTTACCCCAGGTGGAGCGATTTCCAAGGTCCACACTTTATTGGTGTACATGGAATCCATTTCGGATCGCATAGCATCCTGCCATTTATCAGAGTCCCTACTGATAATGGCCTGCTTGAAACTAGTATGGTCATCCTCTTCCAAGATGCAATCCTCTTGATTCCCGTCTATGAGAAAACCATAGTATCTCTCAGGCGGATGAGATATCTTACTAGTTCTACGGAGTGGCTAAGGTTCGTCGGGTACAACTGAATCTAGTGGTTCCACCAAATCTTCAGTTACATTTTGTGGTTCAGAAGTTTCTTCCAGTTCTACCGTACTCCCACTAGTTTCTTTTGCAAGAAACTCCCTTTCCAAGAAGGTAGCATGGCGAGATACAAACACCTTTTGTTCCTCAGTGTGGTAGAACAGATATCCATAACCATTCTTTGGATATCCCACAAATTTACAGAGAACTGACCGTGCCTCAAGTTTGTCCAGATTATGCTTTTTAACCTAAACTGGACAACCCCATATCTTAAATCTTTTATGATATGGTCTCTTACCATTCCATAACTCGAATGGTGTCTTAGGCACTGATTTGGATGGAACATAATTCAATAGGTATGCTGCTGCTTCGAGCGCAAGTCCCCAAAATGAAAGAGGCAACTTGGCGTTACTCATCATGGAGCGAACCATATCCAATAGGGTACGACTCCTCCGCTCCGATACACCATTGTGCTGTGGTGTATACGGAGGAGTAAGTAGAGAGAGAATTCCATTCTCTTTTATGTAATCTAGGAATTCTGTGCTTAAGTACTCCCCTCCTCTATCTGGTCGGAGGATCTTGATACTTTTTCCTGTCTGGTTCTCTACTTCGTTTCTGAATTCTATGAATTTCTCAAAAGCTTCAAATTTGTGTTTCATGAGATACACATATCCGAACCTAGAGAGATCATCAGTGAATGTGATGAAGTACGAGAACCCACCCCTTGCATGTATAGACATTAGACCACATACATCACTGTGTATGAGTCCCAAGAGCTCTGCTGCTCTTTCTCCGTGTCCGGTGAACGGAGATTTGGTCATCTTTCCTTTGAGACAAGATTGACAAGTTTCATAAGATAAAAATTCGAGCGTATCCAAAAGTCCATCTTTATGCAACTTACTCGGTCATTTCTCTCCGATATGACCAAGTCTACAATGCCACAAGTAGGATTCGTTCACTTCTGAACTCTTCCTCTTGCATGTGTTTTGTATACTGAAAACTGTGTTTTGATTAAGAACATAAATACCATTACGCAGTGTATCTTCTGTAACCAATACCTGATTAAGGTAAATGTTCATGATATTTCTATCAAGAACAAACTTATATCCATCTTTATCAAGTAAAGAAACTGATATGATGTTGCAAACCATGGAAGGTACATAGTAGCAATTGTTCAAAATTATAGTATTAACATTTGGCAATGCTAGGTGATATTCACCGACGGTAGAAGCATCAACTTGTGCTCTGTTCCCTACTCTGAGGGACATATCGCCAGGTCCAACCATCCTACTTTTTCTCAGTCCCCATAATAAATTACAGATATAAGATCCCGATCCGGTATCGAGTACCCAGGAGATAGGACTGACCGAAAAACAGTTCTCAATAATAAGAACACCTGAAAAAGACACAATAGTATCTTTCTTCTTCGACGGGGTCATCAAGGAATTCAAACAATCCTCTTTCCTTTGCTCACACTTATGACTATTGTCATAAGTTAGAGCCGACGTTCCCCAGCCCCGAATAAGAATTCAGATAGGTCAAGCGATACATTTTATTATCTTGATTAGGGCGTGAAATGGTTGTTACCTGGAGAGAGATAAAAGAAACACTCAGCGTGCACTCTTGCAATATTAGATTGGTTATTAGTTTATATAATCAGGATGGCTCCCACTGTTTTCTCGAATTCTTCTTCAAACCTTAAAAGAAGAATTAGTTGGGATTAATCGCACGTCACAATACTTGCTTAACATTTCGGCCAGGCTGGTGTCGATACTTCAAAGGAGGTTTTCCAACGCTTTCGCGAAGTTCCTTAATTACATAACCTCTTTTCCCAGGAGGCATAGCCCCACTAACACCGTTCTAGACACCTACTTGGTTTATAGCATTGATTGTTAAGTGAGAAAATCTCCCAAGAGGAATCCTACTCATCAGTGGGATCGGGATCCAACTATCATCGTATGATAACCTAGATGAAAGCCACACTAGTCACCACACTCCAGAAGGTATGCAACACTAGCAAGTTTCCTGTATGTTTGAAACTCCCGATGTGGTTTTTTGCCCCTAACAACCTATGATCTTGACGAGGTCAATAAACCATAAGTTGCTAGTCAAGTTCAACCCGTTATTATCTTGATTAATGTAAACCCACCCACACAACCCTTGACGAGGTCAACAAGGTTGTACGACTATCCTAAATAATCGCAACATATGCTACAAATGAGAACTACTTAGCTACTGTTCACTATGCCTTGACGAGGTCAACAAATGTAGCACGAATACTGAGTAATACTCGTAGGAAATTACGGAGGGCTACGGCTGGGTTTTTGGCGAAAACCCCATTAACGTAATGAATTTGATATCGTTGAAGGAACCTGAGAAGTTTTGAAAAGGAGTGGTTTAGGCTCCGCCATTTGAAAAACTTCTGTTTTTGGAAAAACCGAGTAATTTACAGTATAGACTTTCGCTCAAGAGATCACTCCCCGTGAAGGGATCTCGGCTCTTGCCTCCTGGAATGAGGTGCTGGATACTCATGACCGAATACCACTGTGTAAAGCGAAAGAATATAACTACAGTTTTTCGAAATTTGTTCCAACAACATCTTTTTAGGTTTCTTTTCTTGCATTAATCAAAATTAATGCGGTCCCATCATTTAACCTATCACACCAGAAAAGAACGAAAATATGATGTACGTATATACCATTTGCATTCGCCACTGGGCCCCATCATCACCTGTTAAGTTACTTAACTAACGAAAGAGCGGGGGTTGGACTAGTGCGGGTGCAAAACATATACAACATCTACTAGTATATATATAAGTATATATAACATTCGTCCCAGGCATGATAATAAGCAACATCATAGAATCTCATCCAACAATACTGAAAGGTGGATAATCTTGGAGCCCCGTGTTTCATTTGAGCCGCAAATAAAACCCGACGTTCCCGGTCGTGTGGATAACCTGTGCAATGAAAACCTGGACCCCTACGAGCGCGAAAAGTTACCCGCCAATACCAGAAGTGAGGCAACCCCCTTCAACAAAGTGAATGGGTCACCCATCACTTCACGGAATCCGATAACTTGGACGCCACTACGTGGGTCATCCTATACCCCCTATGAGTTTGGCGAATAGCCTGCCAATTGTAGAATGAAGCCCCCTTCTTCTCAACGCCATGAGATGAGGGCTTATTGCCTTCTAGAACCCGTCTATTCGTGCACTCCACCGCGGGGTAATCCTAGTACAGAAAATGAAATAATATGTACAAATAGTGACATCGACCTGAACCCGGTCGTGCCCCAAAAAATATATATACAACCCGGCAAAGACGACAGTCCACATGTCGTACGCTCGCCCCGCAATATGAATATACAAACGAATTTTAACTGTACCACTAACATTGCACCACATGCTATCCACCACGACTATCCAACCACAATCACAGCACAAACATAAAACATCAACGTGAATGTCATGTTCGCAAACTCGTCTAAAAGAACATATAGCAATTAGACGAGTTATACCGATCAAATGACATTCACGGTCGCAGATAGAAGTGAATGTATTGTAAACTATTAAACAGTGTCAAATATAACGACTTCGGTACACTTCGAATTGCCCCAAACTCAAAAACAACATAACATCAAATTTGGGCAAAACCAAACAACACCTGAAACCTTAAATTCAACCAACAAGAACCCAGAACAAAACACGATGCAAACCCAAATCATAAAACCGGTGGGGCCGATTTTTTCTCTAGTTTGGCCGGTCAAATCAAGGTAGAATCATCTCGTTTTTCTTCTGTGTTCATCTCATAGCCAAAAGAGCACTCTACACTTGTTTGAAAAAAATTCAGAGGCCTTTTAAAAATTGACAGAAACTTGAATTCAAGGTTTCGTGTTTTGGAGTTATTTCAGTTTCGTTATTTTAAACATTGTTTAAACTGCTAGTATAGGTTTTATGGGATGGCTCTGATACCATGTTGGGTTACCTTAATGCCCTAGCCATCGAACGTGGCGGTTTGCGGAACAAAATTTTTCTTACAAGTTTAAAACGGCGCTAGTATAACCCATTAAACCGGATCTTTCCATAAACCTATCTAGCTTAAAAGGTAGAACTAACTACTATGAAGGAAATCTCACCAAATGATCCAAGTCCTTCGGTCTTCTTTCCTCGTTGTTAGTTCCAAGTGACCACCTTGAACATGCTTGATCTTCTTTTCCTGCTCCATCGGTTCTCCAGGATCGAGCTTGTTCTCCGGTCCTCCTTTATCGTAGATGATCACCCAAGGGATGTGATCCATGGCTCTATGTCACGACCCGAAAATTGGCACGTGACGGCGCTAACACCGCGCAACGTCTACAGGCGTAACGCAGTAAAAGAAAGCCAAAACCCAGAAGTCTAAACCATTAAAAGACAAGAAAAGATAAGAATCGTTGTTTAAAAGTCTTTGAAATCATAACCCAAATTCTTTAAAAGTCCAACTTTATTTCCTTTAAAATTTTGGCAGAACCTCCTTTGTAAAAGCAAACCACAAAAGTGGGTACAACATAAATAAAAAGTAAAGCATCTCCAACGGAAGCAAATCCACGTCCAAAGGCGGAAAACAACCACCACAATAAATATACAACGCCGTAGCGAAGAAATAGAAGACGATAGAAAGGAAACTGTATAAAAGACAACAAATCCAACATAATATACAACATCGTCCTGACCAAGTCTCTATATCAATATGAAAAAAGTAGATGGAGAGTACAGGGATACAACGAATATACAATACAACGAATAACCACAAAACCCTCCTAAGCAAACTGCACACTGTGAACTGATGCGGTATCCGTAACAAAAGATGATAAGATGTGTGATAATAGCCTGCCTCTGACTATCCTGAGGAACACCTGCAAACACTATGGCACAACGGGGGTGAGTTGCCAACTCGTGAATAGTAAATAAAATATGCAGGTAATCGCAAGTATGCACGTAAAGCGTGAATCTAAGATATGCAATTAACAGTAATAACATGTCATATGAGTGTAGAATAATGGAAAGTACACTAGCAGGTGCAACCAATATATATAAAGCAATAATGATATGACAATAGTATGCAATAATCATACAATAGGGATATGAGAATGTAAATATGCAACAATCATGAAAGGTACACTAACAGGTACTACTAGTACATGAAGCAGTGCACAAACAGATAAGATGAGGTATGGAGTGAAGTATGTCATTTCCACAGAATCCTGACATCGTGGTAGGATCACAATCTAGCAAGATAATTTAAATACCAATTCCTCAAATCAGCCCTCAAATTGGCTCTCATATCATCTAAGTACCACATCTCCTCAATTGCACAATATCAAGTATATCTCATATATCCCGAATGTACAACCTCAAGTATATCTCACATATATCGAATGTACAATCATCAAGTATATCTCGTATATATCGAATGTACAAAATCAAGTGGATCTCACATATCTCGTATGTACAATATGAAGTATATCTCACATATCTCGAATGTACAACAGCAAGTAGATCTCATATATCTCGAATGTACAATATCAAGTAGATCTCACATATCTCGTATGTACAATATCAAGTAGATCTCACATATCTCGTATGTACAACAACAAGTAGATCTCATATATCTCGAATGTACAATATCAAGTAGATCTCACATATCTCGTATGTACAATATCAAGTAGATCTCGCATATCTCGTATGTACAATATCAAGTATATCTCACATATCTCGAATGTACAAAAGTAAGTAGATCTCACATATCTATCCAGTATCCAATCTCAAATGAATCTCTTATATCCCGAATCAAATCTCCAGCAAAATTCTAACATCCTAAATATAATGACATAAATAAATATGATGAGGTCAATACACATATATTAGCGTCCCATTCCACTAATATTGGTGTAAGGGTATATATAACAGCGGCTCAATCCCCTATTATATATACAAAGGAATAATTAGAAATATCATGAAACCAATGTGCCAAGCATCGACACAGAAATGCTGATCCATCAGGTGCTGTCCCCATGACTGGCCCCATGATAGGTACGTATCATACGCTATCCCGAAAGCTCGAGTGCCTAGCTCTGACCCTCGCCTCTCGACGTATCCATACATACATGACTCCCGTTGGTATCCACATGATAGCCGCTGAGTCATTGGTCCTGTCACCAGATAGTATGGTTCCCCTAAGCCTCATCGCCTGATACCACAACATCGTTCTTTCTTCGGGGTACCTCCGGGCCCCACCATGTACCCGCACACGGACCCCTTCTTTCCTCGCGTGGGGTATACACATCGTAAATGACAAATCTCATGGTGGCTGCTGAAATATCATATCAAGGAAAACCGGGTTTTTCAAATAATGCATAATTTCATGAACTACCACGGTTCCCAAATCCAGAAAACATCATGAAAAATCCATATCTCAATGCGAAAATCCATGAATAAAGTATACGCATCATAAATCTGAAATGCGATCATATAGAGGAAAAGCAGCAATTAACTGTAACAAGTTAATATAATGTCATGCGGTTCCTAATCTCTCCAATTCTAAAATAATATCAAGTAAAGGTAAATATGTAGCTATAACCAGATATATGTGCAACATAAAGGTATAGCAAGATATATGTATCTACCTATAAGTAAGGATGTAGTATACCTCCTGGGTATAAGTGAAATAGGTGTGCAAGGTATACCTGTAGCTATGTCATAAAGTGTGCATGTACCTATCACTAATGGTACAATACTCTATAGGTATACAGGTAACTAGCATGTAAGTATGTCAGAACATATGTGTAAGCATGTAGGTATACAGGTATGCTATAAGTCAATGCGTAAAGAAATATGAATCAAGGTCTAAATGTCCCTAACCAAGCAATATCATATCTATAAGTGGGCTGTGCGTGACACGGCAATTATTGACGGTGTGTGTAGCATACAATCAGTGCTCGTGCAACATGAATCGTCAATAATATGTGCAGTGTCCTACTACTAATAGTCCAGGCACAACTACATCTAAGTAGTAGGGTAAAGGCGCAATTCTAACAATAACGTAGAATATGCGACAAGTAATAAAATCTCTAGCCCTGACGCATAACGCCATGCGGTCGATTCCCCTGTAGATGTTAAATCTACTCACCAACGCTCCAAGCTAGATGAATCCTACTACCTGTTTCCCCTTGTCGTAGCGTCCGAAGTCCCCGCTTGCGAACCTAAAATTTCACAAACACAACACATAAGCATATATTCTATATCGACGAAAAGATATCGAAACGCAAGAATAACACCCTGAAAATTACACTGCGCGCTTAGCGCATCTAACGCGCACGACCTCGACCAAAAATCCTAACTAGGGTCGCCAAACTACGAAACACCTAGTCTAGATTCCGATCGTCCCGATCGTGCATTCAAAACACAATAATAAACGTTGACTCAAAATAAATAACGTCGCAACGTCAAAAGAAATCCACGTCTAAAAGTTACCGAAATCTAGTAAGCAGTACTTATCTTTATAGCACAAAACTACGAGTTTTACCAAAACTACGAGTTTTACCAAAACTATAAATTACAAAAATCTTCAAATAGCAAGGTTAAACCATTTAAACCATTTCTATATTTTTAAACTTGCTTAATTAAGCTTTAGCAAAAACCTAGTAAGCAAAAACACTTAATTAGAAAAAGATGTAATTAACAAAAATTAGCATTTTCTACTGGGTTAAGCTTTTCCAATTCACAAATTAACACTTCAATTAAATATTAAACACTTAAATTAATCTTTACCTTAACTTGAATTTCTAAAACCATTTCTAGAATTTTGAAACATGAAATTTAAAGCTTAAACTAACATCTAATTAAGCTAGCATAAAGATTTAAACTTAACAATTAGAGATTAGGGTTAGGGTTTTATACCTTCAAGAACACCACTTGAATCAAGGATAAAACCAAACTTTAGCTTCCAAAATTCTCACTAGAATGAAGATCCAAGCAACTTTTGTGAAGAAAAATGAAGGTTTTGGATTTTATTTAAATTTCTATGAATTAAATTGGATTTTTCATGATTTTTGAAGCTTAAAAAGTGAAAAATGAATTTAGAAAAAGAGAGGGAAGCAAGAGAGTGATGTGGCCGGCCATGAGGGATGTCTAGGGTTTGTGTGGAGTTGTGTGGAATTTTCTAGAAGAAAATTGAAATAATTGGATAATAAAACAAAGCTTATGTTCACACTACTTTTCTTTTTCTTTTTTTTTTTTAAAAAAATAAATCCTTTGACCAAAAAATCTAGATATTTAAAAAGAAGGTTCGAAAATAATTGTGGTGATGATTTCCAAGAATTTTCATTTAGAAGAAATTTCCCGATTTACGTGCACCAAACACCGCTTAAAATAATATTTTATTTGGGAAAAATTCTAACTGAACCAAAACCTCCCAAATACCCCTAAAGTTCGCGTACAAGCTTTATTTTAGGTAAAAAAAAGGTGCCGATAAGCTTATACGGACGTTTGATCGAAATCGGGTTAAAACGAGAAAAACCGACAATTTTGCCCTAAAACGGGAAAATTCGCAAAACGATTTCTGAAACGTTACAATCTCCCCCCTTATAAAAATTCGTCCCCGAATTTAAAAATTTTCACTAAGCGTACCTTCAAAGAGAAGAGTATAAAACTCCCAATTCCCGCTCGCAGCCTACCAAGTGATCATCTCTCTATACGGCTATGTCCAAGAAAAACCCTTCACAGATGGCAAGACCCTTGACCGAAGTTTCTCCACCCGCCTAGCCATTAACACAATTGGCTGCTGGTGAACGAAAGATCATGTCCAAACTAAATGGTCTAGTACTGAATCATGTGAGAAAGTTCATGAAGGTAATTGCAAAGTATCGACACAAGGAATACGGGGTGAATACTCAATAATCTGGGCGGAAGTGCCAAATTAAAGGCAATAGAACTAACTCACTTTAAGTATCTCGAAAGGACCTACAATTCTGGGTAAGCTTCCCAAAACTCAACACGCCCTTCATCGGAAAAATCCGTAGGAATACATGATCTACCACTGCGAACTCGAGCATGCGATCACCATGGTCGGCATAAGACCTCAGTCCGCACAGGACGGTCATCATCCTTACCTGAAACAGCTGGATCATTTACGAAGTCTCTAGACTAGCTGGGGTCCAAAAATCCTACCACGCAGAGTTAGAAAAACAGACTAGAGATCGACACCACCTTGTTAGTGTATATGCCCTAGAGGCCATTACTGTATCATACTAGTATGTATATTACTTGATGGAAGCTTGGGATATTCACAGTTGTATATACAATCTTGCTCGAAATGTTAGTATGCTACTTGGTTTGTCTCTGCTTTAATATGTGCATGTGTTTCTTTTAGCATATCGCTTATATACATATTAGTAGAGCCCTTAAGATCTTTGCTTGATTACCAGCGTTGTGATGGTGCTCACACTCGTGGGGGCTGGGTAATCCATAAACACATCCTTGTACAGGTCCCTAGCCGTAGGACTATCGAGACAGGGCATCGATACTCCGGAGTAGACTAGCGTATGCACTTCTCATCCCAGCACGGGAGACGGTCTGTCCCACAGCCGTCAGTACGTCGTACTTGAGATAATATGCGGGTGCTCGTTAGGTTACGAGTACACTGGACAGGACTCGTCGGGAACTGTTGGTTGGTATTATACCTATCATCAGTTATCAGTTCCCAGGTGACATGAGTACAGCTTAGTCCGCTGACTTGACACTGTCACTTCGCCTCGAGTGTGTTCCCACTGCACTTTGATTACTACCCTACCACGGCTCAAAGGAGTCGTGCAAACAGGTAGTTTTTGGGTGCAGTCCCGAAGCACTTGGTAGAAGTGACGGTTAGACAGGATTCGTCTCTCCCGGTATTGGGGGTTGACATCGCGCTGTGTCCAGGAGAGCCATTACACAGGTAGTCCCTGGCCAGGGCAAGCGAGATATACTGGTAGGTTTCCAGTGTTATCTCAGGGTGTTCTGGGCTACACTCCGACACGACTTGTACCGCTATTAAGGGACCGACGTTCACCGCCCCCTAGGCCCTCCATGCGATGTATCAGACGAACAGACCGGACTGTACGGAGACTGTCACATACAGGCTAAGTAGGAGTTCAGATGGGGTCACCTCGTCAGTCTTATTATCGGCATCTACCTGGGGACCCTTACGTACAGCTAGTGTCGCTTGCAGTCTGTGGTTAAACCCACTTCCAGCGTATTGTCGAGTCTTTAGAGTCCTACAAAGAGAGCTATTCTCCTTTAGGCAAAATGAGTAGAGGTCGCATGGTTTTGCGACAGGGTTCGTTCACATCCGCGCACTTGTGCACGTTTGCTGTCCGGACAGCTTATACTAGCGGGCTTTGGTTTAAGCCAGATCCTATTATATGATTTGGGATTGGTTTTATCTCTTTGTATTCGTGTTCCTCGGATCACGAATACGGGTGCGTATGCACTGTTGATTGAGACAGATGGAGAGGACTTTGATTAGGGTTAATGACCATTGTCATTTTATTAACCCTAATGCTTATGTGTGTATTATGATTAATTGATATTAGTTATATATAATTGTGTATGGTTAGGGTTGTTGACATTTTGACCATTCTTGACTTGTTGACCTAGGTTGACACTTTGACCATCATCATTCCATATAAAAGATGCTCTTTGATCCTTGCAATTTGCATTAAATATGATATGATAATGGTCATGTCTTCATTAAGCCATGACAATTATCTTGCTAATTATCTTTTTACAATAATTCACACATATATGTGAGAATGGTTCTATTATTCTCTTATTCTATCATATTGATTCTCTCTCCTCCTCTTCCTCTCTCTCAAGCTCTCCCCTCTCATGTGTTGAGAAACACTTGAGATTGAGTTAAACCTCTCCATAGTAATCTCTACTCTCATCTAAGGTTCTAGGATTAGCACTCCTAGCACTTTAGTTACTTCTAGCTTGAAGTTGAAGCCAAAGGTTGAGGCCTTCGGGTGGATCCTTCTTCGACTAGAGAAGGCGACAAGGTGATCTCTTTCTTCCACTCCAAGGAGCAAGGAGAGAAGGACATAAAGCCCAAGGTATAACCTTTCTTGCATATAGCTAATTCTAGTTAGCTTTTAGTTAGTTTTTGTTTAGTAAAGATCCTCCTTAAACTAGTCCATGTTGCCTAGTTCGATAAAAATTCGATTTTTATTCCGTTTTCCGCCTTCCCGCAAGCACCGGGGTGGGCAACGTGGACTTACAGTGGTATCAGAGCCTAACTAAACATAAACTAGCTAGGTAGTAAAGTGTATGGAAGTTCGATCGGAAAAATCGCAAAACCAAGTTTACAAAACCCTAACTTTCTGTTGAATTTTTTTTCTGCTCAAAAATTAAAAGTCATACTTCAAAAATTGTCTCAGGGTTTTTTAAAGAAGCACACCAAAAACGATCCAGTGAATCGTTCAAAGCGCCGCGGTTCCGCGGCAGAAACATACCTTATGCCGCGGAACCGCCGCCGTTTTGACTCGGTTCTGGACCGAGTTTGGTGCAGTATTCTTCTGATGAGCTTTTGGGATTTTTAAGATGGTTTATTTCTGTCCAGATTTTCCAGAAAAGAAATTTGTATTTGGGGTGCCTATAAATCCGTATTTTTGATCGAACTTCACTACACTTTGACTAATGGGTTATATCTGTGATGTTTATATGTATTGAACGTCTGCTAATCGCTATATGTCGATTAGTGGGGGTTATACATATCTGTGATCTGTGTTTGTTGATGGTATGTGTATATGAATGCGTTGGATTGTCGCGGGTGTATAGCCGGGGGTTTTGTGAGACGAGAGTTTTCTTTTCTTTCAATTCATGTAACATGTAAATTGATGTAATATTATTTGTATGGCCGCACAACCAGATCGGGGTTGTAGCCGTCATTGTATAATTCATTTTACTGTTTTTGCTCCTAGGATAGACCCATGGAGGGGTGCACAAACTACCGGGTATCTCGAAGTGCCGAGTAGCCTACTCACGGTGTTGAGGGAGGTTGCTTCGCTTCGGATACTTGGCGGGTAGTTTGCCGCACCCGTAGGGGTCTTGGGTGGGGTATTGGCTATTCACCGCGACCGTGTAATCCGCTTTTCCTTGCAGGCTCGAACGGATTGCGGATTCCTAGTATATCCAATGTATTCATCTGTGATCTGTAATGTCTATCATTGCTATATATCTATATACTATAACTATTTAGGCGTTGCTTATGTTTTACAGCCGCGCTAGCCCAGCCCCTGCTCTGTCGTTAGTTAAGTAACCTAACGGGTGATGACGGGGCCCCGTGGCGAATGCGAATGGCATAAGCGTACGTCATATTTTGGTTGTTTTCTGCAATGGTAGGATTAAATGATGGGACGCATTAAAAGAACTAATGCAAGAAAATAAACCAAGTAAAAGTCGATTGGAACACTTTGAAAACCACTCGGTTCTTTTCAAAACTAAACTTTTAAACGCGGAGCTTGAACCACTCCTTTTAAAAGCTATCTCGTTCCATCGATTATACCAAGTTCACTACGTTCACGCTTTCTCCAAAACCATTCGTAGCCCTCCGTCATTCCACATGAATGGTCAAAAAGTACGTCATACTGGAGATAGTATGCAGGTGCTCGTTAGGTTACGGGTACACCGGACAGGACTCACAGGGAACTGTTGGTTGGTTTGATACCAGTCGTCAGTGAGCAGTTCCCAGGTGACATGAGTACAGCATAGTCCGCAGACTTGACACTGCTACTTCGCCTCGAGTGTGTCCCACTGTTCTTAGATTGCTACCCTACCACGGCTCAAAGGAGTCGTGCAAACAGGTGGCAGTTGGGTGCAGTCCCGAGCACTTGGAAGCAGTGGCGGTTAGACAGGATTCGTCCCTCCCGGTATTGGGAGTAGATATCGTGCTGTGTCAGAGAGCCATTACGCAAAGTCCCTGGCCAGGGCAAGCGAGATTTGCTGGTAGGTTCCAGTAGTTTCTCAGGGTGTAATGGGCTTCCCTCCGACACGACTTATACCGCTATTAGGGGACTGACGCTTGCCGCCCCCCTAGGCCCGATATGCGATAGTCTTGGACGAACGGACCGGACTGTATGGAGATTGTCACATCAGACTCAGTAGGAGTTCGGATGGGTTTTCTTATCGGCCTTCTTATCGACAACTACCTGGGGACCGTTACGTACAGCTAGTGCCGCTTGCGGTCTGTGGTTAAACCCACTGCCAGCGTAGTAGTCGAGTCTCTAGAGTCCCACACAGAGAGTTTCCTATTCCAGGCGAAACGATATAGAGGTTGCATGGTTTTGCGACAAAGGGTTCAGACGCATACGTGCGTTTACGCGCGTACGACTTTCGGACAGTTTTTACCAGTCGGCTTTGGTTTAAGCCAGTTACTGGTATCCGGTTATTGGATTTTTTCAGTCTAAAGTTTTTCCGTATTTTTGCGGATTTGAGGGGCGTTCTCGTAATTGTACGAGAAGCTTCTAGAAGATGTGACTAAGGAGGTTACTTTGGATAAGATTGTGAGTCATGAGAGTGATTCATCATTATCATTATTGCACCATAAATGATAATGACACATGCTTAATGAATCACCTCTTTTCATTTATGAAGCATGCTTATTCATTTCTATTATTCATTATTCTAAAATAAGAATGCTTCATAATATATTATGATACACTCACTATCTCATCTCATTATCATTATCATATTCTCTCTCCTCAAGCTCTCATCTTCAAGAGACTAATCCTTAATCCTCATGTGTTGAGATCAAAGGATTAGTTAGACTTAAACATCCATTACCTTCACTCTATATCATCCTTTCTTCTTTGATTAGCAATCAAAGTAGATTAGTTACCTCAAGTTAGAGGTGTAGCTTGGTGTTTTGCTCTCGGGTGGATCGTCTACTACCTAGAGAAGGTCGAGGAGAACAAAGGAGGACACAAAGACGAAGGACCGGTTTCATTAGGTATAATCCCTAGACACAATTGATAAGAAACTCTTTGTGTACGGTTATTTATAGTTTAGCTTCGATTCAAGCGGTTAGTCGATGTTCGTTCTTTAAACATGATCGTTTTTGAAAATTCCGCCTCCCCACAAGTACTGGGGTGTACTACATCGACTTACAGTGGTATCAGAGCCTCGCTAAACAATAAATAACTTAATTGCATATTTGTACGAATTTCGAACGGAAAAACGAAGCCGGAAAACCCTAAATCTGTTCAGTTTCTGTCGAACTTAAAATGAAGTCCAAAAATTTTTTAGGTGTGTTCAGAGAGCTTGACAAGACCACAGAAGAACACCCAAGAAAAATAGGCCCCTGAATCGCCTAACTCGCCGCGGAACCGCGGCCTCAGCCTACTGAGTCGCCGCGCTTCCGCCGCCGAGTTGGCGAGTCAGGAACCCAATTTTCTTCTGTTGCTTCTCTGTGTAATTAGGGGTTTTCTGGAATATTTTAATTTTGCTCAGGTTTCCAGTATACAGAGCAGATTTTGGAGCAATATTAAAGATATTTAATCGATCGAAATTGTACAGTATTTGCATATTGGATTATATCTGTGATTGTTTAATGTGTTCGTAAACCTCCCCTAACTGCTAGTATGTCGGTTGGCAGGGGGTTGCACATTTCTGAAATGGTTATATCTGTTTGTGCATATAAACTGTATTGGACTGTTGTGGTGTTTAGCCGGGGTTTAGCAATGGGTTATTGTTTAATTCATTTGTTGTAATATTATTTTGCGGGGCACATCCAGGTTACGGTTGTAGCCACCGTTGTATTATTTCATTTTACTGTTTTTGCTCCTAGGACTGACCCAAGGTGGGGTACACAAACTGCCGGGTGGGTAGTTTGCCGTACCCGTAGGGGTCGAGGGTGGGGTAACGGCTATTCATCACAACTGTGTAATCTGTCTTTTCTTGCAGGCTCAAAAGAAATACAGATTGCTTGCAAATCCAATATTGTTTATCTGTGTTCTGGAATGAATATCATTGCGTCAGACGAATGTAAAATATCTATATATATGATAGCTATTTAGACGTCACTTATGTTTTACACCCGCGCTAGCCCAGCCCCCGCTCTGTCGTTAGTTAAGTAACCTAACGGGTGATGACGGGACCCCGTGGCGAATGCGGATGGCATAAGAGGACGTTGTATTTTCGTTGTTTTCTGCAATGATAGGTTAATGATGGGACACATTATCTATATTGCAAAGAAAATAAACCAAAGTTTTAATCGTTGGAACAATTTAAAAGAAACCACTCGGTTATTTTTAAAACAGATATTTTTAAATGCGGAGCTTTAACCACTCCTTTTAAAAGCTATCAGGTTCCTTCGGTTATATCAAGTTCACTACGTTCACGGTTTCGCCAAAACCAGTCGTAGCCCTCCGTCATTTCATCTGAGTATTCAGTAGTATTCAAGCTATGTATTTTGACCTAACGCCAAGGCATAGTGTTTGGTAGCTGCTGGATATTCATTTGTTGCATAGATAGATGAGTTAGTTTGGGACAGTCGTATTATCATTTTGGCCTAACGTCAAGGATATATACGGATGGGTTCAAATTGACAAGATAATGATGGGAAGAACTTGACATGTGACTTATGACATTTTGACCTAACGCCAAGGTCATAAGAGCATGGGGCAAAAACTTATATCGGGAATTTCTAAAGAAACTGAAATTTGCAAAGAGATGCATACCATTTTGAGTTTGATGAATGTTGGTAGCATTCCTACAACATTATCAGACGATGATATTTGGATCCCGATCCTACTATGAGTATATGATACTTATCAGGATATTCGTCACTTAACGATCAATGCTATAAACCTAGTAGGTGTCCAGAAAAGTGTCAGCGGGGTTACGCCCCAGAGAAAAGAGGTTATTTAATTAAGGAAGTTCGCGAAAGCGTTGGAAAACCTCCCTCGAAGTACCGACACCAGCCTGGCTGAACGGTTAAGAAAGTATTGTACGGTGAGAATAGTCTTGACTAATTCTTCTTTTATGGTTTGAGGAAGGATTCGAGAAACAGTGGGAGCCATCCAGTTTAGATAAACTAAAAACCACTCTAAACTTGCAAGAGCATCATGCTAAAGAGTTTTATTCTCTCTCTCCTAATTGCAGCGACCCTGAAAATGACTGGACTTAAGTTACTTTTAAAGAAAAATATACTGACGGGGCCAAACTATAAAGATTGGCTGCGGAATGTCAAAATGGCTTTGACCTATGACAAACTGGGGTACGTCCTCACCGCTACGGCACCTGCTGTCCCTGGTCCCAAATCCAGCAATGCGGATAAGGAAATCCGCAAAACCTGGGATTTAGATTGCGCGAAAGCCAAGTGCATCGTGCTTGCCTCGATAAACAATGAACATCAGAGGAGGCACGAGGATATGGACCTTGATGGCATATTTCTCCATACAAAGGAACTTTATGGAGAGCAATCTCGTATAGCAAGATACGAGACCTCAAAGAACTTGTTTCGAGCGAGGTTGGCTGTCGGGTCATCAGTAGGAGAACATGTCCTAAAGATGATCGGCTACATAGAAGAGCTCGCAGACCTTGGGACGACTTTGGATAATGAGCTCTATACAGACCTTATTCTCCAGTCCCTTCCTCACACCTACGCCCAGTTTATCCTGAACTTCAATCTTCAAAGAAAAGAAGTTGAACTTCCGGAACTCCTGAACATGTTAAGGAGTGCAGAGGGCACCTTGAAGAATTCAAGGGAAACACCCGCTATGTTTTTTGGCGGTACATCTTCTTCCGGGTCCAAGGCTAGGGCCAAAGGAAGGAAGAAGAAGGCCGCACCCAGACCTAGAGGAGGTGTTAGTAAGGTGGGAGGGAAGGGAAAGAAAAAGACTGCAGTACCGATAGTTGGCCAGGATGAGTGCTTCCATTGTCACAGGAAAGGGCACTGGAAGAAGGATTGCAAGGCGTGGAACGCCAAGAACCAGGAACCGAAGCAAGCTGTGGCTTCGACTTCAGGTGTGTTTGTAATTGAGAATTGTCTGTCGATCAACTCTACTTCCTGGGTATTGGATACCGGATCAGGATCTCATATTTGCAATTCATTGCAGGCACTGAGAAACCGTAGAGTGCTGAAGGAAGGTGATATGACCCTAAAGGTTGCTAACGGAGCTAGCGTGGGAGCTGCGTCCGTCGGGGACTATCACCTAGGATTGACGAGTGGACACATTTTGGTTTTACATAACTGTTATTTTGTGCCAAGCTTAACGTGTAATATCATATCAGTTTCCTTGTTATCAAATAAAGGTTATGATTTCACGTTTGTAAGAGATGTTGTCAACATCCACCTTAATCATGGTTTGATTGGGTCCGGTACATTAAATAACGGCATATATGTTTTAAACCAACTCCAAATTTTCAATGTCCAGAACACACTAAAAAGAAAGTCTCCAGATTTAAATAAAGCTTTCTTATGGCATTGTAGACTGGGTCACATCAATGAAAGAAGGTTGACTAAGTTGCATAGAGAAGGATATTTGGACTCGTTCGAATATCAATCTTATGACACTTGTCAATCTTGTCTCAAAGGAAAGATGACAAAGACTCCATTTACTGGACAAGGAGTAAGAGCGAGCGAGCTCTTAGGACTCATACACAGCGATGTATGTGGTCCAATGTCTACACATGCAAGAGGTGGTTTTTCCTACTTCATTACTTTCACGGATGATTACTCAAGATACGGATTCATTTATCTGATGAAACATAAATCCGAGGCTTTTGAGAAATTCCAGGAGTATAAGAATGAAGTAGAAAACCAAACCGGCAAAAGTATTAAGACACTTAGATCTGATCGAGGTGGTGAATACTTGAGTGCCGAGTTCCTAGGTTACCTAAAAGAGAAAGGAATTCTCTCTCAGCTTACTCCTCCGTACACTCCACAGCATAACGGTGTATCGGAGAGACGGAATCGAACCCTATTGGATATGGTACGATCCATGATGAGTAATGCTGAGTTACCGCGATCTTTCTGGGGTCATGCGCTAGAATCAGCGGCGTATCTTTTGAACATGGTACCTACCAAGACTGTGCCTACCACTCCATATCAGATGTGGAGTGGGAAGAAACCCCATCTACAGTATATAAAGATTTGGGGATGTCCAGCTTTTGTTAAAAAGCAGCATGTGGACAAGCTCGAGGCACGATCAGTAAAGTGTTTGTTTGTGGGATATCCAAAGCACTCCAGGGGATATCTATTCTATTACGCAGAGGAACAAAAGGTATTTGTTTCTCGTAATGCCCATTTTCTAGAACATCAGTTTTTAGAAAAGGAATCAAGTGGGAGCGAAATAGAACTGGAAGAAATTCCAGAACCACAAACTGCTACTGAAAGTTTGGTAGAACCGGAAGTTCAAGAAGAACAGAACATTCCCGCACCCCTCCGCAGGAGTAGTAGGCCGTCTTATCCGCCTGAGAGATACTACGGTTTTCTCATAGACGGGGATAGAGAGGATTGCATCATAGAAGATGATGAACCTACTGACTTCCAGCAGGCCATCCAGAGCGGCGACTCGGTACGATGGCTAGATGCAATGCGGACCGAAATGGAGTCCATGTACACCAACAAAGTATGGACTTTGGACTTTGCTCCAGATGGGGTAAAACCCATAGGATGCAAATGGATCTTCAAGAAAAAGATTGGTGTAGATGGACAGGTGGAAACCTATAAGGCTAGACTTGTTGCAAAGGGTTTTCGTCAAAGACCTGGTTTGGACTATGACGAAACTTTTTCTCCAGTGGCTATGCTCAAATCCATTCGGGTCCTTCTTGCTATTGCTGCCTTCCATGATTATGAAATCTGGCAGATGGACGTAAAGACGGCTTTTCTGAATGGAAATTTAGAAGAAAGCGTCTATATGGATCAGCCAGAGGGTTTCAATCAGAGTGGGAGCAGCGGGAAAGTATGCAAGCTGCTTAAGTCCATTTATGGACTAAAGCAGGCATCGCGGAGTTGGAACATCTGTTTTGATGAGACAGTCAAAGAATATGACTTTATCAAAAATCCAGATGAACCGTGCATATATAGTAAAGTTGTAGCCAGAAGTGTCGTATTCGTCGTCTTGTACGTGGATGACATTCTATTGATAGGAAATGACATTCCTATGCTACAATCTGTCAAAGGATTCTTGTCACACAGGTTCTCCATGAAAGACCTGGGTGATGCCTCTTACATTCTGGGGATCCGGATCTATCGTGATAGATCCAAGAGGATGTTGGGACTTTCGCAGTCCAGGTATATCGACACTGTACTGAAAAGATTTAGTATGGAAGATTCTAAGCGCGGTAATCTACCGGCTTGTCACGGAATCACCCTCTCCAAAGAGATGTCTCCCAAGACTGATTTGGAAAGGGAACGCATGTCTATTATACCCTACGCTTCTGCGGTAGGCTCTATAATGTATGCGATGTTGTGTACCAGACCAGATGTAGCTTACGCACTAAGCGTGGTGAGCCGGTATCAGTCAGACCCAGGGGAGAAACACTGGATAGCAGTAAAGAACATTCTCAAGTACCTGAGGAGGACTAAGGAGATGTTCTTGGTTTACGGCGGAAAAGACCTCAGGTTGGAGGCCTTTGCTGATTCCGGCTTCCAGAGTGATAAGGACGATTCCAGTTCCATGTCGGGTTATGTCTTTACCCTCAATGGAGGGGCGGTGTGCTGGAAGAGCTCCAAGCAGGACACCGTTGCCGACTCGACGATGGAAGCGGAGTATATAGCTGCTTGCGATGCCGCAAAAGAAGCAGTCTGGATGAAGAAGTTCCTAACAGAACTTCAGGTGGTTCCTACCATAGTTGATCCAATACCTCTGTATTGCGACAACAACGGAGCTATAGCTTTAGCGAAGGAACCAAGGTCCCATCAGAAGTCCAGACACATCTTGAGGCGGTATCACCTGATCAGGGAGATCATTGATCGTCAGGAGATCGAGGTTCGGAGAGTTGCTTCAGAAGAGAACATTGCTGATCCATTCACGAAGGCCCTTCCTCAGATTCAGTTCGAGAGGCTACTCGAGATCATTGGTCTACGATATGCCAGTACATGGCCCTAGTGCAAGTGGGAGATTGTTAGTGTTTATGCCCTAGAAGGCCATTACTGTATCATACTAGCTTGTATATTACTTAATGGAAGCTTGGGATATTCACATGTATATAACAGTCTTGCTAAACATGGTAGTATGCTACTTGGTTTTTCTATCTTAATATGTGAGTGTACGTATTGATAGAGCTCTTAGGATCTTGCTTGTCTACTAGCGTTGTGATGGCAGTCACACTAGTGGGGGCTGGGTAGTCTACAAGCACATCCTTATTCAGGTCCCTGGTCGTTGGATTATCGAGACAGAGCATCGATACTCCGGAGTAGACTAGTGTGTACGCTTCTCATCCCAGTTGGGGAGATGGTCTGTCCCACAGCCGTCAGTACGTCGTACTGGAGATAGTATGCAGGTGCTCGTTAGGTTATGGGTACACCGGACAGGACTCACAGGGAACTGTTGGTTGGTTTGATACCAGTCGTCAGTAAGCAGTTCCCAGGTGACATGAGTACAGCATAGTCCGCAGACTTGACACTGCTACTTCGCCTCGAGTGTGTCCCACTGTTCTTAGATTGCTACCCTACCACGGCTCAAAGGAGTCGTGCAAACAGGTGGCAGTTGGGTGCAGTCCCGAGCACTTGGAGGCAGTGGCGGTTAGACAGGATTCGTCCCTCCCGGTATTGGGAGTAGATATCGTGCTGTGTCAGAGAGCCATTACGCAAAGTCCCTGGCCAGGGCAAGCGAGATTTGCTGGTAGGTTCCAGTAGTTTCTCAGGGTGTAATGGGCTTCCCTCCGACACGACTTATACCGCTATTAGGGGACTGACGCTTGCCGCCCCCCTAGGCCCGATATGCGATAGTCTTGGACGAACGGACCGGACTGTATGGAGATTGTCACATCAGACTCAGTAGGAGTTCGGATGGGTTTTCTCATCGGCCTTCTTATCGACAACTACCTGGGGACCGTTACGTACAGCTAGTGCTGCTTGCGGTCTGTGGTTAAACCCACTGCCAGCGTAGTAGTCGAGTCTCTAGAGTCCCACACAGAGAGTTTCCTATTCCAGGCGAAACGATATAGAGGTTGCATGGTTTTGCGACAAAGGGTTCGGACGCATACGTGCGTTTACGCGCGTACGACTTTCGGACAGTTTTTACCAGTCGGCTTTGGTTTAAGCCAGTTACTGGTATCCGGTTATTGGATTTTTTCAGTCTAAAGTTTTTCCGTATTTTTGCGGATTTGAGGGGCGTTCTCGTAATTGTACGAGAAGCTTCTAGAAGATGTGACTAAGGAGGTTACTTTGGATAAGATTGTGAGTCATGAGAGTGATTCATCATTATCATTATTGCACCATAAATGATAATGACACATGCTTAATGAATCACCTCTTTTCATTTATGAAGCATGCTTATTCATTTCTATTATTCATTATTCTAAAATAAGAATGCTTCATAATATATTATGATACACTCACTATCTCATCTCATTATCATTATCATATTCTCTCTCCTCAAGCTCTCATCTTCAAGAGACTAATCCTTAATCCTCATGTGTTGAGATCAAAGGATTAGTTAGAATTAAACATCCATTACCTTCACTCTATATCATCCTTTCTTCTTTGATTAGCAATCAAAGTAGATTAGTTACCTCAAGTTAGAGGTGTAGCTTGGTGTTTTGCTCTCGGGTGGATCGTCTACTACCTAGAGAAGGTCGAGGAGAACAAAGGAGGACACAAAGACGAAGGACCGGTTTCATTAGGTATAATCCCTAGACACAATTGATAAGAAACTCTTTGTGTACGGTTATTTATAGTTTAGCTTCGATTCAAGCGGTTAGTCGATGTTCGTTCTTTAAACATGATCGTTTTTGAAAATTCCGCCTCCCCACAAGTACTGGGGTGTACTACATCGACTTACAACGACTTGTACCGCTATTAGGGGACTGACGTTCACCGCCCCCTAGGCTCGCCATGCGATGTATCAGACGAACAGACCGGACTGTACGGAGACTGTCACATACAGGCTCAGTAGGAGTTCAGATAGGGTCACCTCGTCAGTCTTCTTATCGGCATCTACCTGGGGTCCGTTACGTACAGCTAGTGCCGCTTACGGTCTGTGGTTAAACCCACTGCAAGCGTAGTGTCGAGTCTTTAGAGTCCCACACAGAGAGCTATTCTCCTTTAGGCAAAATGAGTAGAGGTCGCATGGTTTTGCGACAGGATTCATTCACATCCGCGCACTTGTGCACATTTGCTGTCCGGACAGCTTATACTAGCGGGCTTTGGTTTAAGCCAGATCCTAGTATATGATTTGGGATTGGTTTTATCTCTTTGTATTCGTGTTCCCCGGATCACGAGTACGGGTGCGTATGCACAGTTGATTGAGACAGAGGGAGAGGACTTTGATTAGAGTTAATGACCATTGTCATTTTATTAACCCTAATGCTTATGTGTGTATTATGATTAATTGATATTAGTTATATATAATTGTGCATGGTCAGGGTTGTTGACATTTTGACCATTCTTGACTTGTTGACCTAGGTTGACACTTTGACCATCATCATTCCATATAAAAGATGCTCTTTGATCCTTGCAATTTGCATTAAATATGAAATGATAATGGTCATGTCTTGATTAAGCCATGACAATTATCTTGCTAATTTTCTTTTTACAATAATTCACACATATATGTGAGAATGGTTCTATTATTCTCTTATTCTATCATATTGATTCTCTCTCCTCCTCTTCCTCTCTCTCAAGCTCTTCCCTTCCATGTGTTGAGAAACACTTGAGCTTGAGTTTAACCTCTCCATAGTAATCTCTACTCTCATCTAAGGTTCTAGGATTAGCACTCCTAGCACTTTAGTTACTTCTAGCTTGAAGTTGAAGCCAAAGGTTGAGGCCCTCGGGTGGATCCTTCTTCGACTAGAGAAGGCAACAAGGTGATCTCTTTCTTCCACTCCAAGGAGCAAGGCGAGAAGGACATAAAGCCCAAGGTATAACCTTTCTTGCATATAGCTAATTCTAGTTAGCTTTTAGTTAGTTTTTGTTTAGTAAAGATCCTCCTTAAACTAGTCCATGTTGCCTAGTTCGATAAAAATTCGATTTTTATTCCGTTTTCCGCCTCCCCGCAAGAACCGGGGTGGGCAACGTGGACTTACACACCTAACCAACAAAACATAAAGGTTGCCAATTGGAATGTCTCCTGATAACTTCTATCGAAGAAGAATCCGAACAATAGCAAGTGACGATCCCAACTGCCGAAAACAATTAATACGTACGCACAAGCTTATCCTCCAGAGTCGGTGTAGCCCGCTCTCCCAAAACCATCATCCTACGGATGGAAAAATGGAGATAAAGCTCAACCAGTACGCAAGGCTTCCTGGAGCTCCTGCCCAAGACGGCAAGCGAACAGGGTGCCTTCATTGGATACGACCCTCGAAGGAACTCCATGCAACGTACAAACTTAACAAAGAACAACTGAGCAGACTGAGAAAAACCGGACAATAAGCATCCGAATGGAGTCACACCCTGACTAAACCTGGGTTGACACCATAACGAATTTCATGGAGATCTGCTCCCATTCCCACTTCGGAACAGTTAAAGATTGCAACTCTCCAGCCGGTCTCAGATGCTCAACCCAAAAATCTGCGGATCTCCGTCCTGCACACAAGTCTGGGCAAAAGCTGTACGACCTCGATCTTCCTCCGGACCATACGAAAACCGTCTCCCGTAACTACAAGACCTATGAGTCAACACAAACAAGCCTGAAGGAACACTCCGAGAATCTAGCAACAACTGGGGCTCTCCCAATGTCTGCAAAACAAATCCTCAAGTGCTAATCCTGTCCCTCACGACACATTGAATAGACCAGAATGTCGTCAATAACAAAACAATAACTGGTCGAGGAACGGCCTGAAGAAATCTGGTGTATCATGTCTACGAATGCTGCTAGGGCATTGGAGAGTCCAAAGACACCACCAAAACACAAAGCCGTAGCACGCACAAGGCAGCCTTCGGAATGCCATCACTCCAAACCTGCAACAATGATGACCTGATCCCAACAACTTAGAAAAAGTCTCGCACTTAGGAGCCGATCGAAGAAATCGTCAATGCGAGGTAAATGATACCTATCCGCACCGTAAGCCGGTTCAATTGACGATCTATCAATACACAACCTCAACTACCGTCCTTCTCCTTGACGAACAGAAATAGGAGCTCCTCAAGGCGAAACACACAGACGCACAAACCCCCCAACAAACAACTCTGCAGCTGATCCTTAAGCTCCCTAAGCTCCGCCGGCTCATCTGGAACAACGTCGGAAAACTCTCGCACGATAAGAACCCGGTCCGACAAACCCACTATGGCTCCGGTATCACAAATGAACACAAAGAATCCTCGACATCCTCTCCTCAAAAGCCGACTAGCGATAAAGGCTAAATTCAAGCTGTGTGAGGCGGCACCACTGCCCTCCTATGCACAACAAGAACTGACTCGCCGGGAAAACAAACCCTGTCTGTTTTCCTCGGGGTAGTCTACAGACTCCTAGCATGTAACTAACCAATCCGTGCCCAAGAGAACGTCAAATCCAACATCTCTAGAAGGATCAAGTGATGGATGAATCTCCTAACCGATTGGCATACGACTGAAATACGTGTCGCGCAACAAAAGAATCGCTGACAGAAGTTAACACAACAAACAGCTGATCTAGCTAACACGAATCCCCTCGTCCCAACCACTGCTACTCCCGCAACGGTCACGAAAGCTGTCTCGACGACTAAGCCTCTGTCTCAGAGCTGATACCCCGGTACGAGTCCTCCACGGTTCCGGAACTCCCGAAGTCTCTGGTATACGTGTCTCGTCAACTAGGGTTGCATCCACTGGTGCTATGTAAGTGACGGAAAGCTGTGTACTGATCGCAAGGAACAACTGGGTAACAGGGGTGACAACCTCCTGTCGCTGCGCTCGAATGGTCTCCACCAAAGAACTCATCGTCTGGCGCATGTCCTGCATCTCTGCCACAAGCTTAGCGATACTATCTGTCAAAGACGGATCCGTCTGCACCTGTGCAACGAGCATGCCATCCTGGTCAGTCCTCGCTCTCCCCGAGTCAATACTGACCTCGGCCCTCGCTGCACCTCACTGAGTCCCCATAGTCGTCGTCGGCAAAGGCTATAAATAGGAATAGGATTCGATATGAACACAGAAATCGAATCACAAGGATATGAATCATCAAGGAAGGAATTTCAAGTAATTGTACTTAGGTCACTTTAGGCGGAGTACTGCATCGTGAGTATGCTGCAGACACACACACACTACATTACTCTGCTTAAGCTACCTACTCCATCGTATAAAGGTCATCCTACACTCTGTAAAGTAAAAACCTAGCGCTCTGATACCAACTTTGTCACGACCCGAAAATTGGCACGTGACGGCCATAATACTGCGCAACGTCTACAGGCGTAACGCGGCAAAAGAAAGCCAAAACCCAGAAGTCTAAACCATTAAAAGACAAGAAAAGATAAGAATCGTTGTTTAAAAGTCTTTGAAATCACAACCCAAATTCTTTAAAAGTCCAACTTTATTTCCTTTAAAATTTTGGCAGCACCTCCTTTGTAAAAGCAAACCCCAAAAGTGGGTACAACATAAATAAAAAGAAAAGCATCCCCAACGGAAGCAAATCCACGCCCAAAGGCGGAAAACAACCACCACAACAAATATACGACGCCGTAGCGAAGAAATAGAAGACGATAGAAAGGAAACTGTATAAAAGACAACAAATCCAACATAATATACAACATCGCCCTCACCAAGTCTCTAAGTCAATATGAAAAAAGTAGATGGAGAGTACAGGGATACAACGAATATACATTACAACGAATAACCAAAAAACCCACCTAAGCAAACTGCACACTGTGAGCTGATGCGGTGTCCGTTGCAAAAGATGATAAGATGTGTGATAATAGCCTGCCTCTGACTATCCTGAGGAACACCTGCAAACACTATGGCACAACAGGGGTGAGTTGCCAACTCGTGAATAGTAAATAACATATGCAGGTAATCACAAGTATGCACGTAAAGCGTGAATCTAAGATATGCAATTAACAGTAATAACATGTCATATGAGTGCAGAATAATGGAAAGTACACTAGCAGGTACAACCAATATATATAAAGCAATAATGATATGACAACAGTATGCAATAATCATGCGATAGGGATATGAGAATGTAAATGTGCAACAATCATGAAAGGTACACTAACAGGTACTACTAGTACATGAAGCAATGCACAAACAGATAAGATGAGGTATGGAGTGAAGTATGTCATTTCCACAGAATCCTGACATCGTGGTAGAATCACAATCCAGCAAGACAATTTAAATACCAATTCCTCAAATCAGCCCCCAAATTGGCTCTCATATCATCTAAGTATCACATCTCCTCAATTGCACAATATAAAGTATATCTCATATATCCCGAATGTACAACCTCAAGTATATCTCACATATATCGAATGTACAATCATTAAGTATATCTCGTATATATCGAATGTACAAAATCAAGTTGATCTCACATATCTCGTATGTACAATATGAAGTATATCTCACATATCTCGAATGTACAACAGCAAGTAGATCTCATATATCTCGAATGTACAATATCAAGTAGATCTCATATATCTCGAATGTACAATATCAAGTAGATCTCACATATCTCGTATGTACAATATCAAGTAGATCTCACATATCTCGTATGTACAATATCAAGTATATCTCACATATCTCGAATGTACAACAATAAGTAGATCTCACATATCTATCCAGTATCCAATCTCAAATGAATCTCTTATATCCCGAATCAAATCTCCAGCAAAATTCTAACATCCTAAATATAAAGACATAAATAAATATGATGAGGTCAATACACATATATTAGCGTCCTATTCCACTAATATTGGTGTAAGGGTATATATAACAGCGGCTCAATCCCCTGTTATATATACAAAGGAGTAATTAAAAATATCATGAAACCAATGTGCCAAGCATCGACACAGAAATGATGATCCATCAGGTGCTGTCCCCATGACTGGCCCCTGATAGGTACGTATCATACGCTATCCCGAAAGCTCGAGTGCTTAGCTCTGACCCTCGCCTCTCGACGTATCCATACGTACATGACTCCTGTCGGTATCCACATGATAGTCGCTGAGTCATTGGTCCTGTCACCGGATAGTATGGTTCCCCTAAGCCTCATCGCCTGACACCACGACATCGTTCTTGCTTCGGGGTACCTCCGGGCCCCACCATGTACCCGCACACGGACCCCTCCTTTCCTTGCGTGGGGTATACACATCGTAAATGATAAATCTCATGGTGGCTGCTGAATTATCATATCAAGGGAAACCGGGTTTTTCAAATAATGCATAATTTCATGAACTACCACGGTTCCCAAATCCAGAAAACATCATGAAAAATCCATATCTCAATGCGAAAATCCATGAAAAAAGTATACGCATCATAAATCTGAAATGCGATCATATAGAGGAAAAGCAGCAATTAACTGTAACAAGTTAATATAATATCATGCGGTTCCTAATCTCTCCAATTCTAAAATAACATCAAGTAAAGGTAAACATGTAGCTATAACCAGATATATGTGCAACATAAAGTTATAGCAAGATATATGTATCTACCTATAAGTAAGGATGTAGTATAGCCCCTGGGTATAAGTGAAATAGGTGTGCAAGGTATACCTGTAGCTATGTTATAAAGTGTGCATGTACCTATCACTAATGGTATAATACTCTATAGGTATACAGGTAACTAGCATGTAAGTATGTCAGAACATATGTGTAAGCATATAGGTATACAGGTATGCTATAAGTCAATGCGTAAAGAAATATGAATCAAAGTCTCAATGTCCCTAACCAAGCAATATCATATCTATAAGTGGGTTGTATGTAACATGGCAATTATTGACGGTGTGTGTAGCATACAATCAGTGCTCGTGCAACATGAATCGTCAATAATATGTGCAGTGTCCTACTACTACTGGTCCAGGCACAACTACATCTAAATAATAGGGTAAAGGTGCAATTCTAACAATAACGTAGAATATGCGACAAGTAATAAAATCTCTAGCCCTGACGCATAACGCCATGCGGGCGATTCCCTTGTAGATGTTAAATCTACTCACCAACGCTCCAAGCTAGGTGAATCCTACCACCTGTTTCCCCTTGTCGTAGAGTCCGAAGTCCCCGCTTGCGAACCTAAAATTTCACAAACACAGCACATAAGCATATATTCTACATCGACGAAAAGATATCGAAACGCAAGAATAACGCCCTGAAAATTACACTGCGCGCTTAGCGCATCTAACGCGCACGACCTCGGCCAAAAATCCTAACTAGGGTCGCCAAACTACGAAACACCTAGTCTAGATTCCGATCGTCCCGATCGCGCATTCAAAACACAATAATAAACGTGGACTCAAAATAAATAACGTCGCAACGTCAAAAGAAATCCACGTCTAAAAGTTACCGAAATCTAGTAAGCAGTACTTATCTTTATAGCACCAAACTTCGAGTTTTACCAAAACTATAATTTACAAACATCTTCAAATAGCAAGGTTAAACCATTTAAACCATTTCTATATTTTTAAACTTGCTTAATTAAGCTTTAGCAAAAACCTAGTAAGCAAAAACCCTTAATTAGACAAAGTAGTAATTAACAAAAATTAGCATCTTCTACTAGGTTAAGCTTTTCCAATTCATAAATTAACACTTCAATTAAATATTAAACACTTAAATTAAGCTTTAACCTTAACTTGAATTTCTAAAACCATTTCTAGAATTTTGAAACATGAAATTTAAAGCTTAAACTAACATCTAATTAAGCTAGCATAAACATTTAAACTTAACAATTAGAGATTAGGGTTAGGGTTTTATACCTTCAAGAACACCACTTGAATCAAGGATAAAACCAAACTTTAGCCTCCAAAATCCTCACTAGAATGAAGATCCAAGCAACTTTTGTGAAGAAAAATGAAGGTTTTGGATTTTATTTGAATTTCTATGAATTAAATTTGATTTTTCATGATTTTTGAAGCTTAAAAAGTGAAGAAATGAGTTTAGAAAAAGAGAGGGCAGCAAGAGAGTGATGTGGCCGTCCATGAGGGATGTCTAGGGCTTGTGAGGAGTTGTGTGGAATTTTCTAGAAGAAAATTGAAATAATTGGTGAATAAAACAAAGCTTATGTTCACACTACTTTTCTTTTTCTTTATTTTTTTAAAAAATAAATCCTTTGACCAAAAAATCTAGATATTTAAAAAGAAGGTTCTAAAATAATTGTGGTGATGATTTCCAAGAATTTTCATTTAGAAGAAATTTCCCGATTTACGTGCACCAAACACCGCTTAAAATAATATTTTATTTGGGAAAAATTCTATCTGAACCAAAACCTCCCAAATACCCCTAACGTTCGCGCACAAGATTTATTTTAGCTAAAAAAAGGTGCCGGTAAGCTTATACGGACGTTTGATCGAAATCGGGTTAAAACGGGAAAAACCGACAATTTTGCCCTAAAACGGGAAAATTCGCAAAACGATTTCTGAAACGTTACAATCTCCCCCCTTATAAAAATTCGTCCCCGAATTTAAAATTTTTCACTAAGTGTACCTTCAAAGAGAAGAGTATAAAACTCCCAATTCCCGCTCGCAGCCTACCAAGTGATCATCTCTCTATACGGCTACGTCCAAGAAAAACCCTTCATAGATGGCAAGACCCTTGACCGAAGTTTCTCCACCCGTCTAGCCATTAACACAATTGGCTGCTGGTGAAAGAAAGATCGCGTCCAAACTAAATGGTGTAGTGCTAAATCATGTGAGAAAGGTCATGAAGGTAATTGCAAAGTATCGACACAAGGAATACGGGGTGAATACTCAATAATCTGGGCGGAAGTGCCAAATTAAAGGCAACAGAACTAACTCACTTTAAGTATCTCGAAAGGACCTACAATTCTGGGTAAGCTTCCCAAAACTCAACACGTCCTTTATCGGAAAAATCCGTAGGAATACATGATCTCCCACTGCGAACTCGAGCATGCGATCACCATGGTAGGCATAAGACCTCTGTCCGCACAGGACTGTCATCATCCTTACCTGAAACAGCTGGATCATTTAAGAAGTCTCTAGACTAGCTGGGGTCCAAAAATCCTACCACGCAGAGTCAGAAAAACAGACTGGAGATCGACACCACCTACAAACAAAACTTAAAGGTTTCCAATTGGAATGTCTCCTAATAACTGCTATCGAAGGAGAATCCGAACAATGGCAAGTAACGATCCCAACTACCGAAAACAATTAATACGTATACACAAGCATATCCTCCAGAGTCGGTGTAGCCCGCTCTCACAAAACCATCATCCTAGGGATGGAAAAACGGAGCTAAAGCTCAACCAGTACGCAAGGCTTCCTGAAGCTCCTGCCCAAGACGGCAAGCGAACAGGATGCCTTCATTGGATACGACCCTCGAAGGAACTCCATGCAACGCACAAACTTAACAAAGAACACCTGAGCAGACTGAGAAAAACTGGACAACAAGCATCCGAATGGAGTCACACCCTGACTAAACCTGGGTAGACACCATAACGAATTTCATGGAGATCTGCTCCCATTCCCACTTCGGAACAGTTAAAGATTGCAACTCTCCAGCCGGTCTCAGATGCTCAACCCAAAAATCTGCGGATCTCCGTCCTGCACACACGTCTGGGCCAAAGCTGTACGACCTCGATCTTCTTCGGGACCATACGAAAACCGTCTCCCGTAACTACAAGACCTAGGAGTCAACACAAACAAGCCTGAAGGAACACTTCGAGAATCTAGCAACAGCTGGGGCTCTCCCAATGTCTGCAAAACAAATCCTCAAGTGCTACTCCTGTCCCTAACGACACATTGAATAAACCAGAATGTCATCAATAACACAACAATAACTGGTCGAGGAATGGCCTGAAGAAATCTGGTGTATCTTGTCTACGAATGCTGCTAGGGCATTGGCGAGTCCAAAGACACCACCAAAACACACAAAGCCGTAGCACGCACAAGGCAGCCTTTGGAATGCCATCACTCCGAACCCGCAATAATGATGACCTGATCTCAACAACTTAGAAAAAGTCTCGCACTTAAGAGCCAATCGAAGAAATCGTCAATACGAGGTAAATGATACCAATCCGCACCGTAAGCCGGTTCAATTGACGATCTATCAATACACAACCTCAACTGCCGTCCTTCTCCTTGACGAACAGAAATAGAAGCTCCTCAAGGCGAAACACTCAGACGCACAAACCTCCCAACAAACAACTCTGCAGCTTAAAAAGTGAAGAAATGAGTTTAGAAAAAGAGAGGGCAGCAAGAGAGTGATGTGGCCGGCCATGAGGGATGTCTAGGGTTTGTGTGGAGTTGTGTGGAATTTTCTAGAAGAAAATTGAAATAATTGGATAATAAAACAAAGCTTATGTTCACACTACTTTTCTTTTTCTTTATTTTTTAAAAAAATAAATCCTTTGACCAAAAAATCTAGATATTTAAAAAGAAGGTTCTAAAATAATTGTGGTGATGATTTCCAAGAATTTTCATTTAGAAGAAATTTCCCGATTTACGTGCACCAAACACCGCTTAAAATAATATTTTATTTGGGAAAAATTCTATCTGAACAAAAACCTCCCAAATACCCCTAAAGTTCGTGCACAAGCTTTATTTTAGCTAAAAAAAGGTGCCGGTAAGCTTATATGGACGTTTGATCAAAATCGGGTTAAAACGGGAAAAACCGACAATTTTGCCCTAAAACGGGAAAATTCGCAAAACGATTTCTGAAACGTTACACTCTAGCTCCTAACTAAGTGTCAATAGAAGCAACTAGAGAACTTGGGTTGCTAATCCAAGTTGTTTAGGATGTAGTAGGAGTTCTATGTGTTCTACTATCTCTATCTTTCCTCTTCACTTGTTTCTCAACTCATGAGAGGGCAGTGAAGAGGAAGATGATGAAGGTGGAGGAAACTCAAGAGGAGGGAGGAGGGTGAAGCAAAAAATGGGAGCTCAAGAATAATGAACCATCCAAGTGAGAGAAAATCCAACACAATGGTTTTGTGTATGAATTTTCATGAATAAACAAGTGTAGCCATGCTTCAATTGTAACCACAAATGAATAAAGAATTCATTTGTCAACTATTGAAGTCATGCCTTTCACCATCCCCCCTTCTCCTTAATTTCCACCTCATTTCCATTTATCAATAAATGGAAAATTCCATGATCAGGTGTCTACCTTCTAGAAGGTAATCTGTAATAAAATACGGATTACAGTCTGTTGTATATACATACCTGCATTCGGATAAAAACATGAATGCCCAAAGAGATAGAATAACATGAAGAACATAATACTAGAATATACATATCAAAATATATATATGTAAATTATCAAATCAATACATGATTTAATAATCCGGCTCAAACCCGAGCCGGCTAGTATTACCAACTGTCCGATCGAAAGTCCGGGTACAAAGTACATCAATCGACCGGAACCCTGCTTGTATCCAATACGGCTACTAAATCATTTTTCCTGAACCAGGGAAACCCTCTGTGTGGGACTCTAAAGACTCGACAGTACGCCGACAGTGAGTTACTGGATAAATCCATAACCACAAGCACGTCAGCGGCACTAGCTGTACGTAAAGGCTACCCGGGTACCTGTCGAAAAGGAAGGACGATGAGCAAACTCCTCCGGATCCCTACTGAGCCTATCTGTGACAATCTCCGTACAGTCCGGTCTCTTCGTCTCAGAGTATGGCATACCGGGTCTAGGGATGGTAAACGTCAGACCCTGATAACCCGGTAATTTGTGTTGATGCGGCTCAGGACCAATCCGGGAAATTACTGATCATCCTATCAGTAAATCCCAACTGCCTTGGACAAGGTCTTATGGTCCTGAACAATCGAACACAGTGCGATATCGACTTCCTATACCGGGAGAAACAAATCCTAGGCAATCTCTCACTGCCTCCATGTGGCTCGGGACTGTACCCAACCAAAACCTATTTGCACGACTCAGTAGAGCCGTGGTAGGGTAGTGATCAAAGCACAGTGGGAACTCACACGAGACAAATGACGATCTCAGGTCTAAAGACTAACCTGTACACATGTCACCTGAGAACTTCCACATGACGATAGGTATAGTACTATCTGGAAGTTCTCGGCGAGTCCGTCCGGTGTACTCACCCCTAGTAAGCACATGTATACGATCTTAGGTGCGAAAGACCAATGGTTGCGGGACCGTACCATCGCCCCTCATCGGGGTCTAGAAACGTATACACCAGTTTACTCCAGAATATCGATGCCCAGTCTAGATACTCCCATGACTAGGGAACATTTAAGGATGTGCGTACCGACTACCCAGCACCCACAAGTATGATCGCCATCACAATGCGGGTAGTCTAGCAAATGATCCTACGGGCTTTATCAACATGTACAAAAGATATGTAATAGAAAGTAAAACATACACATGTTAAGATAAAGACAAACCAGATAGCATACTATCATATCGAGCAAAATTGTCCTGTACATATATATATATGTCCAAGCATCCAAATGTATACATATACAATAATGGCCTCTAGGGTATACATATCCAACAACTATCCGGTTGCTCTATATCTTAACATGTATACTTGTATCATTATACTGTCGCTCCGTTACATGTTGATAAAGCCCTTAGGATGTGTACTTGACTGCCAGGACTATGATGCAGATCATACTAGTGGGGCCAGGGTAGTCCACAAGTTCATCCTTTAATTGTTCTTAGTCGAGGGAGTATCGAGACATGGCATCGATATTCCAGAGTAGACTAGTGTGTACGTTTTTTGACCCTGTATGGGGCGATGGTTGATCCCACAACCATTGGTGTTTGACATCAAAGATTGTATACAGGTGCTCATTGGAGAATGGGTACACCGAACAGGACTCGCCGAGAACTCCTAGATGGTATTATTCCTATCATCAGATAGCAATTCTCTGGTGACACTGGTACATGTTAGTCTGTAGACCCAAGATTGTCATAGAGTCTTGTGTGATTCCCACTATGATTTGATTTCCTCCCTACCACGCTCTTAGAGCGTGCAAACAGGTGGATTTTGGGTATAGTCCTAAGTCACATGGAGGCAATGAGCGATAGGAGGGGTTTCGTCTCTCCCGGTATTTGGGGGTTGATGTTGCGCTATGCTCGATTGGCTATAAAAGGAAGTCCCTGGCCATGGATGATGAGATTTACTGGTAAGTTTTATCAGTAGTTTCTCGACCCGTTATGAGCCTCACATCGGCATGACTTATCAAGTTATTAGGGTCTGATGTTTACCACCCCCAGACTCGATATGCGACATATCAGACTGTCACGACCTGAATATTTCGACTCGTGATCGGCACTTAACCACGCTACGTCTACAGGCATAACGCAACTAAGTAAGCCGAACCCAGAAATCAAAACCATTTAAAAGTAGTGAGTGTTGAAAACATTCAATTAAAACATTTAGAAAACCTTAATAGTTCAATGAAGTTCTTTTTAAAATTTAATTATCCTTAATATAATTTTGGCAGCATTTCCTTTGTAAAAGTAACCCCGAAAATCGGGTAAAAACAGGATATGAGTGAAAATGAGATATAATGAACAAAGCATCCCAAACCAGGAGCAATCACGCCCAACGGCGGAAACCATCACCACAAGAGTAATATACAACGCCGTAGCGAAGAATGAGCAAAAAGTAACATCCCAGAATAATAACTGCAAATATAAAACAGTCGGCTCCCACGAGCTCGACACCAGAATACAAAATATACATCATCGTCCTCATACTGTCTCTAAGTCAAGTACATATATGGTAGATGGAGAGTACTAGATACAAAAGTGTATACAATAAAAGTAACCAGATACCACAACCCACCTAAATAGCAAAATAGCTCTCGCACCAACTGTAGTGGTATCTGAAGCTAAAAGATGCAAAAAGGCAGCCTGCCGCGACTACTCTGAGGGGCAACCTGCAAATACTGTGGCACAACGGGGGTGAGTTGCCAACTCGTGAATAGAGATAACATATAAAGGTAATCACGAGCATGCACGTACTATGCTACGCTATCATATGCCAGCAGTTAAATCTATATGCGACAAGCAGTAAGTGCAATAATCATACAAATGCTCTGTCATGTAAAATAACTACAGGATGAGATACATGATAATCACTGTTGAGCATGGGATAAACAACATCTACACGAAGTATCTATCGTAGAAAATAGTCGGTGCCCAAGCTGCACCCAAATCCCAAATAAACTCAGGCGCCGGCACTCTCCTCGGCCCTCAAATCCTGAACATCTCTGAGAATCACGAGTGCCCAACATCGGCACCCAAAATATCATAAATACTCGTGTCCAGCATCGACACACAAATCCTCATACATCGGGCTCCGTAAGTCCAGATCAGCCCACGGGCTCCGTCTGCGGTATCAACCCTCGGCCCCGGCAGTACGGATCATCCCGCATCCATCTCTCGACTCTGGCCAGTATCCTCCGGATAACCGCCAGGTCCAACCAATCATCGGTAGGTACTCGCCCACCTCCAGGCTCAATCGGCAAAGTCCATCGATCATCTTGCCGAGGGGAACCATACCGGGTCCACCACGAACCCGCAAACGGATCATCTACTCCACGAATCGGGTTTCAAGCACACGTCTCGGCACCGAGAAAATTCGTGGTGGACACACCAAAATATCATATCACGAGGAACCGGGTTTTCAAATAGTGCATCTTTTCTTAAATAATTCCACGGTCCTCAAAACCAGAAATCACATAAAAATCCAACACCAATGAGCAAATCAAATACGATGTGCTATGTACATCAAGTCATCATAATATAGGTACAAGGGAGAAACCGCGTTTCTTAAGATAGTTCAGTTTTCAAAGACAGCATGCGGCTTCCAATTTCTATGAAAATCATATCGAATCATATGTGAAATGAACTACAGTATAATGATCAAGGCAATTCTACAGTGAGTGTGTCATGGCAATTACTAACGGTGTGTGTGTAACATGCAGATTAGTGCTCATGCAACATAAACCGTTAGTAATTGTGCGGTGTTCTATCAATTCTAAGTTTCCATACATATAGCAGGGAATGCAGTATGCAACAACGGTATCCATGAACAGTCAATGTAGGTAAATGCAGTGTGTAGCTATAAAGTCCTATCAGCCCTGACGTAGAACGCCATGCGGGCGATATCCCTGTAGATGTTAAATCTACTCACCGAAGTCTCGCGCTAAGTGTAGCCGACGACTTGTTTCCCCTTCTTCGCAGCGTCCGTCTCACTCGCCTGCGAACCTAAATTTACACAATATAACACATATAAGCTCAAATCTACCAAAACGCGATATTAAGGTCAAACTAGAAACCCGCGTTGCAAACCAAGCGCGCGTGTGCGCGATACGCTAAAATGTGTGATCACGCTCCTTAAGCTAACCTGACGCGTCTCGATATGCAGCACAACCCAAAACCACACACGTATCACGTGTGTCGCGGAGATTTAAAATACGTAAAATAGGGTAATAGGTCCCAGATTTTGATACAGAAAGAGTTTTATAAAAATAAATATACCATAAAACCCCAAATATCAGTAGACACCAACCACCAAAACCCCAACCCAATACCCTCCCATCTGGCCGCAAATTGCGTCCAGAATGATTATTTTGGCGGCCTAGGTAGGGGGTGGGCTCTCGGGTTTGGTGTGTAGACTCCATACTCCTTGTATATGCTACAGTAAATCCAATTTTAATTTACAGAAACTCGGGTGGTAGCAGCTTCCTCAGAGCTCCAATTCAAGTTAAAAGTCACACTTAGCACTAAAATCAAACTTTAGGGTATTTTCTGAAATCTGAAACAAACCTAAGTCTAAAATCACCTTTATAACTCATCACCAAGCTAATCAAGCCATAAGGATATCAATTTTAACATAACTTCACTAAATCCCCTTATATAGCACAAAACTTGCATAAAAATGTGATATTTAGCCAAAATACAACAAGTTATGTAAAAGAGGTGCTAAGGGTGAGTTAATACCTTCAAAACACCTTAAGAAACACCAAAAATCCCTGCTTTTTCCTCAAGTGTGCAGATCCACAACCAAACACCTCAAAAGCTCATTTTTTTCTATGGTTTGTGAAGGAAAAGTGTTATTTTGAGTAGGGTTTGAATGAGGGTTTAATGAGAAATGAAAAGAGAAGAGAAAAATGGAGAAAATGGTGTTGTTGCTGCTTCTTTTTCCTGCTGGGCTCAGAAATGAGGGAAAGAGAGAGAAAAGAGAGAGAAGCAAAGGTCAAACAAAGTCAAATCCCATACCTAACCACCATACCTTCATTTCTATTTGAATTTGCATTATAAAAAGGGGTTTTGACTTGTTTAAATGGGTAGGATAAATAAAACCATGCAAGAAAAGAAAAAAGGTTAACATGATACATTTCTCATCTAGCCTCAAAATGCTAAGTGTGCATGGTGCACTTAACACAAAATTTCTCACTTAGGGTAACAAGACTAAAAATAATTAACAACCCTATAAATATATATAAACACCCATATAAATGCTCCACCACAAAACCCACTAGCCAAGAAGGAAAATAAGATATCCGTTTTTTTTTTAAAAAACACGCCCACTTGCTAAATAACGCGAAAACATCCTAAACGAATTTCAAGGCGTTATAGTCCACCCCCTTTAAAGAAATTCAGTCCCCAAATTTAAAAATCTAACTATACATACCTTCAAAAAGATGGGGATACCTCCTCCTCATCTCGCTCTCGGTCTCCCAAGTGACCTCCTCGCCGCTCTGGCAACGCCAAAGTACCTTGACTGACGGTATGTCCTTCGATCTCAATTTCTTCACTTGTCGATCCAAGATCATCACCGGCTGCTCTGCATAGGAAAGGTCACGCTCAAGCCGGATCGTCGGGTGCTGAATCGCATGCGAAGGATCATGAAGATATCTGCGGAGCATCGAAACGTGAAATACCGGGTGCACGTCTGGAAAACTGGGCGGAAGGGCTAAACGATACGCAACCGTACCAACTTGCTCGAGGATCTCGAAGGGGCCCACATACCTGGGACTAAGCTTCCCCTTCTTTCCAAATCTCATCACACCTTTCATCGGGGAGACCCTCAAGAAAACATGATCACCAACAGAAAACTCGAGTCTGCGCCGACGACGGTCCGCATAAGATCTCTGCCTACTCTGGGCTGCTCTAATCCTATCGCGAATCAACTGGATCTTCGCGGTCGTCTCCTCCACAATCTGCGGCCATAAGATACTGCTCTCACTGAGCTCTGTCCAACAAGCGGGCGATCAATATCTCCTCCCATAAAGAGCCTCAAACGGTGTCATCTGAATGGTCTGCTGGTAGCTGTTGTTATAGGAGAACTCTACTAGGGGCAAATGATGATCCCAGCTACCTCCGAAGTCTAATACGCACGCTCTGAGCATGTCCTCGAGAGTCTGAATAGTCCGCTCTGACTGTCCGTCGATCTGTGGATGAAATGTTGTGCTGAAACTCAAGCGGGTGCCCAAAGCCTCATGAAGCCTCTGCCATAGTTAGCTGGTAAACTGGGTGCCTCTGTCGGACACAATACATGTCGGAACTCCGTGTAGTCATACAATCTCATCAATGTAAATCTGGGCATATTGAGCAAATCCGAAAGTCGTCTTCACCGGTAAGAAGTAAGCCACTTTCGTCAAACGATCCATGATCACCAAGATGGAGTCATACCCTCGACTAGTCCTGAGTAGACCCACAATAAAATCCATAGAAATCTGTTCCCATTTCCACTCCGGAATGGGCAACGGCTGTAGCTCTCCCGTGGGCCTCTGATGCTCAACCTTGACTTGCTGACAAGTCAGGCACCTCGACACAAAATCTGCGATGTCCCTCTTCATCCCGTCCTACCAGTAAACATCTATCAAATCGTGGTACATCTTGGTGGACCCTGGATGAACACTATACACCGATCGATGTGCCTCCTCGAGAATCTCACACCACAGTCCCTCAACATCTGGTATGCACAATCTGGTCCCAAATCGTAGTATCCCCTGATCATCGATCATGAACTCGGAAAATCCGCAATGTCCCATCTGCGTCCTGATCTCTGAACAACGGTCATCACTGTGCTGTGCCTCATGTATACGGTCAAGCAACTGCGGGCGTGCACGAACATGCGCAATATGTCCTCCGATCGTCGTAAACTCGAACTGTACCCGGCTGTCGCATAATATCTGCCAATCTGCCGACGACTGCCCCTGTACTGCGCTCAAACAAGAGAGACTACCCCCGGGCCTCCTGCTCAAAGCATCCGCCACTATATTCGCCTTGCCCGGGTGATATAAGATCTCGCAGTCGTTGTCCTTCACTAACTCCATCCATCGGCGCTGTCTAAGGTTTAGGTCTAGCTACTGGAAGATATACTTTAAGCTCTTGTGATCAGTAAATATCTGGCATGACTCTCCATACAGATAATGTCGCTAGATCTTAAGTGCAAAGATCACTGCAGCCATCTCCAAATCGCGAGTGGGGTAGTTCTGTTCATGTTTCTTCAATTGCCGCGAAGCATACGCGATCACCCTGTTATGCTGCATCAGAACACACCCTAGCCCCACTAGAGAAGCATCACAATATACCACAAATCCGCCTGACCCTGAAGGCAATGATAATACTGGCGCTGTACTCAGTAGAGCCCGTAACTGCTGAAAACTGTGCTCACACTCCTCTGTCCAAACAAAAGGAACTCCCTTCCGGGTCAACCCGGTCAAAGGTGTAGCAATGCGAGAGAAATCCTGTACAAATGGCCTGTAGTAGCCGGCCAGCCCTAGAAAGCTGCGAATCTCCGTAACTGATGTGGGTCTGGGCTAACTCTGAACGGCCTCGATCTTCCTCGGGTCTACACATATACCGTCTCGTGAAATTACGTGCCCCAAGAAGTCTACGCTGTCCAGCCAGAAAGCACACTTGGAGAATTTGGCGAAAAGCTGATGCTCTCTCAAGGTCTGCAGTGTAATCCGCAGGTGCTGCTCGTGCTCCTCTCTACTCCGAGAATACACCAGAATATCGTCAATGAATACAATGATGAACAGATCAAGATACGGCCGAAAAATACGGTTCATCAAATCTATGAATGCTGCTGGCGCATTGGTGAGTCCGAACGACATCACCAAAAACATGTAATGGCTGTAGCGCGTGCGGAAAGCTGTCCTAGGAATGTCCTCCTGTCGAACCCGCAGCTGATGATAGCCTGATCGCAAATCGATCCTCGAAAAGTATCCTGCCCCCTGAAGCTGGTCGAACAAATCGTCGATACGGGGCAAAGGATATCTGTTCCGCACTGTAACCCTGTTCAGCTGGCGATAGTCGATACACAGACGCAAACTGCCGTCCATCTTTTTGACGAACAGGACTGGAGCACCCCTAGGAGAAACACTGGGTCGAATAAGTCCCTTGTCCAGCAAATCTTGCAACTGACCCTTCAATTCTCGAAGTTCCGCCAGGGCCATCCGATAAGGCGGTATAGAAATAGGCCCCGCGCCAAGAACCAAATCAATACAGAAAGAAATGTCGCGCTCGGGGCGGTAGCCCAGGAAGCTCGTCAGGGAACGCATCAGGGAACTCACTAACAACTGGAACCTGATCCAGAGGAACCTCTGTAGCTCTAGTATCACAAACATAGGTGAGAAATCCCTGGCATCCCTTCCTCAAAACCTGTCCAGCACGAAAAGAAGAAATCACACAGTGTGGGGCGGCACCACGGTCCCCCACCACAACAAAAACCGACTCGTCGGGAAAACAAAATCTAACTGTCTTCTCACGGCAGTCCACAGAAGCATAGCATGTGGCTAACCAATCCATGCCCAAAAGAACGTCGAAGTCCAACATCTCGAGAAGGATCAAATCGACAGGCAACTCTCTCTCGCCAATACAGACGGTACAGAATCGGAACACATGCCTAGCAACAAACGACTCTCCCACAGGAGTAGTCACAACAAGTGGCTGATCAAGCAAACCGGACTCTCTACCTAAACTCGGCACAAAGTGTGTGGATACGTACGAGTGCGTGGATCCGGGATCGAACAACTCATGTGCATCAACAAAACATACTAGAAGGATACCTGAGACCACCGCATTGGACGCCTGTGCGTCCTGATGCGTCAAAGCAAAAGTCGTGCCTGCCCTCCACCTGTGACTGATTGTCCTCTGCCTCGGTCATCTCGTCCTCTCTGAGCAACTCCTCCACGCCCACGACCTCTCTGTGTATGAGTCTGACGTGGAGTAACAGTAGGAACAACAGGCAACGCCCTCTGGGTGGTGAAGGTGGTAAGGTGATGTGTGGTGCTGCTGTCTCCCTCCGGTGTATCTCAGGACAATCTCTGACGAGGTGAAGTAAACTGCCGCATCTATAGCAACCTCACGATGACTGCTGACTCTCCCGTGGATACGAACTAAACATCTGGCCTCGTCCCGAATCTCTGCCACTCCTCGCACCTGAACGATACCTGTCGCGGCGTCTGAATGTCTGCCTCCGTGCTGCTATACCAGTACGAACTCTCTTCGGCTCTGGAACTACCGAAGTCTCAGCAAGACGCTCCTCGACTAATAGAGCTGCATCTACCGCTGCTGCATATGTCTCATAGTGCTGCGCACTGATCGCAAGGAACAGTGGTGTAAGCAAGCCTCGAACAAATCTCTTGACTCGCAACTCCTCGGTAGCCACTAGATACGGCGCATAGATAGATAGCTCTGTGAACAGCACATCATACTCTGCCACTAACATCTCCGGAGTCTGGCATAAGGACTCGAACCTGCGTGCTCTAGCATCTCTGACACTCAGTGGGAGAAAGAGAGCAAGGAATAGCGCCACGAACTCTGTCCAGGTCATAGGAGGAAGACCTGCTGCTCTGCCCTTCTCGACTGATTCGCACCATTTCTGCGCAAGACCTTCCAGGCGAAAGCACGCAAACTCAACCCATGTCGCATCTGCGCATCTGAGGGAACGACGTATCCGAGCCATCCTATCAATGAAGGACTGTGGGTCCTCGGCTGCATCGGTGCCTGTGAAGACCGGAGGCTTCAGCCTCATGAACTCTGATAGCGATACTGCAATCACCTCCGTAGCTGCAGGGGCAACTGGCTGTGCGGTAGGTACCATCACGGTCTTTGTAACGGGTAGAGCTACCTCTGGTCGCTGCGCTCGAAGCGTCTCAACTAGCGATCCTATCATCTGGCGCATCTCCTGCATGCAGGATCCCACCGTCTGGCGCATCTCCTGCATACCAGCCCCTAGCGTGGAGATCTGATCTGTCACGGGAGGAACAACCTGCTCGGGTACAACCGGTGTACTGCCCGGATCAGTCCTCGTCTCAGACGAATCAACTCGAATCTCGGCCCTCGCGGCCGCTCTCTGCGCCCTCGTAGTCTTTGGCGGCATAATGGCTGAAAGGAAAATAGTATTTGATAAGGATGCAGAAATCGAATCGCAAGAATGTATATACTCAAAAGGAATTTAAATTAATAAGTCCTAAGGTCGCTTTGGCGGAGTACCGTGTCGTGAGTATGCCGCGGAACATACGCACGCTACGCCACTCTGCTTCAGCTACCTACTCCATCACACCAGGGTCATCCTAGGAACACTCCGAAAGGTAAAACCTACGCTCTGATACCAACTTTGTCACGACACGAATATTTCGACTCGTGACCGGCACTTAACCACGCTACGTCTACAGGCGTAACGTGACTAAGTAAGCCGAACCCAAAAATCAAAACCATTTAAAAGTAGTGAGAGTTGAAAACATTCAATTAAAACATTTAGAAAATCTTAATAGTTCAATGAAGTTCTTTTTAAAATTTAATTATCCTTAATATAATTTTGGCAGCATTTCCTTTGTAAAAGTAACCCCAAAAATCGGGTAAAAACAGGATATAAGTGAAAATGAGATATAATGAACAAAGCATCCCAAACCGGGAGCAATCACGCCCAACGGCGGAAACCATCACCACAAGAGTAATATAAGATGACGTAGAGAAGAATGAGCAAAAAGTAACATCCCAGAATAATAACTACAAATATAAAACAGTCGGTTATTTTCTTGCGACAATCCAACCAAGTAAAAGTCGATTGGAACACTTTGAAAACCACTCGGTTCTTTTCAAAACTGAACTTTTAAACGCGGAGCTTGAACCACTCCTTTTAAAAGCTATCTCGTTCCATCGATTATATCAAGTTCACTACGTTCACGGTTTCGCCAAAACCATCCGTAGCCCTCCATCATTTCGGTTAAATATTCGTTAGTATTCAAGCTATGTATTTTGACCTCACGCCAAGGCATAGTGATTGGTAGCTGCCGGATATTTATCTGTTGCATAGATAGAATGCGTTGGTTTGAGACAGTCGTACTGTCGTTTTGGCCTACGTCAAGGGTAGGTAGGGGTGGGTTCAAATTAACCAGGATAATGATGGGAAGAACTTGACATGTGACTTAGGTCAACAAGTCAATGAAGTCAAATGGTCAACAACCATAACCATGCACAATTATTAAACTAATTATCAATTAACTATAATACACGCATAAGCATTATGGTTAATAAAATGACAATAGCCATTAACCCTAATCAAGGTCCTCTCCCTCGGTCTCAAACAACTGTGCATACGTACCCGCATTCGTGATCCGAGGAACACGAATACAAAGAGAAAAACCAATCCCAAATCATATACTAGGTTCCGGCTTAAACCAAAGCCCGCTAGTATAAACTGTCCGGACAGCAAACGTGCACAAGTGCGCTGATGCGAACGAACCCTGTCGCAAAACCATGCGACCTCTACTCATTTTGCCTAAAGGAGAATAGCTCTCTGTGTGGGACTCTAAAGACTCGACACTACGCTGGCAGTGGGTTTAACCACAGACCGCAAGCGGCACTAGCTGTACGTAACGGTCCCCAGGTAGATGTCGATAAGAAGACTGACGAGGTGAACCCCATCTGAACTCCTACTAAGCCTGTATGTGACAGTCTTCGTACAGTCCGGTCTGTTCGTCTGATACATCGCATGGCGGGCCTAGGGGGCGGAGAACGTCAGTCCCCTAATAGCGGTACAAGTCGTGTCGGAGTGTAGCCCAGAACACCCCGAGATAACACTGGAAACCTACCAGTATATCTCGCTTGCCCTGGCCAGGGACTACTCATGTAATGGCTCTCCTGGACACAGCGCGATGTCAACCCCCAATACCGGGAGAGACGAATCCTGTCTAACCGTCACTGCCTCCAAGTGCTTCGGGACTGCACCCAAAAACTACCTGTTTGCACGACTCCTTTGAGCCGTGGTAGGGTAGTAATCAAAGTGCAGTGGGAACACACTTGAGGCGAAGTGACAGTGTCAAGTCAGCGGACTAAGCTGTACTCATGTCACCTGGGAACTGATAACTGACGATAGGTATACTACCAACCAACAGTTCCCGACGAGTCCTGTCCAGTGTACTCGTAACCTAACGAGCACCCGCATACTATCCCAAGTACGACGTACTAACGGCTGTGGGACAGACCGTCTCCCACACTGGGATGAGAAGCGCATACGCTAGTCTACTCCGGAGTATCGATGCCCTATCTCGATAGTCCATCGACCAGGGACCTGTATAAGGATGTGCTTATAGATTACCCAGCTCCCACGAGTGCGAGCGCCATCACAACGCTGGTAATCAAGCAAAGATCCTAAGGGCTCTACTAATATGTATATCAGCAATATGCTAAAAGAAACACATGCACATATTAAAGAAGAGACAAACCAAGTAGCATACTACCATTTCGAGCAAGATTGTATATACAACTGTGAATATCCCAAGCTTCCATCAAGTAATATACAAACTAGTATGATACAGTAATGGCCTCTAGGGCATATACACTAACAGGCTACACTCCGACACGACTTGTACCGCTTTTGGGGGTCTGACTTTCACCAACCCCCTAGGCCCGACATGCGATGCTCATAGATGAACGGACCGGACTGTACGGATATTGTCACTGACAGGCTCAGTGGGGTGTCAGGATAAGTTCGCTCATCGACCTCCCTTTTGGTCAATACCTGGTAGCCCGTTACGTACGGCTAATACCTCTTACATGCTAGTGGTTAAATCCACAGCCAAAGTATTGACGAGTCTTTAGAGTCCCCCACAGACAGTTTCTCAAGTTTCGGGCGAAACGTTGTAGAGGCCGTATGATATATGGAAGGGTCCGATCATATACGTGCAGTAGTGCACGAATCATGATCGGGTGGATCATACTAGTGGGTTTTGGTTTAAGCCGGATCCTAGTATTAGATTTTTTGGATTACTTTAGTCTCATCGCATTCGCATTCAGTCGGAATGCGGGTGCAGGTATGTATATACAGGTGAGGGGCATCCTTGTGATCCGTCACGAGATTACTTTAGATGTTTCCGTATCTTTTTATTATTGCAAACATTTGGATTAATGTTTGTAAATGGTAATTTTGAGCTAGATATCATGATTTAGAGCATTTATTGTGACACATGCACAAGTGGTGACTCATTGTAACAACTGGGAATATATTAGTAACTAATTATATTTTAATAAGTGAAATTTTTAATAAAAGGTTTACCAAATTGACTTTCAAATATTTTATCAAAATTAATAAAGATTTTTCTAGAATTTTCCTAAGCTTGCACAAACATGTGCATGTAACCTAGGGTTAAAATTGGGTTAAACCATGTTTAGGCAACCATGGTGGTCTAACCCCTCTTGTTAAGCTAATTAGTTTTAAATTAAGAATTTTATTTTCAAAAAAATAAAGGGATTAATATTTCTTTTGGTTGACTTGGGTTGAGGAGAGAGAGGGCATGATGGGTGTCATGTTAGCTTTTAATAGAGAGAGAAAATGGTGGCTTAAGGAAAGGTCACACCCATTTCACTTCAAAACTTTTACATAGCCTCCACACTCTCCCTCTCACTCACATCCCTCACATCTGTCACTCACACATACACTCACTCACTCACCCGCTCACTTAAAACCTAACATCAGCAGTAGCTGCTATACCTCAGTCCCAAAAACACCACAACAAAAAAACATAACAACAACATCAGCTGCTTGTAACAGCAGCAACAATTTTCAGCCCCATCAGTAGCAGCTGTAACCACACAACAACCATTCACACACCTACAACAACTCCTTCTTCTACTACAGCCACACAACACCAAAACAACAGCAACACCAGCACATTGAAGTATAACTCAAGCTGCAGCCTGAACTGCATCAGCCTGGCAGTGAGCAGCAACACTAGCAGCAGCTTCAGGTAGCTCCAGCAGCTGCAGCAACTCCCTCCCTCCACTTCTTCTCTTCTCCTTGGTGTAGGGGTCAAGTGAGGTATACTTCTTTAGCTTAGCTTCTTAGCTTGCTAAGTTTATGTGTAGAAATAGCTTCGGTTAGTGTAAAATATGAGATTTTGTGCTGTTTTGGTGATATGTGTGAAGTTTTGGTTATGGGATGTTAGTGTTGGATAGACTAGCCTAAGTAAGTGTTGTTAAGGCCAAGTTAACTTAGGATAACCCCAGATTACACTAAAATACCCTCAGTTTTCAAATTGTACAAAACTTGACGTTTTTGAGCAAAACTTAACTTTTTGAGATCTGATGTTACCCCTGTAAGTTCAGAATAAAATTGAGTGGACCATAGCCTACTGGTGACACCCTGACCCCACCAACAGAGCCCGACCCCACCACTTCAACCCACGACCGCCGGAATATTCATTCTGGCCGCAATTTGCGGCCAGACTAGGGAGTTAGGAGCTAGGGTTTTTGGTACAGGTGTCTGTTACATTTTGTGGGTCCATGGTATATATAGTTTTGTAATATTCTAACCTGGGTAAAATCTGGGACAGTATGTCGTTTTCTAGTATCTTTTAGTTGCGCGATACGCAAGTGGATTCTGTGATTCAGCGTATCGCGGCGTATCGGTTTGAGTTCTGGACACACACACACACGTTCCAGCGTATCGCGCGCATGCACGTTAATTCGCGACGCGAGTTTCTCGTTTCGTTCCGATATTGCGTTTTACGAGATTTTGATATATTGGGTTTCTTGTGTAAATTCCAGGTTCGTAAGCGGGTACGTCAGACGCCGCCACGAAAGGGAAGCAGGTGGTCGGCTATACTTAGCACGCGACCAGGTGAGTAGATTTAACATCTACGGGAAAATCGCCTGTATGGCGTCAAGCGTCAAGGCGTAATAGGATGTTAGTTCTATGTGTTCATGTAGACATACTAGAGTAGCATACCTCCTTATATATATAGATATACAGATAGTATAGAACACTGCACTGTCACTAACGGTCCAAGTTGCACGAGCACGATTTATATGCTACATTTACACCGTTAGTGATTGTCATGACACTCACATTATAGAATTGCTATAAACCGCATATTTGATTCTGCTTTATTGACGTTGTCATGATTTGCCACATACCATCATATGGACATTCATACCATGCACACTGTATATGCACTTTCGTGAGTACCTTCATTGATATATCCATACTTGGGCACACATGCATCATATGTCTACAGTTGTGCATATGTGCATTGCTATATTCACCTTGCATACTTATCCATGCACACATCCATACCGATACACATATTCATATGCTACATACATGGATGATATAGACTTGATTTAAAACTAAGGGACCGCAGGCGATATTTTCAAAAACTAGATCTTTCAAAAGAGCGGTTTTCCCTTTCTTTTACTTTTAGCGTCATACGACATGTTGCATGGATTACGCATTGTATTTGGTTATGTGATTTCTGGATTTGGGAATCGGAGTACTAATTTAAGAAAATACGCACTGTTTAAAAACCCGGTTTCCCTTGAGATGATATTTTAGTGTGTTCACCATGAGTTTTGTCGGTTCCAGATAGCTTGTGTGAGTATACCCGATTCGAGGAAAGGTAGGCACCGATTGCGGGTATATGGTGGACCCGGTACGGTACCCCGGGGCGAGAAGACTCGTATTGTTAGACGGTGAGCCCGGCGGAGGGATTACTACCTACCGATGATTGGTTAGACCTGGCGATTATCCGGAGGATACCGACCAGAGTCGATAGATGGATACGGGACGACACGTACTGCCGGGGGCCGAGGGCCGATTCCGCAGACGGAGCCCGTGGGCAGATCCGATGGACGAACGCCCCATACTGGAGGATTTGCGTGTCGATGCTGGACATGGCTGATTTTATGAGATTTGGGTGCCGATGTTGGGCACTCACGATTGTATAAGATTCACTGGATTTGAGGGCCGATGTGGATGACGGCGCCTGAGTTTTACGGGGATTTGGGTGTACTGATGGACACCGGTCACTTTTCCACATTGATATTCCGTGTAGACACTATTTATTCCCATGCTCAGCATTTAGTATTGACATCTCATCCTGTACCTATTGTACCTGATATAGTACACATGCTATGCATGATTATCGCATACCCTGCTCATGTTATATAGGGTTATTAGATTCCATATCAAACATGATTATTGCATACCTTGGACATCATATGGAGAGACTTTTAGATTACATTTGTTGCCGGATGTGAGCATTCGGTTCATCATATAGATGTTATCTGTTGGCATAGGTTAGAGTATCGCAGCACGTGCATTCTCGCGATTACCTTTATATGTTATCTACTATTCACGAGTTGGCAACTCACCTCCGTTGTGCCACGGGGCTTGCAGGTTACCCTTGGGAGTAATCGCGGCTAGCTGTTTACCGCACCTTTTGACACAGATACTATTGCTGAGGCGTGTTAGCCCTTTTGCTATTAGGTGGGTTTTGTACGGTATCTGTTTACTTTTCAGTTGCATCTTGATGTATCTAGTACTCTCCATCTACTTTCATGTATTGACTTAGAGACAGTTGTGAGGTCGATGTATGTTATTTGTACTCTGATATCGAGCTCGTTGTGAGCCGACTTTATTCATGCAGTTTTACCTTTTATGATATTTTTTTTCACTTTCCTGCTCATTCGTCGCTTCGGCGTCGTATATTTTATTGAGGTGATTTCTCCGCCGTTGGGCGCGATTCTCCCATTGAGATACTCTATTTATTTCACATGTTACTTTTATTTATATCTCGCATTTTACCCGATTTCTGGACAAATTTTTGGAAAAGGAAATGTTGTTAAAATCATTTAAATTATAACTTGAACCAAAAAAGATTGCTACTAAACAACTTAAAGTTTTCTAAATGTTTTAACACTCCAAATTTTAATGGTTTTGTTTTCTGGGTTCGGCTTACTTAGTCATGTTATGCCTGTAGACGTTGCGTGGTTAAGTGTCGGTCACGGGCCGAACTTTGGGTCGTGACACTCATGGTCTCTTTTCTTGTGCATGTGTCACATTATGAGCTTGATTTATGTTGATATGATAACAAGATAGAGGGGGGGCTGCCATGAGGAGGTGAGCTCTCATATTATTGTTTCAATACTCTCTCTTTTTATGATAGAAAACATATCACAAAAGGAAAAAGAAAGCTTCTTCTTCTTCTTCCTCCTCTAGCTCAAAATCTCCATTAATGGCAACACCTCTAACCTCCATCCAAATCAATGGATGAAAGAGACAAAGTGATTACAAACATTCTCTACATCACCTTGGACACGTCGGCTAGCACACTTCGTGCCCGAGTTGCTTCGGATGAAGCGGGAGCCCGTAAAAAGAATCGATGATGTGGTGCCCTTTCCGACGAGGAAATCGAGACCGGAGTTGCCGCGAGGAGCTTAGGATGGTGGCCAAAAACCGAAGGACACGGATCGATCGGTATAGCTTTCCAACCCTCTCTCTAGATAGCTAGTTGTAGGTTAATCGTTCGATCCGGGTTTTAAGCATACGATAGCGCCGGTTTCAAGTTTTGAAAAGTTTTCGTTTCCGCATTTTGGCCTCGAAAAGACGGCCGAGGCGCTACCGTAGACTTAAATGGTATCAGAGCCACACCATTAATCTTTACTAGCTTGCTCTAACGTGTTTAGAACTTCGATCGAACGAATTTTCAAAAACCGCGATTTCAAAAAGTGCAGTTTCTGTCGAATTTTTTTGTTGTCAAAAAATTATTTGGTGTGTTGCAGAAAATCAGGCAGGCTGTTACAAGAACACTACAGAAAAATGGTTGCATGAAGTCACCGCGGAGCCGCGGTCGTACCCCCCTTTTGGCCGCGGTTCTGCCGCAGTACAGTAGCTTCTCTGCACCATTTTTCCTACAATGATTTCTGACTTGGAATTGTGGTTTCTGGTATTTTTGTTTTGGGCCCAGATTTGTTTGAGTACTGGGAATTGTGCTTGGGGCCCACTTCGGGAAACTTTGTCGATCGAAATTTTTAAAACATGTTAGTTCACAGTATTTACATTATATCTGCGACTGTGAATTGTTAGTGTATATGCCCTAGAGGCCATTACTGTATCATACTAGTATGTATATTACTTGATGGAAGCTTGGGATATTCACAGTTGTATAGACAATCTTGCTCGAAATGGTAGTATGCTACTTGGTTTGTCTCTGCTTTAATGTGTATATGTGTTTCTTTATTGTATCATCTATACGCATTAGTAGAGCCCTTAGGATCTTTGCTTGATTACCAGCGTTGTGATGGCAGTCACACTCGTGGGAGCTGGGTAATCTACAAGCACATCCTTATTCACACGTCCCTAGTCATGGGATTATTGAGACAGGGCATCGATACTCCGGAGTAGACTAGCGTATGCGTTTCTCATCCCAGTGCGGGAGGCGGTCTGTCCCACAGCCGTCAGTACGTCATGCTTGAGATGGTATGCGGGTGCTCGTTAGGTTACGAGTACACTGGACAGAACTCGTCAGGAACTGTTGGTTGGTATTATACCTATCGTCAGTTATCAGTTCCCAGGTGACATGAGTACAGCTTAGTCCGCTGACTTGACACTGTCACTTCGCCTCAAGTGTGTTCCCACTGTACTTTGATTACTACCCTACCACGGCTCAAAGGAATCGTGCAAACAGGTAGTAGTTGGGTGCAGTCCCGAAGCACTTGGAGGCAGTGACGGTTAGACAGGATTCGTCTCTCCCGGTATTGGGGGTTGGCATCACGCTGTGTCTAGGAGAGCCATTACACAAGTAGTCCCTGGCCAGGACAAGCGAGATATACTGGTAGGTTTCCAGTGTTATCTCAGGGTGTTCTGGGCTACACTCCGACACGACTTATACCGCTTGTAAGTCTACGTTAGCGCCCCGGCCGTCTACAGACGCCAAATGCGGAACAAAAACTTTTTAACTGGCGCTATCGTATACTTTAACCCGGATCTGCCATTATTGCTAAACTAACAAACTGTAAAGAGTGTAGAAAGGTTATACCGAACGATCCGAGTCCTTCGTTCTTTAACCATCATCCCACGCTCCGTTGCGGCTGCTCCGATCTCGTCGATCTCCGATCTGCTCGTCCAGGTGGCACCACGTCAATGATTCTTTAAACGGGCTCCGGCCTCTGACTCGGGCAACTCGGTCGTCAAGTTTGCTAAAAGAGACGACCAAGAATGATGTAGAGAATGAGTGGAATACTTTGTCTCGCTTCGTCCAAAACTATGGACGAACGGTTAATGAAGTTGCCGTGGGAATCGGGCGATGGAATGAAATGAGCTGTGAAATTCCATATACCCCAAAATCTATCATATCTTTTTCAACCATCTTTTTCAAGTGAGAGTGAGAGAGAGGAGGGGGAAGGGGTCGGCCACTTATAGGGATGGGGAGGTGAGTGTAGGAGAGGGGGGTGACCACAAGAAATGATCCTTATCATAACAAAAGATCTTAAGCAATCCAAAAGACATTAATTAAAACTATGAGTCAAAAAAACCTAGTCACCATTTAATAAATGCAAAGAAAGATGCATGAATCTATTCACCAATCTAGAAGCTTCTAGAAGCACGACTCACCTCATCCAAGAAAAGATAAATCCGTGTTTAACCGAATGTTAAAAGACGGTTGATAGAAAACTGGAAACTGGCAACTTCCAAAAGTGATCCTGAAACAACTTTCAGGATAACCCCGTAACTGTATAAATATACCCGCATTTGTATTACGACCGAATACAAATGCAACTGAGACAAAGATATTATATCTACTCAATACAATACTCGGATCCGGCTTAAACCAAAGCCGACCAGTATCATCTGCCCGAAAAATAACACGTGCGTAAACACACGTGCATTTTCCGAACCCTGCCATAAAACCATACGGCCTCTACAACGTTTCGCCCGAACTTGGGAAACTGTCTGTGGGGGACTCTAATGACTCGTCAGTACCCTAGCAGTGGGTTTAACCACAAACCGTCAGCGGCACTAGCTATGCGTAACGGCTGCCCATGGACTGACCTCAAGGGAGGCCGATGAGCGAACTCATCCGGAAACCCTATTGAGCCTAACAGTGACAATGTATATACAGTTCGGTCCGTTCTTCTATGAGTATCGCATATCTGCCTAAGGGGCTAGTAACGTCAGACCCCTAATAGCAGTATAAGTCGTGTCGGAGTGTAGCCCAATAACACCCTAAGATACTACTGGAGTACCTACCAGTAAATCTCCTGCCATGGCCATGGACTTTGTGTAATTTCTCTCCTAGACACAGCACGACCTCGCCCCCAATACCGGGAGAGACGAATCCCCTGTCGATCCGCTCACGTGCCTCCTTATGGCTCGGGACTGTACCCAAAAACTACCTGTTTGCACGACTCCTTTGAGCCGTGGTAGGGTAGAAATCAAAGCACAGTGGGAACTCACACGAGACAAATGACGACCTCAGGTCGATGAACTAACCTGTACACATGTCACCAGGGAACTGCTATCTGACGATAGATATAGTACTAACTAGCAGATTCCCGGCGAGTCCTGTCCGATGTACTCATAACCCAATGAGAAACTGTATACATCTTAGGTGATCCAACTGACACCAGTGGCTTGTGAGACCGGCCACCGCCCCTCGTCGGGGTCTCGACTGTACACACTAGTCTACTCCGGAGTATCGATGCCCTGTCTCGAAACTCCCACGACTAGGGACCACAATTAAGGATATGCGTATAAACCACCCAACTCTCACGTATATGATCGCCATCATACTGTTGGTGGTAAAGCAAGATCCTAAGGGCTCTATCAAAGTGTAACATGTAATCAGTCACCTGAACATGTACTGTTGGAGATAGTGCCCTCATAGTCAATTATTGGATCGCAGGTACGTGATTGCAATGATTGCGGAGGACCTATACCGGTATGACAGTCTTACTCGAGATGATAGTACGCTATCTGGTTTGCCTTTATCAGTCGTGTACATATTCAGGTGACTGATTACATGTTACACTTTGATAAAGCCCTTAGGATCTTGCTTTACCACCAATAGTATGATGGCGATCATATACGTGAGAATTGGGTGGTTTATACGCATATCCTTAATTGTGGTCCCTAGTCGTGGGAGTTTCGAGACAGGGCATCGATACTCCGGAGTAGACTAGTGTGTACAGTCGAGACCCCGACGAGGGGCGGTGGCCGGTCTCACAAGCCACTGGTGTCAGTTGGATCACCTAAGATGTATACAGGTGCTCATTGGGTTATGAGTACACCGGACAGGACTCGCCGGGAATCTGCTAGTTAGTATTATATCTACCGTCAGATAGCAGTTCCCTGGTGACATGTGTACAGGTTAGTTCATCGACCTGAGGTCGTCATTTGTCTCGTGTGAGTTCCCACTGTGCTTTGATTTCTACCCTACCACGGCTCAAAGGAGTCGTGCAAACAGGTAGCTTTTGGGTACAGTCCCGAGCCATATGGAGGCACGTGAGCGGATCGGCAGGGGATTCGTCTCTCCCGGTATTGGGGGCGAGATCGTGCTGTGTCTAGGAGAGCCATTACACATAGCCCACGGCCGTGGCAGGAGATTTACTGGTAGGTACTCCAGTAGTATCTCAGAGTGTTATTGGGCTTCACTCCGATACGACTTATACTGCTAATGGGGGTCTGACGTTGCTAGCCCCCTAGGAAGATATGCGATACTCATAGACGAACGGACCGGACTGTATATACATTGTCACTGTTAGGCTCAGTAGGGTTTCTGGATGAGTTCGCTCATCAGCCTCCCTTGAGGTCAGTCCATGGGAAGCCGTTACGCATTGCTAGTGCCGCTGACGGTTTGTGGTTAAACCCACTGCCAGGGTACTGACGAGTCATTAGTGTAAGTGCACGGCGGCGCCCCGGCCGTCAATCCGACGGCCAAACGCGGAAACGGTGATAAACTTAAATTTTGCGAACTTAGCAAACCGGCACCACCGCGCACTAAACCCCGGATCGGGCCATTAAACTAGTCTAAGCTAACAAGAGGATAGGTTAGAGATATACCGACTGATCCGAGTCCTCCGGTCTTCATCTCCACTCCGATCTCCTCGCGGGATCTCCGTCCGTCTCCTCCTCGTCGGAAAGGGCACCACGAAGCCGGGTACTTATACGGGCTCCCACCTCAATACCGAGGCAACTCGGGCGCGAAGTTGGCTAGCCGACGCACCCAAGATTTGCTGTAGAATGTAGTGTAGAGTGCATGTCTCACTTTGGGGTTATGTTGCCATTGATGGAGGTGAAGGAAGAATGGGAAAATGGAGAGAGCTTTGAAACCTTTTGCAAGGCAAGAAAATCAAAGTGAGATGAAGCAAATTGCTACCTATGAAAAATGAACTTCTCTCTCTCTCTTTTTAAGTGGTGGCCGCCCCCCCCCCCCCTTAATAAGAATGAGGATGGAAAAATCAAACAAGAGGGAGGTAAGTGTAGGAGATTAAGGGTGGTGACCATATCCTAAACATAATGATCACAAAACTCAAATCCATATCAAATCCATTCACTTCACAATAAATGCATGAAAAGCAAAGATGCTTTCATAATCAAACCTTATGCAATAAACCCCTCCACAAAGTGTTATTTGCAAACTTGCAAATAACACCCTCCATCGAAAAAGTCCGGCCGGGAAAGAACAAAGGAAAACCGGCCGGAACGGAATGCAAACTGGCAACTCCAGAAAACTGGTCCCGTAATAAATTACAGGAAAACCCCGATACTATGCATACACACCAGCATCTGTATTCCGTCCGGATACAAATGCAATGAGACAAAATCTACACTGTACTATACTAGGATCCGGCTTAAACCAAAGCCGGCTAGTAATACCCGTTCGATCCTGATCCATGCAATACCGCACGTATCCGATCGAACCCTGCCATATAACCATACGGCCACAAGTACTAACCGTCCGATCCTGATCCGTGCAATACCGCACGTATCTGATCGGACCCTGCCATATCTCCATACGGCCTCTACAGCGTTTCGCCCGAAAGCTTGAGTAACTGAAAGTGTGGTGGACTCTAAAGACTCGTCAATACTATGGCTGTGGATTTAACCACTAGCACGTCAGAGGTATAAGCCAATACGTGACGGGCCACCAGCTATTGACCAAAAAGGACGTCGATGAGCGAACTCATCCTGACACCCTACTGAGCCTGTCAGTGACAATATCCGTACAGTCCGGTCCGTTCGTCTATGAGCATCGCATGTCGGGCCTAGGGGGTTGGTAAAAGTCAGACCCCCAAAAGCGGTACAAGTCGTGTCGGAGTGTAGCCCAGAACACCCTGAGATACTATTGGAATACCTACCAGTAAATCTCCTGCCTTGGCCAAGGACTTCGTGTAATGGCTCTCCTAGACACAGCGCGGCCTTACCCCCAATACCGGGAGAGACGAACCCCTGAAGATCCGCTCACTGCCTCCATGTGGCTCGGGACTGTACCCAACTAAAACCTGTTTGCACGACTCCTTTGAGCCGTGGTAGGGTAGTAATCAAAGTACAGTGGGAACTCACACGAGACAAATGATGATCCCCAGGTCGATGAACTAACCTGTGCACATGTCACCTGGGAACTGCTATCTGACGTCAGGTATAAGACCAACTAGCATGTTCCCGGCGAGTCCTGTCCGGTGTACTCATAACCCAATGAGCACCTGTATACATCTTAGGTGAACCAACTGACACCAGTGGCTTGTGAGACCGGCCACCACCCCTCGTCGGGGTCTCGACTGTATAGACTAGTCTACTCTGGAGAATCGATGCCCTGTCTCGAGACTCCTACGACTAGGGACCTTTTAAGGATGTGCTTATAGACTCCAGCTCTCACTTATATGATCGCCCTCATACTGCTGGCAGTCAAGCAAGAATCCTAGGGGCTCTATCAACGTGCAATAGCGACATGTCAGGTCGCCTAAAGCGGTACACGATGATAAAGGTAAACCAGATAGCATACTATCATCTCGAGTAAGACTGTCCTACCGGGATAGGTCCTCCCTCAATCATTGCAATCACGTGCCTGTGATCCAATAATCGACTCTGAGGGCACTATCTCCAACAATTAGAGTCCCCCACAGACAGTTTCTCAAGTTCGGGCGAAACGTTGTAGAGGCCGTATGATTTTATGGCAGGGTTCGGAAAATGCACGTGCGTTTACGCACGTGTTATTTTTCGGGCAGATGATACTGGTCGGCTTTGGTTTAAGCCGGATCCGAGTATTATATTGAGTAGGTATAATATCTTTGTCTCAGTTGCATTTGTATTCGGTCGTAATACAAATGCGGGTATATTTATACAGTTTCGGGGTTATCCTGAAAGTCGTTTCAGGATCACTTTTGGAAGTTGCCAGTTTCCAGTTTTCTATCAGCCGTCTTTTAACAATCGGTTAAAGACGGATTTATCTTTTCTTGGATGAGAGTGAGTCATGTTTCTAGAAGCTTCTAGAAGGTTCTAGAAATGGAGAGGTGTCTTGTGACTCATGCTTTGATTTCTAAACATTCTTGTTTTCCTTAAGATCTTTATGCTTGATATTTTCATGTGTTCACACATGATATTTTTCTTATGGTCACCCCCCCTCTCCTACGATCACCTCCCTCTTTGCTATAAGAGGTCGGCCCCCTCTCTCTCCTCACACTCTCTCTCACTTGATGGTTTTCATTTGTTAAAAAGATTATGATAGATATTAGGGTGTATGGAATTCACAGCTCTTTTCATTCCATCACTCGATTCCCTCGGCAACTTCATTAACCGATCGTCCACGGATTTGGACGAAGTGAGACAAAGTCATCTACTCATTCTCTACATCATTCTTGGTCGTCTCTTTTAGCAAACTTGACGATCGAGTTGCCTCAAGTCAGAGGCGGGAGCCCGTTTAAAGAATCGTCGACGTGGTGCCACCTCGACGAGGATATCGGAAATCGACGAGATCGGAGCAGCCGCAACGGAGCGTGGGATGATGGTTAAAGAACGAAGGACTCGGATCATTCGGTATAACCTTTCTAGACTCTTTACAGTTTGTTAGTTTAGCAATAATGGCAGATCCGGGTTAAAGTACACGATAGCGCCAGTTAAAAAGTTTTTGTTCCGCATTTGGCGTCTGTAGACGGCCGGGGCGCTAGCGTAGACTTACATGTACACGACTGATAAAGGCAAACCAGATAGCATACTATCATCTCGAGTAAGACTGTCCTACCGGTATAGGTCCTCCTCAATCATTGCAATCACGTACCTGCGATCCAATAATTGACTATGAGGGCACTATCTGGTTTGGTACCCGTCGTTTCTTGATTGAATCAAACCCACCAGCACGACCCTTGACAAGGTCAACAAGGTCGTACGACTACCCTAACCCAATCTGCATCATATGCATAAACAGATAAATATTGGTTAGCTACCGCACACTGCGCCTTGACAAGGTCAACAAACGCAGCACGGATACTAAGCAGGACTTATCTGAAATGACGGAGGGATACGACAGGTTTTTCTAAAAACCTATTGCGTAATGAACTTGATATCATTGTAGGATCGAATGAATTTTGAAATGGATTGTTTTTTAGGCTTTTCTAGTTTTGCTAAAGGGGTCACTCCCGGTAAAGGGATCGTCGGCCCTTTCCTCGTCGAATGAGGTGCGGGATATATCATATATATCACTGTGCAAAGAAGAAACTATAGAAGCAATCAAAAGACAAACCGAGGGTTGTAGCATTTGCCAGTTATTGCTAAAGGAGTCACTCCCGGTGAAGGGATCTCGGTCCTTTCCCTATCGAATAAGGTGAAGGATGTTCTACAAGGAACACCACGATGCAAAGCAAGAACTGTAGCTACCTGTTTTATTTTGAAATTCGATTCCACAACATCTTAGGTTTCTTTTCTTTCATTAATCACATTAATGAAGTCTCATCATTTAAATCACCTAAACATCACAGATAAATACAACGTACACTTATGCCATCCGCATTCGCCTCGATGTCCCCTCGTGCACCGTTAGGTTAGGTAACTAACGACAGAGCGGGGCAGGGCTAGCGCGGGTGTAAAACATAACTAACGCCTATATAATATATCATATATACTATATACAGTATTTATCACAGAACATCACATGATCACATCACAGATATCGCAGCAGAAGAATCATATGAAATATTGGATATACTAGGACGTCCGTGTTTTCAATACGAGCCAGTATAAAACACGGATTCCACGGTCGCGATGAATAGCCAAACCCACACCCCTAGACCCCTACGAGAGCGGCAAGCAACCCTACCAATTCTAGAGTTAGGAGACCCAGACTCGACTCCTCGAGTTGGTCTCCCACTGGACTCCAGAACCCGGTTACTTGTGCTCCCCTCCTTGGGTCTATCCTAGTGCGGAAAAGTAAATAATATACAACAACGGTGACAACTTCCGCAACCTGGAAGTTCCCCAATAAAAGAATATTACATACAAGTTTTTACATGAATGAAAATGAAAAACACTCATCTCACATAAAAAACCCCCGGCTATTCAAACACGACGATCCAATATAACATATCCAGCAACACATAACATCATATGTCATCAACGTAAGTAAACATGCGTATCCCAATTGTCGTTGACATATAGCAACGAAACCGGCGATATCACATATTACACTTACGGTCACAGAAAAGAAAGTGTAAAACTACAACAGTTGGAATCCGCAAACTCATTAGACATCGCATGCCTAATCAAATGAATTCCTTAGACATCGCATGCCTAATAATTATAAAACCCGCATTTTAGTCTCAAAAACGAAAACACTTTTCAATACTAAGTCGAGCAATTCAACAAGATTCCCGACATCCTGATCGAATGCTCGTCGCAAACTTTAGTAGGCGGCCGCACCCCCAATACCTACGACGAAGTGCACTAAGGCGGAACACCGCTGCCGCGAGCACCCAAACGGATGCTTTCGGCGACGGGGTTCTCCTACAGTCACTTGGTCGGGGCTATGGGGTGTAGCTGTCTATTAAGTTTATCCGGCGAGTATCCGCGTACGCTACGTGATTGCGACGGACTTTTGATCACATCAAAATTCCGTGGCAACCGATCAAGTGAGACTAAACTGCCATGTTTATAACATTCATTCAGTTATCTCATAACTACTTGTGGATTCCAAGTATTGTATCCCATTCCAGATAAATAGAAAATGTTAAACTTTCCGATCGAACATTCAAACACCCAAGTTTTCCCGAAACAGCTCAACACATGAAATAAGTTTAAAAACATCCAGTTCATACCTCAGTACCAACGGTCCAGCCGTAGAAGGGTCAAGCCAACGCCTCACATGTGGCACGCCGTACTACCCCAAACCCTAAGGTTCAAAGGGCAGTTCAAAACGGTCACATAATCGAGTTAAGGTTTGTTGTCTTCTAGAGGGTCCATCGCGATACTTGCACTACTTAGAACGTTATTAAACCACGGAAAGATCCAACACTTGGAAATTTCCCGACAGGGGAAAAAGTGGGGATTTATATCCGGTCGAACTTTTTAACATATTCTAAATATCCGGAAAACATAACGAAATTAAAAATTCCGATCGAAACAACGACTACAAAATAAACCACAAAATACTCTACACTTGAGTCAGATAAAAATACCCATAAAATATCATGGAATTAAAACAAAACATTACTGTGTAAAATTTATAGGGTGACGTCATAAAATGGCGGCGGAACCACCGCACGAGCCATGCTCGTGCCGCGGTTCTGCGGCGGTTTGAGCTCCAAATAGTATCGTTTTGCACAGTAATTCTTATAATTTCCTGCTGATAATTTTAGGCATTTTTAATTAGGAAAAATCCCAGATTTTAAAAATGGACTAGAGAGGGGTGTATTTCGTCGTATTTGGATTCGATCGGGGTTCTAACTTCGTTAACGCATCGCCTAAGACTCTAGCTAGGCTCTGATACCACTGTAGGGTTCCTAGGCACACTAAGGAGGTCTCATAAGGCATCAACCATTCCAAATTCAAAAATTTCCGGTGCCGAGAAACCCTAATGCGATCGTTGACTAGAGATTAGGCAAAACAATCAACTAGTTAACAACTTAACTAAGAGTGAACGAAAATACAACCTTTGTAGATCCGGTCCTCCACCTCCATAGCTCCGTGACGATGTACCCTCGCTGCGATCATCGGATCCCGGACTCTAGCGTCGGCTTCATCGGAGAAATGGGCGTGCTAGGTCGTCGACTTCGATGCCAAAGATGATCTGCGTCGAGGCAACTCAAGATCAAGCTCCAACTTCACCAAGTTATGAAACTTGTGAAGAAAACACCCTATACTACTTGGCAAGTTGTAGAGGATGAAGAAATAGGAAGTGGGTTCACTTTGGATTTGGATTTCTCACTTGGATTCATCACTTAGCATTTTCAAGAAAAGGTTTTCTTTTCTTCACTTGAAGAAGAAGATGAAGAAGAAGAAGAAAAATCAATAATCATTTTTCATAAAAGAAAATGAAGTGATATCTATCATCTTGCAACCATGGGTTAGCTAAACACTTGTAGAGAATAAACTAGGGTTAAGTAAATGGTTAGGGTTAAGGAAAGAAACAAAATGGTCAAAGTCTTTCAAAGCTTCAAGAAGCTTCAAAGAAAATCAAAAGTAAGCCACCATTTTCTTTCTATCTAAAATGAATAAATAAATAAATGAATAAGTAAATAAACCAAATGAAACCCTAACCATTAACTAACCATGGTTTAAATCACACACTAACCCAAGTTTGCATGTATCATCAAACATGATACAATCTTGTGCACAAAAAATATATCACATATACAATGTGCACAATCAAGTGAGAAAAACATCTTAAGTGAACCAATATTAGTTAATGTAAAGTAATATATCAAATATATAATTATACATTAAATCAACACTTGATTTAAAGATCCGGTCACATCGCATATGACCGACTAATATCCATTGTATCGACTTATCGAATCAATCCTTGATTCGATAACTAGGTTATATCGCATACAACCAATCGATACATTCATCGTGAGAATAGAATACGGTATCACATACACGCATTATTCTTGGTCCCGTACATATCTCATATGTGCCCCTATTTCGTTTCGCTTGAGCCAGGAAACCTCTGTGTAGAACTCTAAAGACTCGTCAATACGCCGGCAGCAGGTGATGATCATATCAAGCACCCACAAGCCGCAAGCGGTCTGTTAAACGTAACGGCCATCCGGGTATTGAGCGATCAGAAGATCGACGAGCAAGCCCGCTCACACTTCTGTGAATCCAACCAGTAACACTTACCGCACAGTCCGGTCTGATCGTCTGATATGTCGCATATCTCGCCTAGGGGTGGTAAACGTCAGACCCCAGTAGCTTGATAAGTTGTGTCGATATAAGGTCTATAACAGTTCGAGAAACTACTGGTAACACTTACCAGTAAATCTCAGCAACCCTGGCCAGGGATTTCCGGTTATAGCCAATCGAACACAGTGCAACATCAACTCCCTATACCGGGAGAAACGAATCCCCTCTTATCGCTCATTGCCTCCATGTGATTCAGGACTATACCCAAAAGCCACCGTTTTGCACGCCCTCTTGGACGTGGTAAGGTGGAAATCAAAGCATAGTAGGAATCACACAAGACTCTATGACGATCTCGGGTCTACAGACTAACCTGTACCAGTGTGACCAGAGAATTGCCATCTGACGTAAGGTATAATACCATCTGGGAGTTCTCGGCGAGTTTTTCCAGTGTACCCAGTCTCCACTGAGCACCCGTATATCATCTCTGATGTCAAACACCAATGGATATGGGATCATCCATCGCCCATCTGTATGGGTCGAGAAGGTATACGCTAGTCTGCTCTGGTATATCGATGCCCCGTCTCGATACACCCATGACTAGGGACTTTGAAGGATGTACTTATAGACTACCATGTCCCCACTAGTATGATCCGTATCATAGTCCAAGTAGTCAAGTACACATCCTGAGGGCTTTACCAACATGTAACAGAGAGACAATCAGTATACACGTTAAGGCAAAGAGTAACCAGATAGCATACTATCATGTCGAGCAAGAAAGTCCTCCCTATATATGTCCCAGCATCCACTACAATATACATCCTATGTACAGTAGTGGCCTCTAGGGCATACATATAACTAACATATCCCTCTCCCCTTTAGTCTGTAAGACAGCTTTAGAAAGGGTGACTCCATCACCTGCAGGTACACCACCATGCCAGGAGTCATCTATTCTAAATACCTTTAGAATACTGTCAAAGTACCCACATTGGGAACCTATCCAAATCTTGATCTAAAACCATAGATCTAGTAACCAGAATGTTTAATATTATATCCATATCCTTTGTGGAGAAACAACTGTGTGACGACCACAGTATAACTGATCGTAGTATAGGAATTTTACTTCCTACTGTGTGTATGTCATCCAAATACCAGGACATCACACCATACTACCTTCTTTACAGATCCATCCCCTATTCTTATGAAGTCAAACCTGTGACTGTCATATCAAAATTAGATGATCTATCTCCGCTATATCTACTCAAGTCTATAAATAGACATAAGCTACTTGCCCACTATGCTTCTGCTGCTCCCACTGACTACGACAACCCTCTGGTAGAATAATATATACATGCTCTTCTAAACCTAGTTTAGAACGACGCTATACTTATCCTCCTGTCGGGTCTCATAGTCTGGAACAACTGTAATGTCAAGTCTGGGTAAACAAGAACCTCCCTGTCACTGTCCTTGAGGCTACCGGAGTACCTCTCGAGTGTCTGAGGTCACCCACCATATCTGCGGAGTAGCTAATGGAATGTCAAACCTGATTGAATATATAGGTCCTATTAAATTTTCCGTAATCGTTTGCGGTTCTGGAATCACTTCCAGTTCTACCATACTCCCACTTCTGTTTTCTGAAAAAAATCCATTTTACTAAAACTTTGGCGAGTCAAGAACAATATCACTATTGATCTTCCAGATGGTAGAAAATCAACCCTCGTCAAAGCCAGGGTCAACCCACAAACTGCAATTACAGAAACGTGCCTTGAATTATCCAGAGTCTGGTTTTAAGCATAAGCTGGAAAACTCACCGTACCTTAACATCGTTAAGATATGAACCATTCTATATCCAATATAGAAACCTTGGCACTTATTTAATTGGAACCAGATTCTAATCATGCAGCTGTCTCCAGTGCATATCAACTTAATGGAGAGAGGCTAATCAGCATTACTCAACTTAGGAATACACCCAATTATGAGTAACCTGAAAGAGAAACAAGTTTCTCAAAACCATTACTATCATCTGAATACCAGTCACAAGAATCTACATCTTCGATCTCTTTGAAGAATCCCGATACTTGTGACACCTGGTTCTCTACTTTATTCTTATACCCACAACTTCTCAAAACTTAGACCTTGTATTTCTACGAAACACTTGTCTAAAATCTAGAGAAGTCATAAGTAAATAGAACATAGTACGAGGACCAACCCCTTTGTCCTGACGGACTCTGGACAACATACAATACTCTGTATAAGTCCGCTGAGTCGAATAACTCAAAACCTGTGCATCGTAGGTTGAAAACTGTACTTATGGTTAATAACTTCTCCGTTGTTCAATGCTCCTTACCCAATCGTATCTGATATAGGTAAATGTCACGGACATAATCTCAAAAGGTTATATCTCACTTTATAAAAATAAACATACAGATATATCATTTTGAAATTGGTGCACAGCAACGGATATTCAAAACCAAATACATGCCGTCTGGCAAAAACTCAAGCAACTTCCTCAAATATCACCAATTACAATGAATTCCGATATAATGAAGATGATCACCTTATTCCCAATAACCCACTCCCACTCATCATCTGTAAAACCTATACAGATATGAGAATAAAACCCGGTAAATACATACCCTGGAGTAAGTATCTAATCGAGAAATCAGTTTTCCTTTAACAATGCACTGAAACATGAAAATGTTTCGTAGGAGTATCCTGGTATTCATAGTAATGCCTCTTACATAATCCAATTCATGATTTTAACTGTATATTTCTTTGCCTTCTCCCTAAATCCCTTTATTTGTCTTTATTCATTACCTTCTGTACAACCCTTTAGGCTAAGTGGTTTTCTTCCTTCCCTACCGTTCGGCACCAGCCTATGGTTTGGAAGAAGACTATCCAGTAAGCATAATGGGTGTACTCTCCTAATCCTAGGAGTACTCACAACTTGAGAGAAGGTGATGATAAAAGACAACTCAATAATATCTTATTCTATTTCTCCCGAACTGGGGAAAAAAGCAAAGGTGAAATAGGAGTGGCGATGAAGTACGAGGTTTGGTCGTGAATTATAGCAGTCACAATTTACTTTTCCCTCTTTCTAATCCCTTTATTTTGTCTTTAGTTATTACCTTCTGTACACCCTACTTAAGCTAATTGGTTTTCTTCATTCCCTACCTTTCGGCACCTGCCTATGGTTTGGAATAAAACTATCCAATAAGCGTAATAGGTGTACCCTCCTAAACCAAGGAGCCCTCACAACCTGAGAGAAGGTGATAATAAAAGACAACTGAATAAACCAATTCTATTTCTCCTAAACCTGGATCTATCCTCGAAGAAGTCCCTCCGAGTTCGTATATAACCATACGATGAATCTATCCAATGGAAGTGGATGTCCGTAGTAATACGGGGTGTTCTGATAAATACAAAGGGTAAAAGAAGGATCGGCAATGACTTATGCAACTCGGACAATCCATAAGCCAGTATTTTAAGAAGGTTCGGTCAATTTGGTCACTGAGTCATAGTCAAAGGTCACTGCCAAAGAGAGAGAGAAAAGAAACACTCTACGTGCACTCTAACCTAGATCAGAATGGTTATCACTCTATCTAATCAGGAAACCTCCCACTGTACCGTCAAATTCTCCTCCAAACCTAAAAGAAGAATCAATCGGGATCACCCGTAGAGTAAACCAACTCATCAGTGGGAATCGGGATCCAACTCTCATCGCATGATAACGTGACGGAATCCACTCATGTTATCATACTCCAGAAGGTATGCGCATACTTGGCAAGTTTCAGTTTCTTTAGAAACTCCCGATATGATTTTTGCCCCATGCTCTTATAACCTTGGCTTTGGTCAAAATGTCATAAGTCACATGCCAAGTTCTACCCGTCACTATCCAGGTCAATTTGAACCCACCCGCACATGCCCTTGACTTTGGCCAAAATGGCAGAACGACTGTCCCAAACTAACTCATCTATCTATGCAACAGATGACAACCCAGCAGCTACCAAACACTATGCCTTGGCTTTGGTCAAAATACATAGCTTGAATACTACTGAATACCCAAAAGAAATGACGGAGGGCTACGGCTGGTTTTCGCCCGTATGGCGTTAAGCGTCAGGGCGTGTTAGGATATTTAGTATAGATGTTCATATGGACTGTAGTAGCATACCTTATTGTTGCATATAGAAATGATAGCATAAGACACTGCACTGTCTCTAACGGTTCAAGTTGCACGAGCACGATTTATATGCTACACTCACACCGTTAGTGATTGCCATGACACTCACATTATAGGATTGCTATAAATAATATATCATACCGATTCCGCTTTATTGAAGTTGTCATGATTTGCCGCATAACAGCATATGTTATATCCATATTTGGGCACATATACATCACATACCCATACCAGTGCACACATATATTGATATTTTCATACCTGCGCACATGCACACCGTATACTCATACCAGTGCACACATACATTGATATCTTCATACCTGCGCACATGCACACTGTATACTCATACCAGTGCAAACATACATTGATATCTTCATACCTGTGCACATGCACACTGTATACTCATACCAGTGCACACATACATTGATATCTTCATACTTGCTTAGATTACGCATTGAGATATGTTGTTTCCATGTTAATTCTGGATTTAGGGAACCGTGGATATTTCAAAAGAGAATAGTTAATTATTTAAAAACCCGGTTTCCCTTGATATGATATTTCGGTGCGTCCACCATGTGTTTTCTCGGTGCTAGAGTGATATATGTGAACCCGAATTGAGGAGTTGGATAAGGCCGATTACAGGTACATGGTGGACCTGGTATGGTACCCCGGAGCGAGAACGGTTTCGCTGTGTAGTAGACGGTGAGCCTGGCAGAGGGAATACTACCTAACGGTGATTGGTTGGACCTAGCGGTTATCCGGAGGATACTGACCAGAGTCGATTGATAGATATGGAACGACTCGTACTGCCAGGGCCGAAGGCCAATACCGCAGACAGAGCCCGTGGGCTGACACGGACTGACGGATGCCCGATATATGAGGATTTGCGTTTCGATGCTTGGCACAAGTATTTCTTGATATTTTGGGTGCCGATGTTGGGCACTCACGATTATATGAGATTTACAAGATTTGAGGACCGGGGAGGATGACGACGCCTGAGTAGTGTTGGGATTTGGGTGCATTGATGGGTACCGATTATACTTTCCACGATGACATTCCGTGTAGATGTTATATTTCCCATGCTCAGTATTTAGCAATTGATATCTCATCATGTATCTGTTGCACCTGATATAGTACGCATGCTTGTACGATCATTGCATACCCTGCTCATTCTATATAGGATTGTTAGAATGCATTGCCATACCTGATTATCACATATCTTGCTCATCATATGGAGATGTTTTTAGATAGCACTTGTTGCATAAATTGAGCATCCAGTTCATCATATAGATGTTATCTGTTGGCATAGGTTAGAGTATCGCAGCATGTGCATACTCGCGATTACCTTTATATGTTACCTACTATTCACGAGTTGGCAACTTACCTCCGTTGTGCCACAGTGTTTGCAGGTTGCCCTTTGGAGTAGTCACGGCAGGCTACTTTCTTGCATCTTTTGACACAAATACCCCTACAGTTGGCATACTAGCTCTTTTGCGGATAGGTGGGTTTTGTGTGGTATCTGTTTATCTTTCAGTTATGTACATCGTTGTATCTAGTACTCTCCATCTACCACTTATGTATTGACTTAGAGATCAGTTGTGAGGGCGATGTTTATTATTTGTATTCTGGTGTCGAGCTCGTTGTGAGCCGACTTTACTTATGCGGTTTATTCTATCTGTGATGTTTCCCACTTATTGCTCATTTTCTTCGCTACGGCATCGTATATTGTTATCGTGGTGACTGGTTACTTGAGGTTTTCTTAACATTTTAGTAAATGCTATATTCAATGCTCAAAACACTCTATACTTTTACTGGTTTGATTTCTGGGTTTTCGGCTTACTTAGTCGCGTTACGCCTGTAGACGTTACGTGGTTAAGTGCCGGTCATGGGCCAAACTTTGGGTCGTGACAAAGTTGGTATCAGAGCGTAGGTTTTACCTTCGGAGTGTAGGATGACCGTGGTATGATGGAGTAAGTAACTGCAGCAGAGTGACGTAGCGTGCGTATGTTCCGCGGCATACTCACGACACGGTACTCCGCCTAAGCTACCTTAGGACTTATTGATTGAATTTCCTTCATGATTGTATACATCCTTGTGATTCGATTTTCGTATCCTCATTGAATCTTAATTTCTTTCAGCCATTATGCCGCCAAGGACTACGAGGGTGCAGAGAGCGGCCGTGAGATCCGAGGTTCGAGTTGATTTATCTGCGACGAGGACTGATCCGAGTAGTACCCCTGTTGTACCAGGACAGATTTTTCCCCTACGACAGATCAGATCGCTAGACTAGTGGCAGAGATGTAGAGCTTGCACCAGGTGATGAGCTCATTGGTGGAGGTTGTTCGAGCGCAGCGACAGATGGTTGTCACCCCTGTTACCCAGTTGTTCCTTGCGATCATCATGCAGTATTCCGTCCCCTACATAGCACCGGTGGAGGCAGCCCCAGTTTACAAGACACGTCTTCCAGAGACCGTGAGAGTTTCGGAATAGTTGAGGAATCGTACTGGTGTACCAGCCCAGAGCAGAAGCTTAGGACGAGGACAGTCTTTTGGCTCTCATCCCCAGGGAGGACAGCAGTCAGCGCGTAGATGTTTACGATGCGGAAGCCTTCAACACCTCATCTGGCAGTGTTCCTTCACACCACGTCAGGGTCGTATTCTGAGACGTCGTGGACGCGGAAGGTTCGCGCAGAGGGGTCAGGCTAGTAGAGGAGGAGTTCAGTCAGTCGCAGATGAAGGGCAGGCCAAATTTTTTGCTTCGACTCATCGGGATGCCCAGGCGTCCAATGTTGTGGTTTCAGGTACTCTTTCAATATGTCCTTTTGTTGCACACGTATTGTTTGATCCGGGTTCATGCACTCATATGTTTCCACACTTCGTGCCGAGTTTAGGACGAGAGTCATGCTAGGTAGATCAGCCGTTTGTTGTGTTAACTTCTGTCAGCGATTCTTTTGTTGCGCGACACGTCATTCAGTTGTGTGCCAATCGGATAGGAGATAGAGAGTCGTCTGCTGTTTTGATCCTCCTAGAGATGTGGGATTTGGCGTTCTCCTGGGCACGGAATGGCTAGCTACGTGCTAGGAGTTGTGGACTACCGTGAGGAAACGGTTAGGTTTTGTTTTCCCCGGCGAGTCAGTTCTTGTTGTGGAGGCGGATAGTTATATCGCCTCTCCCAGCTTGAATTCAGCCTTTTTCGCTAGTCGGCCTTTGAGGAGATGTTGTGGATTCTTGGCGTTATTCGTGATACCGTAGCCACAGTTGGTGTGTTGGGCCGGTTTTCTTTAGTGGGAGAGTTTTCCGACGTTGGTCCAGATGAGCCGTCGAAGCTTATGGAGCTTAAGGATCTGCTGCAGAGTGGTTGTTGAGGGAGTTGTGCGTCTGAGTGTTTCGCATTAGGAAGTTCTTATTTCTGTTTGTCAAGGAGAAAGACGACAAATTGAGGTTGTGTATTGATGGATCGTCAATTAAACCGGCTTACGGTGTGGATAGGTATCATGTACCTCGCATTGACAATTTCTTCGATCAGCATTAGAGTGCGAGACTTTGTCTAAGTTTGTTTGGGATCAGGTCACCATCGTTTGCGGGTTCGGAGTGATGACATTCTGAAGACTGCCTTGTGCGTGCTACGGGCTTTGTGTGCTTTGGGTGTGTCACTGGACTCACCAATGCTCTAGCAGCATTCGTAGGTGGGATGAACCGGATTTCTTTGGGCCGTTCCTCAACAAGTTATTGTTGTGTTATTTACGACATCCTGGTCTTTGTAGTGTGCCTTGAGGGATAGGGTAGCACTTGAGGATCTGTTTTACAGATACTGGGAGAACCCCAACGGTTTGGTAGATTCTCGGAGTGTTCCTTCAGGCTTGTTTGTGTTGAGAACTAGGTCTTGTAGTTACGGGAGACGGTTTTGTATGGTTCCGAGGATGAACGTAGCCGTACAGCTTAGGCCCAGACTTGTGAGCAGGACGGAGGTCCGCAGATTTTGGCTTAGCAGGTTTTACCACCGTCTCATGCAGGATTGCTAATGTAATGCTGCACCGTTGACTAAATTGACCAGAATGGAGGTTTCTTTTCATTGGACTGAGGCTTGTGTACGGAGTTTCAGCAGTTGAAGACTCGGTTAACTTCTGCATCAGCTCTTTCCTTGCTTTTTGGTTCAGGCGACTTTGTGGTTTAACTGTGATGTTTCGTGAGTAAGGCTCGAATGTGTGCTGAGGTGACATAATGGAGTTATCGCTTTTGCTTCCCTACATTTGGAGGAAGTACGAGAAGGATATCCCACTCATGATCTGGAGATGGCCGAGGTGGTTTTGCGTTGGAGATTTAGAGACACTACTTGTTTGAGAGTCGTGTCAGATTTTCACGGACCACCAGAGTTAAATGTACATTTTCCTGCGGCAGATTTTGATTGTTGTGATAGTCCTCCGCAGATTTACAGTTCTTGTGCGATCGTTGAGTACAGCTTAAGTTTGTCTCTACTGAGGAGACAGCTTGCTCATGTCCGCGCCCGACCACTTTTCCTAAATCGCTTTCGCGAGATACTGCTCGCCGACGCTCATTCGTCAGAGATACTGGAACCTACTCGACTGGGTAATGATTTAGAATCCTTGGCTTGTGGCAAGGGTGTGCTAGGTTAGGGAGACGCTTGGTACCTAATATTATGGGATAGAAACATGGAATCCTAGGGTAGGCACATCGGTCAACTCTCTGTACTCATTCAAGCCCCACCAACTGTTAATGTGACTTGTGAGGTAGTTACGGGTGGGCAGGGACAGAAAGAGAAGTCTCGGGATTCGTTTCAAGGTGTCTGTCATGTTGTGTGCTTGGGTTGAGCAACTGAGACCGGCTGGAGAGTTGCAACCTTTAATCGTTCCGAAGAAAGAATGAGAGCAGGTCTCCATGAATTTCGCTATGGTGTCTACCCAGGTTTAGTCAGGGTGTGACTCCATTTGGATGCTTGTTGTCCGGTAATACTCAGTTTGCTCAGTTGTTCTTTGCTAAGTTTGTGTGTACATAGTATTTGTGTCGGCAGTTAGGGATCGTCACTCGCCAATGTTAGGGTTCTCCTTTGATAGCAGTTATCAGGAGACACTCCAACTGGTAACCTTTAGGTTTAGAGGTTAGGTCGTATCGATCACCAGCATGTTTTTTGACTCCGTGTTGTAGGATTATTGGACCTCAGCTAGTCTAGAGGTTTCGGAGATGATCCAGTTGTTTTAGGTCAGGATGAGAATTGTCCATTTCGGATAGAGATCAGATGCTGACCAAGATGGTCGCAGATTCGAGTTTGCAATGGCAGATCATGTATTCCCACGGAAATTTCCGATAAATGACATGTTGAGTTTTGGGAAGCTTTCCAGGATAGTAAGTCTTTTTAGGATCCTTAAGGCGAGTTGGTTCGTTACCTTTGATTTGGAACTTTCACCCAGATTATTGAGTATTCACCCCGTATTCCTTATGTCGATACTTTGCAATTACCTTCATGACCCTTCTCATTGGATTCAGCGCCAGACCATTTAGCTTGAGCGCGATCTTTCTTTCACCAAGCAGCCAGTCGTAATATTGGACCGGCAGGTGAAGAAACGTTGATCAAAGGTCTCGCCATCAGTGAAGGTATTGTGGCGCATCCCAAATGGTGAATAAATCACTTGGTAGGCCAAAGGCGAGATGCGAAAGAAGCCCCTCATCTCTCTGGAGGTATGCGTAGCCTTGTATTTTTAAATTCGGGGACGAATTTCTTTAAGGGGGAAGAGTGTAATGTAAGTCTACGCTAGCGCCACGGCAGTCTACAGACGCCAAAATGCGGAACAAAACTTTTAAACTGGCGCTATCGTATACTTTAACCCGGATCTGCCATTATTGCTAAACTAACAAACTATAAAGAGTGTAGGAATGTTATACCGAACGATCCGAGTCCTTCGTTCTTCAACCACATCCCACGCTCCGTTGCGGCTGCTCCGATCTCGTCGATCTCCGATCTCCTCGTCGAGGTGGCACCACATGATCGGTTCTTTAAACGGGCTCCCGCCTCTGACTCGAGGCAACTCGATCGTCAAGTTTGCTAAAAGAGACGACCAAGATTGATGTAGAGAATGAGTAGATGACTTTGTCTCACTTCGTCCAAATCCGTGGACGATCGGTTAATGAAGTTGCCGTGGAAATCGGGTGATGGAATGAAATGAACTGTAAATTCCATACACCCCAAAACTATCATATCTTTTCTAACCGAATGAAACATCAAGTGAATCGAGAGAGATCAAGAGAGAGAGAGGGGCCGGCCACCTTATAAGGAAGAGGGGGGTGACCGTAGGAGGAGGGAGGTGACCATAAACCAAAAGCTTCTCACTAAAATATCTTAAGCAAAAACAAAATGCTTTAATGAAAATGATGACTCAAAAGATTGAACCAATCACATTAAACCTAGTCACCTTATCAAGAATGACTCACCAAGCCTCGTCATCACTTCTAGAAGCTTCTAGAATGATGACTCACCTCATCTGCGAAAAGATAAATCCGTCTTTAACAGAATGTAAAAAGACGGCTGATAGAAAACTGGAAACTGGCAACTTCCAAAAGTGATCCTGAAACGACTTTCAGGATAACCCCGAAACTGTATAAATATACCCGCATTTGTATTACGACCGAATACAAATGCAACTGAGACAAAGATATTATACCTACTCAATATAATACTCGGATCCGGCTTAAACCAAAGCCGGCCAGTATCAACTGTCCGAAAATCGACACGTGCGTAAACGCACGTGCATTTTCCGAACCCTGCCATAAAACCATACGGCCTCTACAACGTTTCGCCCGAACTTGGGAAACTGTCTGTGGGGGACTCTAATGACTCGTCAGCACCCTGGCAGTGGGTTTAACCACAAACCGTCAGCGGCACTAGCTATGCGTAACGGCTGCCCATGGACTGACCTCAAGGGTGGCCGAGGAGCGAACTCAAGGGAGACCGATGAGCGAACTCCTCCGAAAACCCTACTGAGCCTAACAGTGACAATGTATATACAGTCCGGTCCGTTCGTCAATGAGTATCGCATATCTGCCTAGGGGGCTAGCAACGTCAGACCTCCAATAGCAGTATAAGTCGTGTCGGAGTGAAGCCCAAATACACCCTGAGATACTACTGGAGTACCTACCAGTAAATCTCCTACCATGGCCATGGATTTGTGTAATGGCTCTCCTAGACACAGCACGATCTCGCCCCCAATACCGGGAGAGACGAATCCCCTGCCGATCCGCTCACGTGCCTCCATATGGCTCGGGACTGTACCCAAAAGCTACCTGTTTGCACGACTCCTTTGAGCCGTGGTAGGGTAGAAATCAAAGCACAGTGGGAACTCACACGAGACAAATGAAGACCTCAGGTCGATGAACTAACCTGTACACATGTCACCAGGGAACTGCTATCTGACGGTAGATATAATACTAACTAGCAGATTCCCGGCGAGTCCTGTCCGGTGTACTCATAACCCAATGAGCACCTGTATACATCTTAGGTGATCCAACTGACACCAGTGGCTTGTGAGACCGGCCACCGCCCCTCGTCGGGGTCTCGACTGTATACACTAGTCTACTCCGGAGTATCGATGCCCTGTCTCGAAACTCCCACGACTAGGGACCACAATTAAGGAAATGCATATAAACTACCCAACTCTCACGTATATGATCGCCATCATACTGTTGGTAGTAAAGCAAGATCCTAAGGGCTCTATCAAAGTGTAACATGCAATCAGTCACCTGAACATGTACACGACTGATAAAGGCAAACCAGATAGCATACTATCATTTCGAGTAAGACTGTCCTACCGGGATAGGTCCTCCGCAATCATTGCAATCACGTACCTGCGATCCAATAATTGACTATGAGGGCACTATCTCCAACAATCTCCCACTTGCACTCAAGGCTAATATTGCGATGTCGACTACTCACAGCCCGTGTGAAAACGAACATCCAACTCCTCTACAAATCAGTTTCACAAAGCCCGTTTGTAAAACTATTGTGTTCGAGAAATAGCCTCGGTGAGTGGATCCGCCTAGAAGTTTCTTTCTATATCTCTCTAAATCTCAAGTTCGCGGAGAAAGCCATCTCCCGAATTGAGTAGTACCTGTCTTAGAATATGTCTGGATATCTGATGGGACCTTAGTTCATAAATGAACTCCATATCCAAACTTCTTAGACTGAATCGATCACTGAACCTAATCAGTATCGGGCACCATGCCACCCACAGTATCCTCTGGAACCACCTGTCCATAATACTGTCCTTCGTCAGAAGGAAAACTAAAACTCTGACAATCACTCTGTCATCCATGTCACCTTTGAAGCCTGGAATGATAACCGTCTCCCGAAAGAGGCTGCCGTTATCAAATCCATAGAACATGTACTAATGTTCTAAAACTGCTTCCTTATGTTTCTCCAGGATTGGATTAATACAAACTTATTGCATCTAGTGCAAAAACAACATCTGGTGTGGTACTTGACATCTCATGATTGACTCAATTGCCTAAGCAAGTGATCTGCCAATCATGCACATCCCTCTCCCCTTTAGTCTATAAGACACCTTTAGAGAGGGTGACTCCATCACCTGCAGGTACACTACCTTGCTAGGAGTTAACTATTCTAAAAACCATTAGAATATCTGTCAAAGTACCTACATTGGGAAACTACCCAAATCCAGATCTAAAACCATAGATCTAGAAACCAGAATGTCAAATATTATATCCATATCCTGTCTGGAGAAACAACTGTGTGACGACCATAGTACAACCGATCGTAGTATAGGAATTTTACTTCCTACTCTGTGTATGTCATCCAGAAACCATGACATCACACCCTACTACCTTCTTAACTGATCCATCCCTTATTCTGATTGAAGTCAAAACTATGACTGTCACATCAAAATTAGATGATCTATCTCCGCTATAACTGCTCAAGTCTATAAATAGACATAAGCTACTTGCCCACCATGCTTCCGTTGCTCCCACTGACTACGACAACCCTCCTACCGGGTCTCATATCCTGGAACAACAGTAGTGTCAAGTCTGGGTAGATAAGAACCTCCCTGTCACCGTCCTTGAGCCTACCGAAGTACCTCTCGGGTGTCTGAGGTTACCTACCATACTTGCGGAGTGGCTATTGGAATGTCAAACCTGATTGAATATGCAGGTCCTATTAAATTTTCCGTAATCGTTCGTGGTTCTGGAAACACTTCCAGTTCTACCATACACCCACTACTGTTTTCTGAAAAAGATCCATTTTTACTAAAACTGTGGCGAGTCAAGAACAATATCACTATTGATCTTCCAAATGGTAGAATATCAACCCTCGTCATAGCCAGGGTCAACCCACAAACAGCCATTACAGAAACGTGCCCTGAGTTATCCAGTGTCTGGTTTTAATCATAAGCTGGACAACTCCCCGTACCTTAATTTCTTTTAAGGTACGAACTATTCTATATCCAATATAGAAACTTTTGCACTAATTTAATTGGAACCATATTCAAATCATGCAACTGTCTCCAGTGCATATCAACTTTATGGAAAGAGGCTAATCAGCATTACTCAACTTAGGAATCCATCCAATTATGAGTAACCTGAAAGAGAAACACGTTTCTCAAAAACCATCACTATCATCTGAATACCAATCACAAGAATCTACATCTTCGATCTCTTTGAAGAATCCCGATACTTGTGATACCTGGTTCTCTACTTTATTCTTATACCCACAACTTCTCAAAACTTAGACCATGTATTTCTACAAAACACTTGTCTAAAAACTAGAGAAGTTATAAGTAAACAGAACAAAGCACGAGGACCTACCCCTTTGTCCTGATGGACACTTGGACAACATACAATACTCTGTATAAGTCCGCTGAGTTAAACAACTCAAAACCTGTGCGTTGTGGGTGGAAAACTGTACCCTGGCGATTTCCTCAACTATCACCAATTACAACGAATTCCGATATAATGAGGATGATCACCGAATTCCCAATATCTTACTCCCACTCATCATCTGTAAAACCATACAGATATGAGAATGAAACCTGGTAAATACATACCCTTGGAGTAAGTGTCTAATCGGGAAAACAGTTTTTCCTTTAACAATGCACTGAAACATGAAAATGTTTCGTAGGGGTATCCTGGTATTCATAGCAATGCCTCTTCCATAATCCAATTCATGACTTCAACCGTATATTTTATTGCCATCTCTCCAAATCCCTTTACTTGTCTTTAGTCGTTACCTTCTGTACACCATCGTTAGGCTAACTGGTTTTCTTCCTTCCCTACCGTTCGGCACCAGCCTATGGTTTGGAAGAAGACTATCCAGTAAGCATAATAGGTGTACCCTCCTAAACCAAGGAGTACTCGCAACTCGAGAGAAGGTGACGATAAAAGACAACTGAATAATACCTTATTCTTTTAAAGATGAAATAGGAGCGGCGATGAAGTACGCGGTTTTGGTCGTGAATGATATCAGTCGCAATTTACTTTGCCCTCTTTCTAATCCCTTTATTTTGTCTTTACATATTACCTTCTGCACACCCTACTTAGGCTAATTGGTTTTCTTCATTCCCTACCTTTCGGCACCAGCCTATGGTTTGGAATAAGACTATCCAATAAGCGTAATAGGTGTACTCTCCTAAACCAAGGAGCTCTCGCAACCTGAGAGAAGGTGATAATAAAAGACAACTGAATAAACCAATTCTATTTCTCCTGAACCTTGATCCATCCCCGAAGAAGTCCCTTCGAGTTCGTATATAACCATACGATGGCTCTATCCAATGGAAGTGGATATCCGTAGTAATACGGGTGTTCTGAGAAATACAAAGGGTAAAAGAAGGAGTGGCAATGACTTATGCAACTCAGACAATCCAAAAGCCAGTATTCTAAGAAGGTTCGGTCAACCTGGTCACTGAGTCATAGTCTAGGGTCGGTCAAAGGTCGCTGCCAAAGAGAGAGAGAGAAAAGAAACACTCTGCGTGCACTCTAACCTAGATCAGAATGGTCATCACTTTATCTAATCCGGAAACCTCCCACTGTCCTGTCAAATTCTCCTCCAAACCTAAAGAAGAATCAATCGGGATCACCCGAAGAGTAAACCAACTCATCAGTGGGAATCGGGATCCAACTCTCATCGCATGTTAACGTGATGGAATGCATCCACGTTATTCATACTCCAGAAGGTATGCGCATACTTGGCAAGTTTCAGTTTCTTTAGAAACTCCCGATATCATTTTCTTGCCCCATGCTCTTATGACCTTGGCGAAAGTCAACAAATCATAAGTCACATGTCAAGTTCTGCCCGTCATTATCTTGTTAACTTGAATCCACCCGTACATACCCTTGACGAAAGCCAACAAGGTAATACGACTGTCCCAAACCAACTCATCTATCTATGCAACAAATGAATACCCAGCAGCTACTAAACACTATGCCTTGACGAAAGCCAACAAACATAGCTTGAATACTACTGACCATCCATAAGAAACGACGGAGGGCTACGACTGGTTTTTGGCGAAAAACCTTTAACGTAGTGAACTTGATATCGTTGAAGGAACCTGATAGCTTTTTATAAAAATATAGTGGCGAAAACCTTTTGCTAAAGAGGTCACTCCCGGTAAAGGGATCTCGGCTCTTTCCTCGTGGAATGAGGTGCAGGATATTCCACTGAATACCGCTATGCAAAGCAACATGTAATCGACTATAGTGAAGTTATTACCCTGACGCAAACTTCTGTCCAAGGGGTCTTTCCCGGTGAAGGGATATCAGCCCTTGCCTCGTCGAATGAGGTGCTGGATATTCACACCGAATACCGCTATGCATAACAAAAGAAAACGTCTTTGCAATAACACCTTTTTAAAATTGTTCCAACAACACAAACAGGTTTGGTTTCCTTTGCATTGATCAGAATCAACGCGGTCCCATCATTCAATCACACCAGAAAAGAACGAAAATAAAATGTACGTATATGCCATCCGCATTCGTCTCTGGGTCCCGTCATCACCCGTTAGGTTACTTAACTAACGACAGAGCGGGGACTGGACTAGCGCGGGTGTAAAACATATACAACATCTAATAGTATATAAACCAATATACATAATCGCTCCAGGCGTGATAATATGCAACATTACAGAAAAGTAATAAGCATCACAGAACAATACAGATAATCTGGGATCCCCGAGTTTCACAGAGCCGCTGCTGAAACTCGACGTTCCCCTGTCGTGTGGATAGCCTGTGCAATGAAACCTAGACCCCTACGGGTGCGGCAAGTTACCCGCTAAAACCTGAAGCGAGGTAGTCCCCACAGCATAGTGAATGGAACACCCGGCACTTCACGGAATCCGGTAATCTTGGGCACCCCTCCTTGGGTCAACCTGTACCCCCTACGAGTGCGGCGAATAGTCTGCCAATTCTGAAGTGGGACCCCTCTGCCTCTCAAAGCCATGAGATGCGGACCCGTTGCTTTCCCGAACCCGGCTATCCGTGCACTCTGTCGCGGGGTAAAACCTAGTACAGTAATGAAAAATAGTACAATAGGTACATCGACCGCAACCTGGTCGTGCCCCAAAAGAATATTATACAACAGGCAGTGACGGCTGTCCACAAGTTGGACGCTCGCCCCGCAATATCAAATGTACAAATAAACTCAAACTGTACTACCATTGCACACTGCTATCCACCACGACAAATCCGCAACATTACAGCACAACACAGAACATCAACGCGAATGTCACGTTCGCAAACCCGTCTAAAAGAACTATAGCAATCAGACGCTGTTTACCGATCAAATGACATTCCCGGTCGGAGATATAATGTAAGCACTGTAAACTAACGCATTTAAATTACGATCGACCAAAGACCAAATATCAAAAAGTGGGCCCCACTGCTTACTGGTGAACAGTAACAAAACCTGGGCCAAAATTATATATACCAAAAATCACAAAACCCCAACAGGAACCCACAGAAAAAATTTGGTTCACTGATCTTCTAGAACGGCCGCGGATGGGCGGCCAAACCATGGGTTTGGCCGCTAATCCGCGGCTCTCTGGTAAGATTGCGTGCCCAAATTTTGTCCGTACGCTCAAAAAACCCTGCACGGATTTTTAAGACATCCAGAAATCAATTTTGACACCGTTTAAAATTAACAGAAACTGTCGGCTTGGATTTTGCAGTTTTTAGTTTTCCGGTCGGATCGATATTTTAAACGCGTTAGCACAAGTTAGTATAGCAAAATGGTGAGGCTCTGATACCACTGTAAGTCTACGCTAGCGCCCCGGCAGTCTACAGACGCCAAAATGCGGAACAAAACTTTTAAACTGGCGCTATCGTATACTTTAACCCGGATCTGCCATTATTGCTAAACTAACAAACTGTAAAGAGTGTGGGAATGTTATACCGAACGATCCGAGTCCTTCGTTCTTCAACCACATCCCACGCTCCGTTGCGGCTGCTCCGATCTCGTCGATCTCCGATCTCCTCGTCGAGGTGGCACCACATGATCGGTTCTTTAAACGGGCTCCCGCCTCTGACTCGAGGCAACTCGATCGTCAAGTTTGCTAAAAGAGACGACCAAGATTGATGTAGAGAATGAGTAGATGACTTTGTCTCACTTCGTCCAAATCCGTGGACGATCGGTTAATGAAGTTGCCGTGGAAATCGGGTGATGGAATGAAATGAACTGTAAATTCTATACACCCCAAAACTATCATATCTTTTCTAACCGAATGAAACATCAAGTGAATCGAGAGAGATCAAGAGAGAGAGAGAGGGGCCGGCCACCTTATAAGGAAGAGGGGGGTGACCGTAGGAGGAGGGAGGTGACCATAAACCAAAAGCTTCTCACTAAAATATCTTAAGCAAAAACAAAATGCTTTAATGAAAATGATGACTCAAAAGATTGAACCAATCACATTAAACCTAGTCACCTTATCAAGAATGACTCACCAAGCCTCGTCATCACTTCTAGAAGCTTCTAGAATGATGACTCACCTCATCTGCGAAAAGATAAATCCGTCTTTAACAGAATGTAAAAAGACGGCTGATAGAAAACTGGAAACTGGCAACTTCCAAAAGTGATCCTGAAACGACTTTCAGGATAACCCCGAAACTGTATAAATATACCCGCATTTGTATTACGACCGAATACAAATGCAACTGAGACAAAGATATTATACCTACTCAATATAATACTCGGATCCGGCTTAAACCAAAGCCGGCCAGTATCAACTGTCCGAAAATCGACACGTGCGTAAACGCACGTGCATTTTCCGAACCCTGCCATAAAACCATACGGCCTCTACAACGTTTCGCCCGAACTTGGGAAACTGTCTGTGGGGGACTCTAATGACTCGTCAGCACCCTGGCAGTGGGTTTAACCACAAACCGTCAGCGGCACTAGCTATGCGTAACGGCTGCCCATAGACTGACCTCAAGGGTGGCCGAGGAGCGAACTCAAGGGAGACCGATGAGCGAACTCCTCCGAAAACCCTACTGAGCCTAACAGTGACAATGTATATACAGTCCGGTCCGTTCGTCAATGAGTATCGCATATCTGCCTAGGGGGCTAGCAACGTCAGACCCCCAATAGCAGTATAAGTCGTGTCGGAGTGAAGCCCAAATACACCCTGAGATACTACTGGAGTACCTACCAGTAAATCTCCTACCATGGCCATGGATTTGTGTAATGGCTCTCCTAGACACAGCACGATCTCGCCCCCAATACCGGGAGAGATGAATCCCCTGCCGATCCGCTCACGTGCCTCCATATGGCTCGGGACTGTACCCAAAAGCTACCTGTTTGCACGACTCCTTTGAGCCGTGGTAGGGTAGAAATCAAAGCACAGTGGGAACTCACACGAGACAAATGACGACCTCAGGTCGATGAACTAACCTGTACACATGTCACCAGGGAACTGCTATCTGACGGTAGATATAATACTAACTAGCAGATTCCCGGCGAGTCCTGTCCGGTGTACTCATAACCCAATGAGCACCTGTATACATCTTAGGTGATCCAACTGACACCAGTGGCTTGTGAGACCGGCCACCGCCCCTCGTCGGGGTCTCGACTGTATACACTAGTCTACTCCGGAGTATCGATGCCCTGTCTCGAAACTCCCACGACTAGGGACCACAATTAAGGATATGCATATAAACTACCCAACTCTCACGTATATGATCGCCATCATACTGTTGGTAGTAAAGCAAGATCCTAAGGGCTCTATCAAAGTGTAACATGCAATCAGTCACCTGAACATGTACACGACTGATAAAGGCAAACCAGATAGCATACTATCATTTCGAGTAAGACTGTACTACCGGGATAGGTCCGCCGCAATCATTGCAATCACGTACCTGCGATCCAATAATTGACTATGAGGGCACTATCTCCAACATGTAACACTTTAGGTTGTGTTTAGGGGTTAATTATATTTTAATATATAGTTTTAATAAAAAATTTACCAAATTAAGTTTCAAATATTTTATCCTAATTAATGAATATTTTATTAGAATTTTTCTAGGCGCACACACACTTGCGCATGTAAACTAGGGTTTAGATTTGGGGTTAAAACCACGAATAACAACCATGGTGGACTAACCCTTCCCTTAAGCCATTTTAAGTTGTATTAAGCTATTAGGGTTTTAATTATGGTTGTTGTTCTTTTTAAATGAAAATGATTTCCATTTTGTTGACTTGGTAAGAGAGAGGGAGTATGGGCAAACGGCATGAGCCATGCTCATTAAATGAAGAGAGAGGGAGAGAGAGGGGGGTGTTTGACTTGGATTCTCTCCTTCTCACTCTCTCTTCTCACTCTCACTCTCATACACACACACACACACACTTACCTAGCAGCAGCACTTAGCAGCAGCAGAAGAAGCCCCAGCAGCAGCAACTAGCAGTAGCAACAGCATCATCAGCAGCAGCAAGCTGTGGCAACAGCAACATCAGCAGCAGCCCCCAGCAGCTGCAGCAGCACTTCCCATCTTCTCCACCTCCTTTCTCCTTGCACCTAGGGTCTTGTAAGGTATAGAATCTGAGCCCAACTTCGTGTTTTCTTAACATATGTGTAGTTTAGCTTCGGTTTGTGTAAAAAGTGAGATTTTGGGCTTGAAATGGTGATTTGTGTAGATTTATAGTTAAGTGCGGTTAGTGTTGGTTAACTTAGCCTAATTAGGTTTTATTAAGGCCATGAAAACCTAGTTAAACCCCAGATTACACCAAAATACCATAGGGTTTCTATTTGTGCAGAATTTAGTGTTTTAAGTGAAATTTTAGCTCTCTGTGATCTGCTATAGGCCCGAGTAGTTCAGGTTGAAATTGAGTTAACTGGAGCTTGCATACAAGGTATAGACCACACCACCTAAACACGAAGCCCCCACTCTACCTTCAGGCCGCCGGTTTATTCATTATGGCTGCAATTTACGGCCAGATAGGGGAGTCTTGGGTTGGGTCTGTGTGGGTAGGGGTCTGCTGTTATTTTAGGGCCAGTGGTATGTACAATTTTGTTAGTTTCTCTCTGTAGGAAAATCTGGGACGTTATATCATATTTCTAGTACGTTTGGTTCGCGCGATACGCGAGTGGGTTCTGTGATCCAGCGCGTCGCGACGTGTCGGGTTAGTTTTAGACGCGTAAACACGTTTTAGCGTATCGTACGCATGCGCGTTTAGTTCACAACGTGAGCGTATCGTTTGGCATAGATATCGCGTCTTGCGAGGTGGTTTCTTATATATGGATTCTTGTGTAAATTCCAGGATCGCAGGCGGGTACGTCGGACGAAGCTAAGAAAGGGAAGAAGGTGGTCGGCTACGAGTAGCGCACGACCGGGTGAGTAGATTTAACATCTACGGGGAAATCGCCCGTATGGAGTTAAGTGTCAGGACGTGTTAGGATATTTAGTATAGATGTTCATATGGACTGTAGTAGTATCCCTTATTGTTGCATATAGAAATGATAGCATAGGACACTGCACTGTCACTAACGGTTCAAGTTGCACGAGCACGATTTATATGCTACACTCACACCGTTAGTGATTGCCATGACACTTACATTATAGGATTGCTATAAATCATATATCATACTGATTCCGCTTTATTGAAGTTGTCATGATTTGCCGCATAACAGCATATGTTATATCCATATTTGGGCACATATACATCACATACCCATACCTGTGCACACATATATTGATATCTTCATACCTGCGCACATGCACACAGTATACTCATACTAGTGCATACATACATTGATATCTTCATACCTGCGGACATGCACATTGTATACTCATACCAGTGCACACATACATTGATATCTTCATACATGCGCACATGCACACTGTATACTCATGCCAGTGCACACATACATTGATATCTTCATACTTGCTTAGATTACGCATTGAGATATATTGTTTCCATGTTAATTCTGGATTTGGGGAACCGTGGATATTTCAAAAGAGAATAGTAAATTATTTAAAAACCCGGTTTCCCTTGATATGATATTTCGGTGCGTCCACCATGTGTTTTCTCGGTGCTAGAGTGATATATGTGAACCCGAATCGAGGAGTTGGATGAGGCCGATTACAGGTACATGGTAGACCTGGTATGGTACCCCGGGGCGAGAACGGTTTCGCTGTGAAGTAGACGGTGAGCCTGGTAGAGGGACTACTACCTACCGGTGATTGGTTGGACCTGGCTGTTATCCGGAGGATACTGACCAGAGTCGATTGATGGATACGGGACGACACGTACTGCCGGGGCCGAGGGCCGATACCGCAGACAGAGCCCGTGGGCTGACCCGGACTGACGGAAGACCAATATATGAGGATTTGCATGTCGATGCTTGGCACGAGTATCTCTTGATATTTTGGGTGCCGATGTTGGGCACTCACGATTATATGAGATTTACAGGATTTGAGGACCGAGGAGGATGACGACGCCTGAGTAGTGTTGGGATTTGGGTGCATTGATGGGTACCGATTATACTTTCCACGATGACATTCCGTGTAGATGTTATATTTCCCATGCTCAGTATTTAGCAATTGATATCTTATCCTGTATCTGTTGTACCTGATATAGTACGCATGCTTGCACGATCATTGCATACCCTGCTCATTCTATATAGGATTGTTAGAATGCATTGCCATACCTGATTATCACATATCTTGCTCATCATATGGAGATGTTTTTAGATAGCACTTGTTGCATGAATTGAGTATCCAGTTCATCATATAGATGTTATTTGTTGGCATAGTTTAGAGTATCGCAGCACGTGCATACTCGCGATTACCTTTATATGTTATCTACTATTCACGAGTTGGCAACTCACCCCCGTTGTGCCACAGTGTTTGCAGGTTGCCCTTCGGAGTAGTCGCGGCAGGCTGCTTTCTTGCATCTTTTGACACAGATACCCCTACAGTTGGCATACTAGCTCTTTTGCGGATAGGTGGGTTTTGTGTGGTATCTGTTTATCTTTCAGTTATGTACATCTTTGTATCTAGTACTCTCCATCTACCACTTATGTATTGACTTAGAGACCAGTTGTGAGGGCGATGTATATTATTTGTATCCTGGTGTCGAGCTCGTTGTGAGCCGACTTTACTTATGCAGTTTATTCTATCTGTGATGTTTCCCACTTATTGCTCATTTTCTTCGCTACGGCATCGTATATTGTTATCGTGGTGACTGGTTACTTGATGTTTTCTTAACATTTTAGTAAATGCTTCTATTCAATGCTCAAAACACTCTATACTTTTACTGCTTTGATTTCTGGGTTTTCGGCATACTTAGTCGCGTTACGCCTGTAGACGTTACGTGGTTAAGTACCGGTCATGGGCCAAACTTTGGGTCGTGACAAAGTTGGTATCAGAGCGTAGGTTTTACCTTCGGAGTGTAGGATGACCCTGGTATGATGGAGTAGGTAGCTGCAGCAGAGTGGCGTAGCGTGCGTATGTTCCGCGGCATACTCACGACACTGTACTCCGCCTAAGCTACCTTAGAACTTATTGATTGAATTTCCTTCATGATTGTATACATCCTTGTGATTCGATTTTTGTATCCTCATCGAATCTTAATTTCTTTCAGCCATTATGCCGCCGAGGACTACGAGGGTGCAGAGAGCGGCCGTGAGAGCCGATGTTCGAGTTGATTTATCTGAGACGAGGACTGATCCGAGTAGTACCCCTGTTGTACCAGGACAGATTGTTCCCCCTACGACAGATCAGATCGCTAGACTAGTGGCAGAGATGCAGGGCTTGCTCAAGGTGATGAGCTCATTGGTGGAGGTTGTTCGAGCGCAGCGACAGATGGTTGTCACCCCTGTTACCCAGTTGTTCCTTGCGATCATCATGCAGTATTCCGTCCCCTACATAGCCCCGGTGGAGGCAGCCCCAGTTTACGAGACACGTCTTCCAGAGACCGTGAGAGTTTCGGAACAGTTGAGGAATCGTACTGGTGTACCAGCCCAGAGTAGAAGCTTAGGACGAGGACAGTTGTTTGGCTCTCATCCCCAGGGAGGACAGCAGTCAACGCGTAGATGTTTACGATGCGGAAGCCTTCAACACCTCATCAGGCAGTGTTCCTTCATACCACGTCAGGGTCGTATTTTGAGACGTCGTGGACGCGAAGGGTTCGCGCTGAGGGGTCAGGCTAGTAGAGGAGGAGTTCGGTCAGTCGCAGATGAAGGGCAGGCCCAATTTTTTGCTTCGACTCATCGGGATGCCCAGGCGTCCAATGCTGTGGTTTCAAGTACTCTTTCAGTATGTCCTTTTGTTGCACACGTATTGTTTGATCCGGGTTCAAGCACTTGTATGTATCCACACTTCGTGCCGAGTTTAGGATGAGAGTCGTGCTAGGTAGATCAGCCGTTTGTTGTGTTAACTTCTGTCAGCGATTCTTTTGTTGCGCGACACGTCATTCGGTTGTGTGCCAATCGATAGGAGAGAGAGATTCGTCTGTTGTTTTGATCCTCCTAGAGATGTGGGATTTGGCGTTCCCCTGGGAACGGAATGGCTAGCTACGTGCTAGGAGTTGTAGACTACCGTGAGGAAACGGTTAGGTTTTGTTTTTCCCCAGCGAGTCAGTTCTTGTTGTGCAGGCGGATAGTTGTGTCGCCTCTCCCAGCTTGAATTCAGCCTTTCTCGCTAGTCGGCCTTTTAGATTCTTGGCGTTATTCGTGATACCGTAGACACAGTTGGTGTGTTGGGCCGGTTTTCTTTAATGGGAGAGTTTTCCGACGTTGTTCCAGATGAGCCGTCGAGGCTTATGGAGACTAAGGATCTGCTGCAGAGTTGTTGTTGTTGAAGGAGTTGTGTGTCTAAGTGTTTCGCATTAGGAAGTTCCTATTTCTGTTCGTCAAGGAGAAAGACGATAGATTGAGGTTGTGTATTGATGGATCGTCAATTGAACCGGCTTACGGTGCGGATAGGTATCCTGTACCTCGCATTGACGATTTCTTCGATCAGCATCAGAGTGCGAAACTTTGTCTAAGTTTGTTTGGGATCAGGTCACCATTGTTGCGGGTTCGGAGTGATGACATTCCGAAGACTGCCTTGTGCGTGCTACGGGCTTTGTGTGTTTTGGATGTGTCACTGGACTCACCAATGCTCTAGCAGCATTCATAGGTGGGATGAACCGGATTTCTTCGGGCCGTTCCTCGACCAGTTATTGTTGTGTTATTTACGACATCCTGATCTTTGTAGTATGCCTTTAGGGATAGGGTAGCACTTGAGGATCTGCTTTACAGATACTGGGAGAACCCCAGCGGTTTGGTAGATTCTCGGAGTGTTCCTTCAGGCTTGTTTGTGTTGACTCCTAGGTCTTGTAGTTAAGGGAGACGGTTTTGTATGGTTCCGAGGATGAACATGGCCGTACAGCTTAGGCCCAGACTTGTGAGAAGGACGGAGGTTCGCTGATTTTGGCTTAGCAGGTTTTACCGCCGTCTCATGCAGGATTGCTAGTGTAATGCTGCACCGTTGACTAAATTGACCGGAATGGAGGTTTCTTTTCTTTGGACTGAGGCTTGTGTACGGAGTTTCGACAGTTGAAGACTCGGTTAACATCTGCATCAGCTCTTTCCTTGCTTTTTAGTTCGGGCGACTTTATGGTTTAACTGTGATGTTTCGTGAGTAGGGCTCGAATGTGTACTGAGGTGACATAATGGAGTTATCGCTTTTGCTTCCCTACATTTGGAGGAAGTACGAGAAGGATATCCCACTCATGATCTGGAGATGGCCGATGTGGTTTTGCGTTGGAGATTTAGAGACACTACTTGTTTGAGAGTCGTGTCAGATTTTCACGGACCACCAGAGTTAAATGTACATTTTCCTGCAGCGGATTTAGATTGTTGTGATAGTCCTCCATAGATTTACAGTTCTTGTGCGATCGTTGAGTACAGCTTAAGTTCGTCTCTACTGAGGAGACAGCTTGCTCATGTCCGCGCCCGACCACTTTTCCCAAATCGCTTTCGCGAGACACTGCTCGCCGACGCTCGTTCGTCAGAGATACTGGAGCCTACTCGACTGGGCAATGATTTGGAATCCTTGACTTGTGGTAAGGGTGTGCTAGGTTAGGTAGACGCTTGTGTACCTAATATTATGGGATAGAGACATGGAATCCTAGGGTAGGCACATCGGTCAACTCTCTGTACTCATTCAAGCCCCACCAACTGTTAATGTGACTTGTGAGGTAGTTACGGGTGGGAAGGGACAGAAAGAGAAGTCTCGGGATTCGTTTCAAGGTGTCTGTCATGTTGTGTGCTTGGGTTAAGCAACTGAGACCGGCTGGAGAGTTGCAACCTTTAATCGTTCCGAAGAAAGAATGAGAGCAGGACTCCATGAATTTCGCTATGGTGTCTACCCAGGTTTAGTCAGGGTGTGACTCCATTTGGATGCTTGTTGTCCGGTAATACTCAGTTTGCTCAGTTGTTCTTTGCTAAGTTTGTGCGTACATAGAAATTGTGTCAGCGGTTGGGGATCGTCACTCGCCATTGTTAGGGTTCTCATTTGATAGCAGTTATCAGGAGACACTCCAACTAGTAACCTTTAGGTTTAGAGGTTAGATCGTGTCGATCACCAGCCTGTTTTCTGACTCCGTGTTGTAGGATTATTGGACCTCAGCTAGTCTAGAGGCTTCGGAGATGATCCAGTTGTTTTAGGTCAGGATGAGAATTGTCCATTTCGGATAGAGATCAGATGCTGACCAAGATGGTCGCAAATTCGAGTTCGCAATGGCAGATCATGTATTCCCACAGAAATTTCCGATAAATGATATGTTGTATTTTGGGAAGCTTTCCCGGATAGTAAGTCTTTTTAGGATCCTTAAGGCGAGTTGGTTTGTTGCCTTTGATTTGGCACTTTCACCCAGATTATTGAGTATTCACCCCGTATTCCCTATGTCGATACTTTGCAATTACCTTCATGACCCTTCTCATTGGATTCAGTGTCAGACCATTTAGCTTGAGCGTGATCTTTCTTTCACCAAGCAGCCAGTCGTAATATTGGACCGGCAGGTGAAGAAACTTCGATCAAAGGTCTCGCCATCAGTGAAGGTATTATGGCGCATCCCAAATGGTGAAGAAATCAATTGGGAGGCTGAAGGCGAGATGCGGAAGAAGCCCCTCATCTCTCTGGAGGTATGCGTAGCCTTGTATTTTTAAATTCGGGGACGAATTTCTTTAAGGGGGAAGATTATAACACCTTAGGTTGTGTTTAGGGGTTAATTATATTTTAATTTATAGTTTTAATAAAAAGTTTACCAAATTAAGTTTCAAATATTTTATCCTAATTAATGAATATTTTATTAGAATTTTTCTAGGTACACACACACTTGTGCATGTAAACTAGGCTTTAGATTTGGGGTTAAAACCATGATTAACAACCATGCTGAACTAACCTTTCCCTTAAGCCATTTTAAGTTGTATTAAGCTATTAGGGTTTTAATTATGGTTGTTGTTCTTTTTAAATGAAAATGATTTCCATTTTGTTGACTTGGTAAGAGAGAGGGAGTATGGGCAAAGGGCATGATCCATGCTCATTAAATGAAGAGAGGGGGGTGTTTGACTTGGATTCTCTCCTTCTCACTCTCTCTTCTCGCTCTCGCTCTCACTCTCACACACACACACACACACACACACACACACTCACCTAGCAGCAGCACTTAGCAGCAGCAGAAGAAGCCCCAGCAGCAGCAACTAGCAGCAGCAACAGCATCATCATCAGCAGCAGCAGCAGCAAGCAGTGGCAACAGCAACATCAGCAGCAGCCCCCAGCAGCTGCAGCAGCACTTCCCATATTCTCCACCTCCTTTCTCCTTGCACCTAGGGTCTTGTAAGGTATAGAATCTGAGCCCAACTTCGTGTTTGCTTAACATATGTGTAGTTTAGCTTCGGTTTGTGTAAAAAGTGAGATTTTAGGCTTGAAATGGTGATTTGTGTAGATTTATGGTTAAGTGTTGTTAGTGTTGGTTAACCTAGCCTAATTAGGTTTTATTAAGGCCATGAAAACCTAGTTAAACCCCAGATTACACCAAAATACCATAGGGTTTCTATTTGTGCAGAATTTAGTGTTTTAAGTGAAATTTTGGCTCTCTGTGATCTGCTATAAGCCCGAGAAGTTCAGGTTGAAATTGAGTTAACTGGAGCTTGTATACAAGGTATAGACCACACCACCTGAACACGAAGCCCCCACTCTGTTGGAGATAGTGCCCTCAGAGTCAATTATTGGATCACAGGCACGTGATTGCAATGATTGAGGGAGGACCTATCCCGGTAGGACAGTCTTACTCGAGATGATAGTATGCTATCTGGTTTACCTTTATCATCGTGTACTGCTTTAGGTGACCTGGCATGTCGCTATTACACGTTGATAGAGCCCCTAGGATTCTTGCTTGACTGCCGGCAGTATGATGGCGATCATACACGTGGGAGCTGGTAGTCTATAAGCACATCCTTAAAAGGTCCCTAGTCGTAGGAGTTTCGAGACAGGGCATCGATACTCCATTAGTAGACTAGTGTATACAGTCGAGACCCCGACGAGGGGCGGTAGCCGGTCTCACAAGCCACTGGTGTCAGTTGGTTCACCTAAGATGTATACAGGTGCTCATTGGGTTATGAGTACACCGGACAGGACTCGCTGGGAACCTGCTAGTTGGTCTTATACCGGACGTCAGATAGCAGTTCCCTGGTGACATGTGTACAGGTTAGTTCATTGACCTGGGGATCGTCATTTGTCTCGTGTGAGTTCCCACTGTACTTTGATTACTACCCTACCATGGCTCAAAGGAGTCGTGCAAACAGGTTTTAGTTGGGTACAGTCCCGAGCCACATGGAGGCAGTGAGCGGATCTTCAGGGGTTCGTCTCTCCCGATATTGGGGGTGAGGTCGCGCTGTGTCTAGGAGAGCCATTACGCAAAGCCCTCGGCCGAGGCAGGAGATTTACTGGTAGGTATTCCAGTAGTATCTCAGGGCGTTCTGGGCTACACTCCGACACGACTTGTACCGCTTTTGGGGGTCTGACTTTTACCAACCCCCTAGGCCCGACATGCGATGCTCATAGACGAACGGACCGGACTGTACGGATATTGTCACTGACAGGCTCAGTAGGGTGTCAGGATGAGTTCGCTCATCGACGTCCCTTTTGGTCAATAGCTGGTGGCCCGTCACGTATTGGCTGATACCTCTGACGTGCTAGTGGTTAAATCCACAGCCATAGTATTGACGAGTCTTTAGAGTCCACCACACTTACAGTTACTCAAGCTTTCGGGCGAAACGCTGTAGAGGCCGTATGGAGATATGGCAGGGTCCGATCAGATACATGCGGTATTGCACGGATCAGGATCGGACAGTTTTGTACTAGTGGCCGTATAGTTATATGGCAGGGTTCGATCTGATACGTGCGGTATTGCACGGATCAGGATCGAACGGATTATACTAGCCGGCTTTGGCTTAAGCCGATTCTAGTTTAGTACAGTGTAGATTTTGTCTCTTTGCATTTGTATCCGGTCGGAATACAGATACGGGTGTGTATGCACAGTATAGGGGTTTTCCTGTAATTTATTACGGGACCAGTTTTCTGGAGTTGCCAGTTTGTATTCCGTTCCGGCCGGTTTTTCTTTGTTCTTTTCCGGCCGGACTTTTCTGATGGAGGGGGTAATTTGCAGTTTTGCAAATTACATTTGGTGGAGGTTTTATTTGTAAGATGATTTATTATGATAACCTTTTTTAGATACCATTCATTTCATGCTTTATTGTGATAAGAAGTGGATTAGAGTTGATGTGATTTTGTGATGATTATGTCTTGATGTGGTCACCACTTGCTTTACCCAACACTCACCTCCCTTCATGCTTCATATTACCTCCTCCACCATTCTCATTTAGATGATAAGTTTTTCATTAGAAAAGAGAGAAGAAGAAAAAGAAAGAGAGAAGAAGAAGGAGAGAGTTCTTCATTCTTGAGTGTTTCATCTTCTTGATCTCATTCATGCTAGAAAAATGCAGGCACCATTTTTCTTATCTCATTTCCTCCATCAAGGCAACCAAAACCCAAGTGAGACACTACACTACACATTCTACAGCATATCTTGAGCATGTCGAGTTGTCGGCTTCATTCCCGAGTTGCCTCGGTATTGAGGCGGGATCCCGTAAAAGACGCAGGCGATGTGGTGCCCTTTCCGGCGAGGAGGCGACGATATGGAGACTACACTTTCCGCGGGAGATCGGGACGATGACGAGAAGACCGGAGGACTCGGATCACTCGGTATACTTCTCACCCTATCTCTTGATTGCTAGCATTAGGTTAATGGTTACGATCCGGGTTTTCATTGTCTGCGGTAGCGCCGGTTTCCGAGTAAGGAAAATTTTTGATTCCGCATTTTGGCCTCGAGTACGAGGCCGGGGCGCTGCCGTGGCGCAACATGGTATCAGAGCCACGCCATTAACCTTACCTAGCTTGTTCTAATGTGTTTTTGCATTTCCGATCGACCAAAATCACAAAAACCACATTTTCCTTTGCATCAGTTTTCTGTTGGAATTTTTTGGTGTCTAAAAATTTTTCAGGTTGCAGAAAAATAATGTGCAGGAAATTATAAGACCACTGTAAAAATTCGACAACTTCAGTCGACGAAAGTAGCGCGGAACCGCGGCCAAACCCCCTCTTGGGCCGCGGTTCCGCCGCACTCTGGAGTCTTCACCTGGTCAAAATTTTACAGTGGGCTTTTGGGATAATTTTGTGAGTTTTGGAATATCAAATTTGGGCCCAGGTTTTCTGTAACTGCTACAGTATTGGTTGGGGGCCCACTTGTTAATTGTTTGATCGATCGGATATTTTAAACACATTATTTCACAGTATTTACATTATATCTGCGACCGTGAATGTCACTCGATCGGCAAATCCGGTCTAACTGCTATAGCCCGGTTAGACGGATTTGCGAACGTGACTTTCACGTTGATGTTCTATGTTTATGCTGTGATGTTGCGGATCGGTCGTGGGGGATAGCCTGGATGCAATGCTAGTACAGTTTTGTTGTATTATGTACATTTGATATTGCGGGGCGAGCGTCCGACATGTGGACTGCCGTCACTGCCTGTTTGTATTATTCTTTTGGGGCACGACCTGGTTGCGGTCGATGTACCCGGTGTATGTATATTTTACTTTCTGTACTAGGATTACCCCACGGTGGGGTGCACGGATGGCCGGGTTCTAGAGGGCAACGGGCCCGCATCTCATGGCATTGAGACGGAGGGGGCTTCACTCTAGGATTGGCGGGCTATTCGCCGCACTCGTAGGGGGTACAGGTTGACCGAGGAGGGGTGCCCAAGTTACCGGATTCCGTGAAGTGCTGGGTGGTCCATTCACGGTGCTGAAGGGGGCTGCCTCGCTTCAGGTTTTGGCGGGTGACTTGCCGCGCCCGTAGGGGTCTAGGATTTTATTGCACAGGCTATCCACACGACCAGGGGAACGTCGGGTTTCAGCAGCGGCTCTGTGAAACCCGGGGCTTCCAGATATCTGTATTGTTCTGTGATGCTGTACATTTCTGTGATGTTGCATTTTATCACGCCTTGAGCGAAATATAATATATTGGTATATATATTAGTAGATGTTGTATATGTTTTACATCCGCGCTAGTCCAGTCCCCGCTCTGCCGTTAGTTAGCTAACCTAACGGGTGATGACGGGACCCAGTGGCGAATGCGGATGGCATATACGTACGTCAGTATATTTTCGTTCTTTGTGGTGTGATTAATTGATGGGACTGCGTTGATTCGGATCAATGCAAGATAAACAAACCTATTCTGATGTTGTTGGAACATTTTTCAAAAAGCTGTTATTGCAAGGTCGTTCACTTTTGTTTTGCATCGTGGTATTCATTTGGAATATCCTGCTCCTTAGTCGACGAGGCAAGGGCCGAGATCCCTTCACCGGGAGTGACCCCTTGGACAGAAGTTTGCGTCAGGGCATTAACTTCACTATAGCCGATTACTTTTGCTTTGCATCGTGGTATTCAATTGGAATATCCTGCACCTCATTCTACGGGGAAAGAGCCGAGATCCCTTCACCGGGAGTGACCTCTTTAGCAAAGGTTTTCGTCACTATATTTTTATAAAAGGCTATGCAGTTCCTTCAACGATATCAAGTTCTTTACGATAAAGGTTTTTCGCCAAAAACCATTCGTAGCCCTCCGTCATTTCTTATGGGTATTATTTAGTATTCGTGCTGCGTTTGTTGACTCCGTCAAGGCGTAGTGTACGGTAGCTAAGTGGTGCTTGTTTGTTGCATAAATGGGATTGGTTAGGACAGTCGTGCGGCCTTGTTGACTCCGTCAAGGGCACGTACGGGTGGGTTTAATGCAATCCAGATAATGACGGGTTGAACTTGACTAGGACTCTTTGATTTGTTGACTCCGTCAAGGTCACTTGAGTCCTAGGGGTAAAAACACACATCGGGAGTTTCAAAAGAACTGAAACTTGCCAGGCATGCGCATACCTTCTGGAGTGTGGTGACGTGAGTGGATTCCGTCACGTTATCATGCGATGATAGTTGGATCCCGATTCCCACTGATGAGTTGGTTTACTCCTCGGGTGATCCCGACTAATTCTTCTTTCAGGTTTGGAGGAGAATTTGAGGTACAGTGGGAGGTTTCCAGATTAGAAAAAGTAATAACCATTCTGATCTAGGTTAGAGTGCACACTGAGTGTTTCTTTTCTCTCTCTCTTTGGCAGTGACCTTTGACCCGACCCTGGACTTTGACTCAGTGACCAAGTTAACCGAACCTTCTTAACACAGGCTTTTGGATTGTCAGAGTTGCAGACCTCATTGCCACTCCTACTTTTACCCTTTTCTCCAGGACACCCCGTAGTACTACGAACGTCCACTTCCATTGGACAAAACCATCGTATGGTTAGATACGAACTCGAAGGACTTCGAGGATGGTTTCTGGTTCTGGAGAAAACGGATAGGACTATTCAGTTGTCTTTTCTTTTCACCTTCTCTCAGGTTGCGAGTACTCCTTGGTTTAGGAGTAGTACACCTATTACGCAAATTGGATAGTCTTCTTCCAAACCATAGGCTGGTGCCGACCGGTAGGGAATGAAGAAAACCAGTTAGCCTAAACGGTGTACAGAAGGTATTAAGTTAAGACAAAGCAAGGGATTAGTAAGAGGGCAAAGTAAGTTGCGACTGCTATTCACGACTAAACCAAGTATTTCTTCGCCAACACTAAATCACCTTTGTATTTCTCCAGGACACTCCGTATCACTACGAAGATCCCATTTTATTGGATAATCCATCGTATGGTTATATACGAACTCGAAAGGAACTTGTTCCAGTTCGGGGATGGATCCTGGTTCAGGAGAAATAGGAATAAAGTACATTCAGGTATCTTTTATCTTCACCTTCTCTCGCATTGCGAGTGCTCCTAAGATTAGGACAGTACACCCTTTATGCTTTTTGGATAGTCTTCTTCCAAACCATAGGCTGGTGCCGAACGGTAGGGAAGGAAGAAAACCATTTGGCTTAAAGGGGTGTACAGAAGGTAATGACTAAAGACATATAAAGGGATTTGGAGAGGTGGCAAAGAATTATACGGTTATAGTTGTGAATCTGGATAATGGAAGAGGCATTACTAGGAATACCAGGATACCCCGACGAAACATTTCAATGTTTCAGTTTCAACTGTGTACTGTTAAAAGAAAACTGATTTCCCGATTAGACGCTTGCTCCAGGGTATGTATTTACCAGGTTGGATTCTCACATCTGTATGGTATTACAGATGCTGAGTGGGAGTAAGTTATTGGGAATTAGGTGACCATCCTCTTTATATCGGGATTCGTTGTAATTGGTGATATTTGAGGAAGCCACCTGGGTTGTTTGCCGGTCGGCAAATATTTGGTTTTGAATATCCGCTGTTGTGCACCAATTTCAAATTGATATATCTGTACGTCTATTTTCATAGAGTGAGATATACCTTTTGATATTATGTCGATGACATTTACCTATATCAGTGGATGGTTAGGTAAGGAGCATTAAACAGCGGTGTAATTCTTCTTAACCATAAGTACAGTTTTCAACCTACGACACACAGTGAAAGAGTTGTTAGACTCAGAGGACTTATACAGAGTATTGTATGTTGTCCAGTGTCCATCAGGACAGAGGGGTTGGTCCTCATACTATATTTTGTTTACTTTTAACTTCTCTGGTTCTTAGACATGTGTTTCGTAGAAACACAGGGTCTAAGTTTTGAGGAGTTATATGTATTTGAATAGAGTAGAGAACCAGGTATAGCAAGTATCGGGATTCTTCAAAGTGATCGAAGATGTAGATACTTGTGTATGGTATTCAGTTGATAGTAATGATTAAGAGAACTTGCTTCTCTTTCAGGATACTCATAATTGGAAGCATTCCTAAGTTGAGTAACGCTGATCGGCCTCCTTCCATTTAGTTGACATGCACTGGAGATAGCTGCATGATTTGAATCTGGTTCAATTGAATCAGTGCCTCTGGTTCTATATTGGATATAGAACAGTTCATATCTTAACGATGTTAAGGTACGGGGAGATGTCCGGCTTATGCTTAAAACCAGACACTGGACAACTCAAGGCACGTTTCTGTAATGGCTGTTTGTGGGTTGACCCAGGCTATGACGAGGGTTGACTTTCTACCATCTGGATGAACAATAGCAATATTGTTCTAGACTCGCCACAGTTTTAATAAAAATGGATTTTTTCAGAAAAACAGTAGTGGGAGTATGGTAGAACTGGAAGTGATTCCAGAACCGCAAACGATTACTGAAGATTTAATAAGGAACCTAAAGATTCAATCTGATTTGACATTCCATTGGCCACTCCGCAGATACGGTGGGTAACTTCAGGCACCCGAGAGGTACTCTGGTAGCCTCAAGGACGGTGACAGGGAAGTTCTTGTTTACCCACACTTGCCATTGCTGTTGTTCCAGGCTGCGAGACCCGGCAGGAGGATGAGTATAGCGTCGTTCTAAACTAGCTTTGGAAGTGCACGTCTATATGACTCTGCCAGAGGGTTGTCGTAGTCAGTGGGAGCAGCGGAAGCATTGGTGGACATCAGGCTTATGACTATTTATAGACTAAAGCAGATGTAGCGGAGATAGATCATCTATTTCTGATGTGACAGTCATAGGTTTGACGTCATCAGAATAAGGGGATGGATCTGTTGAGAAGGTAGTAGGAAGTGATATTCCTATACTACGATCGGTTATACTTTTGTCGTCACACAGTGGTTTCTCCACACAGGACTTAGACATAATATCTAACATACTGGTTACTAGATCTATGGTTTTAGATCTAGATTTGGGTGGTTTCCCAATCTGGGTACCTTGACAGCATTCTATGAGTATTTAGAATGGACGACTCCTGGCACGGTAGTGCACCTGCAGTTGATGGAGTCACCCTCTCTAAAGGTGTCTTATAGACTAAAGGGGAGAGGGATACTCATGATTGGCAGATCACTTGCTTAGGCAATTGAGTCAATCATGAGATGTCAAGTACCACACCAGATGTTGTTCTTGCAGTAGATGCAATAAGTTGATATTAATCCAATCCTGGAGAAACGGTCGGAAGCAGCTTTAGAACATAAGTTAATGTTCTAGGGATATGATAACGGTAGTCTCCTTTAGGAGACGGTTATCATTCCAGGCTTCCAAGGTGACCTGGATGGCAGAGTGGCTGTTAGAGTTATAGTTTTTCCTTCTGACGAGGGGCAGTATTTTGGACAGGTGGTCCAAGGAAATACTGAGGGTGGCATGGCGCAGGATACTGATTAAGTTCAGTTGACGATACAGTCTAAAAAGTTTGGATTTGGAGTTCATTTATGAGCTAGGTCCCATCAGACATCCAGACATTCTAAGACAGGTATTGCTCATTTCGGGAGATGGCTTTCTCCGCGAACTTGAGATATAGAGAGACATAAAAAGAAACATCACAGCGGATCCACTCACTGAGGCTATTCCTCGAACGCAATAGTTTCGCAAACGAGCTTTGTGAGACTGACTAGTAGAGGAGTTGGGTGTTCGGTATCACACGGGCTGTGAGTATGCGGCATCGCAATAATTAGCCTTGAGTGCAAGTGGGAGATTGTTGGAGATAGTGCCCTCAGAGTCAATTATTGGATCATAGGCACGTGATTGCAATGATTGAGGGAGGACCTATCCCGGTAGGACAGTCTTACTCGAGATGATAGTATGCTATCTGGTTTACCTTTATCATCGTGTACTGCTTTAGGTGACCTGGCATGTCGCTATTACACATTGATAGAGCCCCTAGGATTCTTGCTTGACTGCCGGCAGTATGATGGCGATCATACACGTGGGAGCTGGTAGTCTATAAGCACATCCTTAAAAGGTCCCTAGTCGTAGGAGTTTCGAGACAGGGCATCGATACTCCATTAGTAGACTAGTGTATACAGTCGAGACCCCGACGAGGGGCGGTGGCCGGTCTCACAAGCCACTGGTGTCAGTTGGTTCACCTAAGATGTATACAGGTGCTCATTGGGTTATGAGTACACCGGACAGGACTCGCTGGGAACCTGCTAGTTGGTCTTATACCAGACGTCAGATAGCAGTTCCCTGGTGACATGTGTACAGGTTAGTTCATTGACCTGGGGATCGTCATTTGTCTCGTGTGAGTTCCCACTGTACTTTGATTACTACCCTACCACGGCTCAAAGGAGTCGTGCAAACAGGTTTTAGTTGGGTACAGTCCCGAGCCACATGGAGGCAGTGAGCGGATCTTCAGGGGTTCGTCTCTCCCGATATTGGGGGTGAGGTCGCGCTGTGTCTAGGAGAGCCATTACGCAAAGCCCTCGGCCGAGGCAGGAGATTTACTGGTAGGTATTCCAGTAGTATCTCAGGGCGTTCTGGGCTACACTCCGACACGACTTGTACCGCTTTTGGGGGTCTGACTTTTACCAACCCCCTAGGCCCGACATGCGATGCTCATAGACGAACGGACCGGACTGTACGGATATTGTCACTGACAGGCTCAGTAGGGTGTCAGGATGAGTTCGCTCATCGACGTCCCTTTTGGTCAATAGCTGGTGGCCCGTCACGTATTGGCTGATACCTCTGACGTGCTAGTGGTTAAATCCACAGCCATAGTATTGACGAGTCTTTAGAGTCCACCACACTTACAGTTACTCAAGCTTTCGGGCGAAACGCTGTAGAGGCCGTATGGAGATATGGCAGGGTCCGATCAGATACATGCGGTATTGCACGGATCAGGATCGGACAGTTTTGTACTAGTGGCTGTATAGTTATATGGCAGGGTTCGATCTGATACGTGCGGTATTGCACGGATCAGGATCGAACGGATTATACTAGCCGGCTTTGGCTTAAGCCGATTCTAGTTTAGTACAGTGTAGATTTTGTCTCTTTGCATTTGTATCCGGTCGGAATACAGATGCGGGTGTGTATGCACAGTATAGGGGTTTTCCTGTAATTTATTACGGGACCAGTTTTCTGGAGTTGCCAGTTTGTATTCCGTTCCGGCCGGTTTTTCTTTGTTCTTTCCCGGCCGGACTTTTCTGATGGAGGGGGTAATTTGCAGTTTTGCAAATTACATTTGGTGGAGGTTTTATTTGTAAGATGATTTATTATGATAACCTTTTTTAGATACCATTCATTTTATGCTTTATTGTGATAAGAAGTGGATTAGAGTTGATATGATTTTGTGATGATTATGTCTTGATGTGGTCACCACTTGCTTTACCCTACACTCACCTCCCTTCATGCTTCATATTACCTCCTCCACCATTCTCATTTAGATGATAAGTTTTTCATTAGAAAAGAGAGAAGAAGAAAAAGAAAGAGAGAAGAAGAAGGAGAGAGTTCTTCATTCTTGAGTGTTTCATCTTCTTGATCTCATTCATGCTAGAAAAATGCAAGCACCATTTTTCTTATCTCATTTCCTCCATCAAGGCAACCAAAACCCAAGTGAGACACTACACTACACATTCTACAGCATATCTTGAGCATGTCGAGTTGCCGGCTTCATGCCCGAGTTGCCTCGGTATTGAGGCGGGAGCCCGTAAAAGACGCAGGCGATGTGGTGCCCTTTCCGGCGAGGAGGCGACGATATGGAGACTACACTTTCCGCGGGAGATCGGGACGATGACGAGAAGACCGGAGGACTCGGATCACTCGGTATACTTCTCACCCTATCTCTTGATTGCTAGCATTAGGTTAATGGTTACGATCCGGGTTTTCATTGTCCGCGGTAGCGCCGGTTTCCGAGTAAGGAAAATTTTTGATTCCGCATTTTGGCCTCGAGTACGAGGCCGGGGCGCTGCCGTGGCGCAACACACTCTACCTTCAGGCCGCCGGTTTATTCATTATGGCCGCAATTTGCGGCCAGATATGGGAGTCTTGGGTTGGGTCTGTGTGGGTAGGGGTCTGCTGTAATTTTAGGGCCAGTGGTATGTGCAATTTTGTTAGTTTCTCTCTGAAGGAAAATCTGGGAAGTTATATCGTATTTCTAGTACGTTTGGTTCGCGTGATACGCGCGATACGCGAGTGGGTTCTGTGATCCAGCGCGTCGCGACGTGTCGGGTTAGTTTTAGACACGTATACACGTTTTAGCGTATCGTACGCACGCGCGTTTAGTTCGCGACGTGAGCGTATCGTTTGGCTTAGATATCACGTCTTGCGAGGTGGTTGCTTATATATCGATTCTTGTGTAAATTCCAGGTTCGCGGTCGGGTACATCGGACGAAGCTAAGAAAGGGAAGCAGGTGGTCGGCTACGAGTAGCGCATGACCGGGTGAGTAGATTTAACATCTACGGGGAAATCGTCCGTATGGCGTTAAGTGTCAGGGCGTGTTAGGATATTTAGTATAGATGTTCATATAGACTGTAGTAGCATACCTTATTGTTGCATATAGAAATGATAGCAAAGGACACTGCACTGTCACTAACGGTTCAAGTTGCACGAGCACGATTTATATGCTACACTCACACCGTTAGTGATTGCCATGACACTCAAATTATAGGATTGTTATAAATCATATATCATACTAATTCCGCTTTATTGAAGTTGTCATGATTTACCACATAACAGCATATGTTATATCCATATTTGGGCACATATACATCACATACCCATACCAGTGCACACATATATTGATATCTTCATTCCTGCGCACATGCACACTGTATACTCATACCAGTGCACACATACATTGATATCTTCATACCTGCGCACATGCACACTGTATACTCATACCAGTGCACACATACATTGATATCTTCATACCTGCGCACATGCACACTGTATACTCATACCGGTGCACACATACATTGATATCTTCATACCTGCGCACATGCACACTGTATACTCATACCGGTGCACACATACATTGATATCTTCATACCTGCGCATATGCACACTGTATACTCATACCGGTGCACACATACATTGATATCTTCATACCTGCGCACATGCACACTGTATACTCATACCAGTGCACGCATACATTGATATCTTCATGCTTGCTTAGATTACGCATTGAGATATGTTGTTTCCATGTTAATTCTGGATTTGGGGAACCGTGGATATTTCAAAAGAGAAGAGTTAATTATTTAAAAACCCGGTTTCCCTTGATATGATATTTCGGTTCGTCCACCATGTGTTTTCTCGGTGCTAGAGTGATATATGTGAACCCGAATCGAGGAGTTGGATGAGGCCGATTGTCACGTCCCGAAAGTACGGAACATGACCAGCACTTAAACTACGAAACGTCTCGAGGCGTACGTAATCTAAGTAAACCGAAAACCCAGAAATCCAAACCAAGAAAAGAAGTAGAGTGAAGGAAAACCAATTTAAAACAAGTAGTTTTAATAGCATAAGCCGAATTATGCGGTTTTTAAGAACATCAAAATTTACTGAAAATTTCGGCAGAGTCTCCTTTGTAAAAACTGGCTCCCAAACGGGATACAACATGAATAGTATACGAAATCAATAAAAAGGCATCCCCAAGTGGGAGCTAGCTCTTCGTCAATCGACATCACAACCACACAAGCAATATAATATACAACGCCAACGGCGAGGATCAAAACTCAAAAGGAACTCAAAACCACCAGAAATATAACGAGCGACTCTAAGGTCGAAAGAATAAACAACACTGGTCTCTAACTCAATAAATACATGTTTGGTTGATGGAATTTATTAGATACAACTGAATAATATCATACAAGGTAAATAATGGGAGTATGATACAAGTAAACCCACCTACTAGCAAATCACCCGAATGAAACTATGCCCGCAAAGCCGTAAGGAAACCTGTACGGCAAACCTGCAAGAAACTGGGGCACAACGGGGGTGAGTTGCCAACTCGTGAATAGAAAATATCTACGCACAGAAATCGCATAAATAACGCAATCCAAGGTCAATGATCATAATATAGCCTCAAAAATGTATATAACATGTAGCCTATAACAAGGCTAGGGTAAATATCTAACCGAGTGAAATCTCATGTGCCCGTGTCGGTGCCTCAGGTAGCAATATATCGTATGAATTAGGTATGAATGCATGAAACCGAATACATGTAATGAAGAAACTGTTTTCATAAATTAGTGAGATTTCCTTCGTATTTTTAAACTGAGGTATCATAATGAAATCAGTATCAACAGTGTCTAGCATCGACACAAAACATAAATCTCACTGTCTCGAAATATCAATGTCTCAATCTCAATATCTAGGGCGCCGTCAGTCCGGACCGGCCCCTGCCATCCATCTCAAGACCACGACGGTATCCTCCGGATATCCGACGCGTCGGATAATATCACCGGTAGGTAGTGCTCCCCAGCCAGGCTCAACGTCAACACCACATTCCTCTTGCCCCGGGATACCATACCGGGTCCACCATGTACCCGTGACGGTTCCTCCACTCCTCGACACGGATCTCCAAAACCACAGCAAACTCATGGTGGACGACACTTTACATCACTAGAAAACCGCAACATTTTATATTTTAAAAGATCATAAGTTGTAAATTTTGCGGCTTTCCCCGAAATCCAGAAATATCATAAATCTCAAGAAATCATCACAAGTGCATATGTCAATGATAATGAACTAGGCGTGAACAACTGAATAACAGTATGCATGAAGTGGTAGGTAATAACTACAATGTCTAATATGGCATATAAGGGAAGTACACTAATATCATGTCAAAACTACCAGCTAACAATCGAAGTCAAGCAATTATATTCTCTAAAGTGTACGTGACATGGCAATTACCGATGAAGATGTGTGTGAGCCGGCAAGTAGGTGTACGTGGTACATACGCATCATCGGTAATGGTGCTGGTGTCCTAACAGCATGATATCAATAATGGAATATGCAGCAAAATAAATATGCGAGGCAGAGTGAACAGCAATAATGTGCGGGAGCTGAATACTAGACACAACGATAACTAATCTACAATAATCTAATATAAGTCCTACGAATGGTGCCTTTTGAAATAACACGAATCATGGGGTTTTGAAAATAGGGCTACGGTGTTTTTATGAAAGGATACGTCGTTTTTGAAATATCCGTAGATTCCCTTGAGCTGTCTTTAAAAATGCCCACGATTCGTTAGTTTTTGAAATAGGTAAGAAGTCTAATCTAATCTAACAACTACACTAAACTATACGGCTGAACTAACAAGCTGAACTACAGGTAAGGAAACCGCCTATCATCTGAGTCGATACATATACATACCTGTATATGTATAGTCGGTGATCCCGCCTCAACAATATCATATCCGATACCATATCTATAATCAGGCATCCCAAGTCAAGAGTGCGGATCAATCATCAATATAGCTCGTACGTAAATCTGTCGTACGGCATCCCAAATCTGGGTACGGGTCAATATCACATTCATCATACTATTCACCTGGTATCCTCTTTATCAAATATTATGATCGGGGTACTGATCTACGTATAGTACCATACTGATACCGCCTACGTATGCATAGACGTGTGTGAAACACTACGTCAAGGACCCGCTACAACGTCATGTCGTATCTAAGATACGAACCCTGCTATATCACCGATCTCACGGCCTCAAATCGAATCTCATCGACTCAGCTCAATCCCAAGTATCATCCTCAATCCGTATGTGAACACATAGTCCCATACCCATGTGAACACATAACTATAAAGAATCCCATGAGTACATATCAATAGGAATGTATGCAAGTATGTATGTGTGTATGTGTAGTGCAACACTACCCTAGGGTTCGCAACACTAAAAATAGTCAAACACACCAATATCCATCCTAAGCATCGTTATTAATCCTAAATAACATATAATAATTGTTGGTGTGTATACGCATCTGTATACACCACCACGGACTGCGGGGGTGCTATACGCCATCCACCCGACTTCTCCCCGTAGATATAAATCTACTCACCTGGTCCTCGCTAGCCGGTGCCGACGTTGCCACGCGCTTGCTTGTCGTCTCGAAGTCCACATGGGGGTACCTACATATCATAACGCACCATATCTCATTAAAATCCGACTCATGATCAAAACGACGCACGAATCCCACATAGGTCAAAACCTATGGTTGCTTACACAAATCAACCCAAAAACCCTCGGCGTCGGCGTACAACCGCCAAACCATCGGGAAAAACCCAAATACACTCATTTGCGCATTCACGAACACTAATTTTAATACAAACTAGGTTAAAATTCACAAAAACCTCAATTTTGCTTAAAAAGTCATTTTTCCGAAAATCTAGCAAGCACAAATCACCATTTTAATACAAAACTCGATGTATAAATGAATCTAGCGGCCACAATATTCGCTAAATATCTTAAATAAGTCATAAAAACAATTCCCATAATTTAATCTCATTAAATTCTAAAAGCCCTAAAATTCTAGTTTACAAAATACCTAAATTTTAACAATTTTATAGCAAAAATGCACAAACTACAATCTAGCTTGGATTTTCATGAACTAAAAGCATTAAACCACTCAATATAATATTTATAATGACATGAAACCTTAATTTGAATTTTATCTCACAAGAATATATTTATTTTAAAACCCTAGTTTACAATTTAGCATAATTAACAAATTTTTTTAAACTAACCAATAACAACTAGCTACTAATCTTGTTTTAACATGTCATAAGAGCCTAAAAACATCACACAACCATACACCAATCTCACAAAACCCTAACTTGATTTTAAAACCTAAATTCTAGAATTTCCAAACCCTAACTTGAAGATTTATAACTAGCAATTCAACCACTTTAACACTTAACTAAGCTAACATAAGTATTAATCAACAATTTAACTACAAGGTTAACATTATACCTCCACAATTTTGTAGATCCCATTTGAAATCTAGCCATCCAAAATGCTCTCTTGTCACCCCAATCCATGCTTGAAATGCTAAGGAATAATGGGTAAGAGTCGGATTTGGATTTAGATTTGAATTTGCATGGATTTTGAAGTGATTTGTGGATTTTTTTTGATGAAGAAAAGAGTGGGATTTAGGGGGGCTGCTGCTGTTGGGAGGGAGAGAATTTCGACCAGAAATGGGAGTGAGGAGAGAGAGGGAGGTAGAGAAAATACAAGGGAGGAAAGTCCAAGTCAACATAAAGTCAAAAGTCCACCTAATTCATCCATTTTCTTTTCTTTTCTATCATTTCTTTTCCTTTGAAATTCAAGTGGGGAAAAAATGGGGGGGCTGCTGAATTTGGCTAAGGGGAGGAGTAAATGGGGGTGTGTGGGTGTGGGTACGGGTGTGGGGTGATGAAAAATGATAAATACAATACCCCAAACATCCATTTACGCTAAAAAAAGCCTTTTTTTCTTCAATAATTTCTAAACCGTTTTGGCAAATGATTTCGTTCCAAAAACCACATGACAAATTTTTATTTAATGTTTTATGATGCACAAAATTTGTTTCAACTCATTCCAATTTGTAATTTTCCCTAATTAAATGTATTAGTGACGGCTTAAAATAATAATAAAATAATATTTTTTTCAGAAAATTTGAAATTTCACCAGCGGCTCAAATAATAGCAATTACATAGCTAGAATATGTATATTTAATTTTTATAATAAGATATTTGTATTTTGACTTTTTACAGAAAACCCCTTTATTTTACCGATTTTTTCGAAATTTCACCGAAACGATTTTCAAAACGCTACACCGATTACGGGTATATGGTGGACCCGGTATGGTACCCCGGGGCGAGAACGGTTTCGCTGTGTAGTAGACGGTGAGCCTGGCAGAGGGACTAGTACCTACCGATGATTGGTTGGACCTGGCGGTTATCCGGAGGATACTGACCAGAGTCGATTGATGGATACGGGACGACTCGTACTGCCGGGGCCGAGGGCCGATACCGCAGACAGAGCCTGTGGGCTGACCCGGACTGACGAATGCCCGATATATGAGGATTTGCATGTCGATGCTTGGCACGAGTATTTCTTGATATTTTGGGTACCGATGTTGGGCACTCTCGATTATATGAGATTTACAGGATTTGAGGACCGAGGAGGATGACGACGCCTGAGTAGTGTTGGGATTTGGGTGCATTGATGGGTACCGATTATACTTTCCACGATGACATTCCGGGTAGATGTTATATTTCCCATGCTCAGTATTTAGCAATTGATATCTCATCGTGTATCTGTTGTACCTGATATAGTACGCATGCTTGCACGATCATTGCATACCCTGCTCATTCTATATAGGGTTGTTAGAATGCATTGCCATACCTGATTATCACATATCTTGCTCATCATATGGAGATGTTTTTAGATAGCACTTGTTTCATGAATTGAGCATCCAGTTCATCATATAGATGTTATCTGTTGGCATAAGTTAGAGTATCGCAGTACGTGCATACTCGCGATTACCTTTATATATTATCTACTATTCACGAGTTGGCAACTCACCCCCGTTGTGCCACAGTGTTTGCAGGTTGCCCTTCGGAGTAGTCGCGGCAGGCTGCTTTCTTGCATCTTTTGACACAGATACCCCTACAGTTGGCATACTAGCTCTTTTGCGGATAGGTGGGTTTTGTGTGGTATCTGTTTATCTTTCAGTTATGTAAATCGTTGTATCTAGTACTCTCCATCTACCACTTATGTATTGACTTAGAGACCAGTTGTGAGGGAGATGTATATTATTTGTATTCTGGTGTCGAGCTCGTTGTGAGCCGACTTTACTTATACAGTTTATTCTATCTGTGATGTTTCCCACTTATTGCTCATTTTCTTCGCTACGGCATCGTATATTGTTATCGTGGTGACTGGTTACTAGAGGTTTTCTTAACATTTTAGTAAATGGTTCTATTCAATGCTCAAAACACTCTATACTTTTACTGGTTTGATTTCTGGGTTTTCGGCTTACTTAGTCGCGTTACGCCTGTAGACGTTACATGGTTAAGTTCCGGTCACGGGCCAAACTTTGGGTCGTGACAGTAATCAAGCAATAATCCTAAGGGCTCTACTAATATGTGTAAGCGATACGTTAAAAGAAACATATGCACATATTAAAGTAGACACAAACCAAGTAGCATACTACCATTTTTAGCAAGACTGCCAATACAACTGTGAATATCCCAAGCTTCCATTAAGTAATATTCAAACTAGTATGATACAGTAATGGCCTCTAAGGCATAAACACTAACAGGACTGCGGAGCCCGTGGGCCGGTCCGGACTGACGGAGCACGAGATATATGAGGATTTACGTGTCGATGCTGGACACGGGTTTCATGATGTTTTCGAGTGTCGATGTTGGACACTCAGGTTCCATGATTATGATGTGTTGCGAGGGACACCCGTTGATTTATATTCTCATACTTTCATGCACACTCTTTTATGATACGTACATGCATGATTTTGTTGTGTCATTGGGTGACACGTGGACGAGATCCACATGCATACAGACACTGATCATATGGTTGGATGATATCCGCATACACATAGGTGTTGATTACATTGTTGGCACATTTAATAACCCGGTCACCCTAGATATCATAGTATTGCCTTAATGATATAGTTGACCTAGTCGTTGTTTATTCGATTTCTACTTGTAGATGTTTTTCTACTCACGAGTTGGCAACTCACCCCCGTTGTGCCACAGTTCTTGCAGGTTGACCGCATGGATCAGTAGCGGCTTCGCTGGTACACAGTTACTTTCGGGTGTTTTGCATTGGTAGGTGGGACATTTGTATCGTACCCACTCTTGTATTTATATTTCATATTGTATCTAGTCAACTCCATCAATCAAAATTAGCAAATTGTATAAGTAATGAGACTTAGTGAGATTGCGGTTGCGAGACTTAGAGCGAGGGGTTTTCCGCTACTTGTGGTGTTGATGTCTTGCTTATTTCTTTATCTTTTTATGGTGAACTTCTTCGTTGGGCGTCGTATACTTACATATACTGTCTTGCGTGGTTATGATCCGCCGTTTAGAGAATAGCTAGCTCCCGCTTGGGGATGCCATTATTCTTGTTATGTATTTGTGGTTTTGGATCAAAATATACAAAGGAGGTGCTGTCCAAATTTTTAAAAGACGAAACATGTTTTCAAACTAGTAAATTTCACTTGCATTTTCATGTTCCTTTTCTATGCATTAAGAAAACTTGATCTCATTATACCTTTATTTCAAAACTTCACCTCCTTTATTTTCTTAAAAAGATTTAGATTTCTGGGTTTCAGCTTACTTGAATTACGTTACGCCTTTGGACGTTGCGTGATTTAAGTACTGGTCACGAGCTAATATTTCGGGTCGTGATAATAGTGGAAAGAGCGATGGGCACATTATTATATTGGAAAATGTGTCATGGCTGATATATCCCTCTCTTTCTTTTTACTCTCTTGATTTTTCCATTTTCATATGACATACTCTCTCTCATCTCCCTCCTCCTCCTCCTCCTCTTTAGCTCACTTGATTTTTCAAGAGAAGGAAATAGAGAGGAAAAGATTGTGAAAAATCTCTACATCCATCACACCTTATTCCTAACAAATTTAGAGTGTTAGTTGCTTCCTCAAAATTCACTTTGGAGTGAAACTGGAGCTTGGATTAGTTTCCCTCGGGTGGATCATCTTCGGCAAGGGAGATCGACTCTCAAGCGTGTCCCCAACGGCCTACGAAGGTTGGAGGGGTCTTCCACGATTGGGTGGACATGGTACACAGATTTTATGCTCTCAACCTTGTATGTTTAGTTGCTAGTTTAGTATTTGGATCGATTTCTAGATTGCGGTTGCTCGCTTGAAATTTTTTTTTGTATTCCATCCTTCGTTTTTCGCTTCCACTGCGCGAGCGCTAGGAATCCAGCAGATAAATACATCCTCGGAATCAAGTCCGGAAAATCATAGAAGCATGTTGACATAATTGGACTTGATTTCGTAATTGTTGCCATTGAAAGGAAGCAAACAAATACATGAAGGTATAGCTGATCGGTTAGGATAGCAAAGATTTTAGAGAGTGGGAGCATGAGTATTGTCCATCATAAGGTCGAAAGAAAGAGTGGTAGATATGTAACATTTTAGAAATCGTTATGCGAATTTTTTTCCGTTTTAGGGTAAAATTTGTCGGTATTTTCCGTTTTAACCCGACTGTGATCAAACGTCCATATAGACTTGCCAGCACCTAGTTTAGCTAAAATAAAGCTAGTGCACAAGCTTTGGGGGTATATGGGATGTTTTAGTTCAGATAGAATTTTTCCCAATTTAAATATTATTTTAATGCGGTATTTGACATATTGGAAATTGGGAAATTTCCTTCTTTGAAATTATTGCAAGTACATCATGTTTGAGTTAATAAAACCTTCACTTCATATCTAGATATTTGTTTAGGTATTAGAATTAAGATTTAAGAAAAGAAATGAATGAATGAAGTGGCTTCATGCATGCATGTTCATTTAATTGCATTTATGTGCATTTATTGATGAAATAAGCTAGAAAACCCTACACAATTCCCTCACCTTCCTCAATTATTGGCCGAGCCTCCTCCTTCCTCTGCCTTGAGTTTTTCTTTCTCCTTTTTCAACAATCCAAGCTCAATAAATCTCCAAAATTCCCAAAATAAATCACAAAAATCCCTCAAGTCTTGATTTTTGCTCTTTGATCACTTGGAGCTAGGAAAGCTTGGATCTTGTGAGCAAGTGTTGATAGGTATAATCCCTAATCTGTTAATTAGGAGTTTTTATGTTGTATAGCTCATTGGTTATTGTTTAGAACACTTTAAATATTGTTCCGTACCAATATCGTGTTTTTGGTGTCTTTTAGAATCTCTGGGATCTGCTGTGACCTGTAAATTTTAGTGATTGACCAAACAAAATTGTGGTGATGTACTAGTGACCCTGGAGTTCCACCTGAGACCCAAGCACCACCCCACCGGCTTCGGGCGGTGACCCTTTGGCAAAATCCGGCGACGCCGGCTTTTGAGGAGAGATGGGTGTTGGTTTTTTTATGGGTAGTTGTCTGTTGTGGTTTAGGGTGTTTGGTACTGTTTACTTTTTTAGTATTTACAGTATGCAAAATCTGGGATCATTCTCCTATAATCTAGTGTTTTTAGTCCGCGTGTTGCGTTTTCTGACACGATTCGTGATCTTGTGCAGCTGCTGCACTTGGGTAGGTTTCATGGTATCGTCATGCACGTTAACCACTAGACGGACGCTTGTGAGTTAGTTTGGAGTTGGTGCGTCGTTTAAAACGTAGTTTTACGTTATATTGGTCGATTTCTGAGTTTTTGCACTGTTTATGTGTTTGTGATATTATAGCGTCGCAAGCGGGGACTTCGGACGCTGTGAACAAGGGGAAGCAGGTGGTCGGATTTTCATAGTTGGAGACCATCGGTGAGTAGATTTAACATCTATGGGGAAATCACCCGTATGGCGTTAAGCATCAGGGCTAGATATGATATGATTTTAGCCGCATTTGTATATGCTCATATAGAGATGATGCATGCATTCCATTGCATATAGCTACTTGTTGTATCTGATCCTGTATCTATTGTACACTGCACTATTATTAACAGTCCATGTTGCACGAGCACCAATGATATGCTACACACACACTGTCGGTAATTGCCATGATACGCACAACACAATTATTCATTGATATACCTTGCTAATGGTTAGCGACATTGAAACAGTTATTCTTGTGCGATAGCGCATATGACATATAGCATACCTGTATACCTACGTGCTTATACCTATGCCATACTATACCTACATGCTCGCACATATACTTTGCTATTGTTACATGATCAGCTTTTTATAACATATATATCGGTGGAATGGGACGCTGTATATATATGTATTTGGATTTGGATATTTGGGAACCGCGAGATATATTTAATGACTTGATGCATTTAAATAGCGGACTTTTCCCGTGATATGCTCATATTGATGTTTTATATTGCATATGTTATTTTACATGGATTTACGCATTTGAGATATGTTTTCATGCGATATGGGAATTTCAAGTGTTGATGTTAGGCACTTATATTCCGAGAGATATATGGATTTTGGAGACCGATACGTGGAACACAAGTGTCGAGGTGGGATACTTGGGTTTCGAGGAACGTATGGATATCAGAAAGACCGATACGTGGAACACAAGTGTCGAAGTGGGATACTTGGGTTTCGAGGAACGTATGGATACGAGTATTTACGTGTCGATGTTAGGCACTGGTTTTCATGATGTTTTAGAGTGTCGATGTTTGACACTCAGGTTCCATGAGACTTACAGGATTTGAGGGCCGATCTGAGGGCCGATCTGAGTATTCTGGGATTTGGGGTGTTGTTGATTTACACCGGGTTTTTCCATGCTTACGATTTGTGCATGAGATTATTTATTGTCCCGCACTCAGTATTCAGTGGATATGCATTTGATTCATGTAGATATGGTACCTGGTGGAGTACCTTGATCATGATAGTTGCATTTTCATATGGTCATACTCATGCTACCAGCTTACATGCTATTGATCATTGTTGTTAGTGCATACTTGCGATTTCAGTATGATGTTATTTACTATTCATGAGTTGGCAACTCACCCCCGTTGTGCCACAGTATTTTGCAGTACTTACCCTCTGAGTAGTCGCGGCAGGGCGTCTTATCATCTCTACTTTTGCGGATACCGCTACGTTTGGCTGTGAGGCCGTTGCTTTTAGGTGGGTTTGCGATTATCTGTTTGTACATTGTATATCTTTTGTTGGATCTAGTATTCTCCCTCTACCACTTCTTGTATTTGACTTAGAGACGAGTTGTGAGGATTCTGCGTTGTATTATTTTAGTGACTTTGGGTGCCGTGCTCGTGGGAGCCGGTTATGTTGAAAAGTTTTACCTCTTTATGCAGTTTCCTTTATATTCTTCGGTTCGGCGTCGTATTTGTATCTTGTGGTGGTTGTCTCCGCCGTTGGGCGTGATTTGCTCCCGTTTGGGATGCGTTATATATTATCTATGTTGTACCCGTTTTCAGGGCTAGTTTTTAGAATGGAGGTGCTGCCAAAATTTTCAAGAAAGATAACTAGAGTTAGAGATTTTACTTGTTATTTTCCGAATGCTTAAAACTATGTTTTTCTCCGTTGATCCAGTTTTAGGCGGTTTAGATTTCTGGGTTTCGGCTTACTTATGTTGCGTACCCCCGTAGACGTTACGTAGTTTAAGTGCCGGTTACGGGCCAAATTCTGGGTCATGAAAAAGTTGGTATCAGAGCGCTAGGTTTTACCGTTCGGAGTGTAGGATGACCTTGGTATGATGAAGTAGGTAGCTTAAGCAGAGTGACGTAGCGTGTGTATGTTCAGCGGCATACTTACGACACGGTACTCCGCCTAAGTGACCTTAGGACTTATTGATTGAAATTCCTTCCGTGATTGATATACATCCTTGTGATTCGATTTCCGTGTTCTTATCGAATCTTGTTCCAATTTCCAGCCTATATGCCGCCGAAGACTACGAGGGCACAGAGAGCGGCCGTGAGGGCCGAGGTCAGAGTTGACTCGTCTGAGGCGAGGACTGACCAGGGCGGTACGCCTGTTGTACCGGAGCACATTGCTATGATTGGGGCTGGAATGCAGGACCTGCGCTAGATGATGGGGACCTTAGTAGAGGCCATTCAAGCGCAGGGACAGGCAGTTGTTCCACCCATTGCAGGGGCCACGATGGTAACTACAGTTCCGGCAGTCGCAGTTACAGCTCCGGAGGTTATTACCGTGTCACTGACAGAGTTTATGAGGCTGAGGCCTCCGGTGTTCACTGGCACTGATACTACTGAGGATCCGCAGTCGTTTATCGACCGGATGGCCAGGATTTGTCGTTCGCTCCGATGCTCCGATGAGATATGGGTGGAGTTTGCGACCTTTCGTCTGGAGGGTTTGGCCCAGAAGTGGTGTGAGTCGTTGGAGAGGGGCAGAGCCGCGGGTCTTGCTTCTATGACCTGGGCTGAGTTTGTGACGGTATTTCTTGCCCATTTTCTTCTACCGAGCGTCAGGGATGCTCGAGCGCGCCGTTTTGAGTCGTTACGTCAGATTCCGGGGATGACGGTGTCTGAGTATGATGTACTGTTTACCGAGCTGTCTTTGTACGCTCCGTACTTGGTGGCGATGGAGGAGATGAGGGTGAAGAGGTTTGTTTGAGGCCTGCTTACTCAGTTGTTCCTAGCCATCAGCATTCAGCATTGCGACACATATGCGGCAGCGGTGGATGGAGCCCTATTGGTAGAGGAGCGTCTTTCTGAGTCGTCAGTTGCTCCGGAACCGAAGAGGGTTCATACTGGTGATCCGGCAAGGAGGCGGGTGTTTAGACGTCGTGACAGTTCCCGTTCAGATAGTGGAGGTTCGGGACGAGGTCGTCTTTTTAGCTCTTACCCTCAGGAGGGTCAGCAGTTTGCATCTGGATGTTACCGGTGCGGGAGTATGGGTCATCGAGTTCGAGATTTTGCTGAGCCACGTGTGAGCGAGGCAGTTGTACCGCGGGTTACCTTACCACCTTCTCCACTTTAGAGGGCATTGCCCCTTATGCCGGTTGTTGCTCCGCGTCAGACTCTTGTGCAGAGAGGTCGGGGTCGCGGTGGTTTTGTACCGAGAGGGCGGGGTGGTAGAGGCGGAGGTCAGCCAGTTGCCGGTAGAGGGCAGGCTCGGGTGTTTTTCTTGACTCACCAGGACGCTCAGGCGTCCAATGCTGTGGTTTCAGGTACCCTTTCTGTATGTTCTTATGATGCACATGTTCTTTTTGATTCGGGATCTACGCATTCGTATGTTTCTACGCACTTCGTACTGAGTTTAGGCCGAGAGTCGTGTTGGCTAAATCAGCCGCTTTTCATGGCTACTCCTGTAGGAGAGTCATTTATTGCACGACACGTGTTCCGGTCGTGTGCTGTCCGTATAGGGGACAAAGATTTGACCGTCGACTTGATTCTTCTTAAGATATTGGACTTCGACGTTCTGCTGGGCATGGACTGGTTAGCTACTTGCTATGCGTCCGTAGACTGCCGCGAAAAGACAGTTAGGTTTTGTTTTCCCTGCAAGTCAGTGTTTGTTGTGCAGGGAGACCGTGGTGCCACCCCTCACAGTTTGATTTCAGTCCTTTGCGCTAGTCGGCTTTTGAGGAGGGGATGTCGGGGATTCTTAGCTTTCATTCATGATACAGGAGCCACAGTGGAGTCGTTGGATCGGGTTCCTACCGTGCGAGAGTTTCCCGACGTCTTTCCTGATGAGTTACCTGGGATGCCGCCAGAGCGCGATATTGAGTTCTGCATTGATTTGATTCCTGGCACAGAGCCTATTTCTATACCGCCTTATCGGATGGCTCCGGCAGAGCTTAGAGAGCTTAAAGATCAATTGCAAGGATTGCTTGATAGGGGACTTGTGCGTTCGAGTATTTCGCCGTGGGGAGCTCCTATTCTGTTCGTCAAGAAGAAGGACGGCAGTTTGAGGCTGTGTGTAGATTATCGTCAATTGAACCGAGTTATGGTGCGGAATAGGTATCCTTTGCCTCGCATTTACGATTTATTTGATCAGCTCCAGGGTGCGAAGCATTTTTCTAAGATTGATTTGCGTTCAGGTTATCATCAGTTGCGGGTTCGGAATGATGACATTCCGAAGACTGCTTTTCGTACGTGCTATGGGCACTATGAGTTTTTGGTGATGTCGTTCGGACTCACCAATGCGCCAGCAGCGTTCATGGATCTGATGAACCGGATTTTCAGGCCGTTCCTCGACCAGTTTATTATTGTGTTTATTGATGACATACTTGTTGGATATATGTATGCCCTAGAGGCCATTATATGATAGTGGATGTATTTGTACATGTAAATATATATTCAGTATGCATTCTTGCTCGACATGATAGTATGCTATCTGGTTCTTCTTTATCTGACATGTTGATTTGATCATGCTTTTATTCATTCATACATGCTGATAAAGCCCTGAGGATATCGGCTTGACTACTCTGATTATGATGGAGATCATACTAGTGGGACATCTGTAGTCTATAAGCATATCCTGGAAAGTCCCTAGTCGTAGGTATATCGAGACGGGGCATTGATATACCAGAGTAGACTAGCATATATGATACTAGACCCATACGATGGGCGATGAATGTTCCCACATTCATTGATGTTTGACATCAAGATCATATACGGGTGCTCAGTGGTGACTGGGTACACTGGACAGACTCACCGAGAACTCCTATATGGAATTATATCTATCGTCGGATAGCAGTTCTCAGGTGACACTGGTACAGGTTAGTCTGTAAACCCGAGATCGTCATAGAGTCTTGTGTGTTCTCCCACTGTACTTTGATTGCCACCCTACCACGGCTCTGCTGAGTCGTGCAAACAGGTGGCCGTTGGGTACAGTCCTGAGACACACGAAAGCAATGAGCGATAGGAGGGATTTCGTCTCTCCCGGTATTGGGAGTTGATGCTGTGCTGTGCCCGACTGGTTATATCAGTAAGTCCCTGGCCAGGGCTGCTGAGATTTGCTGATAAGTGTTATCAGTAGTTTCTCGATCTGTTATAGACCATTCACAGGAACGACTTATTGAGTTATTGGGGTCGACGTGACCATCCCTAGGCTCAATATGCGGCATATCTGACGAAGAGACCGGACTGTACGGTAGTGTTGCCGGTTGGCTCGACGGGAGTTGTAGCAGGTTCGCTTATTTTCTTCTGATCGCTCAATATCCGGGTGGCCGTTACATTTAGCTGACCGCTTGTGGCTTGGGGGTACTTGATGTGATCATTACCCACTGCCGGCATATTGACGAGTCTTAGAGTCCCATAAAGGAGTTACCTAGTCCAGGCGAAACGTTGTGGTGCGCGTATGCGATATGCACTTGGACCCGATTAAAATGCGCGTATGGGATACCGTATATTAATTGGGCGGATTGCTTATGGTTGGGTCGTATGTGATATGACCGGATTAGTAAATCAAGTGTTGATTTATCATTAGCTTCTCACTACAAATCCTATCTTGTTTATTTTGGATGTATGCATGCATGTATGCATTCATTCTTGTTCATGCACATATGGATGTGCATGCACACATGCATACATACATACATCATTTAATCATGGTTGCTTATACATTGAGAATGGTGGCAATATAAGAATCACACCATGGTTATTTTTATGGATTATTATTGCTTTTGAATTAAAACAAAAAGGAAATGAAAATGGGTTAAATCATAAAAGGTTTCTACACTCTTCTTAATCTTACCATGCTCACCTACCATTTAACCCATGGTTTATTTTCTTTTTGTGTTTTTAACTTCAATTCAATAATATCTTTAGAATTAACCATGGTTGGATATGAGAGATGAAAAATATATATATGCTTATTTTTCATTTTTCTTTCAAGGGTTCTTTTTCTCCTCTTCACAAAAGGCCATCATCTTCATCAACCTTGATCCTTTGCTTTTTAGTTCTTTCAAGAGAGCAAAATACTCATAAAAATAGGATTTTGAAGTGAGAACCTTAGCCACAACATCATTCTACACACGTTTAGCCAACTTGTTTAGAGTGTTCTCTTCGATTCTCGAAGTTGCGAGCTTGGACGGGAAACTTCGGGTGGATCGTCGTGGACGTGAGAGGACTTCAAGAGGACCTTCTTCCAAACCCCAAGAGACTAAGGAGTCCAGCAAAAGGGAGCTACAAAGGTTGTAGTCTCGAAACCCTTATTTTATTAGCTTTATTTTTCGTAACCCTAATTTTCTAGGATCGATTCCTTTGCATGCTTGTTTAGCACCATCAAAATCCAAACTTTTAGAAGTGTGATGCTTCAAAACTCATTATAGGGTGCTAGGCAATCCTTTCATTGGTATCAGAGCCGACCTAGAACATTAGGCGATGCTTTTACGATATAAAAACTCCGATCGGACAAAAATACGATATTTCAAGACCCTCTCTGGACAAATTTTAAAATATGACGTTTTTCAGAATTAAAAATACTTTAAAAATACAGCAGGGAAAACTAAGAATTATGGTGAAATACGATGCCATGAACAGTTCATATGGCCGCGGAACCGCGGCAATTCCTTGCTAAGGCCGCGGCTCCGCGGTCGTACAGTGGTATCATTGCATGAAAATTGCACTATAATTCTTATGTCTGCTTGTACAGTGTTTTAGGTATGTTTGCTATGAAAATAGCACTGTATTTTCTGGAGATGGTTTTGGATGCGTAGATTTGATCGGAATTTTCATTTCGTCGCTTTTCTGGGTAAATTAGAAAGTATTGAAGTGTTTGAACGAGTATCATTTGCTCACTATTCACGGGGTTTAAATACTTTGGAGATACGTGCAAGTCTTCTTGTGGTGGTCCCTCTAGAAGACAACAAACCTTAACTCGATTATGTGACCGTCTTGAACTGCCCTTTGAACCTTAGGGTTTGGGGCAGTACGGCGTGCCACATGTGAGGCGTTGGCTTGACCCTTCTACGGCTGGACCGCTACTACTGTGTCACACTTCGGATTTTTGAACCCTGCTCAAGTGTTGAGCTTTAGTGAATCTTGGGTACTTGATCGTTCGTTCGAAAACTTTAATACTGTCTGTTTATCTGGAATGTGATACAATATGTGGAATTCATATAGTTTAGGCATGAAATACGAAATATGTGATATTTCGCATTTATGATGTCTAAAGAGAATGTGGATTCCAAATATTGTAGTTTTACACTTTCTTTTTCTGTGACCGCAAGTGTAGTATGTACAATATCGCCGGTTTCGTTGCTATATATCAATGACAGTTGGGGTATGCATACTTACTTACGTTGATGATATGAGATATTATGTGTTGCTGAGATATGATGTGCAGGATTGTCGCGATTGAATAGCCGGGGGGGTTTTATGTGAGATGAGAGTTTTATATTTTCATTCATGTAAATTCAAATGTAATGTAATATTCTTTTATTTGGGGCACTTCCGGGTTGAGGTTGTGTCACCAGTGTTGTATATTATTTACTTTTCCGTATTAGGATGGACCCAAGGAGAGGAGCACAGGTGACCGGGTTCTGGGGTTCAGTGGGAGGCCATCTCGAGGAGTCGAGACCGAGTCTCCTAAACTCCAGAATTGGTAGGGTCACTTGCCGCTCTCGTAGGGGTCCGGGGTGTGGGCTTGGCTATTCATCGCGACTGTGGAATCCGTATTTTCTATTCTAGCTAAATACTAAATACGGACGTCCTAGTATATCCCACGTTATATCTATGTTTCTGCTGCCTGTGTTTTGTGATATCTGAGACGAATGACATATTATATATATGATATATAGTAGACGTTGCTTATGTTTTACACCCGCGCTAGTCCCATCCCGGTATGCCGTTAGTTAAGTAACCTAACGGTGTATATCGGAACATTGCGGCGAATGCGGATGGCATAAGCGTACGTGTTATTTTCGTTTCTTTTCTGTGATTGGCTTAAGGACTTAAATGATGGGATTACATTAATGTGATTAATGTAAAGAAAATAAACCTAAAAAGATATTGTAGAATCGGATTTAAAAATCACTCGGCTATTTATGAAAAAGCTATATTTCAAAACTGCGGAAATTAAGCCACTCCTTTTGAAAACCATTTGATTCTACAACGATATCAAGCTCAAAGCGTTAAAGATTTTCTTAAAAATCATCCGCAACCCTCCGTCATTTTAGGAAGTAGAGTACTTAGTATTCATGCTACATTTGTTGACCTTAGCCAAGGCGTAGTGTACGGTAGCTAAGTGATGTCTTCCTACAAATGCATATGATGCAAATTAATTAGGACGGGCATATAACGTTGTTGACCTTAGCCAAGGGTCATGTGAGCGGGTCTAATTAATCAAGAAATGATGGGTTGAGCTTGACTAGTACTCGTGATTTGTTGACCTTAGCCAAGGTCACGAGTATTAGGGGTAAAAACTACATCGGGAATTTCAATAGTTAAAATTTGCAATGAGATTGCATACCTTCCATGTGATGGTTGGATCCCGATCCCACTGTGGGCAATAGTTGCTCCTAAGAGAGTTTTACAGTTTACAATTAGCCAACTCATTAGGTGTCTAGAAAGGTGTTAATGGGGCTCCGCCTCTGGGAAAACGAGGTTTACTCTAATTAGGTCCGTGCGAAAGCACGGGGAACCTCCCTCAAAGTACCGACACTGGTCTGGCTGAACGGTTAGCGAAGTTGTAGACTGTAATTAATCCTGGCTAGTTTTCCTTTTTAAGGTTTGAAAGAAAAACTCGATAAAAGCAGTGGGAAACATCGATTAGACAAGATAATAACCAATCTAATCTATGCACGAGCTTTCGCTGAGTGTATTATTTTCTCTCTCTTAATGGCAGATACCCATGACTGGACTTAAGCTTCTACTAGATAAAAACAAATTGAATGGGACCAACTATAAAGACTGGCTGAGGAATCTGAAAATCGCCTTGACTTATGATAAAGTATCATATGTCCTCACGGCTTCAGCCCCGCCCGTCCCAGGTCCAAAATCCTCAGTTGCGGACATTGAAGTCCGCAAAACATGGGACGCTGACTGTGCCACGGCAAAATGCCTCGCGCTTGCATCGATGGATAACACACATCAAAAGCAGCACGAGGACATGGACATTCACGGTATATTGCTCCATACAAAGGAGCTGTATGGGGAGCAATCCTGCGTATTACGATACGAAGCATCAAAGAAATTGTTTCAGATGCGAATGGCCCCTAGCACACCAGTAGGAGACCATGTTCTGAAGATGATAGCTCTTATAGAAGAGCTTGAGGACCTTGGATGGACGATGGACAATGAACAATATATAGATATTATTCTGCAGTCCCTTCCCTCCACCTTTGCTCAATTCATAGTGAACTTCAACATGCATAGCATGGAGAAAGAACTCCCTGAACTCCTTAATATGTTAAGGAGTGCAGAGAGCACTATGAAGTCAGGAAAAACTCCCGTTATGACTGTTGGACAATCTTCTTCTTCTCGCCCGAAAGCCAAGGCCAAGGGAAGGAAAAAGAAGAAGCCCACCAATCCTAAAGGAGGAGTTAAAAAGGTGAAGGGAAAGGGAAAGTCCAAGGCTGGAGACTCGGGGAAGGGCGAATGTTTTCATTGCCACAAGACAGGACATTGGAAGCGCAACTGCACGGAGTACTTAAGTCTCAAGAAGAAGCATGGAGATGCTTCTGCTTCAGGTGCGTTTGTGACAGAAAACTGTTTTTCAATAAACTCTGCTTCCTGGGTATTGGATACCGGTTCAGGTTCTCACATTTGTAATTCTATGCAGGGGATGAGAAATAGCAAGGTTTTGAAGACAGGTGGCCGTACTCTCCGCGTTGGAAATGGTTCCAATGTACATACAGTCGCAGTGGGAGAGTATCACTTGGGGTTGCCATCTGGATGTATTTTGGTTTTGAATCCATGTTATTTTGTACCAAGTATGCTATGTAATATAATATCCGTTTCTTTGTTGGACAATGAAGGATATAATTTTGTATTGCATAACAATGTTATGAACATTCACCTGAATCAAATGTTGGTTGGGTATGGTACGCTTAACAACGGAATATATGTCCTAAATCAACACACAGTTTTCAGTATACAACACACTAATAAAAGAAAACTTTCAGAATTTAATGAAGCTCTTCTTTGGCACTGTAGACTTGGTCATATTAACGAAACAAGACTAAACAAGTTACACAAAGATGGATATTTAAACTCTTTTGAATATAAATCTTATGCGACTTGCCAGTCTTGTATCAAGGGTAAAATGACCAAAACTCCGTTCACCGGACACGGAGAAAGAGCTACTCAGCTCCTAGGCCTCATACATAATGATGTATGTGGGCCAATGTCTACACGGGCTAGAGGCGGTTTTTCTTACTTCATTACATTCACTGACGATTTCTCAAGATTCGGTCATGTATTTTTATTAAAGCACAAGTCTGAAGCTTTCGAGAAATTCATTGAATATAAACAAGAAGTAGAAAAACAAACCAGCTTGAGTATCAAGATGCTTCGATCAGATCGAGGTGGTGAGTATCTCAGTACAGAATTTGCAAACTTCCTAAAAGAGAATGGGATTCTCTCTCAGCTCACTCCCCCTTACACACCACAGCACAACGGTGTGTCAGAACGACGGAATAGGACCCTATTAGATATGGTCCGGTCCATGATGAGTGACGCTGAGTTACCAGTCTCGTTTTGGGGGCATGCATTGGAAACTGCAGCGTTTCTGCTAAACAGGGTGCCAACCAAAGCCGTGTCTACCACGACATATGAGATATGGCATAGCAAGAGACCATCTCTTAAGAGAATTAAGATTTGGGGTTGCCCGGCCTATGTTAAAAAGCAGAATCCGGACAAACTCGAGACACGGTCAGTCATGTGTAACTTTGTGGGATATCCAAAGAATTCATATGGACATCTATTCTACCACAAAGAGGAACAAAAAGTGTTTGTTTCTCAACATGCCACATTCTTGGAAAAAGAGTTTTCACAGATAAAGATGATGGCAAGGTGGTGGATCTAGAAGAGGTTCTAGAGACACAAACTACAAATGGCGATTTGGTTGAACCGGCTGTTGCAACAGAAACTGAGGAACCTCGGCCACTTCGTAGGTCTGGTAGGACTTCTCGCCCACCGGAGAGGTACTACGGTTTCCTCATTGATGGTGACAGAGAAGATTGTATCATGGATGATGATGATCCTACCAGTTTTCAGCAAGCTATCACGAATAGAGACTCTGTGAAGTGGCTGGATGCCATGAGATCCGAAATGGAGTCTATGTACACCAAGAAAGTATGGACTTTGAACATTGTATCCCCTGGGGTAAAACCTGTGGGGTGCAAATGGATCTTTAAAAGAAAGATTGGTGTGGATGGGCAGGTAGAGACCTATAAGGCAAGACTTGTGGCGAAAGGCTTTCGTCAAAGACCAGGTTTGGACTATGACGAAACTTTTTCGCCCGTAGCCATGCTTAAATCCATTCGGATCCTACTTGCTGTTGCTGCTCACTACGACTATGAAATCTGGCAGATGGACGTTAAAACAGCATTTCTAAATGGAGATTTAGAAGAATGCATTTATATGGATCAGCCAGAGGGCTTCATTGACAGTGGGAGCAGTGGGAAAGCATGTAGATTGCTTAAATCCATATATGGGTTAAAGCAGGCATCTCGGAGTTGGAACATCTGTTTCGATGATGTTATCAAAGAGTTTGATTTCATAAAAAATCCAGATGAACCTTGTGTTTATAAGAAGGCTGTAGGAAGAGCTGTAACATTCCTCGTATTGTACGTGGATGACATTCTTCTGATAGGAAATGATATTCCTATGCTACAGTCGGTCAAATATTTCTTATCACTAAGGTTCTCCATAAAGGACCTGGGTGATGCCACATACATCCTGGGCATAAGGATCTATAGGGATAGATCCAAAAAGTTATTGGGATTGTCCCAAACCAGGTACATTGACACCATCCTTAAAAGATTTAGTATGGAAGACTCCAAGCGGGATGCCTTACCCGCTTGCCATGGGGTCACTCTCTCCAAGGACTCTTGTCCAAAGACCGATGAAGAGAGAGCTCGCATGAGCGTTATATCCTATGCTTCGGCAGTAGGATCTATAATGTATGCGATGTTATGTACACGCCCAGATGTAGCTTATGCACTTAGTGTTGTAAGCAGGTATCAATCCAACCCAGGGGAGAATCACTGGATAGCTGTGAAGAACATTCTTAAGTACTTACGAAGGACTAAAGAATTGTTCTTGGTGTATGGTAATGCAGATCTCCAAATGGAGGCCTTTACCGATTCAAGCTTCCAGAGCGATAAGGACGACAGCAAATCTATCTCTGGGTTTGTATTTACCATCAATAGAAGGGCGGTGAGTTGGAAGAGTTCCAAACAAGATACCGTTGCAGACTCTACGATGGAAGCTGAGTACATTGCTGCAAATGATGCTGCCAAGGAAGCCGTCTGGATGAAGAAGTTCGTCTCGGAGCTAGGAGTGGTTCCAACCATTATTGATCCAATACCTTTGTATTGTGATAATAATAGGGTTATGGCGTTAGCCAAGGAGCCCAGATCCCATCAGCGGTCCAGACACATCCTTAGGCGTTTTCATTTGATCCGGGAGATTATAGATCGTCGCGAGATCGAGATTAGGAGAGTAGACACAAAGAATAACGCCGCGGATCCATTCACCAAGGCCCTCCCTCAGCCGCAGCATGAGCGACTTTTTGAGATGTTGGGTATGAGATACGCTAATAATTGGCCTTAGTGCAAGTGGGAGATTGTTGGGTATATGTATGCACTAGAGGCCATTATATGATAGTGGATGTATTTATACATGTATATATATATATTCAGTATGCATTCTTGCTCGACATAATAGTATGCTATCTGGTTCTTCTTTATCTGACATGTTGATTTGATCATGCTTTTATTCATTCATACATGCTAATAAAGCCCTGAGGATATCGGCTTGACTACTCTGATTATGATGGAGATCATACTAGTGGGACATTTGTAGTCTATAAGCATATCCTGGAAAATCCCTAGTCGTAGGTATATCGAGACGGGGCATTGATGTACCAGAGTAGACTAGCATATATGATACTAGACCCATACGATGGGCGATGAATTTTCCCACATTCATTGATGTTTGACATCAAGATCATATACGGGTGCTCAGTGGTGACTGGGTACACTGGACAGACTCACCGAGAACTCCTATATGGAATTATATCTATCGTCGGATAGCAGTTCTCAGGTGACACTGGTACAGGTTAGTCTGTAAACCCGAGATCGTCATAGAGTCTTGTGTGTTCTCCCACTGTACTTTGATTGCCACCCTACCACGGCTCTACTGAGTCGTGCAAACAGGTGGCCGTTGGGTACAGTCCTGAGACACACGAAGGCAATGAGCGATAGGAGGGGTTTCGTCTCTCCCGGTATTGGGAGTTGATGCCGTGTTGTGCCCGACTGGTTATATCAGTTAGTCCCTGGCCAGGGCTGCTGAGATTTGCTGATAAGTGTTATCAGTAGTTTCTCGATCTGTTATAGACCATTCACAGGCACGACTTATTGAGTTATTGGGGTCGACGTGACCATCCCTAGGCTCAATATGCGGCATATCTGACGAAGAGACCGGACTGTACGGTAGTGTTGCCGGTTGGCTCGACGGGAGTTGTAGCAGGTTCGCTTATTTTCTTCTGATCGCTCAATACCCGGGTGGCCGTTACATTTAGCTGACCGCTTGCGGCTTGGGGGTACTTGATGTGATCATTACCCACTGCCGGCATATTGACGAGTCTTAGAGTCCTACAAAGGAGTTACCTAGTCCAGGCGAAACGTTGTGGTGCGCGTATGCGATATGCACTTGGACCCGATTAAAATGCGCGTATGGGATACCGTATATTAATTAGGCGGATTGCTTATGGTTGGGTCGTATGTGATATGACCGGATTAGTAAATCAAGTGTTGATTTATCATTAGCTTCTCACTACAAATCCTATCTTGTTTATTTTGGATGTATGCATGCATGTATGCATTCATTCTTGTTCATGCATATATGGATGTGCATGCACACATGCATACATACATACATCATTTTATCATGGTTGCTTATACATTGAGAATGGTGGCAATATAAGAATCACACCATGGTTATTTTTATGGATTATTATTGCTTTTGAATTAAAACAAAAAGGAAATGAAAATGGGTTAAATCATAAAAGGTTTCTACACTCTTCTTAACCTTACCATGCTCACCTACCATTTAACCCATAGTTTATTTTATTTTTGTGTTTGTAACTTCAATTCAATAATATCTTTAGAATTAACCATGGTTGGATATGAGAGATGAAAAATATATATATGCTTATTTTTCATTTTTCTTTCAAGGGTTCTTTTTCTCTTCTTCACAAAAGGCCATCATCTTCATCAACCTTGATCCTTTGCTTTCTAGTTCTTTCAAGAGAGAAAAATACTCATAAAAATAGGATTTTGAAGTGAGAACCTTAGCCACAACATCATTCTACACACGTTTAGCCAACTTGTTTAGAGTGTTCTCTTCGATTCTCGAAGTTGCGAGCTTGGACGGGAAACTCGTGGTGGATCGTCGTGGACGTGAGAGGACTTCAAGAGGACCTTCTTCCATACCCCAAGAGACTAAGGAGTCCAGCAAAAGGGAGCTACAAAGGTTGTAGTCTCGAAACCCTTATTTTATTAGCTTTATTTTTCGTAACCCTAATTTTCTAGGATCGATTCCTTTGCATGCTTGTTTAGCACCATCAAAATCCAAACTTTTAGACGTGTGATGCTTCAAAACTCATTATAGGGTGCTAGGCAATCCTTTCAATACTGGTCTACTCTAGGAGTCGTGAGGAGCATGAGCAGCACTTGAGGATTGCTTTGCAGATATTGAGAGAGCACCAGCTGTATGCTAAATTCTCGAAGTGCGAATTTGGGTTGATAGTGTTGACTTCCTGGATCATATAGTGACTGGTGAGGGTATTCTTGTGGACCCGAGGAAGATCGAGGCTGTACAGTTTTGGCCCAGGCCTGTATCGATGACTGAGGTCCGCAGCTTTTTGGGCTTAGCTAGTTATTATCGCCGTATTGTGCAGGATTTCTCGAGTATCGCTGCACCGCTGTCTAGACTAACCCGGAAGGGAGATCCTTTTCTTTGGACTGATGTGTGCGAGCAAATTTTTCAACAGTTGAAGACTCGGTTGACGACAGCACCATTTCTATCTTTACCTTCTGGATTAGGCGGCTATGTTGTTTTTTGTGATGCTTCTCGAGTGGGGCTCGGCTGTGTTTTGATGCAGAATGGTAGAGTGATTGCGTATGCTTCTAGGCAGCTGAAGAAACACGAGCAGAATTACCCTACTCACGATCTTGAGATGGCCGTGGTGGTCTTTGCGTTGAAGATTTGGAGACACTACTTGTACGGAGAGTCGTGTCAGATCTTCACGGATCATAAGAGCTTGAAGTACATCTTCCAGCAGCGAGATTTGAATCTGAAATAGCGCTGTTGGATGGAGCTAGTGAAGGATTATGATTGCGAGATCCTTTATCACCCGGGCAAGGCGAATGTGGTAGCTGATGCTTTGAGTCGTAGGCCTGGGGGTAGCTTGTCCCAGTTGAGCGCAGTTCAGCGTCAGTCTTCTGCAGATTGGCAGCTCTTGTGTGATGGTAGAGTGCAGTTCGAGACAGTTTTCTCATATCCGCGCCTGCACACTACTACTTGATCGTATCCGTGAGGCACATCCCAGTGATAACCGTTTGTCCGAGATTCTTGAGCTTGTTCGACAGGGTACAGTTTCGGAGTTCATGATTGATGACCAGGGTGTGCTACGATGCGGGACTCGCTTGTGTGTACTAGATGTTGATGGGTTGAGACGCGAGATCCTAGACCAGGCACATCAGTCGGCCTTTAGCATTCATCCAGGTTTCACCAAGATGTACCGTGACTTGAGAGACTTTTACTGGTGGGAAGGGATGAAACGCGATATTTCGGACTTCGTTTCGAGGTGCCTGACTTGTCAACAAGTCAAGGCTGAGCACCAAAGACCGGCTGGAGAGTTGCAACCTTTACCCGTTCCGGAGTGGAAATAGGAGCAGATTTCCATGGACTTCATTGTGGGTCTACCCAGGACCAGTAGAGGGTATGACTCCATTTGGGTGATTGTTGACCGGTTGACGAAAGAGGCTCACTTCCTTCCAGTGAAAACCACTTTCGGTTATGCTCAGTATGCTCAGTTGTATATAGATGAGATTGTGCATTTGCACGGTGTTCCCACATGCATAGTATCCGACAGAGGCACCCAGTTTACTAGCCTTCTTTTGCAGAAGCTTCAGGAAGCTTTGGGTACCCGGTTAAGTTTTAGCACCGCTTTTCATCCATAAACAGATGGTCAGTCGGAGCAGACTATACAGACTCTGGAGGATATGCTCCGTGCATGTGTGCTGGATTTTGGTGGCAGTTGGGATCGTCACTTGCCGTTGATTGAGTTCTCCTACAACAACAGCTTTCAGGAGACTATTCAGATGGCACCTTTTGAGGCTTTATACGGTAGGAAGTGTCGATCGCCAGTCTGTTGGACCGAGCTCAGCGAGAGTAGAGTTTTGGGACCCCAGCTAGTTCAGGAGACTACGGAGATGATCCAGCTGATTCAGGACAGGATGAGAGCAGCCCAGTGCAAGCAGAAGTCTTATGCCGACCGTCGTCGTCGCAGACTTGAGTTCGCTGTGGGGGATCATGTATTCCTGAGGATTTCTCCGATGAAAGGCATTATGCGATTTGGGAAGAGGGGGAAGCTCAGTCCCAGATTTGTAGGTCCTTTCGACATCCTTGAGCGAGTGGGTTCTGTTTCTTATCGTTTAGCGCTCCCGCCTAGTTTTCCGGATGTTCATCCCGTTTTCCATGTGTCGATGCTTCGTAGATACCTTCATGATCCTTCTCACATGATTCAGCACGAGACCGTTCAGCTTGAGCGCGATCTTTCGTTCACCGAGCAGCCGGTAGTTATTTTGGATTGGCAGGTGAAGAAACTTCGGTCAAAGGTCTTGCCGTCTGTGAAGGTTCTTTGGCGTAGCCCTACTAGTGAGGAGATCACTTGGGAGGCCGAGAGTGAGATGCGGAGGAAATTCCCTCATCTCTTTGAAGGTACGCTTAATAGTTAATTTTAATTCGGGGACCGAATTTCTATAAGGGGGGAGTTTGTAACGTTTTAGAAATCGTTATGCGAATTTTTTTTCCGTTTTAGGGTAAAATTTGTCGGTATTTTCCGTTTTAACCCGACTGTGATCAAATATCCATATAGACTTGTCAGCACCTAGTTTAGCTAAAATAAAGCTAGTGCGCAAGCTTTGGGGGTATATGGGACGTTTTAGTTCATATAGAATTTTTCCCAATTTAAATATTATTTTAATGCGGTATTTGACATATTGGAAATTGGGAAATTTCCTTCTTTGAAATTATTGCAAGTACATCATGTTTGAGTTAATAAAACCTTCACTTCATATATAGATATTTGTTTGGGTATTAGAATTAAGATTTAAGAAAAGAAATGAATGAATGAGGTGGATTCATGCATGCATGTTCATTTAATTGCATTTATGCGCATTTATTGATGAAATAAGCTAGAAAACCCTACACAATTCCCTCACCTTCCTCAATTATTGGCCGAGCCTCCTCCTTCCTCTGCCTTGAGTTTTTCTTTCTCCTTTTTCAACAATCCAAGCTCAATAAATCTCCAAAAATCCCAAAATAAATCACAAAAATCCCTCAAGTCTTGATTTTTGCTCTTTGATCACTTGGAGCTAGGAAAGCTTGGATCTTGTGAGCAAGTGTTGATAGGTATAATCCCTAATTTGTTAATTAGAAGTTTTTATGTTGTATAGCTCGTTGGTTATTGTTTAGAACACTTTAAATATCGTTCCGTACCAATATCGTGTTTTTGGTGTCTTTTAGAATCTCTGGGATCTGCTGTGACCTGTAAATTTTAGTGATTGACCAAAAAAAATTATGGTGATGTACTAGTGACCCTGGAGTTCCACCAGAGACCCGAGCACCACCCCACCGGCTTCGGCCGGCGGCCCTTTGGCAAAATCCGGCGACATCGGCTTTTGAGGAGAGATAGGTGTTGGTTTTTTTGTGGGTAGCTGTCTGCTGTGGTTTAGGGGTGTTTGGTACTGTTTACTTTTTTAGTATTTACAGTATGCAAAATCTGGGATCGTTTTCCTATAATCTAGTAATTTGAGTCCGCGTGTTACGTTATCCGACACGATTCGTGATCTTGTGCAGCTGCTGCACTTGGGTAGGTTTCATGGTATCGTCACGCACGTTAACCACTAGACGGACGCTTGTGAGTTAGTTTGGAGTTGGTGCGTTGTTTAAAACGTATTTTTACGTTATATTGGTCGATTTCTGAGTTTTTGCACTGTTTATGTGTTTGTGATATTATAGCGTCGCAAGCGGGGACTTCGGACGCTGCGAACAAGGGGAAGCAGGTGGTCGGATTTTTATAGTTGGAGACCATCGATGAGTAGATTTAACATCTACAGGGAAATCTCCCACATGACGTTAAGAGTCAGGGCTAGATATGATATGATTTTAGCCGCATTTGTATATGCTCATATAGAGATGATGCATGCATTCCATTGCATATAGCTACTTGTTGTGTCTGATCCTGTATCTATTGTACACTGCACTATTATTAACAGTCCATGTTGCACGAGCACCAATGTTATGCTACATACACTGTCGGTAATTGCCATGATACGCACAACACAATTATTCATTGATATACCTTGCTAATGGTTAGCGACATTGAAACAGTTATTCTTGTGCGATAGCGCATATGACATATAGCATACCTGTATACCTGCATGCTTATACCTATGCCATACTATACCTACATGCTCGCACATATACTTTGCTATTGTTACATGATCAGCTTTTTATAACATATATATCGGTAGAATGGGACACTGTATATATATGTATTTGGATTTGGATATTTGGGAACCGCGAGATATATTTAATGACTTGATGCATTTAAATAGCGGACTTTTCCCGTAACATGCTCATATTGATGTTTTATGTTGCATATGTTATTTTACATGGATTTACACATTTGAGATATGTTTTCATGCGATATGGGAATTTCAAGTGTCGATGTTAGGCACTTATATTCCTAGAGATATATGGATTTTGGAGACCGATACGTAGAACACAAGTGTCAAGGTGGGATACTTGGGTTTCGAGGAACGTATGGATATCAGAAAGACCGATACGTGGAACACAAGTGTCGAAGTGGGATACTTGGGTTTCGAGGAACATATGGATACAAGTATTTACGTGTCGATGTTAGGTACTGGTTTTCATGATGTTTTAGAGTGTCGATGTTTGACACTCAGGTTCCATAAGACTTACAGGATTTGAGGGCCGATCTGAGTATTCTGGGATTTGGGGTGTTGTTGATTTACACCGGGTTTTTCCATGCTTACGATTTGTGCATGAGATTATTTATTATCCTGCACTCGGTATTCAGTGGATATGCATTTGATTCATGTAGATAGGTACCTGGTGGTGTACCTTGATCATGATAGTTGCATTTTCATATGGTCATACTCATGCTACCAGCTTACATGCTATTGATCATTGCTGTTAGTGCATACTTGCGATTTCAGTATGATGTTATTTACTATTCATGAGTTGGCAACTCACCCCCGTTGTGCCACAGTGTTTTGCAGGACTTACTCTCTGAGTAGTCACGGCAGGGCGTCTTATCATCTCTACTTTTGCGGATACCGCTACGTTTAGCTGTGAGGCCGTTGCTTTTAGGTGGGTTTGCGGTTATCTGTTTGTACATTTTATATTTTTTTGTTGGATCTAGTATTCTCCATCTACCACTTCTTGTATTTGACTTAGAGACGAGTTGTGAAGATTCTGCGTTGTATTATTTTGGTGACTTTGGGTGCCATGCTCGTGGGAGCCGGTTATGTTGAAAAGTTTTACCTCTTTATGCAGTTTCCTTTATATTCTTCGCTTCGGAGTCGTATTTGTATCTTGTGGTGGTTTTCTCCACCGTTGGGCGTGATTTGCTCCCGTTTGGAATGTGTTATATATTATCTATGTTGTACCCGTTTTCGGGGCTAGTTTTTACAGAGGAGGTGCTGCCAAAATTTTCAAGAAAGAAAACTAGAGTTAGAGATTTTACTTGTGATTTTCCGAATGCTTAAAACTATGTTTTTGTCCGTTGATCCAGTTTTGGGTGGTTTAGATTTCTGGGTTTCGGCTTACTTAAGTTGCGTACGCCTGTAGACGTTACATAGTTTAAGTACCGGTTACGGGCCAAATTCTGGGTCGTGACAAGATATGATAGAATCGTCGGAAATACCGATATAGGAATCGGTCAAATAATCAAAAGGAATCGGTAGAATTCGGATTAATCGTGATTTTGTGTCCCTAGCCCACGTTCGTATACACTAATCGAGATAGTGTAAGGTAAAATAGAGGTAAAGAAATGCAAATAGAGTGTAAATGTATGAATGGGGAATATGATGAAATGAAGTGAGTGTAGTGTAATTAAAGAGTATGAACTCAAAAGTAGTGCAAGAATGCACCGATGAAAGACTCAACCAATCAAGAAGAAAGAAAACAACTAATCACCTAGCTTCTATGCACTAGTGTAATGTCAATATCGTTAGAGTCGTAAGCTAAGGATAATTAGAAAACATAAATCGAAGCGAGAGAAGTCAATGGTAATTGGGGAGAGAGTTTTGAAAAAGAAAAAAAAGATCGATTCTCGAATGAAGTCGAGCATAATTGAGGAGGTATTAAAAAATTTGTAACAGAGATGATATCTTTGGATGAAATTTTGAAGGGGGTAAAAGGTAACAATTTAAGAGTTTTGGGGGAGCAAATAGTAATTATCAAGTATTGGGGGATTTTTAGTAATTACCAAAGTTTTGAGAGAAAGTTTTGTACAAAAGACCTTGTTTTAAATGGGTCTATCTTATTTTTATCATTTATTAGAGCCAATCTTACAATATTTTTATTTTCACTCTGGGGATGCCTCTTACATTCTGGGGATCCAGATCTATCGTGATAGATCTAAAAGGATATTGGGACTTTCGCAGTCCAGGTACATCGACACCATACTAAAAAGATTCAGTATGGAAGATTCAAAGCGCGGTAATTTACCGGCTTGTCACGGAATCACCCTCCCAAAGAGATGTCTCCCAAGACTGATTTGGAAAGGGATTGTTAGTGTATATGCCCTAGAGGCCATTACTGTATCATACTAGTTTCTATATTATTTAATGGAAGCTTGGAATATTCACTTTGTATAGACAATCTTGCTCAATATAGTAGTATGCTACTTGGTTTGTTTCTGCTTTAATATGTACATGTGTTTATTTTAGTATATCACCTATACACATTAGTGGAGCTCTTAGGATCTTTGCTTGATTACCAGCGTTGTGATGGCAATCACACTAGTAGGGGCTGGGTAATCTACAAGCACATCCTTATGCAGGTCCCTAGTCGTAGGACTATCGAGACAGGGCATCGATACTCCGGAGTAGACTAGCGTATGCGCTTCTCATCCCAGTATGGGAGACGGTCTGTCCCACAGCCGTCAGTACGTCGTACTTGAGATAGTATGCGGGTGCTCGTTAGGTTACGAGTACACTGGACAGGACTCGTCGGGAACTGTTGGTTGGTACTATACCTATCGTCAGTTATCAGTTCCCAGGTGACTTGAGTACAGCTTAGTCCGCTAACTTGACATTATCACTTCGCCTCGAGTGTGTTCCCACTGTACTTAGATTACTACCCAACCACAGCTCAAAGGAGTCGTGCAAACAGGTAGTAGTTGGATGCAGTCCCGAAGCACTTGGAGGCAGTGACGGTTAGACAGGATTCGTCTCTCCCGGTATTGGGGGTTGACATCGCGCTGTGTCTAGGAGAGCCATTACACAAATCGTCCCTGGCCAAGGCAAGCGAGGTATACTGGTAGGTTTCCAGTGTTATCTCAGGGTGTTCTGGGCTACACTCTGACATGACTTGTACCGCTATTAGGGGACTGACGTTTACCGCCCCCTAGGCCCGCCATGCGATGTTATCAGACGAACAGACCGGACTGTACGGAGATTGTCACATTCAGGCTCAGTAGGAGTTCAGATGGGTTTCACCTCGTCCGTCTTCTTGTCGGCATCTACCTGGGGACCGTTACGCACAGCTAATGCCACTTGCGGTCTGTGGTTAAACCCACTGCCAGCGTAGTGTCGAGTCTTTAGAGTCCCACACAGAAAGCTATTCGCCTTTAGGCAAAAGATTAGAGGTCGCATGGTTTTGTGACAGGTCGCATGGTTTTGCGACAGGGTTCGGTCACATCCGTGCACTTGTGCACGTTTAGTGTCCGGACAGTTAACACTAGCGGGCTTTGGTTTAAGCCAGATCCTAGTGTATGTTTTGGGATTGGTTTTATCTCGTTTGTATTCGTGTTCCTCGGAACGCGGATGCAGGTGTGTATGCACAGTTGACAGAGAGACAGAGGCAGAGGATTCTCATTGTTTACTGTTGACTGTTGACTGTTGACTTTTTGCTAAACCCTAATGAGAATAAGAAATATAATTAACAATAATATTAATTAAGTATTATAGTGGCATGGTTGTTGAGGGGTTGACTTTGTTGACTTGTTGACTTTGTTGACCGGTTGACTAGGTTGGACTAGTTGACCATCATCATTACAATGGCTATCATTTCATGGCAAAGACTTTTGCTTGCTTGTTTCTTTTTGCAAAATGAGTGCATGAAATGATATGGCCATTTTGACATGAACCATCACATAATACTTGATTACTATTATTTGTTATGATGATTTTGGATTATAAGAGCTTGGATGGCAAAAGAGTTACTGATTCTCTCATTTGCTTTCTCTCTCTTGCTTGAGCTCTCCCTCTTGCTCTTCCTCTTGCTCTCTCTCTCTAGCTCAAGGCAACTCCCTCTCATGAGTTGAGAAACATTGCCTTAGAGATAAAAGAAAACCCATATCACTTCTCTACTCATCCTAGTTCACAAGGTTTAGCAAACCAAGTGTTCTAGTTTCTTCAAGTTCGAAGAAGAAGCCAAAGGTAGAAGCTTTCAGGTGGATCTATCTTCGGCGCAAGGAGACGACGAGGTGAGGCCGATCCGTACACCGCAAAGAGTTGAAGACGAAGGAGTTCAAGAAAGGTATAGCCCCCTAACCGAGTAGGTAAAACTCCTAGTTAGGTTGTTAGCTAGTTGTTTAACAAAGATCCGTTTTTGAGTCCATGTTACCACCTCTAAAAAAATCGTTTTTCATCATTTCCGCAAGCCCGTAAGTACCGAGAGAGGTAACATAGACTTACAGTGGTATCAGAGCCAGGTTAAACACTATCTAACATGTTGGCAAAGTAACTAGAAATTCGATCGGAGAAAAAGTCACGAAATACGCCCGAAATGCCTACTTTCTGCCGAATTTTTTTTTGTTCCAAAAAATGATAAATCTTATCTTAAAATTCGGCTCAGGGTTTTTAGAAGAAACTGTAGAAAAATGGTCCACTGAACCGATCAACGCGCCGCGGAACCGCGGCGGGAGCCTGCTCCCGCCGCGGATCCGCGGTCGAGTTGATTCGGCCGTGGGCGATTTTTCTCACAGTTTGTTCAGTGGGGTATTTTGGGATTTTTACAATATGATTTTTCTGCCCAGATTTTCCAGAAAGCAAAATTTGTTTTTGGGGCTTAAAATCCGTATTTTGATCGAACTTCTAAAGACTTAAAGCTAACGGGTTATATCTGTGATGTGATATATGTATTGAACGTCCGCTAATCGCTATACATCGATTAGTGGGGGTTATACATATCTGTGATCTGTAATGTTGATGGTATGTGTATATGAATTCATTGGATTGTCGCGGATGAATAGCCGGGGGTTGTGAGATGAGAGTTTTTCCTTTTCTTTCAATTCATGTAAATTTGTAATTGATGTAATATTATTTTTGGCCGCACAACCGGGGTGAGGTTGTAGCCGTCATTGTATAATTTCTTTTACTGTTTTTGCTCCTAGGATAGACCCAAGGTGGGATGCACAAACTACCGGGTATCTCGAAGTGCCGAGTGGCCTACTCACGTCGTTGACGGAGGTTGCTCCGCTTCGGATATTTGGCGGGTAGTTTGCCGCACCCGTAGAGGTCTAGGGTGGGGTATTGGCTATTCATCGCGACCGTGTAATCCTCTTTTCGTTACAGGCTCGTACGAATTGCGGATTCCCGGTATATCCAATGTATTCAACTGTGATCTGGAATGGCTATCATTGCAATATATCTATATATGATATTATTTAGGTGTTGCTTATGTTTTGCATCCGCGCTAGTCCAGCCCCCGCTCTGTCGTTAGTTAAGTAACCTAACGGGTAATGATGGGGCCCCGTGGCAAATGCGGATGGCATAAGCGTACGTCATATTTTGGTTGTTTTCTGCAATGGTAGGATTAAATGATGGGATGCATTAAAATTAATGCAAGAAAAATAAACCAAGTAAAAGTCGTTGGAACACTTTCAAAACCACTCGGTTTCTTTTCAAAAAATAACTTTTAAACGCGGAGCTTAAGCCACTCCTTTTAAAAGCTATCTCATTCCTTCGATTATATCAAGTTCACTACGTTCACGGTTTCGCCAAAACCATTCGTAGCCCTCCGTCATTTCACATGAATGGTCAATAAGTATTCAAGCTATGTTTGTTGGCCAAAGTCAAGGCATAGTGATTGGTAGCTATTGGGTATTCATGTGCAGCATAGATAGATGTGTTGGTTTGGGGTAGTCGTTCTACCTAGTTGGCTAAAGTCAAGGGTATGTGCGGGTGGGCTCAAATTAACCTGGAGAATGACGGGTAGAACTTGACATGTGACTTATGATTTGTTGGCCAAAGTCAAGGTCATAAGAGCATGGGGCAAAAATCCACATCGGGAGTTTCAAAAGAACTGAAACTTGCTAGCGCTGCATACCATTTGGAGTGTGATGATTCTGGTAGGATTCCTTCAGTTTTGTCACGCAATGATATTTGGATCCCGATCCTACTGTGAGCATATGCTACTCATCGGGAAATTTCTCACTTAACGATCAATGCTATAAACCAAGTAGGTGTCTAGAAAGGTGTTAGCGGGGCTACGCCCCCAGGGAAAAGAGGTTATTTAATTAAGGAACTTCGCGAAAGCGTTGGAAAACCTCCCTCGAAGTACTGACACTAGCCTGGCTGAACGGTTAAGCAAGTATTGTACGGTGAGATATATCCTGACTAATTCTTCCTTTTTGGTTTAAGGAGGGATTCGAGAGACAGTGGGAGCCATTCTGTTTAGACAAATTAAAAACCACTCTAAACTTGCAAGAGCATCATGCTAAAGTTTTTCTTCTCTCTCTCCTAATTGCAGCGACCAAACATCATGACCGGACTTAAGTTACTACTAGATAAAAACATACTGACAAGGCCAAACTACAAAGATTGGCTCAGGAATGTCAAAATAGCAATCACTTATGACAAGTTGGGGTATCTCCTTACCACCAAAGCTCCCCCTGTCCCATGTCCCAAAACCAGCGTCGCGGATAGGGAAATCCGTAAGACCTGGGAAATCAATTGCGCGAAGGCCAAGTGCCTCGTGCTTGCCTCTATGGACAATGAACATCAGAAGAGGTACGAGAATATGGACCTCGAATCCATATTTCTCCATACAAAAGAACTGTATGGAGAGCAATCTCGTTTCGCCAGATACGAAGTGTCGAAAAAGCTGTTTTCGGCAAGGTTGGCCGTCGGATCATCGGTAGCGGAACACGTGCTTAAGATGATTGGCTTCATTGAGGAGCTCACGGACCTTGGGACCACGTTAGAGAACGAGCTCTACCCGGACTTGATTCTCCAGTCCCTTCCTTCCACTTACGCCCAGTTTATCCTGAACTTCAACTTGCAAGAAAAGGAAGTTGAACTTTCAGAACTCCTCAACATGCTGAGGAGTGCAGAGGGCACCCTACAGAAAGGTAGGGAAACATCCACTTTGTTTGTAGGAGGATCTTCCTCTTCTAGGTCCAAGGCGAAAACCAAAGGAAAGAAGAAGAAAGCCCCCGCCAAACCAAGGGGGGTGTTACTAAAGTGGATACGAAGGGAAAGGCAAAAGCAACAAAGATAGCAGGGTAGCTTGTAGGGAAGGAAGAGTGCTTTTACTGTCATAAGAGTGGGCACTGGAAGAAAGATTGCAGGGCTTGGAAAGCCAGAACATAGGATCTGAAGCAAGTTGCGGCTTCAGCTTCAGGTGTGTATGTTATTGAAAACTGTCTATCAATAAACTCTACTTCCTGGGTATTGGATACCGGATCAGGATCTCATATCTGTAATTCTTTGCAGGCGTTGAGAAAGCGTAGGTTTTTGAAGGCAGGTGACATGACCCTCAAAGTTGCAAACGGAGCTAGCATGGATGCTAAGGCCGTGGAGGACTATCACCTGGGAATGTCAGATGGACATGTTTTGGTTTTACGTAATTGCTTTTTTGTACCCAATGAAACTTGTAATATCATTTCTGTATCTTTATTATCTAAAGAAGGTTATGAATTTGCATTTGTAAGTAATGTTGTAAACATTCATCTTAATCAAGTTTTGATTGGGTCAGGTACATTAAGCAATGGTATATACGTACTAAACCAACCACAGATTTTCAATGTCCAGAATACACACAAAAGAAAGTCTCCGGAAACAAACCAGGCTTTCTTATGGCATTATAGACTGGGTCACATTAATGAGAGAAGGTTGATGAAGTTACATACAGAAGGATATTTTGGATCCGTTCGAATATCAATCATATGCCACTTGTCAATCCTGTCTCAAAAGAAAGATGACAAAGACTTCGTTCACTGGACACGGAGTAAGAGCGAGCGAGCTCTTGGGACTCGTACACAGCGACGTGTGCGGTCCAATGTCTACACATGCGCGAAGCGGTTATTCTTACTTCATTACTTTTACGGATGACTTTTCAAGGTACGGATATGTCTTCTTAATGAAACATAAATCCGAAGCCTTTGGAAAATTCCTGGAATATAAGAATGAAGTAGAAAAACAAACCGGCAAAAGTATCAAGACACTAAGATCTGATCGAGGTGGTGAATACTTGAGTGCCGAATTCCTGGATTACTTAAAAGAGAATGGAATTCTCTCTCAGCTTACTCCTCCATACACTCCGCAACATAACGGTGTATCGGAGAGACGGAATCGAACCCTATTGGATATGGTACGGTCCATGATGAGTAACGCTGAGTTACCGCGATCATTCTGGGGATATGCACTAGAATCAGCTGCATACCTTTTGAACCGAGTTCCAACCAAGACTGTGCCTACCACACCATATCAGATGTGGTGTGGGAAGAAACCCTATCTTAAGCACATTAAGACATGGCGATGTCCAGCTTTTGTCAAAAAGCAGCATGCGGACAAACTCGAGGCACGTTCAGTACAGTGCAAGTTTGTGGGATATCCAAAGAACTCCAAGGGATATCTCTTCTATTGCGAAGAGGAACAAAAGATTTTTGTTTCTCGTCATGCCCACTTCTTGGAAACTGAGTTTTTGGAAAATCAGATAAGTGAGAGTGCAATAGAACTGGAAGAAATTCCAGAACCACGAGCTATTACTGAAAGCTTAGTAGAACCAAAGGGTTCGAATGATCATGACATTCCTGCGCCGCTCCGCAGGAGTAGTAGACAGTCTCATCCGCCCGAGAGATACTACGGTTTTCTCATAGACGGGGATAGAGAGGATTGCATCATTGATAGTGATGAGCCGACTAGCTTCCAGCAGGCCATTCAGAGCGTTGACTCGGTAAAATGGCTGGATGCAATGCGGACCGAAATGGAGTCCGTGTACACCAACAAAGTATGGACGTTGGACGTTGCTCCAGATGGGGTAAAACCAGTAGGATGCAAGTGGATCTTCAAAAGGAAGATTGGTGTAGATGGACAGGTTGAGACCTATAAAGCTAGACTAGTTGCAAAGGGTTTTCGTCAAAGACCTGGTTTGGACTATGACGAGACCTTTTCTCCAGTAGCTATACTGAAATCCATTCGGGTCTTTCTTGCCATAGCTGCCTTCCACAATTATGAGATTTGGCAGATGGACGTAAAGACCGCTTTTCTGTACGGAAATTTAGAGGAGTGTGTCTATATGGACCAGCCAGAGGGTTTCATTCAGAGTGGGAGCAGCGGAAAGGTGTGCAAGCTGCTTAAGTCCGTCTATGAACTAAAGCAGACATCGCGGAGTTGGAACATCTGTTTTGATGAGACGGTCAAAGAATTTGGCTTTATCAAAAATCCAAATGAACCATGCATCTATAGTAGATTTGTAGCAAGAATGGTCGTATTCCTCGTATTGTACGTGGATGATATTCTTTTGATAGGAAATGACATTCCTATGCTACAATCTGTCAAGGGGTTCTTGTCACACAGGTTCTCCATGAAAGACCTGGGTGATGCCTCGTACATTCTGGGGATCCGGATCTTTCGTGACAGATCCAAGAGGATATTAGGACTTTCACAGTCCAGGTACATCGACACCATACTGAAAAGATTCAGTATGGAAGATTCCAAGCGCGGTAATCTACCGGCTTGTCACGGGATCACACTCTCCAAAGAGATGTCTCCCAAGACTGATTTGGAAAGGGATCACATGTCTATTATAACCTACGCTTCTACGGTAGGCTCTATAATGTATGCGATGTTGTGTACCAGACCAGATATAGCTTATGCACTGAGTGTGGTAAGCCGGTATCAGTCAAACCCTGGGGAGAAGCACTGGATAGCGGTAAAGAACATTCTCAAGTATCTGAGAAGGACAAAGGAGATGTTCTTGGTGTATGGCGGAAAAGACCTCCAGATCGAGGCCTTTGCTGACTCCAGCTTCCAGAGTGACAAGGATGATTCCAAGTCCATGTCGGGTTATGTCTTTACCCTCAATGGAGGGGCGGTGTGTTGGAAGAGTTCCAAACAGGAAACCGTTGCTGACTCAACGATGGAAGCGGAATATATCGCTGCTGCAGAAGCCGTAAAATAAGCCGTCTGGATGAGGAAGTTCTTAACTGAACTTCAGGTGGTTCCGTCCATTGTTGATCCAATACCTCTATATTGCGACAACAACGGGGCTATAGCTTTAGCGAAGGAACCCAGGTCCCATCAGAAGCCCAGACACATCTTAAGGCGGTATCACCTGATCAGGGAGAACGTGGGTCGCCAGGAGATCGAGGTTCGGAGAGTTTCTACGGAAGATAACACTGTTGATCCACTCACGAAGGCCTTACCCCAGACTCAGTTCGAGCGGCTGATCGAGATGATAGGTCTTCGATACGCCAGTACATGGCCTTAGTGCAAGTGGGAGATTGTTAGTGTATATGCTCTAGAGGACATTACTGTATCATACTAGTTTGTATATTACTTAATGGAAGCTTGGGATATTCACCTTGTATAGACAATCTTGCTCAATATAGTAGTATGCTACTTGGTTTGTTTCTGCTTTAATGTGTACATGTGTTTATTTTAGTATATCACCTATACACATTAGTGGATCCCTTAGGATCTTTGCTTGATTACCAACGTTGTGATGGCAGTCACACTAGTGGGGGCTGGGTAATCCACAAGCACATCCTTATGCAGGTCCCTAGTCGTAGGAATATCGAGATAGGGCATCGATACTCCGTAGTAGACTAGCGTATGCGCTTCTCATCCCAGTGTGGGAGACGGTCTGTCCCATAGCCGTCAGTACGTCATACTTGAGATAGTATGCGGGTGCTCTTTAGGTTACGAGTACACTGGACAGGACTCGTCGGGAATTGTTGGTTGGTACTATACCTATCGTCAGTTATCAGTTCCCGGGTGACTTGAGTACAGCTTAGTCCGCTGACTTGACACTGTCACTTCGCCTCGAGTGTGTTCCCACTGTACTTAAATTACTACCCAACCACAGCTCAAAGGAGTCGTGCAAACAGGTAGTAGTTGGGCGCAGTCCCGAAGCACTTGGAGGCAGTGACGGTTAGACAGGATTCGTCTCTCCCGGTATTGGGGGTTGACATCGCGCTGTGTCTAGGAGAGCCATTACACAAGTCGTCCCTGGACAGGGCAAGCGAGATATACTGGTAGGTTTCCAGTGTTATCTCAGGATGTTCTGGGCTACACTCCGACATGACTTGTACCGCTATTAGGGGACTAACGTTTACCACCCCCTAGGCCCTGTTGGAGATAGTGCCATCAGAGTCAATTATTGGATCACAGGCACGTGATTGCAATGATTGAGGGAGGACCTGTCCCAGTAGGACAGTCTTACTCAAGATGATAGTATGCTTTCTGGTTTATCTTTATCATCGTGTACTGTTTTAGGTGACCTTACAAGTCGCTATTACACGTTGATAGAGCCCCTAGGATTCTTGCTTGACTACCAGCAGTATGAGGGCGATCATATACGTGAGAGCTAGAGTCTACAAGCACATCCTTAAAAGGTCGCTAGTCGTGGGAGTTTCGAGATAGGGCATCGATACTCCACAGTAGACTAGTGTATACAGTCGAGACCCCGACGAGGGGCGGTGGCCGGTCTCACAAGCCACTGGTGTCAGTTGGTTCACCTAAGATGTATACAGGTGCTCATTGGGTTATGAGTACACCGGACAGGACTCGCCGGGAACCTGCTAGTTGGTATTATACCTGACGTCAGATAGCAGTTCCCTGGTGACATGTGTACAGGTTAGTTCATCGACCTGAGATCGTCATTTGTCTCGTGTGAGTTCCCACTGTGCTTTGATTACTACCCTACCACGGCTCAAATGAGTCGTGCAAACAGGTTTTAGTTGGGTACAGTCCCGAGCCACATAGAGACAGTGAGCGGATCTGCAGGGGTTCGTCTCTCCCGGTATTGGGGGTGAGGTCGCGCTGTGTCTAGGAGAGCCGGTACATGAAAAGTCCATGGCCAAGGTAGGAGATTTGCTGGTAGGTATTTCAGTAGTATCTCAGGGTGTTCTGGGCTGCACTCCGATACGACTTGTACCGCTTTGGGGGGTCTGACTTTTACCAACCCCCTAGGCCCGCCATGCGATGCTCATAGACGAACGGACCGGACTGTACGGATATTGTCACTGACAGGGTCAGTAGGGTGTCAGGATGAGTTCGCTCATCGACGTCCCTTTTGGTCAATAGCTGGTAGCCCGTCACGTATGGCTAATACCTCTGACGTGCTAGTGCTTAAATCCACAGCCATAGTATTGACGAGTCTTTAGAGTCCACCACACACAGTTACTCAGGTTTCGGGCGAAACGCTGTAGAGGCCGTATGGAGATATGGCAGGGTTCGATCAGATACGTGTGGTATTGCACGGATCGTGATCGGACGGATTTTACTAGCCGGCTTTGGCTTAAGCCGGATCCTAGTATTAGACAGTGTAGTTTTTTCTCTTTGCATTTGTATTCAGTGGGAATACAAATGCGGGCATGCATATGCAGTAGTGGGGTTTTCCTGTAATTTATTACGGGATCAGTGTTCTGAAGTTGCCAGTTTGCATTCTGTTCCGGCCGGTTTTCCTTTTTTCTTTCGCGGTCGGACTTTCCGATGGAGGGGGTTATTTGCAAGAGTGCAAATAACTTATTGTGGAGAGTTTTATTGCATTATGTGGCTTCCTCATCATGAGATTCCATTTTGGTCTCATCCTTTGCATTTATTGTGATGGTTTGGTGAAAGGATTGAAATGGGAAATGAGAGTGACTTAAATCTTGTATTCATTCTTTTTTCGTCCTCATGGTTGAAGAGGGGCCGGCCACACTAGAGGGAGGGAAGGGGGTTCATTTGTGTGAGAGAAAGATTCATTCATCTCATATTTTATTCTATGCTTGCTACCAAAAATCACACACCTCTCTCCAAAGATTATTTCTTCACCTCCATCCATACAAGGCATCTTCAAACCCCAAAAGAGACAACCATTCTACACTTGTCTACAGCAAATCTTGGACGCGTCGGCTAGCCAACTTCGCGCCCGAATTGCCTCGGTCCAGAGGCGGGAGCCCGTAAAAGTATTTGGCTACGTGGTGCCCTTTCCGACGAGGAGGTGACGGACGGAGATTCCGCGGGAGATCGGAGTGGAGATGAAGACCGAAGGACACGGATCGCTTGGTATAACTCTCTACCCATATTTTATAGTTTGCTAGTAGCTAGGTTAATGGCCCAATCCGGGATAAAAGTGCGCGGTGGTGCCGGTTTGCTAGTTTGCAAAGTTTTTCGTTTCCGCGTTTCCGGCGTCGGATCGACGGCCGGGGCGCCGCCGTGCACTTACAATGGTATCAGAGCCACGCCAGTAAACTCGTCTAGCTTGCTCTAGTATGTTTAGAACTCGATCGGACAAAATCCCAAAAACTGTATTTTTTAGTGCATCGTGTTTCTGTCGAAATTTTTTCTGCTCTAGAAATTTTTCAGGTTGTTTCAGAAACATGTGCATGGAAATACAAGCACACTGTAAAAATTTGGTGAGGCGATGCTGCAGTTCCACGGCGGAAACGCGGCCAAACCCACGTTTGAGCTGCGGTTCCGTGGCGGAATTAAGTCAACGCGACACCAAAATTTTCCAGTGGGCTTTTGAATAAGAAATAGGGGTTTTGGGATATTCTTTTTGGGCCCAGATTTTCTGTAAGTGCTACAGTACTGCTTGGGGCCCACTTCGGTAAATTTGTTCGATCGGATATTTTAAACATGTTAGTTCACAGTATTTATATTATATCTGCGACCGTGAATGTCACTCGATCGGTAAATCCAGTCTATCTGGGGCCCTTTTAGACGGATTTGCGAACGTGACTTTCACGTTGATGTTCTGTGTTGTGCTGTGATGTTGCGGATCGGTCGTGGCGGATAGCCTGGATGCAATGTTAGTACAGTTTTGTTTTATATGTGCATTTGATATTGCGGGGCGAGCGTCCGACATGTGGACTGCCGTCACTGCCTGTTTGTATTATTCTTTTGGGGCACGACCGGATCGAGGTCGATGTACCCGTTGTATGTATATTTTACTTTCTGTACTAGGATTACCCCGCGGAGGGGTGCACGGATAGCCGGATTCTAGATGGCAACAGGCCCGCATCTCATGGCATTGAGACGGAGGGGGCTTCACTCTAGAATTGGCGGGCTGTTCGCCGCACTCGTAGAGGGTACAGGTTGACCCAGGAGGGGAGCCCAAGTTACCGGATTCCGTGAAGTGCTGGGTGGTCCATTCACGTTGCTGAAGGGGGCTGCCTCGTTTCAGGTTTTGGCGGGTAACTTGCCGCGCCCGTAGGGGTCTAGGATTTTCATTGCACAGGCTATCCACACGACCAAGGGAACGTCGGGTTTCAGTAGCGGCACTATGAAACCCGGAGATCCCAGATATCTGTATTGTTCTGTGATGTTGTACATTTCTGTGATGTTGCATTTTATCATGCCTTGAGAGAAAATTATATATTATATATATACTAGTAGATGTTGTATATGTTTTGCATCCGCGCTAGTCCAGTCCCCGCTCTGTCGTTAGTTAAGTAACCTAACGGGTGATGACGGGACCCAGTGGCGAGTGCGGATGGCATATACGTACATCATTATTTTTGTTCTTTTGTGGTGTGGTCAATTGATGGGACTGCGTTGATTCGGATCAATGCAAGATAAACAAACCTATTCTGATGTTGTTGGAACACTTTTTCAAAAAGGCTGTTATTGCAAGGACGTTCTCTTTTGTTTTGCATAGTGGTATTCAGTTGGAATATCCTGCTCCTCAGTCGACGAGGCAAGGGCCGAGATCCCTTCACCGGGAGTGACCCCTTGGACAGAAGTTTGCGTCAGGGCAATTACTTCACTATAGCCGATTACTTTTGCTTTGCATTATGGTATTCAGTTGGAATATCCTGCATCTCATTCTACGGGGAAAGGGCCGAGATCCCTTCACCGGGAGTGACCTCTTTAGCAAAGGTTTTCGTCACTATATTTTAAAAAGCTATCCGGTTCCTTCAACGATATCAAGTTCATTACGTTAAAGGTTTTCGCCAAAAACCATTCGTAGCCCTCCGTCATTTCATATGGATAGTCAATAGTATTCAAGCTGTGTTTGTTGGCCATAGTCAAGGCACGGTGTTTGGTAGCTATTGGGTGTTCATATGCTGCATAGATAGATGCGTTAGTTTAGTACAGTCGTATAGCCTTGTTGGCCCTAGTCAAGGGCTTGTATGGGTGGGTTCAAATCAACCTGGACAATGACGGGTAGAACTTGACATGTGACTTATGATTTGTTGGCCTTAGTCAAGGTCATAAGAACATGGGGCAAAAATCCACATCGGGAGTTTCTAAAGAAACTGAAACTTTCCAGATATGCGCATACCTTCTGGAGTGTGATAACGTGAGCGGATTCCGTCACGTTATCATGCGATGATAGTTGGATCCCGATTCCCACTGATGAGTTGGTTTACTCCTCGGGTGATCCCGGATAATTCTTCTTTCGGGTTTGGGAAGAATTTGACGTTACAGTGGGAGGTTTCCAGATTAGATAAAGTGATAACCATTCTGATCTAGGTTAGAGTGCACGCTGAGTGTTTCTTTGTCAACAACCCCAATGAGAATCCTCTGCCTCTGTCTCTCTATCAACTGTGCATACACACCCGCATCCGCGTTCCAAGGAACACGAATACAAACGAGATAAAACCAATCCCAAAACGTAATGAGAATAAGAAATATAATTAACAATAATATTAATTAAGTATTATAGTGACATGGTTGTTGAGGGGTTGACTTTGTTGACTTGTTGACTTTGTTGACCGGTTGACTAGGTTGGACTAGTTGACCATCATCATTACAATAGCTATCATTTCATGGCAAAGACTTTTGCTTGCTTGTTTCTTTTTGCAAAATGAGTTCATGAAATGATATGGCCATTTTGACTTGAACTATCACATAATACTTGATTACTATTATTTGTTATGATGATTTTGGATTATGAGAGCTTGGATGGCAAAAGATTTACTGATTCTCTCATTTGCTTTCTCTCTCTTGCTTGAGCTCTCCCTCTTGCTCTCTCTAGCTCAAGGAAACTCCCTCTCATGAGTTGAGAAACATTGCCTTAGAGATAAAAGAAAACCCATATCACTTCTCTACTCATCCTAGTTCACAAGGTTTAGCAAACCAAGTGTTCTAGTTTCTTCAAGTTCGAAGAAGAAGCCAAAGGTAGAAGCTTTCAGGTAGATCCATCTTCGGCGCAAGGAGACGACGAGGTGAGGCCGATACGTACACCGTAAAGAGTTGAAGACGAAGGAGTTCAAGAAAGGTATAGCCCCCTAACCGAGTAGGTAAAACTCCTAGTTAGGTTGTTAGGTAGTTGTTTAACAAAGATCCGTTTTTGAGTCCATGTTACCACCTCTAGAAAAATTGTTTTTCATCATTTCCGCAAGCCCGTAAGTACCGGGAGAGGTAACGTGGACTTACAGGGATCGCATGTCTATTATACCCTACTCTTCTGCAGTAGGCTCTATAATGTATGCGATATTGTATACCAGACCAGATGTAGCTTATGCACTGAGTGTGGTAAGCCGGTATCAGTCAAACCCTAGGGAGAAGCACTGGGTAGCGGTAAAGAACATTCTGAAGTACCTGAGAAGGACTAAAGAGATGTTCTTAGTTTACGGCGGCAAAGACCTCCAGATCGAGGCCTTTGCTGACTCCAGCTTCCAAAGTGACAAGGATGACTCCAAATCCATGTCGGGTTATGTCTTTACTCTCAATGGAGGGGCGGTGTGTTGGAAGAGTTCCAAACAGGAAACCGTTGCTGACTCGACGATGGAAGCGAAGTATATCGCAGCATCTGATGCCGCAAAAGAAGTCATCTGGATGAGGAAGTTCTTAACAGAACTTCAGGTGGTTCCGTCCATTGTTGATCCGATACCTCTATATTGCGACAACAATGGGGCTATAGCTTTAGCAAAGGAACCCAGGTCCTATCAGAAGTCCAGACACATCTTGAGGCGGTATCACCTGATCAGGGAGATCATGGATCGCCGGGAGATCGAGGTTCGGAAGGTTGCTACAGAGGATAACACTGCAGATCCATTCACAAAGGCCATTCCTCAGACGCAATTCGAGAGGCTATTCGAGATGATAGGTCTGCGATATGCCAGCACATGGCCTTAGTGCAAGTGGGAGATTGTTAGTGTGATATGCCTTAGAGGCCATTATTGTATAGTACTAGTTTGTATATTACATTTTGGAAGCTTGGGATATACATGGATTTATAACAGTCTTGCTCAATATGGTAGTATGCTACTTGGTTTGTATCTATCTTAATATGTGTATATGTTTCTTTTGATATATCGCTAATACATATTGATAGAGCCCTTAGGATCTTTGCTTGACTGATGGCAGCACACTGTGGGGGCTGGGTAGTCTACAAGCACATCCTTATACAGGTCCGTGGTCGTAGGATTATCGAGACAGGGCATCGATACTCCAGAGTAGACTAGTGTATACGCTTCTCATCCCAGGAGGGGAGATGGTCTGTCCCACAGCCATCGGTATGTCGTACTGGAGATAGTATGCAGGTGTTCGTTAGGTTACGAGTACACTGGACAGGACTCGCTGGGAACTGTTGGTTGGTATTATACCTATCGTCGGTTATCAGTTCCCAGGTGACATAAGTACAGCCTAGTCCGTAGACTTGACACTGCCACTTTGCCTCGAGTGTGTTCCCACTGCTCTAAGATTACTACCCTACCACGGCTCTATTAAGTCGTGCAAACAGGAAGTAGTTGGTGTTAGTTATATGTATGTCCTAGAGGCCATTACTGTACATGAGATGCATATTGTAGTGGATGCTGGGACATATATAGGGAGGATTTTCTTGCTCGACATGATAGTACGCCATCTGGTTGCTCTTTATCTTAACATGTACACTTGTTGTCTCTCTGTTACATGTTGATAAAGCCCTTAGGATGTGTACTCGACTTCCAGGATTATGATGCAGATCATACTAGTGGGGCCTGGGTAGTCTATGAGAACATCCTTCAATGTTCTTAGTCATGGGAATATCGAGACGGGGCATCAATATTCCAGAGTAGACTAGCGTATATCTTCTCGACCCATGTGATGGGCGATGGATGTTCCCATATCCATTGGTGTTTGACATTAGAGATGGTATACGGGTGCTAAGTGGAGACTGGGTACACTGAACGGACTCGCCGAGAACTCCTAGATGGTATTATACCTCACGTCAGATGGCAGTTCTCTGGTGACACTGGTACAGCTTGTTAGTGTATATGCCCTAGGGGCCATTATTGTATCATACTTGTATGTATATTACTTAATGGAAGCTTGGGATATTCACAGTTATGTATACAGTTTTGCTAAAAATGGTAGTATGCTACTTGGTTTGTGTCTACTTTAATATGTGCATATGTTTCTTGTAACGTATCACTTATACATATTAGTAGAGCCCATAGGATCTTTGCTTGATTACCAGCATTGTGATGGCAGTCACACCAGTAAAGGATGGGTAGTCTGTAAGCAACATCCTATACAGGTCCCTGGTCGTTGGATTATCGAGATAGGGCATCGATATTTCGGAGTAGACTAAGTGTGTACGCTTCTCATCCCAGTTGTGGAGTTGGTCGGTCCAACAGCCATCAGTATGTCGTACTGGAGATAGTATACAGGTGCTCGTTAGGTTACGGGTACACCGGACAGGACTCGCAGGGGAACTGATTGATTGGTATAATACCCGTCGTCAGTTAACAGTTCCCAGGTGACATGAGTACAGCATGGTCCGCAGACTTGACACTGCTACTTCGCCTCGAGTGTGTCCCACTGTTCTTAGATTGCTACCCTACCACGGCTCAAAGGAGTCGTGCAAACAGGTAGCAGTTGGGTGCAGTCCCGAGCACTTGGAGGCAGTGGCGGTTAGATAGGATTCGTCTCTCCTGGTATTGGGAGTTGATATCGCGCTGTGTCAGAGAGCCATTACGCAAAGTCCCTGGCCAGGGCAAGCGAGATTTACTGATAGGTTCCAGTAGTTTTCTCAGGGTGTAATGGGCTACGCTCCGACACGACTTATACCGCTATTAGGGGACTGACGCTTGCCGCCCCCCTAGGCTTGATATGCGATAGTCTTAGATGAACAGACTGGACTGTACGGAGATTGTCACATCAGGCTCAGTAGGAGTTCGGATGGGTTTCTTCATCGGCCTTCTTATCGACATCTACCTGGGAACCGTTACGTACACCTAGTGCCGCTTGCGGTCTGTGGTTAAAACCACTGCCAGCGTAGTGTCGAGTCTTTAGAGTCCCACACAGAGAGTTTTCCTGCTCCAGGCGAAACGATATAGAGGTCGTATGGTTTTACGACAAGAGTTCGGACGCATACGTGTGTTTACGCACGTACGGCGTTCGGACAGTTTTTACTAGCCGGCTTTGGTTTAAGCCAGATTCTAATATCAGGTTATTGGATTTATACAGACTAAAGTTTTTCCGTGTTTTCACGGATTGGAGGGGCGATCTCGTAATTTTCTGGAAAGCTTCTGGAAGCATGGTGACTTGGGGGTTAAGGTGGCATAAGCATTTATTGCTTAATGACTCATTTGTGTGATTCATCCATGGAGTTAATGCTTCATTTATGAAGCTAATGACTCATGAGATGAATCACACAAGGTGAATGCATCAACCATGATGATTAATCATATATATTATTTATCTGATAAATTGTTATGGTTGATATATTCAAATGAGTTCATTTTTCAGTATCATTCTTATCATCACCTTCTCTCTGCTCAAGCTCTCTCATTCTTGAAACCCTAACCCTAACCTCTCATGTGTTGAGATCAAGGGTTAGCTAGACTAATACATCCATAACCTCACTCTATATCCCCTAGGTAGCTTAGATTAGCACTTTGAGCAACCTAGTTATCTCAAGTTAGAGATCAAGCTTGGCGTAGGAGCTCTCGGGTGGATCGTCTTTGACTCGAGGAAGCCGTTGAGGTGCCGATATTCCAAGGAGCCTACGAGGAGTGGAGGACAGCGATGAAGACCCGAAGGACAAGTAACGTGAGGTATAACTTCGAATCCGAGTAGTTAAACCTCTCGTAGTTTTCCAGTAAAGGTTTAGATACGATTCATGCGCTCAAGTCCGTGTTACGAAGCATTGATAATCGTTTTTCATATATTCCGCCTCCCCGCAAGTTCGTGGGGTGCGTGACATGGATTTACAGTGGTATCAGAGCCAACTAAACCATTACTAGCTTGTTAGCAACTGACTAGAACTTCGATCGTCAGAAAACGCGAAAACGAAACCCCGGATACCCTAAGTTTCTGTTGATTTTAAAAGTGTCGAAAAAAAATATTTGATATGCCTTAAAATTCACAGCAGGTAAATATAAGAATTCTGGGAAAATACGGAGTTCTAACTCGGATTGATGGTCACGGATCCGCGGCAAGAGTGTGCTTTTGGCCGCGGATCCGCGGCGGAGTCAACCCCGAATTGACTCCGATTTGCTCTACAATTCATATATTTGGGTGTTCTGTTTTCCTGTATGTTCTTTTTTTGCCCAGGTTACTTCAGTGTTGGTTTGCTTTTGGGGTAGACACGGAATATGGTAATCGATCGATGTTCTAAAATATTTGCTAATTGGGTTTTTATCTGTAATGTTTAATGTGTTCGTAAACCTCCCCTAACTGCTAGTATGTCGGTTGGCAGGGGGTTGCACATTTCTGTAATGTTTACTGTTTGTGTATATAGACTTGATTGGAGTGTTGTGATGATTAGCCGGGGTTTGAGATGGGTTTATTATCCATTCATTCGATGTAAATGTAATATGATGTAATATTCTTTTGCGGGGCGCATCCAGGTTGCGGTTGTAGCCACCGTTGTATTATTTCTTTTTACTGTTTTTGCTCCTAGGATAGACCCAAGGCGGGCTACACAAACTACCGGGTACTTTGAAGTGTTTAGTGGCCTACTCACTTTGTTGAGGGAGACCGCTCCACTTCGGGTACTTGGCGGGTAGTTTGTCGTACCCATAGGAGTCTAGGGTGGGGTATTGGCTATTCATCACAACTGTGTAATCCGTCTTTTATTGCAGGCTCAAAGCAAATGCGGATTGCTAGTAAATCCAATAAAGTTCATCAGTGATCTGGAATGCTTATTATTGCGTCTGACGAATGTACAATATCTATATATGATATCTATTAGACGTCACTTATGTTTTACACCCGCGCTAGCCCAGCCCCCGCTCTGTCGTTAGTTAAGTAACCTAACGGGTGATGACAGGACCCCGTGGCAAATGCGGATGGTATAAGAGGACGTGGTATTTTCGTTGTTTTCTACAATGATAGGATAAAGATGGGACGCATTATTATAATGCAAAGAAAATAAACCAAAGTTTAATCGTTGGAACAAATTTAAAAGAAACCACTCGGTTATTTTAAAAGATCAGAATTTTTAATTACGGAGCTTTAACCGCTCCTTTTTAGAAAGTATCAGGTTCCTTCGATTATATCAAGTTCACTACGTTCACGGTTTTTGCCAAAACCATTCGTAGCCCTCCGTCATTTCATTTGGGTATTCAGTAGTATTCAAGCAATGTATTTTGACCTAACGCCAAGGCATAGTGTTTGGTAGCTGCTGGGTATTCATATGTTGCATAGATAGATGTGTTAGTTTTGGACAGTCGTATTATCATTTTGGCCTAACGTCAAGGATATGTACGGATGGGTTCAAATTAACAAGGACAATGATGGGTAGAACTTGACATGTGACTTATGATATTTTGACCTAACGCCAAGGTCATAAGAGCATGGGGCAAAAATTTATATCGGGAATTTCTAAAGAAACTGAAATTTGCAAAGAGAGCATACCATTTTGGAGTTTGATGAATGTTGGTAGGATTCCTTCAACATTATCATACGATGATATTTTGGATCCCGATCATACTGTGAGTATATACTACTTATCAGGAAATTCGTCACTTAACGATCAATGCTATAAAACCAAGTAGGTGCCTAGAAAGGTGTCAGCGGGGCTACGCCCCCAGAGAAAAGAGGTTCTTTAATTAAGGAACTTCACGAAAACATTGGAAAACCTCCCTCGAAGTATCGACACTGACCTGGCTGAACGGTTAAGCAAGTATTGTACAGTGAGAATTGTCCTGGCTAGTTCTTCCTTTTTGGTTTGAGGAGGGATTCGAGAAACAGTGGGAGCCATCATGTTTAGATAAATTAAAAACCACTCTAAACTTGCAAGAGCATCATGCTAATAGAATTTTCTTCTCTCTCTTAAATTGCAGCGACCTTGTGACCATGACTAGGTTACATCTAGATAACAAATTGACTGAATCTGACTTATATGACTGACAAAAGTCTGTCCAGATGTCCATTACCTATGACAAGCTGGACCACCCTATTACTACTCAAGATCCCGCCGTCCCAGGTCCAGTTTCCACTGTCACGGATATGGATATCCGTCAGACAAGGGAAATGGATAAAGCAAAAGCCAAGTGCCTCATATTAGCTTCAGTTGATGGTAAACCAGAAGCAGCACGAGAAGATGGACTCGGTTTCCATCTTTCTCCATAACAAAGTTTTATATGGAGAGCAATCTTATATCGCAAGATATGATACCTCGAACGAATTAATTCAAGCGAGGTTGGATTTCGAGTCATCTGTAGGGGAAAACGTCCTTACAATGACTAGCTATATTGATCAGCTCAAGGACCTGAAGACCACGTTGGAGAACGAGTCAGATACTGACTTGATTCTACAGTCTCTACCTTCTACCCTGAAGGAAACCAGGGAAGTAGAAGGAAAGAGAAGGGCAAAAGTTTCGGGACTGGATATAGTAAAAGAGAGACGTTCCTATTATTATGGGATTGGGCATTGGCAGAAAGATTGCAGGGCTTTAGAAGCCAGTAGCCAGGATACGAAGCATATTGTGGCTTCAGCCTCAAGTGTGTTTGTAATAGAGAACTGTTTGTCAATTAACTCTACTTCCTGGGTACTAGATACCGGAGCAGGATCTCATATCTGTAATTCATTACATACTTTGAGAAACCGTAGAGTTATGAAGGTAGGTGATTTGTCTATCAGAGTTGCAAACGGAATGAGCGTGGACGCTGAATCCGTGGGGGAATATCGCCTAGGTTTGACAAGTTGGCAGATATTGATTCTACGTAACTGTCTGTATGTACCTAGTATGACTTGTAATATCATATCAGTGTCCTCACTTTCTAGAGAGGGATATGATTTTACATTCGTAAGCGATGTATTTAACATCCACCTAAATCAAGTTTTGATTGGGTCCGGTACTTTAGATAACGGCATATACGTATTGAGTCAAGCTCAGGTTTTCAATGTCCAGAACACACTTAAAAGAAAGTCTCCGAAATTAAATCGGGCTTTCTTATGACATTGTAGACTAGGTCACATCAATGAGAGAAGGTTGACTAAATTACATAGAGAAGGATATTTGAATCCGTTCGAATATCAATCTTATGCTACTTGTGAATCTTGTTTCATAGGAAACATGACAAAAACTCCGTTTACTGGACACGGAGTAAGAGCAAGCGAGCTCTTGGGACTCATACACAGTGACGTGTGCGGTCCAATGTCTACACATGCGTGAGGTGGTTATTCCTACTTCATTACTTTTACGGATGATTTCTCTAGGTATGGATATGTCTTCTTAATGAAGCATAAATCCGAGGCCTTTGAGAAATTCCAAGAATACAAGAATGAAGTGGAAAACCAAACCGGCAAAAGTATCAAGACACTGAGATCTGATCGAGGTGGTGAATACTTGAGTGCCGAGTTCCTGGGTTACTTAAAAGAGAATGGTATTCTCTCTCAGCATACTCCTCCATACACACCACAACACAACGGTGTATCAGAAAGGAGGAATCGAACCCTATTGGATATGGTTCGTTCCATGATGAGTAAGGCTGAGTTACCGTGATCATTCTGGGGATATGCACTAGAATCAGCTGCATATCTTTTGAACATAGTTCCTACCAAGACTGTACCTACCACACCATATCAGATGTGGAGTGGGAAGAAACCCTATCTTCAGTATCTGAAGATTTGGGGATGTCCAGCTTTTGTTAAAAAGCAGCATGCGGACAAGCTCGAGGCACGATCAATATAGTGTAAGTTTGTGGGATATCCAAAGAACTCCAGGGGGTATCTACTCTATTACGCGGAGGAACAAAAGGTCTTTGTTTCTCGTAATGCCCATTTTCTAGAACATCAGTTTTTAGAAAAATTAATAAATGGGAGCGAAATAGAACTGGAAGAAATTCTAGAACCACAAACTGTTACTGAAAGTATGGTAGAACCAGAAGTTCAAGAAGAACAAGACATCCCAACACCACTCCGCAGGAGTAGTAGGCAGTCTCATCCACCCGAGAGATACTACGGTTTTCTCATAGATGGGGATAGAGAGGATTGCACTATTGACTATGATGAGCCAACTAACTTCCAGCAAGCCATTCAGAGCGGTGACTCGGTAAAATGGCTGGATGCAATGCGGACCGAAATGGAGTCCATGTACACTAACAAAGTATAGACTTTAGACATTGCTCCAAATGGGGTAAAACCCGTAGGATGCAAATGGATCTTCAAAAAGAAGATTGGTGTAGATAGACAGGTTGAAACCTATAAGGCTAGACTTGTTGCAAAGGGTTTCCATCAAAGACCTGGTTTGGCTATTGCTGCCTTCTCTAGTGGCTATGCTTAAATCCATTCGGGTCCTTCTTGCTATTGCTGCCTTCCCTGATTATGAAATCTGGCAGATGGACATAAAGACGGCCTTTCTAAATGGTAATTTGGAAGAGAGCGTCTATATGGATCAGCCAGAGGGTTTCATTCAGAGTGGGAGCAGCGGTAAAGTATGCAAGCTGCTAAATTCCATTTGTGGACTAAAGCAGGCATCGCGGAATTGGAACATCTGTTTTGATGATGCTGTCAAAGAATTTGACTTTATCAAAAATCCAGATGAACCATGCATATACAGTAAGATTGTAGGGAGAGCTGTAGTATTCCTCATCTTGTACGTGGATGACATTCTCCTAATAGGAAATGATATTCATATGTTACAGTCAGTCAAAAGATTCTTGTCATATAAATTCTCCATGAAAGACCTGGGTGATGCCAGCTACATTCTGGGGATCCGGATCTATCGTGATAGATCAAAAAGGATGTTGGGACTTTCGTAGTCCAGGTACATAGACACCATAGTGAAAAGATTCGGTATGGAAGATTCTAAGCGCGGTAACCTACCGGCTTGTCATGGAATCACCCTCTCCAAAGAGATGTCTCCCAAGACTGATTTGGAAAGGGATCGCATGTAGATTATACCCTACGCTTCTGCGGTAGGCTCTATAATGTATGCGATGTTATGTACCAGACCAGATGTAGCATACGCATTGAGCGTTGTAAGCCGGTATCAGGCAAACCCAGGGGAGAATCACTGGATAGCAGTAAAGAACATACTCAAGTACCTGAGGAGGACTAAAGATATGTTCTTAGTGTATGGCGGAAAAGACCTCCAGATTGAGGCCTTTGCCGACTCCGGCTTCCTGAATGACAAAGTTGACTCCAAATCCATGTCGGGTTATGTCTTTACCCTCAATGGAGGGACGGTCTGTTGGAAGAGTTCCAAGAAGGAGACGGTTGCTGACTCAACGATGGAAGCGGAGTACATAGCTGCTTGCGATGCCGCAAAAGAAGCTGTCTGGATGAAGAAGTTCCTCACAGAACTTCAGGTGGTTCCTACCAGTGTTGATCCAATACCTCTGTATTGTGACAACAACGGCTCTATAGCTTTAGCGAAGGAACCCAGGTCCCATCAGAAGTCCAGACACATCTTAAGGCGGTACCACCTGATCAGGGTGATCATAGATCGCCGGGAGATCGAAGTGAAAAGAGTAAAGACAGAGAATAACATTGATGATCCATTCACAAAGGCCCTTCCTCAGACGCAGTTCAAGAGGCTATTCGAGATGATAGGTCTACGATATGCCAGCTCATGGCCCTAGTGCAAGTGGGAGATTGTTAGTGTATATGCCCTAGGGGCCATTATTGTATCATACTTGTATGTATATTACTTAATGGAAGCTTGGGATATTCACAGTTGTATATACAGTCTTGCTAAAAATGGTAGTATGCTACTTGGTTTGTGTCTACTTTAATATGTGCATATGTTTCTTGTAACGTATCACTTATACATATTAGTAGAGCCCATAGGATCTTTGCTTGATTACCAGCGTTGTGATGGCAGTCACACTAGTGGGGGCTGGATAGTCTGTAAGCAACATCCTATACAGGTCCCTGGTCGTTAGATTATCGAGATAGGGTATCGATATTCCGGAGTAGACTAAGTGTGTACGCTTCTCATCCCAGTTGGGGAGATGGTCTGTCCCACAGCCATCAGTACGTCGTACTGGAGATAGTATACAGGTGCTCGTTAGGTTATGGGTACACCGGACAGGACTCGCCGGGGAACTGATTGGTTGGTATTATACCCGTCGTCGGTTAACAGTTCCCAGGTGACATGAGTACAGCTAGTCCGCAGACTTGACACTGCTACTTCGCCTCGAGTGTGTCCCACTGTTCTTAGATTGCTACCCTACCACGGCTCAAAGGAGTCGTGCAAACAAGTAGCAGTTGGGTGCAGTCCCGAGCACTTGGAGGCAGTGGCGGTTAGACAGGATTCGTCTCTCCCGGTATTGGGAGTTGATATCGCACTGTGTCAGAGAGCCATTACGCAAAGTCCTTGGCCAGGGCAAGCAAGATTTACTGATAGGTTCCAGTAGTTTTCTCAGGGTGTAATGGGCTACGCTCCGACATGACTTATACCGCTATTAGGGGATTGACGCTTGCCGCCCCCTAGGCTCGATATGCGATAGTCTTAGACGAACAGACCGGACAGTATGGAGATTATCGCATCAGGCTCAGTAGGAGTTCGGATGGGTTTCTTCATCGGCCTTCTTATCGACATCTACCTGGGGACCGTTACGTACAGCTAGTGCCGCTTGCGGTCTGTGGTTAAAACCACTGCCAGCGTAGTGTCAAGTCTTTAGAGTCCCACACAGAGAGTTTCCCTGCTCCAGGCAAAACGATATAGAGGTCGTATGGTTTTACAACAAGGGTTCGGACGCATACGTGTGTTTACGCACGTACGACGTTCGGACAGTTTTTACTAGCCGGCTTTGGTTTAAGCCAGATTCTAGTATCAGGTTATTGGATTTATACAGTCTAAAGTTTTTCCGTGTTTTCACGGATTGGAGGGGCGTTCTCGTAATTTTTCGGGAAGCTTCTAGAAGCATGGTGACTTGGGGGTTAAGGTGGCATAAGCATTTATTGCTTAATGACGCATTTGTGTGATTCATCCATGGAGTTATTGCTTCATTTATGAAGCTAATGACTCATGAGATGAATCACACAAGGTGAATGCATCAACCATGATGATTAATCATATATATTATTTATTTGATAAATTGTTATGGTTGATATATTCAAATGAGTTCATTTTTCAGTATCATTCTTATCATCACCTTCTCTCTCCTCAAGCTCTCTCATTCTTGAAACCCTAACCCTAACCTCTCATGTGTTGAGATCAAGGGTTAGCTAGACTAATACATCCATAACCTCACTCTATATCCCCTAGGTAGCTTAGATTAGCACTTTGAGCAACCTAGTTATCTCAAGTTAGAGATCAAGCTTGGCGTAGGAGCTCTCGGGTGGATCGTCTTTGACTTGAGGAGGCCGTTGAGGTGTCGATGTTCCAAGGAGCCTACGAGGAGTGGAGGACAGCGATGAAGACCCGAAGGATAAGTAACGTGAGGTATAACTTCGAATCCGAGTAGTTAAACCTCTCGTAGTTTGCTAGTAAAGGTTTAGATACGATTCATATGCTCAAGGCCGTGTTACGAAGCTTTGATAATCGTTTTTCATATATTCTGCCTCCCCGCAAGTTCGTGGGGTGCGTGACATGGACTTACACAGCTTAGTCTGTTGACCCAAGATCGTGACAGAGTCTTGTGTGTCTCCCACTGTGCTTTGATTTCCACCCTACCACGGCTCTACTGAGTCGTGCAAACAGGTGGTTTTTGGGTACAGTCCCAATTCATATGGAGGCAATGAGCGATAGGAGGGGATTCGGCTCTCCCGGTATTGGGGGTTGATGTTGTGCTATGCTCGACTGGCCATAACTGGAAATCCCTGGCCAGCGTTGATGTGATTTACTGTTAAGTGTTATCAGTAGTTTCACGCTCGTTATGGACCTTACATTGGCATGACTTATCAAGCTACTGGGGTCTGACGTTTACCACCCCTAGGCAAGATATGCAACATATCAGACGAACAGACCGGACTGTGCGGTAAGTGTTACTGATTGGATTCGCAGGAGTGTGAGCAGGCTTACTCGTTGATCTTCTGATCGCTCAATACCCGGGTGGCCGTTATGTAGGGTTGCTAGGCACACGCACAAGGGTCTACGAGGCATCAACCATGACCGATTAAAAATTTAGCCATGCCGAACAACCCAAAGCCGGATCTTTATACTAGAGTTTAGGTGAAAACAAGCATGTTAAACATTTTAACACTAAGTGAGAGGGATTACAACCTTTGTAGATCCGGTCCTTCACTTCATTAGCTCCGTGTAGATGTCCCCATCTCTGCGATCGTGAACTCCGGACTCTAGAGAAGCTTCACAAGAAGAACGAACGTGCTTGCTTCGATGACTTCGAGGCCGTAGATGATCTACGTCGGGGAGACACTAACTCAAGCTATTGCTTCACTAGGTCATGAACTTTGTGAAGAGAACACACTCTACTACATGGCAAGTGGTAGAGGATGAAGAAGTAGGAAGTGGGCTCACTTTAGAATTGATTTTCTCACACTTTTTCTCATGGCACCATTGGAGCTAGTAAGCTTTTCATGGAGCTTGATGAAAAAGAAGAAGAAAGAATAATCTTATCATATGAATTATTATCCTCTCAATAATGTAACCATGGGTGAGTTAAGCTATCATGCTTAACTCATGTAGAGAATTAACCAAAGCATGAGGTTAAGGGTTGGGTTAACTAAATATCCTTAAGAATGACAAAAGAGTTGACTTTGTCAATGTTTCCACAAGCTTTATGAAAGCTTGAGAACATTGACAAAGTCTTTCTCTTTTGTTATTCTTAAGATATAAACAAAACCCTAATCTTTACCCTAATCTTGGTATAAGTCTCATACACCCATCTTTGATGTATCATCAAGCATGACACAATCATATGAACATAAATGTATATCACATATACACTTATGCACAATCAAGTGAGAAAATAAATCTTAAGTGAGCTAATACTAGTTAATGTAATGTAATATATCAAATATATAATTATACATTAAATTATTAAATCAACTCTTGATTTAATAACCCGGCTATAACCGACTAATATCATGTGTAACAACTTATCGAATCAATACTTAATCCGATAACCCGGCTATATCGCATACAACCGATCAATGTTACAAATCGCGAGAATAGAATACGGTATCTCATATCGTATCAATCTCGGTCCCGCACATATCACATATGTGCTCCTACTTCGTTTTGCTTGAGCCAGGAAACCCCTGTGTAGGACTCTAAAGACTCGTCAATACGCCGGCAGTAGGTGGTGATCATATCAATCACCCACAAGCCGCAAGCGGTCTGCTAAACGTAACGGCCACCCGGGTATTGAGCGATCAGAAGATCAACAAGCAAGCCCGCTAGTACTCCTGCGAATCCAATCAGTAACACTTACCGCACAGTCCGGTCTGTTCATCTGATATGTCGCATATCTCGCCTAGGGGTGGTAAATGTCAGACCCCAGTAGCTTGATAAGTCATGCCGATGTAAGGTCCACAACAAGCGTGAAACTACTGATAACACTTACCAGTAAATCACTGCAACCCTGGCCAGGGATTTCCAGTTATGGCCAGTCGAGCATAGAGCAACATCAACCCCCAATACCGGGAGAGACGAATCCCCTCCTATCGCTCATTGCCTCCATGTGAATCGGGACTGTACCCAAAAACCACCTGTTTGCACGACTCAGTAGAGCCGTGGTAGGGTGGAAATCAAAGCATAGTGGGAGACACACAAGACTCTATGACGATCTCGGGTCAACAGACTAAGCTGTACCAGTGTCACCAGAGAACTGCCATCTGACGTGAGGTATAATACCATCTGGGAGTTCTCGGCAAGTCCGTTCAGTGTACCCAGTCTCCACTGAGCACCCGCATACTGTCTCTGATGTCAAACACCAATGGATATGGGATCATCCATCGCCCATCACATGGGTCGAGAAGATATACGCTAGTCTACTCTGGAATATCGATGCCCCGTCTCGATATTCCTATGACTAGGAACATTGAAGGATGTACTCATGGACTACCCAGGCCCTACTAGTATGATCTGTATCATGGTCCTGGAAGTCGAGTACACATCCTAAGGGCTTTATCAACATGTAACAGAGAGATAGTAAGTATACATGTTAAGATAAATAGCAACCAGATAGCGTACTATCATGTCACGTAAGAAAGTCCTACCTATATATGTCCCAGCATCCACTACAATATACATCTTATGTACAGTAATGGCCTATAGGGCATACATATAACTAACAATCTCCCACTTGCACTAGGGCCATCTATAGCAGCGGTTGCAGTATCTCATACTCAACCATCCCATATAAGTCTCTCTCTGGGAAAAGGCCTTTGTGAGTGGATCCGCCGTGTTGTCCTCTGAGTCTACTCTCCTAATCTCGATCACCCTGGAGATCAACTATCTCCATGATCAGGTGATAATGCCTTGGAATATGTCTGGGTCACTGATGGGACCGGGGTTCCTGGGCCAAAGCCACACTTCCATTGTCACATAATGGTAGGAACCTAGTTCATCTCATGAACTAATATACACCCAAACTTCCTCTTTGGTAGTATCTTTGATAACGATGTCACCATCCTTTATCGTCTAGTTTGCCACGGTATCTCGCTTGGAACTCTCCTAACATACTGTCCCTCTACTGAGGGTAAAGACAATGCCTGCGACTGACATTCAGTCGTCCTTATCACCCTGGAACTTTTCCAGTGATTCTCCCTAGGATCGATTGATACCATCTCACTACACCTAGTGAGAATCCTAATATCCATTTAGATCTATCGCATAGATCCATAACCCAGGATTTAGGAGGTATCACTTTGATCCTATTTGGATAATCCTTGTGATAAGAGGAGATTGACCGTGCGTAGCATAGGAAACTCTTTTCCCATCAAGAGTATGTTGTCCACGTACAATACGAGGATGACCACCTTACTCTCTACTACCTTTTTGTATGTACAAGGTTCATCTACTATTTTGATGATGTCAAACTCTTTGACAACCACATCAAAACAGATGTTCCAACTCCGCGATGCCTGCTTTATTCTGTAAAGCATCTTGCACACGTTTCCGCTGCTCCCACTGTTTATGAAGCTATCTGGTTGTGTTCTTATAGACGCTCTCTTCTAAATCAGTATTTAGAAAAGCAGTCTTAACACCCAACCGCCAGATATCGTAGTCATGGTATGTAGCTGTGGCAAGTAGGATCTGGATGGACTTAAGCACAGCTACTGGAAAAGGTTTCATCATTATCCACGCCTGGTCGATGACGAAAACCATTAACAAGTCTAGCTTTGAAAGTCTCAACTTTTCCATCTACACCAAGTAATCTTCTCAAGATATACTTGCTCCTAATGGGAATTTAACCCTTCAGATATAGCATCCAAAGTCCATACTTTGTTGGTGTATATGGATTCCATCTCAGATCGCTAAGCATCCAGCCATTCTTACAGAGTCCCCACTCTTGATGGCCTGCTCGAAACTAGTTGGGTCATCATCTCATGATGCAATCCTCGCTCCCACTGTCATCGAGAAATCGAAGTATCTCTCAGGCAGATGAGGAACCCTGCTAGATCGACAGAGATGCTAAGGTTCATCGGGGACTATTGAACCCTTTGGTTCTACCAAATCATATGCTGTAGTTTGTATAGCTGGAACTCCTTCCAGTTCTACAGAACTGACCTTGCCTCGTGCTTGTCCGGATTTTGCTTTTGACATAGGCCGGACAACCCCAAATCTTAACTTGCTTAAGAGATGGGCTCATTCCATACCATATCTCATATGGAGTAGTAGGCACTGATCTGATTCGAACCCAATTCAATAGGTATGCAGCTTCTCAAGTGTATAACTCCCAAAAGAAAATAGGAAACTTGGTAGTACTCATCATAGAGAGCACCATATCACATAGGGTGTGATTGCTCTGCCCCGATACACCGACGTGCTGTGGTGTATACGGAGGAGTAATGCTGAGAGAGAATCTCATTCTCCTTTAGAATAGTCCAGGAATTCCGTGCTCAAGTATTCTCCTCCCTGATCAGATCAAAGGACATAATACTTTTACCCGTATTTTGGTTCTCTACTTCTAACTTACATTCTGTGAATATCTGAAAAGGTTCGGACTTGTGTTTCAATAGGAACATATGTCTGAATCTAGAGAGATCATCAGAGAATGTAATGAAGTATAAAGAACCGGTCTTGGCATGTGTAGATGGGAGATTTTCATATATCAGCATGTATCAATCCCAAGAGTTCACTAACTCTTTCTTTGTTTCCAATAAATAGAGCTATGGTCATCTTATCTTTGTGACATGACGGCAAGTTTCACAAAATGTAAATTCAAACAGATTTAAATATGCATCTAAATGTAGCTTAGCTAGTCGGGTCGCATTGATATGACCTAGTCTACAATGCCTCAAGAAGAATTCGTTCATTTCTGAACTCTTCCTCTCGTGTGTGTCCTGTATACTAAGAACTGTAGTTTGATTTAGAACGTCAATGCTTTTAGATAACGTGCCTGAACCGATCAACTCTTGATATAGGAAATGTTCAAACATTATCCAACAATACAAAATTATATCCTTTCTTTACTAATAAAGAGACTGATATGATGTTGTATATCAGGTTCAGTATCTAATAACATTTGTTCAGAATCAATGTATTCTAGTAATACAGGGTGATAGTGACCAACAGACTTGGCTGCAACACTTGCACCGTTTTTTGTCTCATGAAACTTATCACCCGTTCTCAGTTCTCTAACTTTCTGTAGCCCATGTAACAGATTACATATGCGGGATCCTGATCCGGTATCTAATACCCAGGACGTAGAGGATACTGAGAAACAATTCTTTGTAATGAACACACTCGAAGAAGATGCATCATCATGTACTTTCTTCATTTGGGCGGCATGGGAATCCTGGTATTCCCCTAATTCCTGCTCGGTCTTATAACAATTATAAGTTGGAGCGGAACCAACGTTCCCCAGCTCAGTATAACAAGCGGGTTCGGTCAATACATCCATTTTATTATCTTGATTAAGGCGTGACATGGTCGCTACCTGGAGAGAAAGAGAAGAAAACACTCAGCGTGCGCTCTTGCAAGATTAGATTGGTTATATATTTAATCTAATCAGGATGGCTCCCACTGTTTTTATCAAATCTTCCTTCAAACCCTAAAAGGAATGACTAGTCGGGATTAATTACACTCTACAAGTTCGCCAATGTTTCAGCCAGGCCAGTGCCGGTACTTTGAGGGAGTTTCCCCGTGCTTTTGCACGGACCTAATTAAAATAAACCTCGTTTTCCCAGGGGCGTAACCCCGTTGACACCTTTCTAAACACCTACTTGATCGGCTAATTGTAAAGTGCAAAACTCTCCCAGGAGTAACAATTACTCGCAGTGGGTATCGGGATCCAACTATCATATAGAAGGTATGCAATCTCATTGCAAATTTCAACACTTGAAACTCCCGATAATGGTTTTTACCCCTAGCACCTATGACCTTGACAAAGGCCAACAAACCATAGGCTGCTAGTCAAGTTCAACTTGTCATTTCCTGATTGAATTAAACACACCCGCACGGCCCTTGACAAAGGCCAACAAGGTCGCACGACTACCCTAATCCAATCTGCATCATATGCATAAACAGATAAATACTATTCAGCTACAGCACACTACGCTTTGACGAAGGCCAACAAACGTAGCACGAATACTAAACAGTCCTTATCTGAAATGACGGAGGGCTACGACAGGTTTTTAAGAAAACCCTTTGCGTAATGAACTTGATATCGTTGTAGAATCGAGTGATTTTAAATGGAGTGTTTTTTAGGCTTTTCTAGTTTTGCTAAAGGGGTTACTCCCGGTGAAGGGATCGTCGGCCCTTTCCTCATCGAATAAGGTGCAGGATATATCATATATACCACTATGCAAAGCAAGAACTATAGAAGCAATCAAAAGACAAACCGAGTTTGTAGCATCTGCTAGTTTCACTAAAGAGGTCACTCCCGGTGAAGGGATCTCGGCTCTTTCCTTATCGAATAAGGTGATGGATGTTCTACAAGGAACACCGCTATGCAAAGCAACAACTTGAGCTACCTAGATTTTTGAAATTCGATTCCACAACATCTTTTAGGTTTATTTTCTATCAGTTTCATTAATCTCATTAATGAAGTCCCTTTTTAATATGCTTCACAAGCATCTCTTTTGAAACGAAATCTGCAATATAACATATATCTCATATATATAATGTAAACATTCATCTCAGGCAGTAATATGATCTCATCACAGAACATTGCAGCAGAAGAACATATATGAAATATTGGATATACTAGGATGTCCGTGTTTTAAATACGAGCCTGTATAAAACACGGATTCCACGGTCGCGATGAATAGCCAAACCCACATCCCTAGACCCCTACGAGAGCGGCAAGCAACACTGCCAATTCTAGGGTTAGGAGACCAGGTCTCGACTCCTAGAGATGGTCTCCTACTGGACCCTAGAACCCGGTTACTTGTGCTCCCCGTCTTGGGTCTACCTAATGCGGAAAAGTAAATAATATACAATGGTGACATCATCCTCAGCCCGGAAGTGCCCCAATAAAAGAATATTACATACAAATGAATTTTACATGAATGAAAAAGAAAAAACTCTCATCTCATATAAAACCCCCGGCTATTCAAAACGCGACGATCCAATATAACATATCATAGCAACACATAATATCTCATATCATCAACGTAAGCAAGTATGCGTATCCCGATCGTCGTTGATGTATAGCAACGAAGCCGGCGATACACCACATACTACGCTTACGGTCACAGAAAAGAAAGTGTAAAACTACAACAGTTGGAATCCGCAACCTCCTTAGACATCACATACCTAACACAATGAATTCCTTAGACATCACATGCCTAACAATTATAAACCCCGCATTTTAGTCTCATTATCGAAAACTCTTTTCAATATCAAGTCGGGCAATTCAACAAGATTCCCGACATACTAATCGAATGCTCGTCGCAAACTTTAGTAGACGGCCGCACCCCCGAATGCCGTCGACGAAGTGCACTAAGGCGGAACACCGCTGCCGCGAGCACCCAAACGGATGCTTTTGGCGACGGGGTTCTCCTACAGTCACTTGGTCGGGGCTATGGGGCATGGCTGTCTGTTAAGTTTACCCGGCGAGTAACCGCGTACGCTACGTGATTGCGACGGACTTTTGATCACATCAAAATTCCATGGCAACCGATCATCTGAAACTGAACTGCTGGATTTATAACATTCAAATTAGTTATCTCATAACTACATGTGGATTCCAATTATTGTATCACATTCCAGATAAATAGACAATGTTAAACTTTCTGATCGAATAATCAAACACCCAAGATTTCCCCAATATATCTCAACACTTGAAATCAGTTTACAAACATCCATCACATGCCACAGTACCAATGGTCCAGCCGTAGAAGGGTCAAGCCAACGCCTCACATGTGGCATGCCGTACTGCCCCAAACCCTAAGGTTTAGAGGCAGTTCAAGACGGTCACATAATCGAGTTAAGGCTTGTTGTCTTCTAGAGGGTCCACCGCGTTACTTGCATGACTTAGAACGTTCTTAAACTCGAGAAAAAATCCAACTTTTGAAAAAATTTCCGACAGGGGAAAAAGCGAGTTATTGATATCCGTTCGAACTTTTTAACAGTTTCTAAAAATTACCCGGACAAACTAAACAAAGTTAAATTATCCGATCGAACTAACGAGTCCCCAATACAACCCTAGAAAACTCAACACTTGAGTGGAATTAAAAAATTCCCAGAAAAAAATGATAAGAAAGGACCTAAGAATAAATATATGAAGTTCCAGGGACTAATTCACAATTTTGGCCGCGGAACCGCCGCCGGTCATATGAGCGAATTAGTGGGCTGTACTTCACAGTAATTCTTAGTTTTTCCTACTTGTTTTTATGAGTATTTTTAATACTGAAAAAATCACATTTTTAGAAAATGTACAGAGAGGGGTATAAACCGGGTATTCGGAGTTCGATCGGACTTTAAACTTCGCCTAGACTTCGCCGAAAGCTCTAGCTTAGCTCTGATACCACTGTAGGATTGCTAGGCACACGTACAAGGGTCTACGAGACATCAACCATCTCCGATTAAAAATTTAGCCGTGCCGAACAACCCAAAGCCGGATCTTTATACTAGAGTTTAGGTGAAAACAAGCATGTTAAACATTTTAACACTAAGTGAGAGGGATTACAACCTTTGTAGATCCGGTCCTTCACTTCATTAGCTCCGTGTAGATGTCCCCATCGCTGCGATCGTGAACTCCGGACTCTAGAGAAGCTTCACAAGAAAAACGAACGTGCTTGCTTTGATGACTTCGAGGCCGAAGATGATCTACGTCGGGGAGACACTAACTCAAGCTATTCCTTCACTAGGTCATGAACTTTGTGAAGAGAACACACTCTACTATATGGCAAGTGGTAGAGGATGAATAAGTAGGAAGTGGGCTCACTTTAGAATTGATTTTCTCACACTTTTTCTCATAGCACCATTGGAGCTAGTAAGCTTTTCATGGAGCTTGATGAAGAAGAAGAAAGAATAATCTTATCATATGAATTATTATCCTCTCAATAATGTAACCATGGGTGATTTAAGCTATCATGCTTAACTCATGTAGAGAATTAACCAAAGCATGAGGTTAAGGGTTGGGTTAACTAAATATCCTTAAGAATGACAAAAGAGTTGACTTTGTCAATGTTTCCACAAGCTTCAAGAAAGCTTGAGAACTTTGACAAAGTCTTTCTCTTTTGTTATTCTTAAGATATAAACAAAACCCTAATCTTTACCCTGATCTTGGTATAAGTCTCATACACCCATCTTTGATGTATCATCAAGCATGATACAATCATATGTACACAAATATATATCACATATACACTTATGCACAATCAAGTGAGAAAATAAATCTTAAGTGAGCTAATACTAGTTAATATAATGTAATATATCAAATATATAATTATAGATTAAATTATTAAATCAACTCTTGATTTAATAACCCGGCTATAACCGACTAATATCATGTGTAACAACTTATCGAATCAACACTTGATCCGATAACCCGGCTATATCGCATACAACCGATCAATGTTACAAATCGCGAGAATAGAATACGGTATCTCATATCGTATCAATCTCGGTCCCGCACATATCACATATGTGCTCCTACTTCGTTTTGCTTGAGCCAGGAAACCCCTGTGTAGGACTCTAAAGACTCGTCAATACGCCGGCAGTAGGTGGTGATCATATCAATCACCCACAAGCCGCAAGCGGTCTGCTAAACGTAACGGCCACCCGGGTATTGAGCGATCAGAAGATCAACAAGCAAGCCCGCTAGTACTCCTGCGAATCCAATCAGTAACACTTACCGCACAGTCCGGTCTGTTCGTCTGATATGTCGCATATCTCGTCTAGGGGTGGTAAACGTCAGACCCCAGTAGCTTGATAAGTCATGCCGATGTAAGGTCCACAACAAGCGTGAAACTACTGATAACACTTACCAGTAAATCACTGCAACCCTGGCCAGGGATTTCCAGTTATGGCCAGTCGAGCATAGCGCAACATCAACCCCCAATACCAGGAGAGACGAATCATCTCCTATTACTCATTGCCTCCATGTGAATCGGGACTGTACCCAAAAACCACATGTTTGCACGACTCAGTAGAGCCATGGTAGGGTGGAAATCAAAGCACGGTGGGAGACACACAAGACTCTATGACGATCTCGGGTCAACAGACTAAGCTGTACCAGTGTCACCAGAGAACTGCCATCTGACGTGAGGTATAATACCATCTGGGAGTTCTCGGCGAGTCCGTTCAGTGTACCCAGTCTCCACTGAGCACCCGCATACCGTCTCTGATGTCAAACACCAATGGATATGGGATCATCCATCGCCCATCACATGGGTCGAGAAGATATACGCTAGTCTACTCTGGAATATCGATGCCCCGTCTCGATATTCCCACGACTAGGAACATTGAAGGATGTACTCATGGCTACCCAGGCCCCACTAGTATGATCTGTATCATAGTCCTGGGAGTCGAGTACACATCCTAAGGGCTTTATCAACATGTAACAGAGAGACAGTAAGTATACATGTTAAGATAACGAGCAACCAGATAGCGTACTATCATGTCGAGCAAGAAAGTCCTACCTATATATGTCCCAGCATCCACTACAATATACATCTTATGTACAGTAATGGCCTCTAGGGCATACATATAACTAACACGTTACGTTTAGCTGACCGCTTGCGGCTTGTGGGTGGCTGATATGATCACCGCCTACTGCCGGCGTATTGACGAGTCTTTAGAGTCCTATACAGAGGTTTCCTGGCTCATGCAAAACCAAATAGGAGCGCATATGAGATATGCGCGGGACCAAGAATAATACCAAGTATGTGATATTGTATTCTATTCTCGCGATTTGTATCATCGGTCGGTTATATGTGATATAGCCGGGTTTCCGAATCAAGTGTTGATTCGATATATTGATACACTAGATAATAGTCGGTTATATGCGATATGACCTGATCATTAAATCATGTGTTGATTTAATGATTTAATGTATAATTATATATTTGATATATTACTTTACATTAACTAGTATTTGTTCACTTAAAATAAATAAAACCCCCACAATTATAAATAAACATGGGGTATGCCACCCACCCACCCATGTTTGCATGTATCATCAACCATGATATTTGGGTGCAGTCCCGAAGCACTTGGAGGCAGTGACGGTTAGACAGGATTCGCCTCTCCCGGTATTGGGGGTTGATATCGCGCTGTGTCTAGGAGAGTCATTACACAAAGTCCCTGGCCATGGCAAGTGAGATTTACTGGCAGTGTTTCCAATAGTTTCTCAGGGTGTTCTGGGCTACACTCTGACATGGCTTATACCGCTATTAGGGGTCTGACGTTTACCGCCCCCTAGGCCCGACATGCGATACTCTTAGAGGCAACAGACCGGACTGTACGGAGATTGTTACATTCAGGCTCAGTAGGGGTTCGGATGGGTTCACCTCATCAGTCTTCTTATCGGCATCTACCTGGGGACCGTTACGTACAGCTAGTACCGCTTGTGTCCTATGGTTAAACCCACTGCCAGCGTAGTGTCGAATCTTTAGAGTCCCACACAGAGGGTTGTTCACCTTTGGGCGAAACGTAGTAGAGGTCGTATGGTTTTACGATAGGGTTCGTTCACATATGCGTACTTGTGCGTGTTCAGTGTTCGGGCAGTTGATACTAGTGGGCTTTGGTTTAAGTCAGATCCTAGTATTTGGTTTTGGGTTGGTTCGGTCTCATTGTATTTGTGTTCCTCGGAACACGGATGTGGGTGTGTATACACAGTTGACAGAGGCAGAAGAACATCATTAGGGTTTTGACCATTGTAACATTTCCAAAATAATAAAATATTATTTTCGGGAATTTTATTAATTTAATATTATTTTAATGAATATTTTAATATTCGGGTGTAATTAAATACAAATAAATGGGGAAAAATTTTGGAAAATTTTGGAAAATTCTAAAATAGGGTATTTTATGAAATTATGCCATTTTAAAGTTTTTAAGACTAGTTATATGCTAATTTAGTGTTAATCGCGATTAAAAATCGCTAATTGGATTTTTAGCATTTTTGTGCAAAAATGTGCACATATCATTTTTGGACTTGTGTTACATTTTTCTTGCCATGGTTTTATTTTGGGATCACTATTTGGGTGAGAAGGAATTAAAGAAAATGGAAAATGGAATAGATTATGAAGCATGGTGAGTGAGAGAGAGAGAGAGTAGGTAGGTGTGTGTTGACTTAGCCATTTCTCCTTCATCTCTTCCTCTCATTTTTCTCTCCCCTCTTCCCCTTAGTGCTGCTGCTGCTACTGCCCCCATTCTCCCCTCTACAAATCCTCTCACTTCATCTCAAAAACAATCTCAAAACCTTACATTCCTTTCACGAAAAATGGACACAAGCTCAAGATCTACACAATGGACCAAGAAAGATAGTGTTTTGGCGCTGTTAAGGATTCATGAGGGTCTATTGAGGTATTTCCTTCACATTAAGTGCTGTAATTCTTGTGCTTAGGCTTTAATTCAAGTTTCATATCGATATCGTGTGATTTTGTGCACTTTGGACAAAACTAGAGAGGGTTAGGGTAAAGTTGAGATGTAGCTGTGCAATTAGACTCTAATGGTAACCTTAGACCCTATATTGACCAAGACCCTGACCTAGCACAACCTGAAACCCAAAAATACGGAATTATGGAACTTTTCGTGTCGGTTTGTGTGATCTGTGAAGGTGTTCTGGAATCTGGAGCAACCCGGGGGCACCAAAAATAAAATTGAGCTGACAGTGAGTCGTGCAGGCACCTAGGAAGCTACCACCAAGACCCGAGCCCCTAACTCCAAACCCTGGCCGCCAATTTCATCATTCTGGCCGTAATTTGCGGCCAGAGTAGAGGGGAATGGTTCCATTTTTGTTCCAGGGCTCATTTAGCACTAGATTAGACCCCTCCTATATATAGTTTTGGCTAATGGTCATCTGGGGAAAATCTGGAGGCATTTTGGGGTGTTTTAGGCGATGTTTTCCGTATTTTTAAATGCACTTTCTTGGTATTTGGATTTGTATTTGGTTGTCGGGTGTTCATACATCGACAACAGGGGTTAAGTGTTGGATTTGCATGTTTGGGCCATAGGTTCCAACCTATGAGCACACCGTGCGCTGTATCGGTTTTCTGCCTTGATATTATTACGTATTGCGACTGTTTATTATTCTAGGTACCCTCGCAAGGATTCCGAGGTGAAAAGCATGGCGTCATCGATTTCAGAAAGCGAAGACCAGGTGAGTAGATTTATATCTACGGGGAGAAGTCGGGTGGATGGCGTATAGCACCCCCGCAGTCCGTGGAGATGTATACGAATACGTATACACACGTATATTTATTATGTGTGGTTTAGATTAGTGATGGTAATAATGGTATTATTGGTGATAAGAATATATATATTGGTGTAGTATAGTGCGAACCCTAGAGTAGCGGTTGCACTCACACATACACTTACACACATACTTGCATACATTCTTTCATATATCTGTGCGCACATGGTGGTGTATATCTACACATGGGTATGGGACTATGTGTTTATATACGGGATTTGAGGATGATACGTGGATTTGAGACGATACTTGATGTGAGACCGTGAGATCGGCGATGTGACATAGTTCGCTTTTGAGGTGCGATATGATGGTTTTAGCGGGCCTTGGGGCATGTGTTTTACCCCGCATTCATATTCTTATAGATGGTATCGATTTGTACTAGACTTAGAGTAGTACCCCAGATTATGCGATCTGATGATAGTGATACCTGATATGTGATGAGATAGTGTGATATTGACCCCTACCCAGCTATTGGGATACCGTACGACGATTTACCGTACGAGCCGATATTGATGATAGATCCGCACTCATGACTTGAGGATATCTTACGATATGTTATTGAGGCGGGATCACCTACTATTATATCTATATATATATCGACTCAGATGTAGGTGGTTTCATACCCCTCCTGTCTAGATTACTTAGTAGACCTTAGACTGAGCCGAGACATACCTATTTCAAAACTAACGAATCGGGGATATTTTAAAGATAGGCAGAAGGGTTATACGGATATTTTCAAATGATGCATCTTTTCTTAAAACACCGTAGCCATTGTTTTACCAAAAGCCCTGATTCGTCTTATTCCAAAAGGCAAGGTTGCATGACATATCTATTGAGGCGGGTTCTTTACTTTTGCGTTGATTATTCGTTTCCGCATATTCCTGCTATTTGCATTGCATCGCTTGTATTGTTGTTATATTCAGTCATGCTGCTAGGACACCAGCACCATTATCGATGATGCATATGTTCCACGTACACTTGTTGCCGGCTCACACACTCATCATCGATAATTGCCATGTCACTACACTGTAGTACTATTGCATTCAGTATATGATCCTTGCATGACATGATGATGTGCATACCTTCCTTTACATGTCGCATACTTCATGCTTTTTGATTGTACGCATTGAGATATGTTGTTTCTATGATATTTCTGGATTTGGGAACCGTGGGTGTTTCAAAAGAGAATATGTCATTACTTTAAAAACCCGGTTACCCTTGATATGATATTTCAGTGCGTCCACCATGTGTTTTCTCGGTGCTGAGAGTGACATGTGAAACCCGAATCGAGGAGTGGACGAGCCGATTGCGGGTACATGGTGGACCCGGTATGGTTCCCCTCGGCAAGATGATCGATGAGCTTTGCCGATTGAGCCTGGAGGCGGGCGAGTACCTACCGGTGATTGGTTGGACCTGGCGGTTATCCGGAGGATACTGACCAGAGTCGATAGATGGTTTGGGCATACTGCCGGGGGCCGAGGGCCGATACCGCAGACAGAGCCCGAGGGCCGATCCGGACTGACGGAGCCCGCTATATGAGGATTTACGTGCCGATGCTGGGCACAGTTTTTCATGATGTTTTCGAGTGCCGATGCTGGGCACTCTGGTTCCATGATTTTGACGTGTCGGGAGGGACACGGGTGGATTACATCCTCATTTTCCCATGCACATGATTTATGATATTTACATGCATGGTGGTTATTGTCATTGGGTGACGAGTGGACGGGATCCACGTGTATACAGATCTGATTACATTGATCATACCTCATATTCATGACATGCTATTACCTGAGGCACTAGCACGAGCACTTGGCACTACACTCATGTATAGAGGTTACATTGCCAGTTTAGCATGCTTCAGCTTTATTCATATTGAGGTTTATATATATCTGATCGTATTGACCTAGGATGGTCATGCATTCGATCTCTGCTTGTAGATATTTTCTATTCACGAGTTGGCAACTCACCTCCGTTGTGTCCCAGTTCTTGCAGGTTTGCCGTACAGATTCCATAGCGGCATTTCTGGTACACCGCTTCCTTATGGGTGACTTGCTTGGATAGGTGGGTTCTTTTGTATCAGATCCGCCATTGTTCATGTATTATTTATTGTATCTAGAATTTCCATCAACCAAAACTTGTATATTGTTTCAGACTTAGAAAACAGTGTTGTATTATTTCGACCTTAGAGTCGCGCTTGTAGTATTGCGGTTTTCTGGCTGTTTTTGAGTTTCTTTTCAGTTTAGATCCTCGCCCTTTGGCGTTGTATATTGTTATTGCTTATGTGGTTATGACCGTCGATTGACGAAGAGCTAGCTCCCGCTTGGGGATGCCTTTTATCATGTCATATATATTATTCTTATTGTACCCCGTTCGGGGCCAGTTTTTACAAAGGAAACTCTGTCGAAATTTTCAGGAAAGATTACCCATTTTTAAAAATACATATTCGGCTTAGTTATTTAAAAAACTTGATTTTCAAAACATGTTTCCTTTATTTACTCCTTAAATGGTTTTAGATTTCTGGGCTTTTGGCTTACTTGGATCAGATGGAGTCCTATAGACTTCATAGGATTCAAGGGCCAGTCGCGTGCTCTTTCGGGTCGTGACAACCATTGACTTGATTAAAACCATAATAAGATAGAGGAAATTGATTAATGAGTTTTAATTAGAGATAATTGTATCATGGTTAATTGGTTTGACCATTTGACTAAGTTGACCCATGTTGACTTAGATATTTTTGTGAGCATGCTTAGCATTAATTGTGACAAGATTATGGTCAAATCAACATCAACCATGACAATTTATCCTAATTAAAATTACCATTATTCTTTTTATCATATGAGAGCTATCTCTTCATTCTATCATGACACATTCTCTCTCTTGCAAGCTCTCTTCTCTTTCTCTCTCAAAGCTCTCTTGTTTCATGAGTTGAAAACCATGAGCTTTGTGAGATCAAACCACTAAAACACCTCTATACTCACTCTAGGGTTCTTAGTCTAGCAAGCCAAGCACTCTAGTTACTTCATTGTTGAGGTAGGAGCTCAAGGTAGAGGCCTTCGGGTGGATCTTTCTTTGGCAAAGAGAAGACGAAGAGGAGGAGTCGTCTACACCACTCAAAGGAGCTTACAAGAAAAGGAAGGAACACAAGAAGAGAAGGAGTTCAAGACCTTGGTACAATCTCTTAACCTAGTAGTTAAAGCTCCTTGTATGTTTGTTAGTTTTTGTTTAGCAAAGATCCTTCATGGTTAGTCTATGTTTCCTTTAAAGAAAAATCTGATTTTTACCTATTCCGCCTCCCCAAATGTACCGGGGTGGGTAACATAGACTTACAGTGGTATCAGAGCCTAGCTAAACAACAACTAACATGTTAGCAAAGTCTTTAGAACTTTGATCCGGAAAAATCGCAAAAAACCATCAAAAATTTGTGTTTTCTGCCGATTTTTAAAATATGTCTAAAAATATTTTCAGAGACCTGAAAAATACGTGCAGGCTTTTTTAGGGACACCCAAGAAAAACGAGCTCATGACTCGGTCAGACTACCGCGGAAGAGCGGCGAAACCATGCGTTTCGCCGCGGATCCGCGACCGAGTCGACTTGGAGTCAACTCGTTTTTCCTGCAGATTGTCCAGCTTGATGTTTTGTGATTTTTCAGATACTTTGTTTCTGCCCAGATTCCTTTGAGTACAGTGTTGTATTTGGGGTAGTTTCAAATTTGAATATTGATCGAAATTCTATAAACTTTAGCTAAATGGATTATATCTGCAATGTGTTATATGTACTGAACGTCTACTAATCGCTATATGTCGATTAGTGGGGGTTGTACATATCTGTGATCTGTGTTGTTGGATTGTGTATATGAACTTGTTGGATTGTCGTGGATGAATAGCCGGGGATGTGAGATGAGTGTTTATTTATTTTTCATTTGATGTAAATTGTAAATTGATGTAATATTATTTTTGGGTCGCACATCCGGGTTGAGGATGTAGCCGCCTTTGTATATTATTTCTTTTACTGTTTTCTGCTCCTAGGATAGACCCAAGGTGGGGTGCACAGACTACCGGGTACTTTGAAGTGCCGAGTGGCCTACTCACTTTGTTAAGGGAGGCTTCTCCACTTCGGGTATTTGGCGGGTAGTTTGCCGCACCCGTAGGGGTCTAGGGTGGGGTTTGGCTATTCATCACGACCGTGTAATCCGTCTTTCGTTGCAGGCTCGAACGAAACGCGGATTCCTAGCATATCCAATGTGTTCATCTGTGATCTGGAATGACTATCATTACGTCTGACGAATGTATATATCTATATATGATATCTAGTAGGTGTTGCTTATGTTTTGCTTCCGCGCTAGTCCATCCCCCGCTCTGTCGTTAGTTAAGTAACCTAACGGGTGATGACGGGGTCCTGTGGCAAATGCGAATGGCATAAGCGTACGTCATATTTTCGTTTTTTCCTGCAATGGTAGGATTAATTGATAGGACGCATTATATTAATGCAAAGAAAACAAACCAAAGTTGAATCGTTGGAACAATTTCAAAACCACTCGGTTTTTTCCAAAACAGCAAAACTTTTAAAATGCGGAGCTTAAACCACTCCTTTTAAAAGCTATCAGGTTCCTTCGATTATATCAAGTTCACTACGTTCACGGTTTCGCCAAAACCATTCGTAGCCCTCCATCATTTCAGTTAAATATTCAGTAGTATTCAAGCTATGTATTTTGACCTTCGCCAAGGCATAGTGATTGGTAGCTGCTGAATAATTATCTGTTGCATAGATAGATGCATTGGTTTGGGACAGTCGTACTGCCATTTTGGCCTTCGTCAAGGGTATGAACGGGTGGGTTCAAATTAACCTGGATAATGACGGGTAGAACTTGACATGTAACTTATGATATGTTGGCCTTCGTCAAGGTCATAAGAGCATGGGGCAAAAATCCACATCAGGAGTTTCTAAAGAAACTGAAACTTGCTAGTGTTGCATACCATTTGGAGTGTGATGATTTTGGTAGGATTCCTTCAGCTTTATCACACGATGATATTTGGATCCCGATCCTACTGTGAGTATATGCTACTCCTCGGGAGATTTTTTCACTTAACGATCAATGCTATAAACCAAGTAGGTGTCTAGAAAGGTATTAGCGGGGCTACGCCCACAGGGAAAAGAGGTTATTTAATTAAGGAACTTCGCGAAAGCGTCGTAAAACCTTCCTCGAAGTACCGACACCGGCCCGGCTGAACGGTTAAGCAAGTACTGTACGGTGAGATCAATCCCAACTAGTTCTTCTTTTATGGTTTGAGGAAGGATTTGAGAAACAGTGGGAGCCATCCTGTTCAGACAAACTAAAAACCACTCTAAACTTGCAAGAGCATCATGCTAAAGTGTTTCTTCTCTCTCTCCTAATTGCAGCAACCAAACTTCATGACAGGCCTTAAGTTACTATTAAATAAAAACATACTGGCAGGGCCAAACTATAAAGATTGGTTCAGGAATGTCAAAATGGCAATCACTTATGACAAGTTAGGGTATCTCCTAACCACTAATGCCCCCGCCGTCCCAGGTCCAGAATCCAGTGTCGCGGATAAGGAAATCCGTAAGACGTAGGAGATTGACAGCGCGAAGGCCAAGTGCCTCGTGCTTGCCTCTATGGACAATGAACATCAGAGGAGGCACGAGAATATGGATCTTGAATCCATATTTCTCCATACTAAGGAACTATATGGAGAGAAATCCCGTATCGCAAGATACGAGACCTCGAAGAAACTGTTTCAAGCGAGGTTGGCCGTCGGATCATCTGTAGGGGAACACGTCCTGAAGATGATTGGCTACATTGAGGAGCTCGAGGACCTCGGGACCACGTTAGAGAATGAGCTGTACACTGACTTGATTCTCCAGTCCCTTCCTTCCACCTACGCCCAGTTTATCCTGAATTTCAACATGCAAAGAAAAGAAGTTGAACTTCCGGAACTCCTCAACATGTTGAGGAGTGCAGAGGGCACCCTGCAGAAAGTCAGGGAAATACCCGCTTTGTTTGTTGGAGGAGCTTCCTCTTCTAGGTCCAAGGCGAAAGCCAAAGGAAAGAAGAAGAAGGCCCCCACCAAACCAAGGGGCGGTGTTAGTAAGGTGGAAGCCAAGGGAAAAGCAAATGTAACGGGACAGATTGTGGGGAAGGAAGAATCTTTTATTGTCACAAGAAAGCACACTGAAAGAAAGATTACAGGGCTTGGAAGGCCAAGAAGCAGGACCCGAAGCAAGTTGTGGCTTCGGCTTCAGGTGTGTATGTTATTGAAAACTGTCTGTCAATCAACTCTACTTCCTGGGTATTGGATACCGGATCAGGATCTCATATCTGTAATTCTTTGCAGGCACTGAGAAGCCATAGGGTTTTGAAGGTGGGTGATATGACCCTCAGAGTTGCAAACGGAGCAAGCATGTATGCTGAGTCCGTAGGGGACTATCACTTAGGATTGACAGATGGACATGTTTTTGTTTTGCGCAACTGTTATTTTGTACCCAGTTCGACTTGTAATATCATATCTGTATCTTTAATGTCTAAAGAAGGTTATGATTTTGAATTTGTAAGCAATGTTGTAAACATTCACCTTAATCATATTTTGATTGGGTCGGGTACATTAAGCAATGGTATATACATTTTAAACCAACCGCAAATTTTCAATATCCAGAATACACACAAAAAAAAGTCTCCAGAATTAAATCATGCTTTCTTATGGTATTGTAGACTGGGTCACATCAATAAGACAAGGTTAACTAAATTATATAAAGAAGGATATTTGGATCCGTTCGAATATCAATCTTATGCAACTTTTCAATCATGTTTCAAAGGAAAGATGACGAAGACTCCGTTCACTGGACACGGAGTAAGAGCGAGCGAGCTCTTGGGACTCGTACACAGCGACGTGTGTGGTCCAATGTCTACACATGCAAGAAGTGGTTTTTCCTATTTCATTACCTTTACGGATGATTTCTCCAGGTATGGACATGTCTTCTTAATGAAGCATAAATCCGAGGCCTTTGAGAAATTCAAGGAATACAAGAATGAAGTAGAAAAACAAACTGGAAAAAGTATCAAGACACTTAGATCTGATCGAGATGGTGAATACTTAAGGGCCGAGTTCCTGGATTACCTAAAAGAGAATGGAATTCTCTCTCAGCTTACTCCCCCATACACTCCACAACACAACGGTGTATCGGAGAGACGGAACCGAACCCTATTAGATATGGTACGTTCCATGATGAGTAACGCTGAGTTACCGCGATCATTCTGGGGCTATGCACTAGAATCAGCTGCATATCTTTTAAACAAGGTTCCTACCAAGACTGTGTCTACCACACCATATCAGATGTGGAGTGGAAAGAAACCCTATCTTCAATATCTGAAGATATGGGGATGTCCAGCTTTTGTCAAAAAGCAGCATGCGGACAAACTCGAGGCACGCTCAGTACTGTGTAAGTTTGTGGAATACCCAAAGAACTCCAGGGGGTATCTTTTTTATCACGCAGAGGAACAAAAAGTTTTTTGTTTCTCGTCATGCCCACTTTCTAGAACATTGGTTCTTGGAAAAGGAAACTAGTGGGAGCGCAATAGAACTGGAAGAAATTCCAGAACCACAAGCTATTACTGAAAGCTTGGTAGAACCAGAAGTTTCAAAAGAACAGGACATTCCCGCACCTCTCCGCAGGAGTAGTAGGCTGTCTCATCCGTCTGAAAGATACTACGGTTTTCTCATAGACGGGGATAGAGAGGATTGCATCATTGATAATGATGGGCCTACTAACTTCCAGCAAGCCATTCAGAGCACTGACTCAGTAAAATGGCTGGATGCAATGCGGACCGAGATGGAGTCCACGTACACCAACAAGGTATGGACTTTGGACATTGCTCCGGAAGGGGTAAAACCCGTAGGCTGCAAATGGCTCTTCAAAAGGAAGATTGGTGTAGATGGACAGGTTGAAACCTATAAGGCTAGACTTGTTGCAAAGGGTTTTCGTCAAAGACCTGGTTTGGACTATGAAGAAACTTTTTCTCCAGTGGCTATGCTCAAATCCATTCGGATCCTTCTTGCCATTGCTGCCTTCCATAATTATGAAATTTGGCAGATGGACGTAAAGACAGCTTTTCTAAATGGAAATTTAGATGAGTGTGTCTATATGGACCAGCCTAAGGGATTCATTCAGAGTGGGAGAAACGGAAAAGTGTGCAAGTTGCTGAAGTCCATTTATGGACTGAAGCAGGCATCGCGGAGTTGGAACATCTGTTTTGATGAGACGGTCAAAGAATTTGGCTTTATCAAAAATCCAGATGAACCATGCATTTATAGTAAGATTGTAGCGCGAACTGTCGTATTCCTCGTTTTATACGTGGATGACATTCTCTTGATAGGAAATGATATTCCTATGCTACAATCTGTCAAAGGGTTCTTGTCACACAGATTCTCCATGAAAGACCTAGGTGATGCCTCTTACATTCTGGGGATCCAGATCTATTGTGATAGATCTAAAAGGATATTGGGACTTTCGCAGTCGAGGTACATCGACACCATACTAAAAAGATTCAGTATGGAAGATTCAAAGCGCGGTAATTTACCGGCTTGTCACGGAATCACCCTCTCCAAAGAGATGACTCCCAAAACTGATTTGGAAAGGGATCGCATGTCTATTATACCTTACGCTTCTGTGGTAGGCTCTAAAATGTATGCGATGTTGTGTACCAGACTAGATGTAGCTTATGCACTGAGTGTGGTAAGCCGGTATCAGTCAAACCCTGGGGAGAAGCACTGGGTAGCGGTAAAGAACATTCTGAAGTACCTGAGAAGGACTAAAGAGATGTTCTTGGTTTACGGCGGAAAAGACCTCCAGATCGAGGCCTTTGCTGACTCCAGCTTCCAGAGTGACAAGGATGACTCCAAATCCATGTCGGGTTATGTCTTTACTCTCAATGGAGGGGCGGTGTGTTGGAAGAGTTCCAAACAGGAAACCGTTGCTGACTCGACGATGGAAGCGGAGTATATCGCAGCATCTGATGCCGTAAAAGAAGTCGTCTGGATGAGGAAGTTCTTAATAGAACTTCAGGTGGTTCTGTCCATTGTTGATCCAATACCTCTGCATTACGACAACAATGGGGCTATAGCTTTAGCAAAGGAACCCAGGTCCCATCAGAAGTCCAGACACATCTTGAGGCAATATCACCTGATTAGGGAGATCGTGGATCGCGGGGAGATCGAGGTTCGGAGGGTTGCGACAGAGGATAACACTGCAGATCCATTCACAAAGGCCATTCCTCAGACGCAGTTCGAGAGGCTATTCGAGATGATAGATCTGCGATATGCCAGCACATGGCCTTAGTGCAAGTGGGAGATTGTTAGTGTGATATGCCCTAGAGGCCATTATTGTATAGTACTAGTTTGTATATTACATTTTGGAAGCTTGGGATATATACACAGATTTATAACAGTCTTGCTCAATATGGTAGTATGCTACTTGGTTTGTATCTATCTTAATATGTGTATATGTTTCTTTTGATATATCGCTAATACATATTGATAGAGCCCTTAAGATCTTTGCTTGACTACCAGTGTTGTGATGGCAGTCACACTAGTGGGGGCTGGGTAGTCTACAAGCACATCCTTATACAGGTCCCTGGTCGTAGGATTATCGAGACAGGGCATCGATACTCCAAAGTAGACTAGTGTATACGCTTCTCATCCCAGGATGGGAGATGGTCTGTCCCACAGCCATCGGTACGTCGTACTGGAGATAGTATGCAGGTGCTCGTTAGGTTACGAGTACACTGGACAGGACTCGCTAGGAACTGTTGGTTGGTATTATACCTATCGTCAGTTATCAGTTCCCAGGTGACATGAGTACAGCTTAGTCCATAGACTTGACACTGCCACTTCGCTTCGAGTGTGTTCCCACTGCTCCTAGATTACTATCCTACCACGGCTCTATTGAGTCGTGCAAATAGATAGTAGTTGGGGGCAGTCCCGAAGCACTTGGAGGCAGTGACGGTTAGACAGGATTCGTCTCTCCCAGTATTGGGGGCTGATATCGCGCTGTGTCTAGGAGAGCCATTACACAAAGTCCCTGGCCAGGGCAAGTGAGATTTACTGGCAGTATTTCCAGTAGTTTCTCAGGGTGTTCTGGGCTACACTCCGACACGACTTGTACCGCTATTAGGGGTCTGGCGTTTACCGCCCCCTAGGCCCGACATGCGATACTCTTAGACGAACAGGCCTGTAACATTTCAAAAAAAAATAAAATATCATATTTGGGAATTTTCATAATTTAATATTAATTTTTAATGAATATTTTAATAGTCGGTATAATTAAATACCGATAAACGGTGCAAATTCCGGAGAAAATTATGGAAATTCTAAAATAGGTTATTTTGTGGAAATATACCATTTTATAGTTTTCATGATGAATTATATGCGACTTTAGTGTTAACCGCGATCAAAAATCGCTAATTGGATTTTTGGCTTTTTGTGCAAAAATGTGCACATAACATTTGCCATACTTGTTTCATGTTTTGGTCATGGTTGCCTAGGGTTAACCATGTCTATTTGGGCTTGATGGTTTAAACCTTTTGGTTATGTTGATTTGGTTTGATTAAGGGCTTTTGTTTTAGTTTAAGGGTATTTAGGTTGGGGGTTGACTAGTGAGAGAGAGAGAGAGAGGAGGCTCTAAGTTGTGTCACACCATCTCTTTTCTAAACCCTCACACTCACATCTCTCTCTTGACTGCACAGCAGCAGCAACTGCTGAAACAATCCATCAGCCCCAATCTTGCATCATCCAACCCTACACAGCTACATGCCACCATAGCCCCACACCTATACACCCTTATCAACACATCAGCAGCCCCATCAGCCACAAGACAGCCCCCCTACCTCTGCTGATACTACAGCCACAACCCCATTTAAAAACAACAGAAACACAAAAGCCTCAACCCAACACATTTCAGCCCTATATGCATCTGCAGTAACATCATATACCAACACCCCACAACACCATCATCAAACCACAACTACAACACTTCATCTCACCACAAAAACAACCCCAGCCCCTGCAGTAGCTGCTGCAAACAGCAACTAAGAAAAAGAGAGAGTAACAAGCAGCAGCAGCAGCAGCAGGAAACAACATCAGCTCACAGCATCAGCTTCAGCACAGCTGCAGAAGCAACACCCAGCAGCAGCAACCCACTTCCCTTCTTCCTTCCTCATTCCCTTCTCCTACATCTTAGGACCCCCTTTGAGGTATAATCTTGCAACCCAACTCCTATCTTGCTAAGTTTGAGTTGTTCAGCAGAAAGTTTAGTGTTTTTAAGTAGATTAGTGATTTTGAGTGAGATTTGGCCAAGAGTTGGTTTTGAATGTTAGAGTAGCCTTATTAGGTGTATTTGAAACCAGTTGAAATAAGATTTGTCCCAGGTTTCACCAAAATACCAGATTGTTCGACTTGGTGTAAATTTGCGTTTTTGTCGATTTTGTGATCTTTCTGGAATCTGCTACAACCCGAGATACCCTAAAATAATATTGACTTGGCAGTGAGGTATGCAGGTAGATAGAAACCATTACCCAAAGCCCTAGCCCCCGCCTCAAACCCCCGGCCGCAGATAAATTCCCCCTGGCCGCAATTTACGGCCATAGCAAGGGAAAAACCCCTCGTTTTGCGTGCACATCTCTTTTACCTATAAACTTGACCCCTGGTATGTCTAGTTTTGACTGATTACAGTTAGGATAGAATCTGGGTTGATTTTCATCAGTTGGCGTATGATTTACGACTTGTTTTAGCATGGTTTTTGGTATTCGATGATTCGTTTCTGTCGGATGGCATTTGGACGTCAACGACAGTGGATATTGGTTGTGTTTGCACGTGAGGCCACAGGTTCTTACCTATGGGCGTAGCGTGCACCATTTTGGTTTCCGACATGGTTTTCATGTGTTTTAGCGTGTGATATCCTTGTAGGTACCCCACATGGCGTCGAAGCGTTGGAGATGCAAATGGCGACATCGGTACCGGCACGCATATAACAGGTGAGTAGATTTATATCTACGGGGAGAAGTTGGGTGGATGGCGTATAGCACCCCCGCAGTCCGATGTCTAGTATACCATATATACTATACTTATATATTTGATAGCTTATGTGGGACTTGGTTTTTAGGATGTGTTAGGTGTACTATGCATAGATTAGGGTTAGAAGTAACTAGTGTAGTTCCTAGTCGCGAACCCTAGAATAGGTTTACACCCACACACACACGGGCATATTTGCTATGTTTTTACTGTGATGGCGAGGATATTGGAGGACATTGGATGTGAGTCGATGAGATTGCGCATGGTGCCATGATATCGGTGATGTGATGTGACTCGTATTTGGGATACGATATGTGATTTTTAGCGGGCCTTTGGACATGTGTTTCGCACACGCATTCATACTTATATAGATGGTATCGATTTGTACTAGACTTAGATCAGTGCCCCAGATTATGTGATATGATGATAAGGATACCAAATAATTGAGGTGATGATTGTGATATTGACCCGCTCCCAGCTATTGGGACGCCGTACGACAATTTACCGTACGAGCTTTATATTGATGATCGATCCGCACTCATGACTTGAGGATGTCAGATGATAAACGGTATCGTACGCGATACTATTGAGGCGGGATCACCGACTACTATCTTTATATTTATATATATCGACTCACAGTTAGGTGGTTTCCATACCCTTCCATATTGACTTGATAGTTAGTATGGTAGATGTTAGACTAGACCTGAGTCATACCTATTTCAAAAACTAACGAATCAGGAGTATTTTAAAGACAGGAAAAAAGGGATTCTACGAATAATTTCAATGGCGCATCTTTTCTTAAAAACACCGTTGCCCTTATTCTACTTAAAACCCTGATTCGTCGTTTTTCAAAAAGGCAAAACTGCATGACACTTGCATATTGATGTAGATTCTTCACTATTGTGTTGATTATTTGATTCCGCATATTCATATTATTTGCATCGCATTACTTATGTTTATTGAGATATTACCATCATGCTGTTAGGACACCAACACCATTATCGATGATGCGTATGTTCCACGTACACTTGTTTGCCGGCTCACACACTTCATCATCGATAATTGCCATGTCACTACACTGTAGTACTGTTGCATTCAGGATACGATCCTTGCATACATATTCATTGTACACTTATATTTGTGCACATACTTACTGTATATTCATACTGGTACACATACCTGTTTGCACATACATAGATGATATTTCTAATCTTTGGGAACCGCAAGATACTCTTTAAAACCGATTCATTTAAAAAGAGCGGCTTTCCCCAACATGTGCATATTACTGTTCCTTGTTGCATGATAGACAGATGTGCTTGCATTTCTTTTACATGTCGCATATATCATGCTCCTTGATTATACGTATTGAGATATATTGTTTCCATGATATTTCTGGATTTGGGAACCGCGGATGTTTTAAAAGAAAATATGTAATTGTTTTAAAAACCCGGTTACCCTTGATATGATATTTCAGTGCGTCCACCATGAGTTTTCTCGGTTCCAGAGAGCTTGTGTGAGTATACCCGATTCGAGGAGAGGTAGGCACCGATTGCGGGTACATGGTGGACCCGGTGAGGTACCCCGGGGCAAGAAGACTCGTATATGCTAGACGGTGAGCCCGGCAGGGGAGTACTACCTACCGGTGATAGTATTTGGACTCGGCGGTTATCATGGGGATACCGACCGGAGTATGTACGTATGGATACGTCGAAATTCGAGGGTCGAAGCTGGGCACTCGGGTTTTCGAGATAGCGTATGACACGTACCTATCAGGGCCAGTCTTGGTGACAGCGCCTGATAGACGAGGATTTACGTGCTGATGCTAGGCACAGGTTTCATGATGTTTTCGAGTGTCGATGCTAGGCACTCAGGTTCCATGATTTGATTATATCCTCATTTTTCCGTGCATATGCTTTACGATATTTACATGCATGATGCTTATTGTCATTCGGTGACAAGTGGACGAGATCCACATATATACAGACATTGATCACATACAGACCTTGATTACATTGATCATACTTCATTTGTATATATAACAGGGTATGAGGGCGCTGTTATATATACCCTTACACCAATATTAGTGGAATGGGACGCTATTATATGTGTATTGATATTCGTTTGATACTTCATCATGTTACTTCATGCAGGCATACCTTACATTTATGACATGTTATTACCTGAGTACTTGGCACTACATACATGTATAGATGTTACATTGCCACCTTAGCATGCTTCCGACTCATTTATTTGAGGATTATATATTATGATCGTATGACCTAGGGTTGCTCATACATGCTATTTCTGTTCGTAGATCTTTTTCTACTCACGAGTTGGCAACTCACCCCCGTTGTGCCCCAGTTTCTTGCAGGTGTTGCCGTACAGGTTTCATTACGGCTTTGCGGGCACTGTTCCTTTCGGGTGACTTGCTAGTAGGTGGGTTTATTTGTATCGTACCCATCATTATACATAGTATATTATTATTTCAGTTGCATCTAGAAGTTCCATCAACCAAACATGTACTTATTTGAGATAAAGACCAATGATGTTTATTCTTTCGACCTTAGAGTCGCACGTTTCACTTCTGTGAATTTCATGCTGTTAGAGTTTCTTTTCCTGTTGTGATCCTCGCCTTTAGGCGTTGTATATTATGTTGCATACTGGTGGATTTGTTATGGTTCTTCCTATACTCTACTACTTTCTTGGTTTGGATTTCTGGGCTCGGCTTACTTAGAGCACGTACGCCTCGAGACGTTCGTAGCCTAAGTGCCGGTCATGTTCTGTACTTTTTGGACGTGACAAAGTTGGTATCAAAGCGTTAAGTTTTACCTTCGGAGCGTAGGATGACCCTTGGTTGATGGAACAGGTGACTAAAGTAGAGTGACGTACCGTTGGTATGTTCCGCGGCATATTTACGACACGCCACTCCACTTAAGAAGCCTTAGGATGTACATTTCCTTGTTCAGTATTATATTCCTTCCTGATCTAGCCTCATCGGTACCAGTTATGGTTTTGCTGCCACGATTGCAGGCAGGGAGAGCTACGGCTAGAGTTGCGGTCAGCACGAGCTCGTTACCAACGAGGACTGACCAGGGCATGATTCTGGCGTTACACGATTATAGAGATGTGTCTTTTTACTGTGTTTTCGTGCCACGAGCGTTGGATGGATCGCTGTATGAGATTACTCGGACGTGCAGATTAGCACCAAAGGATTGAGCCACTGACAGAGGCCAGCCAGATTTTGATGACCGTTGATGTGGGGCTCATTCATGATGATTGAAGCACCATTCAGCGTGCAGGAGAGTGAGCCAGTTATTGCTGCGAACGACGAGATATCGCCCAGATGTGGAGCTATTGCAGTACGAGATTGTACTAAGAGATGATAGAAGGTCGCTAGTCACCAAGGATGAATGACTAGGACATGTGGTTTGTTCGCTACCCCGATACGAGGTCATCAGATAGATTGATTCCAGCTAGAGACGGCTTCACACGAAGACGTTGAGAGTCGACATAGACGATCGAATGTCAGAAACCTATTATTCCAAGTTTAAAGTATTCGGAAAGATATGCAGGCAATTCTATGGTCCCTCTAGAAGAATGAAACCCTAACTCAACTTAATGACCGTGTGAAAGCCTTTGAACCTTAGGGTTTGCGGCAGTTCTGCGGCGCCATTAGTGAGGCTTAGGTTTGCCCTTCTACGGCTGGACCACCGATGCTGTGGTATGTACTCGATACTATTATACTTACCCAAGATGTTGAGCTCTTGGGGAATTATGAAGTTTTGACGACTCGATCGGATGGCTCGATTTAGTTCGGATGCTAGGTGGTGAGACGCATTTCTTGGGAGACTCCAGATACGAGGATAGCCGTTGGAGCTCAGTCCATGCAACCACGATGAGACGAGTCCGAAGCAGTTGACATTAGAGAAAAGTGGAATAAGAGATTCGTACGAGGTCTTGATGAGATGATGTTCCACTCCGCCAACATCAGAGATGCGATGCGCTTGCCGAGGCATAGTACTGGATATACCTTCCATAAGGAGTCGCGATATGTATGCAGCCGTGCCGGGACGAGAATTAGCTCCAGAAAAGGATGATGGCTTCCGGGCAATTCGGCAGAAAGGAGATTTGAGAGAGACTTAGGATTGATCGTAGCCGAGAACGTTGCAGCGCGCAGATAGAGACGTGACGTCGAAGTAGACGATGATACAGACAAGCGGGACAAGAGGTTCGTGCGAGACGCTGACGCGCTATCATTACTTCCCGTCGAGACCAGAGACCTGATATGCTTACAGAGGTATTGGGATGTGACCAATTTCCGAGAGAATGTGGAGCTGAGGACGCAGATGTCCATTGAGTGAGAAGAGATTATGCAAGAGTACCAGCCTCTGTACAGTTCGGCATAGGCGAGATCAGAAGAGACATTGAGCAGGATTCCTTCCAGGACACTGCTGCAATGAGATTTGCACCCAGGATCAGATGTGTCACGTGCATTCAGAGAGCCATAGGCCGACGCCGGTGACATGCTGCTTACGAGTGGTCGCGATGATTGACCAGAAAAGTGCCAAAACGGAATCATCCCCGTTAGCACACCTGACAGGGCCGATGAGCCGATGGATCGTGAGATTGGTAATCCACAGAGAAGACTTGACCCAGGAGTGGTCATGATACGCACACCAGCAGGCCAGATTTCAGGATCGTCGATGAGACATGCTATGAGTAATCACGACAGTTGGCCAGAGATTCTCGGAGGATGTGCTTGAGCGGAACTATTCCGCCATACTTGATTTCGGTATTTTGGGCGATTTATTCGCATGATTTGGTTTTGATGATTGGGTTTCATGATATGTGTTTTCAAGCACCATGGTTGCACCTATTGAGTATTTATGATTTTCGCCCAGTTGTTGCACTTGATGTCGTTTTCATGCCTTGGTTTCCTATATTTATGAATTTATGGATTTTAGAAAGTGGAGTTGATTTCGTGCGTATGCACGCATACAATTTGGTTTTTGCACTCGGTATAGTTCGCATATGCTTGCAGTGCAGTGTTTCGTATTTTGTGCACTGGGATGCACTGGACTTCGATTTCGGTGGTGATGCTCGATAGTTGTTTTGTGCACTTTATGCACCTGATTGGATTTGGCGCGTGTTTGGCGCTTGATGTTGGATTTCATGATTTCGTGCATGATGGATGCACCGGATTTGGATTTTTAGCGCATGTTGGGCGCATGTTATGTGATGCGGTTTGGTGCACACCAGATGCACTAAATCGGGATTTTTCGTGCATATCAGATGCACCTGATTTGCTGTCAGGCACACACGTTGCCTATGACCGATGCTTCGTGCACACCCGTTGCACCTTGATGTCGTTTTGTGCACCTGCTTGGCATATGTATGGATTTTGGTTTCCGTGCGCACCGGACGCACAGGGCTTTCATATGCATTTTTGGGACTGATTTCTTATGGAGCAGTACATTTTTGTGTTGATGTGATTTGTTTTCGTACTGAGAAGGACTGGTCAGATGACAGTGCCTGAATATAATTTGCATGCACTGATTGATTTTAAAGGGATTTCCAAAAGCGAGCTATAGTCTCATTATTTACATACTTGTCCGATATGACACGAAACGTTTAAAACAGGGAACCTTTCTAAATTGTTTTCAAAACGGCGGATCATGCATACTAAACAAAAGATATATACGTATATGGCTATTTTCTTACAAGGACGTCCGCCACTGTGCAGTGCTGTGCGCATTGTACATCGACTTTAAAGAAATTTGGCATGCATTCCCTTCAGATATTTACATGTACAGATTTGATATTTACATGTATAGTTTCGATTTATGGCATATCGGTTTTGCTTTGGATTTGGCATTCGTGTTTTCACCTTGACTCCGATGATTCCGAGATGCTTGACGGAGTTTTGATTTCGAGTTATCTGCTCGTTACTTGTTGGAGATAGTGCCCTCATAGTCAATTATTGGATCGCAGGTACGTGATTGCAATGATTGCGGAGGACCTATCCCGGTAGGACAGTCTTACTCGAAATGATAGTATGCTATCTGGTTTGCCTTTATCAGTCGTGTACATGTTCAGGTGACTGATTGCATGTTACACTTTGATAGAGCCCTTAGGATCTTGCTTTACTACCAACAGTATGATGGCGATCATATACGTGAGAGTTGGGTAGTTTATATGCATATCCTTAATTGTGGTCCCTAGTCGTGGGAGTTTCGAGACAGGGCATCGATACTCCGGAGTAGACTAGTGTGTACAGTCGAGACCCCGACGAGGGGCGGTGGCCGGTCTCACAAGCCACTGGTGTCGGTTGGATCACCTAAGATGTATACAGGTGCTCATTGGGTTATGAGTACACCGGAAAGGACTCGCCGGGAATCTGCTAGTTAGTACTATACCTATCGTCGGATAGCAGTTCCCTGGTGACATGTGTACAGGTTAGTTCATCGACCTGAGGTCGTCATTTGTCTCGTGTGAGTTCCCACTGTGCTTTGATTTCTACCCTACCACGGCTCAAAGGAGTCGTGCAAACAGGTAGCTTTTGGGTACAGTCCCGAGCCATATGGAGCACGTGAGCAGATCGGCAGGGGATTCGTCTCTCCCGGTATTGGGGGCGAGGTCGTGCTGTGTCTAGGAGAGCCATTACACAAATCCATGGCCATGGTAGGAGATTTACTGGTAGGTACTCCAGTAGTATCTCAGGGTGTATTGGGCTTCACTCCGACATGACTTATACTGCTATTGGGGGTCTGACGTTACTAGCCCCCTAGGCGGATATGCGATACTCATTGACGAACGGACCGGACTGTATATACATTGTCACTGTTAGGCTCAGTAGGGTTTTCCGGATGAATGCGCTCATCGGCATCCCTTGAGGTCAGTCCGTGGGCAGCCGTTACGCATTGCTAGTGCCGCTGACGGTTTGTGGTTAAACCCACTGCCAGGGTGCTGACGAGTCATTAGAGTCCCCCACAGACAGTTTCCCAAGTTCGGACGAAACGTTGTAGAGGCCGTATGATTTTATGGCAGGGGTTCGGAAAATGCACGTGCGTTTACGCACGTGTTATTTTTCGGACAGATAATACTGGTCGGCTTTGGTTTAAGCCGGATCCGAGTATTATATTGAGTAGGTATAATATCTTTGTCTCAGTTGCATTTGTATTCGGTCGTAATACAAATGCGGGTATATTTATACAGTTTCGGGGTTTTCCTGAAAGTCGTTTCAGGATCACTTTTGGAAGTTGCCAGTTTCCAGTTTTCTATCAGCCGTCTTTTAACATTCGGTTAAAGACGGATTTATCTTTTCTTCTGATATGAGTGAGTCATCATTCTAGAAGCTTCTAGAAGTGATGATGAGGCCAGTGAGTCATTTGTGTCATTAATGGTTCATTAATGATGCAAGGTGACTAGGTTTAATTTGATTGGTTCCATTTAATGAAAGTTAGTGATTCATTCTTTCATGATTGTTATGATAAGCTTCATTTCTCTTATGGTTACCTCTCCCCTCTCCTACACTCACCTCCCTCCATCTATATAAGAAAGGTCTCTCCCCTCTCTCATTTGGTTACTTGATTCAAGAGAGAAAAGATTATGATAGTATTTGGGGTGCATGGAATTTTACAGATCATTTCATTCCATCACCCGATTCCCTCGGCAACTTCATTTACCGATCGTCCACGGATTTGGACGAAGTGAGACAAAGTCATCTACTCACTCTCTACATCAATCTTGGTCGTCTCTTTTAGCAAACTTGACGATCGAGTTGCCTCGAGTCAGAGGCGGGAGCCCGTTTAAAGAACCGATCATGTGGTGCCACCTCGACGAGGAGATCGGAGATCGACGAGATCGGAGCAGCCGCAACGGAGCGTGGGATGATGGTTGAAGAACGAAGGACTCGGATCGTTCGGTATAACATTCCTACACTCTTTACAGTTTGTAAGTTTAGCAATAATGGCAGATCCGGGTTAAAGTATACGATAGCGCCAGTTTAAAAGTTTTGTTCCGCATTTTGGCGTCTGTAGACTGCCGGGGCGCTAGCGTAGACTTACAGTGGTATCAGAGCCTAACCATTTTGCTATACTAACTTGTGCTAACGCGTTTAAAACATCGATCCGACCGGAAAACTAAAAACTGCATTTTCTAACACGACAGTTTCTGTTAATTTTAAATGGCTTCAAAATTCATTTCTGGATATCTTAAAAATCCGTGCAGGGAATTTTAAGAGCCACGACAAAATTTGGGGTCGTGATCCCTCCAAGCTGCCGCGGAAGGGCGGCCAAACCCATGGTTTGGCCGCGCTTCCGCGGCCACGTGGGGAGCACGTGCTCCCAAATTTGGTCAGTATGTTCTGTGTTGGATTTTGGGGTTTTTGGTATATATAATTTTGGCCCAGATTTTGTTACTGTTCACCAGTAAGCAGTGGGGCCCACTTTTTGATATTTGGACTTTGGTCGATCGAAATTTAAACACGTTAGTTTACAGTGCTTACATTATATCTCCGACCGGGAATGTCATTTGATCAGTAAACCGCGTCTGATTGCTATAGTTCTTTTAGACGGGTTTGCGAACGTGACATTCGCGTTGATGTTCTGTGTTGTGTTGTGATGTTGCGGATTTGTCGTGGTGGATAGCAGTGTGCAATGGTAGTACAGTTTGTGTTTATTTGTACATTTGATATTGCGGGGCGAGCGTCCAACTTGTGGACGGCCGTCACTGCCTGTTGTATAATATTCTTTTGGGGCACGACCAGGTTGCGGTCGATGTACCTATTGTACTATTTTTCATTACTGTACTAGGTTTTACCCCGCGACGGAGTGCACGGATAGCCGGGTTCGGGAAAGCAACGGGTCCGCATCTCATGGCTTTGAGAGGCAGAGGGGTCCCACTTCAGAATTGGCAGACTATTCGCCGCACTTGTAGGGGGTACAGGTTGACCCAAGGAGGGGTGCTCAATTTACCGGATTCCGGGAAGTGCCGGGTGTTCCATTCACTATGCTGTGGGGACTACCTCGCTTCAGGTTTTGGCGGGTAACTTGCCGCACCCGTAGGGGTCTAGGTTTCATTGCACAGGCTATCCACACGACAAGGGAACGTCGGGTTTCAGCAGCGGCTCTGTGAAACTCGGGGATCCCAGATATCTGTATTGTTCTGTGATGCTTATTACTTTTCTGTAATGTTGCATACTATCACGCCTGGAGCGATTATGTATATTGGTTTATATACTATTAGATGTTGTATATGTTTTACACCCGCGCTAGTCCAGTCCCCGCTCTGTCGTTAGTTAAGTAACCTAACGGGTGATGACGGGACCCAGTGACGAATGCGGATGGCATATACGTACATTTTGTTTTCGTTCTTTTCTGGTGTGATTGATTGATGGGACTGCGTTGATTCTGATCAATGCAAAGTAAAACAAACCTGTTTACAGTTGTTGGAACAATTTAAAAAGTGTTATTGCAAAGACGTTTTCTTGTGTTATGCATAGCGGTATTCAGTGGAATATCCAGCACCTCATTTGACGAGGCAAGGGCCGATATCCCTTCACCGGGACCGACCCCTTGGACAGAAGTTTGCGTCAGAGTAATAACTTCACTATAGTCGATTACATGTTGCTTTGCATAGCGGTATTCAGTGGAATATCCTGCACCTCATTCCACGAGGAAAGAGCCGAGATCCCTTTACCGGGAGTGACCTCTTTAGCAAAAGGTTTTCGCCACTATATTTTAAAAAGCTATCAGGTTCCTTCAGCGATATCAAGTTCACTACGCTAAAGGTTTTTCGCCAAAAACCAGCCGTAGCCCTCCGTCATTTCATATGGATGGTCAGTAGTATTCAAGCTATGTTGGTCTAGCCCTTAGCTAGGACATAGTGATTGGTAGCTGCTGGGGTGTTCACATGTTGCATAGATAGATGAGTTGGTTTGGGACAGTCGTACAGCCTTGTTGGCCCTGAATCAAGGGCGAGTACGGGTGGGTTCAAATTAACAAGATAATGATGGGAAGAACTTGACATGTGACTTATGGTTTGGTGGCCCTTAGTCACGATCATAAGAGCATGGGGCAAAAACTATATCAGGAGTTTCTAAAGAAACTGAAACTTGCCGAGTATGCGCATACCTTCTGGAGTATGAGTAACGTGGATGCATTCCATCACGTTATCATGCGATGAGAGTTGGATCCTGATTCCCACTGATGAGTTGGTTTACTCTTCGGGTGATCCCGATTGATTCTTCTTTAGGTTTGGAGGAGAATTTGACAGGACAGTGGGAGGTTTCCGGATTAGATAAAATGATGATCATTCTGATCTAGGTTAGAGTGCACGCAGAGTGTTTCTTTTCTCTCTCTCTCTTTGGCAGCGACCTTTGACCGACCCTAGACTATGACTCAGTGACCAGGTTGACCGAACCTTCTTAAAATACTGGCTTTTGGATTGTCTGAGTTGCATAAGTCATTGCCACTCCTTCTTTTACCCTTTGAATTTCTCAGAACACCCGTATACTACGGATATCCACTTCTATTGGATAGATCCATCGTATGGTTATATACGAACTCGAAGGAACTTCTTCGAGGATGGATCCAGGTTCAGGAGGAAAAGAATTGGTTTATTCAGTTGTCTTTTATTATCACCTTCTCTCAGGTTGCGAGGGCTCCTTGGTTTAGGAGAGTACACCTATTACGCCTATTGGATAGTCTTATTCCAAACCATAGGCTGGTGCCGAAAGGTAGGGAATGAAGAAAACCAATTAGCCTAAGTAGGGTGTGCAGAAGGTAATATGTAAAGACAAAATAAAGGGATTAGAAAGAGGGCAAAGTAAATTGCGACTGATATCATTCACGACCAAAACCGCGTACTTCATCGCCACTCCTATTTCACCTTTAAAAGAATAAGGTATTATTCAATTGTCTTTTATCGTCACCTTCTCTCGAGATGCGAGTACTCCTTGGTTTAGGAGGGTACACCTATTATGCTTACTGGATAGTCTTCTTCCAAACCATAGGCTGGTGCCGAACGGTAGGGAAGGAAGAAAACCATTTAGCCTAACGATGGTGTACAGAAGGTAACGACTAAAGACAAATAAGGGGATTTGGAGAGATGGCAAAGAGATATACGGTTGAAGTCATGAATTGGATTATGGAAGAGGCATTGCTATGAATACCAGGATACCCCTACGAAACATTTTCATGTTTCAGTGCATTGTTAAAGGAAAAACTGTTTTCCCGATTAAACACTTACTCCAAGGGTATGTATTTACCAGGTTTCATTCTTATATCTGTATGGTTTTACAGATGATGAGTGGGAGTAAGATATTGGGAATTAGGTGATTATCCTCATTATATCGGAATTCGTTGTAATTGGTGATATTTGAGGAAATCGCCAGGGTACAGTTTTCCACCTACAACGCACAGGTTATGAGTTGTTTAACTCAGCGGACTTATACAGAGTATTGTTTGTTGTCCAGTGTCCATCAGGACAAAGGGGTAGGTCCTCGTACTATGTTCTGTTTACTTATAACTTCTCTAGTATTTAGACGAGTGTTTCGTAGAAATACAAGGTCTAAGTTTTGAGAAGTTGTGGGTATAAGAATAAAGTAGAGAACCAGGTATCACAAGTATCGGGATTCTTCAAAGAGATCGAAGATGTAGATTCTTGTGATTGGTATTCAGATGATAGTGATGGTTTTGAGAAACGTGGTTCTCTTTCAGGTTACTCATAATTGGATGGATTCCTAAGTTGAGTAATGCTGATTAGCCTCTTTCCATTAAGTTGATATGCACTGGAGACAGCTGCATGGATTGAATCTGGTTCCAATTAAATAAGTGCCAAAGTTTCTATATTGGATATAGAATAGTTCATACCTTAAAAGATATTAAGCTACGGGGAGTTGTCCAGCTTATGATTAAAACCAGACACTGGATAACTCAGGGCACGTTTCTGTAATGGCTGTTTGTGGGTTGACCCTGGCTATGACGAGGGTTGATATTCTACCATTTGGAAGATCAATAGTAATATTGTTCTTGACTCGCCACAGTTTTAGTAAAAATGGATCTTTTTCAGAAAACAGTAGTGGGAGTATGGTAGAACTGGAAGTGATTCCAGAACCGCGAACGATTACGGAAAATTTAATAGGACCTATACATTCAATCAGGTTTGACATTCCAATTGCCACTCCGCAGGTATGGTAGGTAACCTCAGACACCCGAGAGGTACTTCGGTAGGCTCAAGGACAGTGAGAGGGAGGTTCTTATCTACCAAGACTTGACACTACTGTTGTTCCAGGCTATGAGACCCGGTAGGAGGGTTGTCGTAGTCAGTGGGAGCAGCAGAAGCATAGTGGGCAAGATGCTTATATCTATTTATAGACTTGAGCAGTTATAGCGGAGATAGATCATCTAATTTTGATGTGACAGTCATGGGTTTGACTTCAATCAGAATAAGGGATGGATCAGTTAAGAAGGTAGTAGGGTGTGATGTCATGGTATCTGGATGACATACACAGAGTGGGAAGTAAAATTCCTATACTACGATCGGTTGTCCTGTGGTCGTCACACAGTTGTTTCTCCAGACAGGATATGGATATAATATTTGACATTCTGGTTTCTAGATCTATGGTTTTAGATCTGGATTTGGGTAGTTTCCCAATGTGGGTACTTTGACAGATATTCTAATGGTTTTTAGAATAGTTGACTCCTTGCATGGTGGTGTACCTGCAGGTGATGGAGTCACCCTCTCTAAAGGTGTCGTATTGACTAAAGGGGAGAGGGATGTGCATGATTGACAGATCACTTGCTTAGGCAATTGAGTCAATCATGAGATGTCAAGTACCACACCAAATGTTGGTTTTGCACTAGATGCAATAAGTTTGTATAAATCCAATCCTGGAGAAACATAAGGAAGCAGTTTTAGAACATTGGTACATGTTCTACGGATTTGATAACGGCAGCCTCTTTCGGGAGACGGTTATCATTCCAGGCTTCAAAGGTGACATGGATGACAGAGTGATTGTCAGAGTTTTTAGTTTTCCCTCTGACGAGAGACAGTATTATGGACAGGTGGTTCCAGAGGATACTGTGGGTGGCATGGTGCCCGATACTGATTAGGTTCAGTGATCGATTCAGTCTAAGAAGTTTGGATATGGAGTTCATTTATGAACTAAGGTCCCATCAGATATCCAGACATATTCTAAGACAGGTACTACTCAATTCGGGAGATGGCTTTCTCCGCGAACTTGAGATTAAGAGAGATACAGAAAGAAACTTCTAGGCGGATCCACTCACCGAGGCTATTTCTCGAACACAATAGTTTTACAAACGGGCTTTGTGAAACTGATTAGTAGAGGAGTTGGATGTTCGGTTTCACACGGGCTGTGAGTAGTCGACATCGCAATATTAGCCTTGAGTGCAAGTGGGAGATTGTTGGAGATAGTGCCCTCATAGTCAATTATTGGATCGCAGGTACGTGATTGCAATGATTGCGGAGGACCTATCCCGGTAGGACAGTCTTACTCGAAATGATAGTATGCTATCTGGTTTGCCTTTATCAGTCGTGTACATGTTCAGGTGACTGATTGCATGTTACACTTTGATAGAGCACTTAGGATCTTGCTTTACTACCAACAGTATGATGGCGATCATATACGTGAGAGTTGGGTAGTTTATATGCATATCCTTAATTGTGGTCCCTAGTCGTGGGAGTTTCGAGACAGGGCATCGATACTCCGGAGTAGACTAGTGTGTACAGTCGAGACCCCGACGAGGGGCGGTGGCCGGTCTCACAAGCCACTGGTGTCGGTTGGATCACCTAAGATGTATACAGGTGCTCATTGGGTTATGAGTACACCGGACAGGACTCGCCGGGAATCTGCTAGTTAGTACTATACCTATCGTCGGATAGCAGTTCCCTGGTGACATGTGTACAGGTTAGTTCATCGACCTGAGGTCGTCATTTGTCTCGTGTGAGTTCCCACTGTGCTTTGATTTCTACCCTACCACGGCTCAAAGGAGTCGTGCAAACAGGTAGCTTTTGGGTACAGTCCCGAGCCATATGGAGGCACGTGAGCGGATCGGCAGGGGATTCGTCTCTCCCGGTATTGGGGGCGAGGTCGTGCTGTGTCTAGGAGAGCCATTACACAAATCCATGGCCATGGTAGGAGATTTACTGGTAGGTACTCCAGTAGTATCTCAGGGTGTATTGGGCTTCACTCCGACATGACTTATACTGCTATTGGGGGTCTGACGTTACTAGCCCCCTAGGCGGATATGCGATACTCATTGACGAACGGACCGGACTGTATATACATTGTCACTGTTAGGCTCAGTAGGGTTTTCCGGATGAGTGCGCTCATCGGCATCCCTTGAGGTCAGTCCGTGGGCAGCCGTTACGCATTGCTAGTGCCGCTGACGGTTTGTGGTTAAACCCACTGCCAGGGTGCTGACGAGTCATTAGAGTCCCCCACAGACAGTTTCCCAAGTTTGGGCGAAACGTTGTAGAGGCCGTATGGTTTTATGGCAGGGTTCGGAAAATGCACGTGCGTTTACGCACGTGTTATTTTTCGGACAGATAATACTGGTCGGCTTTGGTTTAAGCCGGATCCGAGTATTATATTGAGTAGGTATAATATCTTTGTCTCAGTTGCATTTGTATTCGGTCGTAATACATGTTGGAGATAGTGCCCTCATAGTCAATTATTGGATCGCAGGTACGTGATTGCAATGATTGCGGAGGACCTATCCCGGTAGGACAGTCTTACTCGAAATGATAGTATGCTATCTGGCTTGCCTTTATCAGTCGTGTACATATTCAGGTTACTGATTGCATGTTACACTTTGATAGAGCCCTTAGGATCTTGCTTTACTACCAACTGTATGATGGCGATCATATACGTGAGAGTTGGGTAGTTTATATGCATATCCTTAATTGTGGTCCCTAGTCGTGGGAGTTTCGAGACAGGGCATCGATACTCCGGAGTAGACTAGTGTGTACAGTCGAGACCCCGACGAGGGGCGGTGGCCGGTCTCACAAGCCACTGGTGTCAGTTGGATCACCTAAGATGTATACAGGTGCTCATTGGGTTATGAGTACACCGGACAGGACTCGCCGGGAATCTGCTAGTTAGTACTATACCTATCGTCAGATAGCAGTTCCCTGGTGACATGTGTACAGGTTAGTTCATCGACCTGAGGTCGTCATTTGTCTCGTGTGAGTTCCCACTGTGCTTTGATTTCTACCCTACCACGGCTCAAAGGAGTCGTGCAAACAGGTAGCTTTTGGGTACAGTCCCGAGCCATATGGAGGCACGTGAGCGGAAGAGGCAGGAGATTTACTGGTAGGTATTCCAGTAGTATCTCAGGGCGTTCTGGGCTACACTCCGACACGACTTATACTGCTATTGGGGGTCTGACGTTGCTAGCCCCCTAGGCGGATATGCGATACTCATTGACGAACGGACCGGACTGTATATACATTGTCACTGTTAGGCTCAGTAGGGTTTTCGGAGGAGTTCGCTCATCGGTCTCCCTTGAGTTCGCTCCTCGGCCACCCTTAAGGTCAGTCCATGGGCTGCCGTTACGCATAGCTAGTGCCGCTGACGGTTTGTGGTTAAACCCACTGCCAGGGTGCTGACGAGTCATTAGAGTCCCCCACAGACAGTTTCCCAAGTTCGGGCGAAACGTTGTAGAGGCCGTATGGTTTTATGGCAGGGTTCGGAAAATGCATGTGCGTTTACGCACGTGTCGATTTTCGGACAGATGATACTAGTCGGCTTTGGTTTAAGCCGGATCCGAGTATTATATTGTGTAGGTATAATATCTTTGTCTCAGTTGCATTTGTATTCGGTCGTAATACAAATGCGGGTATATTTATATAGTTTCGGGGTTGTCCTGAAATTCGTTTCAGGATCACTTTTGGAAGTTGCCAGTTTCCAGTTTTCTATCAGCCGTCTTTTAACATTCGGTTAAAGACGGATTTGTCTTTTCTTGAGATGAGTGTGGATTCTTCTAGAAGGTTCTAGATGAGGTGACTAGGATTAAATGGTGTTAAGTTTTCATTGGTTGCATTTATTAAAGGATGACTAGGTTTAGTGAATCATGCTTTGTATTATTGCATTCTTGTTTTCCTTAGGATATTTAGAAGTGAGAAGCTTTATCCTATGGTCACCCCCCTCTCCTACGGTCACCTCCCTCTTGCTATATATGGCTTGCCCTCTCTCTCTCCTCATTCTTACTCTCACTTGATATTTCATTTCGGTTAGAAAAGATTATGATAGGTTTTATCGGTGTATGGAATTTCACAGTCCATTTCATTCCATCACCCGATTCCCTCGGCAACTTCATTAACCGATCGTCCACGGATTTGGACGAAGTGAGACAAAGTCATCTACTCATTCTCTACATCATTCTTGGTCGTCTCTTTTAGCAAACTTGACGATCGAGTTGCCTCGAGTCAGAAGCGGGAGCCCGTTTAAAGAACCGATCATGTGGTGCCACTTCGACGAGGACATCGGAGATCGACGAGATCGGAGCAGCCGCAACGGAGCGTGGGATGATGGTTGAAGAACGAAGGACTCGGATCGTTCGGTATAACATTCCTACACTCTTTACAGTTTGTTAGTTTAGCAATAATGGCAGATCCGGGTTAAAGTATACGATAGCGCCAGTTTAAAAGTTTTTGTTCCGCATTTGGCGTCTGTAGACGGCCGGGGCGCTAACGTAGACTTACAGTGGTATCAGAGCCTCACCATTTTGCTATACTAACTTGTGCTAACGCGTTTAAAACATCGATCCGACCGGAAAACTAAAAACTGCAAAATCCTACCTGACAGTTTCTGTTAATTTTAAACGGTGTCGAAATTGATTTCTGTATATCTTAAAAATCTGTGCAGGGAATTCTAAGAGCCACGACGAAATTTGGTGTTATGATCCCTCCAAGCTGCCGCGGAAGGGCGGCCAAACCCATGGTTTGGCCGCGCAACCGCGGCCACGTGGGGAGCACGTGCTCTCAAATTTTGTCAGTTGGTTCTATGTGGGATTTTGGGGTTTTTGGTATATAAAGTTTTGGCCCAGGTTTTGTTACTGTTCACCAGTAAGCAGTGGGGCCCACTTTTTGATATTTGGTCTTTGGTCGATCGAAATTTAAACACGTTAGTTTACAGTGCTTACATTATATCTCCGACCGGGAATGTCATTTGATCGGTAAACAGCGTCTGATTGCTATAGTTCTTTTAGACGGGTTTGCGAACGTGACATTCGCGTTGATGTTCTGTGTTGTGCTGTGATGTTGCGGATTTGTCGTGGTGGATAGCAGTGTGCAATGGTAGTACAGTTTGAGTTTATTTGTACATTTGATATTGCGGGGCGAGCGTCCAACTTGTGGACTGCCGTCACTGCCTGTTGTATAATATTCTTTTGGGGCACGACCAGGTTGCGGTCGATGTACCTGTTGTACTATTTTTCATTACTGTACTAGGTTTTGCCCCGAGACGGAGTGCACGGATAGCCGGGTTCGGGAAAGCAACGGGTCCGCATCTCATGGCTTTGAGAGGCAGAGGGGCCCCACTTCAGAATTGGCAGACTATTCGCCGCACTCGTAGGGGGTACAGGTTGACCCAAGGAGGGGTGCTCAATTTACCGGATTCCGTGAAGTGCCGGGTGTTCCATTCACTATGCTGTGGGGGACTGCCTCGCTTCAGGTTTTGGCGGGTAACTTGCCGCACCCGTAGGGGTCTAGGTTTCATTGCACAGGCTATCCACACGACAGGGGAATGTCGGGTTTCAGCAGCGGCTCTGTGAAACTCGGGGATCCCAGATATCTGTATTGTTCTGTGATGCTTATTACTTTTCTGTAATGTTGCATATTATCACGCCTGGAGCGATTATGTATATTGGCTTATATACTATTAGATGTTGTATATGTTTTACACCCGCGCTAGTCCAGTCCCCGCTCTGTCGTTAGTTAAGTAACCTAACGGGTGATGACGGGACCCAGTGACGAATGCGGATGGCATATACGTACATTTTATTTTCGTTCTTTTCTGGTGTGATCGAATGATGGGACTGCGTTGATTCTGATCAATGCAAAGTAATACAAACCTGTTCGAGTTGTTGGAACAAATTTAAAAAGTGTTATTGCAAAGACGTTTCCTTTTGTTATGCATAGAGGTATTCAGTGGAATATCCTGCACCTCATTCGACGGGGCAAGGGCCGATATCCCTTTACCGGGACCGACCCCTTGGACAGAAGTTTGCGTCAGGGTAATAACTTTACTATAGTCGATTACAAGTTGCTTTGCATAGCGGTATTCAGTGGAATATCCTGCACCTCATTCCACGAGGAAAGAGCCGAGATCCCTTTACCGGGAGTGACCTCTTTAGCAAAAGGTTTTCGCCACTATATTTTAAAAAGCTATCAGGTTCCTTCAGCGATATCAAGTTCACTACGCTAAAGGTTTTTCGCCAAAAACCAGCCGTAGCCCTCCGTCACTTCTTTTGGGTATTTAGTAGTATTCAAGCTATGCATTTTAGCCAGAGTTAAGGCATAGTGTTTGGTAGCTGCTGGGTATTCAATTGTTGCATAGATAGATGAGTTAGTTTGGGACAGTCGTTCTGCCGATTGGCCAAAGTCAGGGGCATGTGCGGGTGGGTTCAAATTGACAAGATAGTGACGGGTAGAACTTGGCATGTGACTTATGACACTTTGACCAAAGCCAAGGTTATAAGCGCATGGGGCAAAAATCATATCAGGAGTTTCTAAAGAAACTGAAACTTGCCGAGTATGCGCATACCTTCTGGAGTATGAGTAACGTGGATGCATTCCATCACGTTATCATGCGATGAGAGTTGGATCCTGATTCCCACTGATGAGTTGGTTTACTCTTCGGGTGATCCCGATTGATTCTTCTTTAGGTTTGGAGGAGAATTTGACAGGACAGTGGGAGGTTTCCGGATTAGATAAAATGATGACCATTCTGATCTAGGTTAGAGTGCACGCAGAGTGTTTCTTTTCTCTCTCTCTCTTTGGCAGCGACCTTTGACCGACCCTAGACTATGACTCAGTGACCAGGTTGACCGAACCTTCTTAAAATACTGGCTTTTGGATTGTCTGAGTTGCATAAGTCATTGCCACTCCTTCTTTTACCCTTTGCATTTCTCAGAACACCCGTATTACTACGGATATCCACTTCCATTGGATAGATCCATCGTATGGTTATATACGAACTCGAAGGGACTTCTTCGGGGATGGATCCAGGTTCAGGAGAAATAGAATTGGTTTATTCAGTTGTCTTTTATTATCACCTTCTCTCAGGTTGCGAGAGCTCCTTGGTTTAGGAGAGTACACCTATTATGCCTATTGGATAGTCTTATTCCAAACCATAGGCTGGTGCCGAAAGGTAGGGAATGAAGAAAACCAATTAGCCTAAGTAGGGTGTGCAGAAAGTAATATGTAAAGACAAAATAAAGGGATTAGAAAGAGGGCAAAGTAAATTGCGACTGATATCATTCACGACCAAAACCGCGTACTTCATCGCCGCTCCTATTTCACCTTTAAAAAGAATAAGGTATTATTCAGTTGTCTTTTATCGTCACCTTCTCTCGAGATGCGAGTATTCCTTGGTTTAGGAGGGTACACCTATTATGCTTACTGGATAGTCTTCTTCCAAACCATAGGCTGGTGCCGAACGGTAGGGAAGGAAGAAAACCATTTAGCCTAACGATGGTGTACAGAAGGTAACGACTAAAGACAAATAAAGGGATTTGGAGAGATGGCAATAAAATATACGGTTGAAGTCATGAATTGGATTATGGAAGAGGCATTGCTATGAATACCAGGATACCCCTACGAAACATTTTCATGTTTCAGTGCATTGTTAAAGGAAAAACTGTTTTCCCGATTAGACACTTACTCCAAGGGTATGTATTTACCAGGTTTCATTCTCATATCTGTATGGTTTTACAGATGATGAGTGGGAGTAAGATATTGGGAATTAGGTGATCATCCTCATTATATCGGAATTCGTTGTAATTGGTGATATTCGAGGAAATCGCCAGGGTACAGTTTTCTACCTACGACGCACAGGTTTTGAGTTGTTTAACTCAGCGGACTTATACAGAGTATTGTATGTTGTCCAAGTGTCCATCAGGACAAAGGGGTAGGTCCTCGTACTATGTTCTGTTTACTTATAACTTCTCTAGTATTTAGACAAGTGTTTCGTAGAAATACATGGTCTAAGTTTTGAGAAGTTGTGGGTATAAGAATAAAGTAGAGAACCAGGTATCACAAGTATCGGGATTCTTCAAAGAGATCGAAGATGTAGATTCTTGTGATTGGTATTCAGATGATAGTGATGGTTTTGAGAAACGTATTTCTCTTTCAGGTTACTCATAATTGGATGGATTCCTAAGTTGAGTAATGCTGATTAGCCTCTTTCCATTAAGTTGATATGCACTGGAGACAGCTGCATGATTTGAATATGGTTCCAATTAAATAAGTGCCAAAGTTTCTGTATTGGATATAGAATGGATCGTACCTTAAAAGAAATTAAGGTACGGGGAGTTGTCCAGCTTATGATTAAAACCAGATTCTGGATAACTCAGGGCACGTTTCTGTAATGGCTGTTTGTGGGTTGACCCTGGCTATGACGAGGGTTGATATTCTACCATTTGAAAGATCAATAGTGATATTGTTCTTGACTCGCCACAGTTTTAGTAAAAATGGATCTTTTTCAGAAAACAGTAGTGGGAGTATGGTAGAACTGGAAGTGATTCCAGAACCGCGAACGATTACGGAAAATTTAATAGGACCTATATATTCAATCAGGTTTGACATTCCAATAGCCACTCCCCAGGTATGGTAGGTAACCTCAGACACCCGAGAGGTACTTCGGTAGCCTCAAGGACGGTGACAGGGAGGTTCTTATCTACCCAGACTTGACACTACTGTTGTTCCAGGATATGAGACCCGGTAGGAGGGTTGTCGTAGTCAGTGGGAGCAACGGAAGCATGGTGGGCAAGTAGCTTATGTCTATTTATAGACTTGAGCAGTTATAGCGGAGATAGATCATCTAATTTTGATGTGACAGTCATGGGTTTGACTTCAATCAGAATAGGGGATGGATCAGTTAAGAAGGTAGTAGGGTGTGATGTCATGGTATCTGGATGACATACACAGAGTAGGAAGTAAAATTCCTATACTACGATCGGTTGGACTGTGGTCGTCGCACAGTTGTTTCTCCAGACAGGATATGGATATAATATTTGACATTCTGGTTTCTAGATCTATGGTTTTAGATCTGGATTTGGGTAGTTTCCCAATATAGGTACTTTGACAGATATTCTAATGGTTTTTAGAATAGTTGACTCCTAGCATGGTAGTGTACCTGCAGGTGATGGAGTCACCCTCTCTAAAGGTGTCGTATAGACTAAAGGGGAGAGGGATGTGCATGATTGGCAGATCACTTGCTTAGCAATTGAGTCAATCATGTGATGTCAAGTACCACACCAAATGTTGGTTTTGCACAAGATGCAATAAGTTTGTATTAATCCAATCCTGGAGAAACATAAGGAAGCAGTTTTAGAACATTGGTACATGTTCTATGGATTTGATAACGGCAGCCTCTTTCGGGAGACGGTTATCATTCCAGGCTTCAAAGGTGACATGGATGACAGAGTGATTGTCAGAGTTATAGTTTTCCCTCTGACGAAGAGGGACAGTATTATGGACAGGTGGTTCAAGAGGATACTGTGGGTGGCATGGTGCCGGATACTGATTAGGTTCTGTGATCCATACAGTCTAAGAAGTTTGGATATGGAGTTCATTTATGAACAAAGGTCCCATCAGATATCCAGACATATTCTAAGACAGGTACTACTCAATTCGGGAGATGGCTTTCTCCGCGAACTTGAGATTAAGAGAGATACAGAAAGAAACTTCTCGGCGGATCCACTCACCGAGGCTATTTCTCGAACACAATAGTTTTACAAACGGGTTTTGTGAAACTGATTAGTAGAGGAGTTGGATGTTCGGTTTCACACGGGCTGTGAGTAGTCGACATCGCAATATTAGCCTTGAGTGCAAGTGGGAGATTGTTGGAGATAGTGCCCTCATAGTCAATTATTGGATCGCAGGTACGTGATTGCAATGATTGCGGAGGACCTATCCCGGTAGGACAGTCTTACTCGAAATGATAGTATGCTATCTGGCTTGCCTTTATCAGTCGTGTACATGTTCAGGTGACTGATTGCATGTTACACTTTGATAGAGCCCTTAGGATCTTGCTTTACTACCAACTGTATGATGGCGATCATATACGTGAGAGTTGGGTAGTTTATATGCATATCCTTAATTGTGGTCCCTAGTCGTGGGAGTTTCGAGACAGGGCATCGATACTCCGGAGTAGACTAGTGTGTACAGTCGAGACCCCGACGAGGGGCGGTGGCCGGTCTCACAAGCCACTGGTGTCAGTTGGATCACCTAAGATGTATACAGGTGCTCATTGGGTTATGAGTACACCGGACAGGACTCGCCGGGAATCTGCTAGTTAGTACTATACCTATCGTCAGATAGCAGTTCCCTGGTGACATGTGTACAGGTTAGTTCATCGACCTGAGGTCGTCATTTGTCTCGTGTGAGTTCCCACTGTGCTTTGATTTCTACCCTACCACGGCTTAAAGGAGTCGTGCAAACAGGTAGCTTTTGGGTACAGTCCCGAGCCATATGGAGGCACGTGAGCGGAAGAGGCAGGAGATTTACTGGTAGGTATTCCAGTAGTATCTCAGGGCGTTCTGGGCTACACTCCGACACGACTTATACTGCTATTGGGGGTCTGACGTTGCTAGCCCCCTAGGCGGATATGCGATACTCATTGACGAACGGACCGGACTGTATATACATTGTCACTGTTAGGCTCAGTAGGGTTTTCGGAGGAGTTCGCTCATCGGTCTCCCTTGAGTTCGCTCCTCGGCCACCCTTGAGGTCAGTCCATGGGCAGCCGTTACGCATAGCTAGTGCCGCTGACGGTTTGTGGTTAAACCCACTGCCAGGGTGCTGACGAGTCATTAGAGTCCCCCACAGACAGTTTCCCAAGTTCGGGCGAAACGTTGTAGAGGCCGTATGGTTTTATGGCAGGGTTCGGAAAATGCACGTGTGTTTACGCACGTGTCGATTTTCGAACAGATGATACTGGTCGGCTTTGGTTTAAGCCGGATCCGAGTATTATATTGAGTAGGTATAATATCTTTGTCTCAGTTGCATTTGTATTCGGTCGTAATACAAATGCGGGTATATTTATACAGTTTCGGGGTTGTCCTGAAATTCGTTTCAGGATCACTTTTGGAAGTTGCCAGTTTCCAGTTTTCTATCAGCCGTCTTTTAACATTCGGTTAAAGACGGATTTGTCTTTTCTTGAGATGAGTGTGGATTCTTCTAGAAGGTTCTAGATGAGGTGACTAGGATTAAATGGTGTTAAGTTTTCATTGGTTGCATTTATTAAAGGATGACTAGGTTTAGTGAATCATGCTTTGTATTAATGCATTCTTGTTTTCCTTAGGATATTTAGAAGTGAGAAGCTTTATCCTATGGTCACCCCCCTCTCCTACGGTCACCTCCCTCTTGCTATATATGGCTTGCCCTCTCTCTCTCCTCATTCTTACTCTCACTTGATGTTTCATTTCGGTTAGAAAAGATTATGATAGGTTTTATCGGTGTATGGAATTTCACAGTCCATTTCATTCCATCACCCGATTCCCTCGGCAACTTCATTAACCGATCGTCCACGGATTTGGACGAAGTGAGACAAAGTCATCTACTCATTCTCTACATCATTCTTGGTCGTCTCTTTTAGCAAACTTGACGATCGAGTTGCCTCGAGTCAGAGGCGGGAGCCCGTTTAAAGAACCGATCATGTGGTGCCATTTCGACGAGGACATCGGAGATCGACGAGATCGGAGCAGCCGCAATGGAGCGTGGGATGATGGTTGAAGAACGAAGGACTCGGATCGTTCGGTATAACATTCCTACACTGTTTACAGTTTGTTAGTTTAGCAATAATGGTAGATCCGGGTTAAAGTATACGATAGCGCCAGTTTAAAAGTTTTTGTTCCGAATTTGGCGTCTGTAGACGGCCGGGGCGCTAACGTAGACTTACAATACAAATGCGGGTATATTTATACAGTTTCGGGGTTTTCCTGAAAGTCGTTTCAGGATCACTTTTGGAAGTTGCCAGTTTCCAGTTTTCTATCAGCCGTCTTTTAACATTCGGTTAAAGACGGATTTATCTTTTCTTCTGATATGAGTGAGTCATCATTCTAGAAGCTTCTAGAAGTGATGATGAGGCTAGTGAGTCATTTGTGTCATTAATGGTTCATTAATGATGCAAGGTGACTAGGTTTAATTTGATTGGTTCCATTTAATGAAAGTTAGTGATTCATTCTTTCATGATTGTTATGATAAGCTTCATTTCTCTTATGGTTACCTCTCCCCTCTCCTACACTCACCTCCCTCCATCTATATAAGAAAGGTCTCTCCCCTCTCTCATTTGGTTACTTGATTCAAGAGAGAAAAGATTATGATAGTATTTGGGGTGCATGGAATTTTACAGATCATTTCATTCCATCACCCGATTCCCTCGGCAACTTCATTTACCGATCGTCCACGGATTTGGACGAAGTGAGACAAAGTCATCTACTCATTCTCTACATCAATCTTGGTCGTCTCTTTTAGCAAACTTGACGATCGAGTTGCCTCGAGTCAGAGGCGGGAGCCCGTTTAAAGAACCGATCATGTGGTGCCACCTCGACGAGGAGATCGGAGATCGACGAGATCGGAGCAGCCGCAACGGAGCGTGGGATGATGGTTGAAGAACGAAGGACTCGGATCGTTCGGTATAACATTCCTACACTCTTTACAGTTTGTTAGTTTAGCAATAATGGCAGATCCGGGTTAAAGTATACGATAGCGCCAGTTTAAAAGTTTTGTTCTGCATTTTGGCGTCTGTAGACTGCCGGGGCGCTAGCGTAGACTTACATTACTCATGCGCATGTATTGCGCTATGATGCCTTTTATGTATTGATGATTTCGGAGCCCCGTTGGTTAGACATTTTATTGAAATGTTTTAGAATTTGGGGGTTTAAATTTGAATTCGGGGACCGAATTTCTTTAAGAGAAGAAGACTGTAACATTTCAAAAAAAATAAAATATCATTTTTGGAAATTTTCATAATTTAATATTAATTTTTAATGAATATTTTAATAGTCGGTATAATTAAATACCGATAAAAGGTAAAAATTCCGGAGAAAATCATGGAAATTCTAAAATAGGTTATTTTGTGGAAATATGTCATTTTATAGTTTTCATGATGAATTATATGCGACTTTAGTGTTAGCCGCGATCAAAAATCGCTAATTGGATTTTTGGCTTTTTGTGCAAAAATGTGCACATAACATTTGCCACACTTGTTTCATGTTTTGGTCATGGTAGCCTAGGGTTAACCATGTCTATTTGGGCTTGATGGTTTAAACCTTTTGGTTATGTTGATTTAGTTTGATTAAGGGCTTTTGTTTTAGTTTAAGGGTATTTAGGTTGGGGGTTGACTAGTGAGAGAGAGAGAGAGAGAGGAGGCTCTAAGTTGCGTCACACCATCTCTTTTCTAAATCCTCACACTCACATCTCTCTCTTGACTGCACAGCAGCAGCAGCTGCTGATGTTAGTTATATGTATGCCCTAGAGGCCATTGCTATACATAGGATGTATATTGTAGTGGATGCTGGGACATATATAGGAAGGACTTTCTTGCTCGACATGATAGTATGCTATCTGGTTGCTCTTTACCTTAACGTGTACACAGATTGTCTCTCTATTACATGTTGGTAAAACCCTTAGGATGTGTACTTGACTACCTGGACTTTGATGCGGATCATACTAGTGGGGACATGGTAGTCCATAAGTACATCTTTCAAAGTCCCTAATCGTGGGTATATCGAGACGGGGCATCGATATACCAGAGTAGACTAGCGTATTGTAACATCTCAAAAATTAATAATAATAATAAAATATTATTTTTGGGAATTTTTATAATTTAATATTATTTTATTGAATATTTTAATATTTTGGGATTATTAAATACAAATAAATAGGAAAAAATTTGATAAAAATTATGGAAAATTCTAAAATAGGGTATTTTATAGAATTATGCCATTTTTAAGTTTTTGTGATTAATTAGATGCTAATCTAGTGCTAATCGCGATTAAAAATCGCTAATCGGTTTTTTGCAATTTTGTGCAAAACATGCACATATCGTTTTTCCTACACTTGTGCATTTTTCTTGCCATGGATTCTCATTTGGGTTTACTATTTATGTGAGAAGGATTTTTAAGAGAGAAAAAGAAAAGAAAAGAGAAAAGAATAAAGAATGAGGTTGGTGAGAGAGAGGTATGGGTTTCACTTTGACCAAAACTTAGCATTTTCTCTTCATTCTCCTTCTCATTTCTCTCCCTCTCCCACCATTTGCTGCTGCTGCTCCTGCCACTCATTTTCCCCCCCATCTTCAAGCCCTCTAATCACCTCAAAAATCACTCCAAAACCCCATCTTCCCTTCAATAAAAAGATGCACAAACTCGAGACCTACACGATGGACCAAGAAAGCATGGATTTTGGCCACTAGGGGGCAACACAAGAAAATTATTGAGTTGCCAAATGAGATAATTTCTGGACCATTAGCTTAATTATAGCTTTTCCTTTAACCCCATGTTAAGATTAAATCGATATTGTGTGATATTAGGGTTTGAGAGAAACTTGTGTTGTATTGGGAAATTAAGCTCAGTTGAGATTATATAAACACCATAGTGCCTAAATTGAGACCCTAACCTGAAGCCTAAAACCAGAATACGGATTTTTGAAACCGATATCGGAAAATTTGTGAAATCTGTGAAGGTTATTTGGGATCTGCTTTTACCCCGAGACTCCTAAAATAATATTGAGTGGACAGTGATATGTGCAGGCACCCAGGAAGCTAATCCCAAGACCCCAGCTCCCAATTCTTCTTCCAGGCCGCCAATTTATTCCCATTGGCCGCAAATTGCGGCCTGGGTCCCACCATTTTGGCTCGTATTGGTTCTGTAGCTCCTACATGGTTATGTTAGGCCCCTGGTATATATAGATTTGTATAAAGTGACCTAGGGTGAAATCTGGGACATATTTCCTAAGTTGCTGTTTTGGATTTGTGTTTCCGTATTCCGTATTTTTAATTCTGAAATTGTGGATTTTGTTTTGCCTCGACTATTTGGCGTTTATACGACGATATAGAGGATTTATTGATGGTTTTGAAGGCGTGTCATAGGTTCTCACCTATAGGCCCCTTATCGTATCGTTTTGGATTTCATGTGCCGTTTTAGCTTGGTTTTGGTTTTAATTGCGTATATACGATACTTGCTGTGTAGGTACCCCATGAAGACTTCGGGACGACAAGAAAGCGCGTGGCGACGTCGACAAATGAAGACCCGAGGTGAGTAGATTATATCTACAGGGGGAAGTCGGGTGGATGGCGTATAGCACCCCCGCAGTCCGTAGTTAGTATACTATGTATATTAGATATGATGATAGTTATTTTGTGTCGTGGTCCTTGTGTTAGATGTATTATGGTTAGTTAGGGTTAGAAGTAACTAGGGTAGTTCCTAGTCACGAACCCTAGGATAGATTTATACCCACGCACTCACACTTACTTATTCCTTATATTTACACTGGGTTGATGATATTTGATGACATTGGAGATGAGTCGATGATATTGGGCCTTGTGCCGCAAGATAGGTGATTTGATATGATGCATATTTGGGATATGACATGTGATTCTTGCGGGCTTGGAATGTGTGTTTACCCCCGCATTCATACTTATAGATGGTATCAGTTGTACTAGACTTAGAGTAGTACCCCAGATCGTGCGCTATGATGATAGTGATACCTGATATCTGATGAGAGGAATGCGATACTGACCCCTACCCAACTATTGGGATGCCGTACGACGATTTACCGTACGAGCTTTACACTGATGATAGATCCGCACTCATGACTTGAGGAGGTCATATGATATATTATATCGTACGCGATACTACTGAGGCGGGATCACCGACTATATATATACATATCGACTCAGATTTAGGTGGTTTCCATACCCCTCCCGATTGACCGGATGCTTAGATCAGTAGTTTGCATAGTTGATGTTAGACTAGACCCGAGTCATACCTATTTCAAAAACTACGAATCAGGAATATCTTAAAGACAAACAAGGGATTCTACGGATACTTTAAAAGGTGTACCTTTTCTTAAAAACACCGTAGCCCTGATTTTACTAAAAACCCTGATTCGTCTTATTTCAAAAGGCATAACTGCATGGTACATACATATTGATGTAGTTTCTTCACTGTAGGTGTTGATTATTTGATTCCGCATATTCACGCTATTCATATTGCCTGCATATGTTATTGCTATACTGTTATCATGCTGTTAGGACACCAGCACCATTATCGATGATGCGTATGTTCCACGTACACCATTTGCCGGCTCACACACTTCATCATCGATAATTGCCATGCCACTACACTGTAGTACTGTTGATTCATGATATGATTCCCGCATGGCACATTGTACGCATATACCTGTACACAAACATATATGATTCTGACTTGTTTAGAGATTTGGGAACCGCAAGATACTCTTTAAAACTGATCCATTTTAAAAGAGCGGCTTCCCCAATATGTGCATATCACTTTTCCGTATTGCATGATATATCGATATGCTTACATTCTTTTATATGTTGCATACATCATGTTTTCTGATCATTCGCATTGAGATATGTTGTTTCCATGATATTTCTGGATTTGGGAACCGTGGCTATTTCAACTGAGAATATGTATTGTTTTTGAAAACCCGGTTTCCCTTGATATGATATTTCAGTGCGTCCACCATGTGTTTTCTCGGTTCTGAGAGTGGCATATGAAACCCGATTCGAGGAGCGGTAGGCACCGTCTGCGGGTACATGGTGGACCCGGTAAGGTACCCCGGGGCAAGAAGACTCGTATATGTTAGACGGTGAGCCTGGCAGGGGAGCACTACCTACCGGTGATAGTATTCGGACTCGGCGGTTATCGTGGGGATACCGACCGGAGTATGTACGTATAGATACGCCGAAGTTCGAGGGTCGAAGCTGGGCACTCGGGTTTTCGAGGCAGCGTATGATACGTACCTATCGGGGCCAGTCTTGGCGACAGCGCCTGATAGACGAGGATTTACGTGCCGATGCTAGGCACAGGTTTAATGATGTTTTACGATATTTCCATGATTGTTTATATCCTCATATTTCCATGCATATGCTTTACGATATTTACATGCATGAGGCTTATTGTCATTGGGTGACAGGTGGACGGAATCCACACATATACAGATATTGATCACATATCGACTGGATTTACATTGATCATACTTCATTTGTATATATAACAGGGTTTGAGGGCGCTGTTATATATATCCTTACACCAATATTAGTGGTATGGGACGCTAATATATGTGTATTGATATTCATTTGATACTTCATCATATTTACTTCATGCAGCATACCTTACATTCATGACATGTTATTACCTGAGTTTTTGGCACTACATACATGTTTAGAGGTTACTTTGCCACCTTATCACGCTTCAGACGTATTTTTGAGGTTTACATTATCTTGATCGTATTGACCTAGGTTTATGTCTTGCATTCGGTTTCTGCTTGTAGATATTTCTATTCACGAGTTGGCAATTCACCCCCGTTGTGCCACAGTTCTTGCAGGTTTTACCGTACAGGTTCCATTGCGGCATTTCTGGCACACTACTTCCTTGCGGGTGAATTGCTTGTGGTAGGTGGATTCTTTTGCATCAAGAACCACCATTGTATTTATTTTATCCATTGTATCTAGAATTTCCATCAACCAAAACTGTATATTGTTTCAGACTTAGACATTAGTGTTGTATTATTTCGACCTTAGAGTCGCGCTTAGTAGTTTTGCGGTTTTTTCATGCTTTTGAGCTATCTTTTGGGTTTTGATCCTCGCCACTGGGCGTTGTATATTATATTGTTGTGTGGTTGTGACCGTCTTTGACGAAGAGCTAGCTCCCGCTTGGGGATGCCCTTTATCATTGCTTATATATTGCTATTCTTGTTGCACCCCGTTCGGGGCCAGTTTTTACAAAAGAAACTCTGCCGAAATTTTTAGAAAAGACTTTACTTTTTTAAATCCATTTTCGGCTTAGTTATTTAAAAACCTTGACTTCAAACATGTTTTTCCGTACTTCCTAAAAACAAATTTTCATATTTACTCTTAAAATGGTTTTAGATTTCTGGGCTTTTGGCTTACTTGGATCAGATGGAGTCCTATAGACTTCATATAGTTCAGGTGCCAGTCACGTGCTCTTTTCGGGTCGTGACACGTATACCTTCTCGACCCATACAGATGGGCGATGGATGATCCCATATCCATTGGTGTTTGACATCGGAGATGATATACGGGTGCTTAGTGGAGACTGGGTACACTGGACGGACTCGCCGAGAACTCCCAGATGGTATTATACCTTACGTCAGATGGCAGTTCTCTGGTAACACTGGTACAGAGTAGTCTGTTGACCCGAGATCGTCATAGAGTCTTGTGTGGTTCCCACTGTGCTTTGATTTCCATCTTACCACGTCCAAGAGGGCGTGCAAAACGGTGGTTTTTGGGTACAGTCCCGAATCACATGGAGGCAATGAGCGATAGGAGGGGATTCGTCTCTCCCGGTATAGGGAGTTGATGTTGCACTGTGTTCGATTGGCTATAACCGGAAATCCCTGGTCAGGGTTGCTGAGATTTACTGGTAAGTGTTACCAGTAGTTTCTCGAATTGTTATAGACCTCATATCGACACGACTTATCGAGCTATTGGGGTCTGACGTTTACCACCCCTAGGCAAGATATGCGACATATCAGACGATCAGACCGGACTGTACGGTAAGTGTTACTGGTTGGATTCACAGGAGTATGAGCGGGCTTGCTCGTCGATCTTCTGATCGCTCAATACCCGGGTGGCCGTTACGTTTAGCAGACCGCTTGCGGCTTGTGGGTGCTTGATATGATCATCATCTGCTACCGGCGTATTGATGAGTCTTTAAAGTCCTACACAGAGGTTTCCTGGCTCAAGCGAAACGAAATAGGAGCGCATATGAGATATGTGCGGGACCAAGAATAATGCGTGTATGTGATACCGTATTCCATTCTCGCGATGTATGTATCGATTGGTTGTATGCGATATAACCTAGTTATCGAATCAAGGGTTGATTCGATAAGCCGATACATTGGATATTAGTCGGTTGTATGCGATATGACCGGATCGTTAAATCAAGTGTTGATTTAATGATTTAATGCATAATTATATATTTGATATATTACTTTGCATTAACTAGTATTGGTTCACTTTAAATGGTTTTTCTCACTTGTTTGTGCACATTGTATATGTGATATATTTTTGTGCACAAGATTGTATCATGTTTGATGATACATGTTAACTTGGTTAAGTGTGTGATTAAATAATGGTTAGTTAATGGTTAGGGTTTCATTTGATTTATTTATGCATTTATTTATTTTGTTTTGACAAAAGAAAAAGAGAAAATGGTTGCTTTCAAAGATGAAGCTTGTTGAAGCTTCATGAAGGTTTGACTAAAGTGACCATTTTGTCTTCATGTCTTAACCCAACCATTCACTAACCCTTGTTAATTCTCTACTCCTAACCATGGTTGTATTATGATAAGTATTGTTTTTCTTTTCTATTTTAAAATTAACTTATCATAATACTTATCATCTTCTTCATCATCTTCTTCTTCTTCACATGAAGAAAACCTTGCTTCATCAATGGTGACTTGATGTAAAGAGTGAGAAATCCAATTTTAAAGTGAACCCACTTCCTATTTCTTCATCCTCTACCACTTGCCAAGTAGTATAGGGTGTTTTCTTCACAAGTTTCATGACTTGGTGAAGTTGGAGCTTGATCTAGTGATGCCTCGACGTAGATCATCTTCGGCATCGACGTCGACAACCTAGCCCGCCCATTTCTCCGATGAAGCCGATGCTAGAGTCTTGGATTCGATTTGGACAGCGGAGAAGACTTCATCGCGGAGCTATGGAGGTGGAGGACCGGATCTACAAAGGTTGTATTTCCGTTCTTTTAGTTAAGTTGTTAACTAGTTGCATCTTTCGCCTAAATTTCTAGTTAACGATCCGTAGTCTAGGGTCTCTCGGCATCGTAAAATTTCAAATTGGCATGGTTGATACCTTGTGAGACCTCCTTAGCGTGCCTAGGAACCCTACAGCTGAAACAATCCATCAGCCCCAATCTAGCATCAGCCAACCCTACACAGCTACATGCCACCATAGCCCCACACCTATACACCCTTATCAACACATCAGCAGCCCCATCAGCCACAAGATAGCCCCCTACCTCTACTGATACTATAGCCACAGCCACAACCCCATTCAAAAACAACAGCAACACAAAAGCCTCAACCCAACACATTTCAGCCCTATATGCATCTGCAGCAACAGCAGTAACATCATATACCAACACCCCACAATACCATCATCAAACCACAACTACAACACTTCATCTCACCACAAAAACAACCCCAGCCCCTGCAGTAGCTGCTGCAAACAGCAACTAAGAAAAAGAGAGAGTAACAAGCAGCAGCAGCAGCAGCAGGAAACAACATCAGCTCACAGCATCAGCTTCAGAAGCAACACCCAGCAGCAGCAACCCACTTCCCTTCCTCCTTCCTCTTTCCCTTCTCCTACATCCTAGGACCCCCTTTGAGGTATAATCTTGCAACCCAACTCCTATCTTGCTAAGTTTGAGTTGTTTAGCTGAAAGTTTAGTGTTTTTAAGTAGATTAGTACTAGATTAGTGATTTTGAGTGAGATTTGGCCAAGAGTTAGTTTTGAATGTTAAAGTGGCCTTATTAGGTGTATTTGAGACCAGTTGAAACAAGATTTGTCCTAGGTTTCACCAAAATACCAGATTGTTCGACTTGGTGTAAATTTGCGTTTTTGTCGATTTTATGATCTTTCTGGAATCTGCTACAACCCGAGATACCCTAAAATAATATTGACTTGGCAGTGAGGTATGCAGGTAGATAGAAACCATTACCCAAAGCCCTAGCCCTCGCCTCAAACCCCCGGCCGCAGATAAATTCCCCCTGGCCGCAATTTGCGGCCATAGCAGGGAAAACCCCCTCGTTTTGCGTGCACAGCTCTTTTACCTATAAACTTGACCCCTGGTATGTCTAGTTTTGACTGATTACAGTTAGGATAGAATCTGGGTTGATTTTCATGAGTTGGCATATGATTTACGACTTGTTTTAGCATGGTTTTTGGTATTCGATGATTCGTTTCTGTCGGATGGCGTTTGGACGTCAACGACAGTGGATATTGGCTGTGTTTGCACGCGAGGCCACAGGTTCTTACCTATGGGCGTAGCGTGCACCATTTTGGTTTCCGACATGGTTTTCATGTGTTTTAGTGTGTGATATCCTTGTAGGTACCCCACGTGCCGTCGAAGCGTTGGAGATGCAAATGGCGACATCGGTACCGGCACGCATATAACAGGTGAGTAGATTTATATCTACGGGGAGAAGTCGGGTGGATGGCGTATAGCACCCCCACAGTCCGATATCTAGTATACCATATATACTATACTTATATATTTGATAGCTTATGTGGGACTTGGTTTTTAGGATGTGTTAGGTGTACTATGCATAGATTAGGGTTAGAAGTAACTAGTATAGTTCCTAGTCGCGAACCCTAGAATAGGTTTACACCCACACACACACGGGCATATTTGCTATGTTTTTACTGTGATGGCGAGGATATTGGAGGACATTGGATGTGAGTCGATGAGATTGCGCATGGTGCCATGATATCGGTGATGTGATGTGACTCGTATTTGGGATACGATATGTGATTTTTAGCGGGCCTTTGGACGTGTGTTTCGCACACGCATTCATACTTATATAGATGGTATCGATTTGTACTAGACTTTGATCAGTACCCCAGATTATGTGATATGATGATAAGGATACCAGATAATTGAGGTGATGATTGTGATATTGACCCACTCCCAGCTATTGGGACGCCGTACGACGATTTACCGTATGAGCTTTATATTGATGATCGATCCGCACTCATGACTTGAGGATGTCAGATGATAAACGGTATCGTACGCGATACTATTGAGACGGGATCACCGACTACTATCTTTATATTTATATATATCGACTCAGAGTTAGGTGGTTTCCATACCCTTCCATATTGACTTGATAGTTAGTATAGTAGATGTTAGACTAGACCCGAGTCATACCTATTTCAAAAACTAACGAATCAGGAGTATTTTAAAGACAGGCAAAAAGGGATTCTACGGATAATTTCAAAAGGCGCATCTTTTCTTAAAAACACTGTAGCCCTTATTCTACTAAAAACCCTGATCCGTCGTTTTTCAAAAAGGCAACACTGCATGACACTTACATATTGATGTAGATTCTTCACTATTGTGTTGATTATTTGATTCCGCATATTCATATTATTTGCATCGCATTACTTGTGTTTATTGAGATATTACCATCATACTGTTAGGACACCAACACCATTATCGATGATGCGTATGTTCCACGTACACTTGCTTACCGGCTCACACACTTCATCATCGATAATTGCCATATCACTACACTGTAGTACTGTTGCATTCAGGATACGATCCTTGCATACATATTCATTGTACACTTATATTTGTGCACACACTTACTGTATATTCATACTGGTACACATACATGTTTGCACATACATAGATGATATTTCTAATCTTTGGGAACCGCAAGATACTCTTTAAAACCGATTCATTTAAAAAGAGCGGCTTTCCCCAACATGTGCATCTTGCTGTTCCTTGTTGCATGATGGACAGATGTGCTTGCATTTCTTTTACATGTCGCATATATCATGCTCCTTGATTATACGTATTGAGATATATTGTTTCCATGATATTTCTGGATTTGGGAACCGTGGATGTTTCAAAAGAAAATATATAATTGTTTAAAAAACCCGGTTACCCTTGATATGATATTTCAGTGCGTCCACCATGAGTTTTCTCAGTTCTAGAGAGCTTGTGTGAGTATACCCGATTCGAGAAGAGATAGGCACCGATTGCGGGTACATGGTGGACCCGGTGAGGTACCCCGGGGCAAGAAGACTCGTATATGCTAGACGGTGAGCCCGGCAGGGGAGTACTACCTACCGGTGATAGTATTTGGACTCGGAGGTTATCATGGGGATACCGACCGGAGTATGTACGTATGGATACGTCGAAATTCGAGGGTCGAAGCTGGGCACTCGGGTGTTCGAGATAGCGTATGACACGTACCTATCAGGGCCAGTCTTGGTGACAGCGCCTGATAGATGAGGATTTACGTGCCGATGCTAGGCACAAGTTTGATGATGTTTTCGAGTGTTGATACTAGGAACTCAGGTTCCATGATTTGATTATATCCTCCTTTTTCCATGCATATGCTTTACGATATTTACATGCATGATGCTTATTGTCATTGGGTGACTGGTGGACGGGATCCACATATATACAGATATTGATCACATACAGACCTTGATTACATTGATCATACTTCATTTGTATATATAACAGGGTATGATGGCGCTGTTATATATACCCTTACACCAATATTAGTGGAATGTGACGCTAATATATATGTATTGATAGTCGTTTGATACTTCATCATGTTACTTCATGCAGGCATACCTTACATTTATGACATGTTATTACCTGAGTACTTGGCACTACATACATGTATAGATGTTACATTGCCACCTTAGCATGCTTCCGACTCATTTATTTGAGGATTATATATTATGATCGTATGACCTAGGGTTGCGTCATACATGCGATTTCTGTTCGTAGATCTTTTTCTACTCACGAGTTGGCAACTCACCCCTGTTGTGCCCCAGTTTCTTGCAGGTGTTGCCGTACAGGTTTCATTACGGCTTTGCGGGCACTGTTCCTTTCGGGTGACTTGCTAGTAGGTGGGTTTATTTGTATTGTACCCATCATTATACATTGTATATTATTATTTCAGTTGTATCTAAAAATTCCATCAACCAAACATGTACTTATTTGAGATAGAGACCAATGATGTTTATTCTTTCGACCTTAGAGTCGCACGTTTCGCTTCTGTGGATTTCATGCTGTTGGAGTTTCTTTTTCTGTTGTGATCCTCGCCTTTAGGCGCTGTATATTATGTTGCATACTGGTGGATTTGTTATGGTTCTTCCTATACTCTACTAATTTCTTGGTTTAGATTTCTGGGCTCGGCTTACTTAGAGCACGTACGCCTCGAGACGTTTGTAGCCTAAGTGCCGGTCATGTTCCGTACTTTCGGGACGTGACAAGACCGGACTGTACGGAGATTGTCACATTCAGGCTCAATAGGAGTTCGGATGGGTTCACCTCATCGGTCTTCTTATCGGCATCTATCTGGGGACCGTTACGTACAGCTAGTACCGCTTGCGGCCTGTGGTTAAACCCACTGCCAGTGTAGTGTCGAGTGTTTAGAGTCCCACACAGAGGGTTGTTCACCTTTGGGCAAAACGTAGCGGAGGTCGTATGGTTTTACGACATGGTTCGTTCACATATGCGTACTTGTGCGTGTTCAGTGTTCGGGCAGTTGATACTAGTGGGCTTTGGTTTAAACCAGATCCTAGTATTTGGTTTTGGGTTGGTTCGGTCTCATTGTATTTGTGTTCCTCCGAACACGGATGCGGGTGTGTATACACAGTTGACAGAGACAGAGGAACCTCATTAGGGTTTTGACCATTGGCTTGATTAAAACCATAATGAGATGGAGGAAATTGATTAATGAGTTTTGATCAGTCGAAAATATTGCATTTTTAACACTTCAATTTTCCTACTATTTGCAATCATCTAGAGGTGTTCGGTATGAATATAGCACATATTAGCAAAACAGCCGTAAAATACCAAATAACATGTGTTATATATTAAAACCGACATTTCTGAGGGAAGTTGAGTGTTTATCATTGCATTACATAATTTTTGTGTAGCGCAACACTTGTCTCGAGAATCTGTGCAGGAAATTGCAGGAAAAGAGCCGAAATTGTTAAAAGTGCTGAGAAAAATACGCCATGTCCAAGACTTGAGATCTGGCAGAAATCAAGAAAGAAAAATGAGATTCAACATATCAGAAAAGTGCCAAAATGTCGGCCCAAAAATATCACAGAAATTTCAAGCCCCAAGGATTCAAAAAGGCCGCGGATCCACGGCCAAAGGCCCATTCCCGCCGCGGATCCGCGGCTAGTTGGTGACGTCATCTCTGCATATTTCCTCTACGTGTCTCCCTTTAACGGCTCGGCTTCCAGAAGACTCCAGAATGACCACGTGGCTTCATCCAGAAGGCTCCGCCTAACAACCTTACCCAAGAATATACCTCATTTGAATATTCCCTCCAACAAACTTCTTCTAGAAGCCTCCTTATAACAACTTTCTTCTAGAAGCCTCCTTGTAACAACCTCATTCTAGAATATTCCCTCCAACAAACTTCTTCTAGAAGATTCTTTCTAACAACCTCATTTTGGAGGGAAAATTCAAATGAGGTAGCTCATTTTGGATGGAAAATTCAAATGAGGTAGCTCATTTTGGAGGGAAAAGTTGTTTATTTTGGAGGGAAAAGTGGTTCATTTTGGAGGGAAATTTGAAATTTGAATTCTAGATCTAGGGTTAAGATGGCTATAAAAGGAAACCTAGATCTAGGGTTTTGGGTTGTTCTTTAGTTCAATCTTCATCTCCCCAATACAAGTTGAGTGACACAACTTGTAAACCCTAATCCCCAATTCAAAATCCAAAGCCAAAAATCAAGAACTCCGAGTACCAAATCAAGCATGAAGCCTTCGATCCTTTAGAAAGCGACGCCGGACTTCATCGGAGCAAGTGATCCAAGGAGATCCGCGACTCAAGGAGACGAGCGAAGCCGAAATCAACGATCAAGTTCTTTCCTCTTGTAGATCTCGAGTGAATTGTAACAAAATTGTTGATAAATAAAGGTGAAATTTCTTTATCTTGCTTTCTTTACATTCTTGCATCATGATTAGATCTCGATTTGTGATCGTGTTCTTTGATATGATGTTTGAGTAAAACTCCACTCGTGAAGGAGTCGAGAGAATCAATAGATGATGATATTACAAATCTTGAAACGATTCTTAAATCCTATGAGTTTTGTAAACCTTAGTAAATTGAAGAATCGATGACTTAGTTTCGAGCGATGCTTTCTTGATTGTATTCGCTCTTAATTAGAGATCCACGATCGATTCTTGAATTTACTAGAGGCTAGAATGTGAATGAAATCAACGAAAGGACAAGGGATAGATGATGAAACCCTAGTTTCCGCAAGAAATCCCTAATTCTCGTTGATTGTCATCGATCTAGTATCAAATCATTAATGGATAAGAAAATGTAATCAATAGTTTTCATCACGTCTATAGATTCGATCGATTCCTACGAGCCTCACTTCGATTCTTGATTATTGGATTGGATATCATCAATTCTTGATTCTTGATTTTAATGTTTTCTTGTTAATTAGATTTAGATCTAGATGATTCTTGAATTCATTTTATAAATCTTGAATTGAATTGTCTTTTCTTTCTTTTCTTTAATTTTCAATTCATCTAATTCAAATTCGAACGAATCTCACTTTCCCTGTGGACGATCCGCACTCGCTAACGCGCTACATCCGACACCGTTATTGATTGCGGTCAAAATATTTTTGGTTGTGATTTCTATATATTTTCTTATATACACACTGGAAAACATTCAATCAAGTTTTAATTAGAGATAATTGTATCATGGTTAATTGGTTTGACCATTTAACTAAGTTGACCCATGTTGACTTAGATATTTTTGTGAGCATGCTTAGCATTAATTGTGACAAGATTATAGTCAAATCAACATCAACCATGACAATTTTTCCTAATTAAAATTATCATTATTCTTTTTATCATATGAGAGTTATCTCTTCATTCTATCATAACACATCTCTCTCTTGCAAGCTCTCTCCTCTTCCTCTCTCAAAGCTTTCTTGTTTCATGAGTTGAAAACCATGAGCTTTGTGAGATCAAACCACCAAAACACCTCTCTACTCACTCTAGGGTTTTTAGTCTAGCAAGCCATGCACTCTAGTTACTTCATTGTTGAGGTAGGAGCTTAAGGTAGAGGCCTTCGGGTAGATCTTTCTTTGGCAAAGAGAAGACGAAGAGGAGGAGCCGTCTACACCACTCAAAGGAGCTCACAAGAAAAGGAAGGAACACAAGAAGAGAAGGAGTTCAAGACCTTGGTATAATCTCTTAACCTAGTAGTTAAAGCTTCTTGTATGTTTGTTAGTGTTTGTTTAGCAAAGATCCTTCATGGTTAGTCTATGTTTCCTTCAAAGAAAAATCCGATTTTTACCTATTCCGTCTTCCCAAAAGTACCGGGGTGGGTAACATAGACTTACACATCACACCTTTTTCCTAACAAATTTAGAGTGTTGGTTGCTTCCTCAAAATTCACTTTGGAGTGAAACTAGAGTTTGGATTAGTTTCCCTCGGATGGATCATCTTCGGCAAGCGAGATCGACTCTCAAGCGTGTCCCCAACGGCCTACGGAGGTTGGAGAGGTCTTCCACGATTGGGTGGACATGGTACACAGATTTTATGCTCTCAACCTTGTATGTTTAGTTGCTAGTTTAGTATTTGGATTGATTTCTAGATTGCGGTTGCTCGCTTGAATTTTTTTTTTTGTATTCCATCCTTCGTTTTCCGCTTCCGCTGCGCGAGCGCTAGGAATCCAACAGATAAATGCATCCTCGGAATCAAGTCCGGATAATCATAGAAGCATGTTGACATAATTGGACTTGATTTCGTAATTGTTGCCATTGAAGGGAAGCAAACAAATACATGAAGGGATGGCAGATCGGTTAGGATAGCAAAGATTTTGGAGAGTGGGAGCATGAGTATCGTCCATCATAAGGTCGAAAGAAAGAGTGGTAGATATGATAGAATCGTCGGAAATACCGATATAGGAATCGGTCGAATAATCAAAAGAAATTGGTAGAATTCGGATTAATTGTGATTTTGTGTCCCTAGCCCACGTTCGTATACACTAATCGAGATAGTGTAAGGTAAAATAGAGGTAAAGAAATGCAAATAGAGCGTAAATGTATGAATGTGGAATATGATGAAATGGAGTGTAGTGTAACTAAAATGTATGAACTCAAAAGTAGTGCAAGAATGCACCGATGAAGGACTCAACCAATCAAGAAGAAAGAAAACAACTAATCACCTAGCTTCTATGCACTAGTGTAATGTCAATATCGTTAGAGTCGTAAGCTAAGGATAATTGGAAAACTTAAATCGAAGCGAGAGAAGTCAATGGTAATTGGGGAGAGAGTTTTGAAAAAGAAAAAAAAGATCGATTCTCGAATGAAGTCGAGCATAATCGAGGAGGTATTAAAAAATTCGTAACAGAGATGATATCTTTGGATGAAATTTTGAAGGGGGTAAAATGTAACAATTTAAGAGTTTTGGGGGAGCAAATAGTAATTATCAAGTATTGGGGGATTTTTAGTAATTACCCAAGTTTTGAGAGAAAGTTTTGTACAAAAGACCTTGTTTTAAATGGGTCTATCTTATTTTATCATTTATTAGAGCCAATCTTACAATATTTTTATTTTCACTATTTAGGGTTAGGTCATGAGGTCTCTTAACGCCTTCTTTTTTCTTCCCATCGGAGTTATTTCACAAAGACTTGCCATGGTAAGGGAGAAGGGGGAACAAGCACACTTGAAGAGCGCAGTACAACGGAGAGTTGTATGCTGCGTTCGGGAATTGTCTAAATTTTAATGATAAGAAAAAGCTTGAAAAGGAAGACATGGGGGACAATAAAGAGGTCATTATCCTTTGGGAAACTTACAAAAACTCCTTGTAAAGTTCTCAGCTGTCGAAAAGCCCCTGGACCAAAGAATCTGGACAAAAGCTTCATGGAAAATTTTTGGATTCCAAAAATCCCCTGCATGTAATATCTTTATTGTAGGCAACTATACAGATATATAGAAGCTAGAGAGTTTTAAACAGCGGAAAAAGTTTTCCAAGGGGATTTTGAACATTTTTTTTGGGCCAGGGGTTTTGACAGTTAAAAACTTTGCTAGGGTTTGTTTGATAATTTACTCTTATTCTTTTTTCTGGAGTTTGGTAAACAATTAAGGCAGAGGATATATCGTCTTCTGACAGAAACTTTCCCAATAAAAAAAGAGCACCAATCCTTTGGATAGTCTGGGGCCACTTCTTTGATGATTTGATAGGGATATTAGCACAAAAGAAAGAAAAAATAAATAAAGAAAATTTAAAATAAAAGATAAAAGGCTGAAAGCTGAAGGAGCTTTAAACAAGGGAAGAAAAATATTTGGGTCTTTCTCTTTGTGGTGGGTTTCGGTTGCAAGGCAAGTAATAAAGTTAACATTTTTTTTTTCCTTTCATTATATATTTATGAATATTTAAAAAAAGAAATTGTTTTGACCTAATGTGAAACTGTAATTTTTTTGTTTTATAATGTTAAAGATCGCTTGCATCAGTTCAGCATTGGATTCCAACTGTTTCTAACTTACCCTTTTTCAATTCCTTGGTTATTTTGAGGTTTCTGCTGGGAATACCTTTTGTGGGTTGAGCTGAAAATTTTGGATCTTTCCCCCTTTTGAGTGCTCTCTTTGCAATTATTTTCTTATTGAAATGATTGCATACTTGTATTCTGTTGAGTGATTTCATCCTAAATTCTGCAAGAGCTTAAAAAGTTGGTTGGGTCTGTTCATTGTAAGGAGATCTGTCTCTTAGATCAACCAAATCCTAAAAGAAATGGTTGGATCTTGAAATTTGGGATTTTGTGGACTATTTTCCTTCATGAGATGGGCTTTTTGTTGCTATAATCTCCTGCACTTGAAATCTTTTTCATGAGGGTTCTCTCTTGCAAACTCCAATGCCCTTCCATTTGCTTTTCAAAGCCATCCGATAGCCTTCAATCTTCTTCTTCCCCTTTTCAATTGGAAAATGCCCAACAAAACATTTCAACCCAATCTCCTGTTTCCCATGTTTTAAATGAGCAATCAATTGAGGAGAGAAATGTTGAGTTACATAAGAATGAATCTGGTGATGCGAAAGTTGAGATTTTTCCAAAGAGCAGCCTTAAGAAGTCACCATCGTCGGGATCGGAGGCAGTTGCTAAGGGGAGGGTGAAATGGATGGACTTTGTTGGGAAAGAGCTTGTTGAGATTAGGGAATTTGAACCCATGTAAGTTTACATTCCTTATCCTTCTTTACTTTGAGCTATTTATGATGTTACTTTCTTCAAATTAGTTTGTGTTTGCAATTCTTCGTGCAGGTTTCTCACATGGTTAATTTTGTTTATGCAATTATTTAAGGAATTTGCATAATTTTGTTACATTGGGATGTGCATTGAATTTGAAATCTAACCATCTACAAATGTAAAAATACAAATATTTGGGGAAGAGGTTTATTAATGTTCTTGATATCACTCGAAAGAATTAGAAGAGTTGGCAGGGCATGAGAATATTAAGAGGTTGGTGTGTGCTTAAATATATTGTTTGGATAAGCCTTGTCAATAGTACCCTTATGTTTTGTGTCCAAAGATTTGACTTTAAGATTTCATTCCTTAACCGCCCTGAGGAATCAATGGAAATATCATGGGATCAAGCTGCATATTTGCAACATATCATTTCAAGTTCTTTGTAAACTTAAATTACTTGATTTTATCCAAGTTTTGACATGATCCATTCCAAAAACTAATGGGTTTTGCAAACTAAAAGTCAACCTTTGACTGTTAGGCAACTGTTCTCATGATGTTGCATATAACTTGCCAAGTACTGAACAGAAAACAGTTCTTTCCAAGTGTAAACCAGAAATTATATAACAAAAGTTAGATTTGCAGACGATAACCGACTTGGCTTATCTTTTGGGGCCTTCAAAATGGGAGGCGTTGCTTGTTTGAAGTTTCCAATATCAGTGGAAAAAGAGAGATGTAACTAAAAAAGGAGTCAAGGGACATTATTGTAGGTTCGTCATGCAATAACAGATGGATACAACACATAAATAGATTTCAGTGTTTGTGATAGCGCATTGTGATCCATATGCACAATAAGAGAATCACGTAGCATTTCTTCATAAATTCCGTAGTTCTGAGGTGCTTACATCTCTCCTCTTTGGGGCTCTTTCCTCCCTAAATTTTAGAGGTTTTCTTTCGCTTATGGACCCCAGTTTCCAAATTAATGTCGTCATTTTAGAAATTTCTTAATGGTAATGGTTAATCAATTACTCGATATCTTTACTAGATGATATCAGCAGCCACCTTAACACTAGATTTACACCATACCCCTTATATTAGCTAAAAAGCAGAAGTCATAATGTTAGCTGTTTAGATACTGGAGTCCATATTAACATATCAGAACAAACTCCAAACAAATGTAAGAAAACAAAATCTGAATTAGTTTCAGTGCTCATTGCAATGTCACATTATCCATCTCGCCCCTTATATTCCCCCGGTCTTTCTTCCTTTTACCCTTTTCAAGTGACATGTCTACTTGCAAATATAGAATTTATCCTTGTATGTTGACTAGGATTTATTTCCATCACCACTTTCTCATCATCTCTACCTTTTGATGTCTCACTAAGAACCAACCTAAAAACCTCTTCCTCATGATATGGTCTGTCTGTGTAGAGTCATGGTAATAACGTGATAATAGGAATCACATAGCTAATGCGATGAGGATTAAATTAGTTCCCTATCTTTATAACCCTACTTCACACCAACATGAAGCTCACTGGTACTCTTGATGCCCTTACGGTCTGGGGAAGTGTTCCGCGAAAGTTTCGTGTTCGCCCGTTACTTAGCTTGGGAGTTAGTGAGTCTCTCTCTGCTTCGTTGCCTCACCTCACTGGTGTGTTCTTCGCCAATCAAGTATCTCAACAATCGGAACTTTAGAAGTTTTCAATTATATTAAATAAATTTAAAGTACGCACGCGTACGCGCTCAGGCGTATACGCGCACTCGCGTATACACTAAAAAACACATCAAGGTGCTCCAGAGGTGGCATATCCCTTATCTCTAGAAATGTCGGAGGCTTTTGGTGTCTATCTATTTCCAAAGGTTTCTTCATCTCCTTTTTACCTTATACATCAAAGATTTATTGTTCAAAGAGATGTATGCTTACTCTTCATACTCATGGTGAGTCAGGGGTAAGGCCAATGGATAACTACTACCAATGGAATCTCTGTAAGTGCTAATATCTGGAGTATTATGTAAATAAGCTCTCCCAATCGAAAACAAAGGTACATGTTGGGGTCGAAATTTACACTCCACTGTCAAAATCGGAAATCAAAAAGTCAAGGTCAACACCTAAACAAGTGGACCCAAGCCTAACCAACCCGGGGCCAAGCCCAAGCATGTGGGCCTACGCCCAAACCGCCTCAAGCCCAAACAAACCGGCCTGTCGTCGAAAAAGAAAGAGGAGGAAATTTGTAATAAATAAATTTTGTATGCAAATAAATGTTAAAATGTAATACAAATAGGCAAAAGACCAAAATTATGTTAAGTCCATGGCTTATGTGCAAAAAGATATGCACATGGGCATGAGAGATGCAAAAAGAAATTATGTAAAGCCCAAGGGGTTAAGTGCAAAATGTAATGAGTATTTAAATCCAACCATATGATGAAATGTTTAGTTTTTCCATTCCCCAAAATACTAGGGTTTGTGCCTCTCTTCTCTCTTTATTCTCCTTATCCAAATAAATCAAGAAGAAAATCTCACTTTTTCTTAAAACAAATAACAAAAATTCTTATATCCATTGAAATGGAGCCTTTTTCTTCCATCAAATCCCATAAAGGAGAGATTTTGGGCCTCCTTCATCTTCTTTCTCAAATCGAAAGAAAAGAGGAAGAATACAAAATAACACCTCTTAAAATACCACCACTTCAAGATCCAAGGCCTCAAAAAGGGAAAATATACCTCTTTTCTCTCATTCAAGATCTAAATCCCAAGTTCTAAGAATCAAGAGAGCCCATTTTACAAAATAGAGAGAAAGTTGAAGGTGACCTCACAGAAGGGAAAGCCTGGGCTTCTCCCTTTTAGGGAAATCCTCAGGAATATAGATTTTGATCCATGCTCTTCTATTTGAACGTGGATTTTCATCCGCGATTCATCCTAAGGTTGTAAAAAGCGTTAGGCGGAGCTGAGCGTTTGGGGTTCCGCCTAGCGCCTAACTGTCTAGGCGCCGTTTAAGCGCCGCTTAGGCGGTGTTTTTAATTTTAGGTCAAATTATATTTAATATCTCTACATATTGAAATTTTAGCAATATATTGATACTTCAGCATAGAAAATACAATATATTGAAATTTCAGCAGCAGAAACATAAATATATTGATAATTTAGCATGATAACCCGTAACATATTGATGTTTTAACAGTAAAAGTCTGCAAAAAATAAATTTTGAGTTGTATAATTGTAAAATTATTCAGAAAAAGGGGTCAAAATTGATTTACTTTTATTTCATTAAGTATGAATTTGGGTCAACTATGGTGAAATGAGAACAAACCTGACCCATGATATTTCAAAAAGACTAATTTTTATTCTATTAAGTAAGCTGGTTCGCGTAGGCTCCTTCTTTAGCGGGCTGGGCGGCCTAAGGCTAAAGCGGATCGGCTTCACACTGCTTCCGTCGAGGCGCTACTTTTTAGAACACTGCTTCACCCATACGCAGGAAAATATAGATTTTGGTCTATGTTTCTCCTAAATAAACGATAAAACGATGAAATCTAACGGTTTTGCTGCCGAATTTTCGTCAGAATCCGCACACTTGTATTTTTTTTAGAAAACCAAACAACAAATGAATAAAACAAAAGTAAAAAATAATTAATAAAAATATGGACCAAGCCTCATCGGTGCTTGACCCGTGCAACTCCCCTAAAACGTCGAGACCTTAGAAGGGGCACTCGGATCAAGGCATTCCCCAGGAGAAGTCAATCCTTCCTAGAAGAGCCATCCCTCCCCCCTAAGGAGGGTGCCCACCCTGACTCCCTTAAGTAGGAGCCAACCCAAAAGGAGGAGCCAACCCCCAAGGGAGCCGACCCCAGCTCCTTCTAAGGGGGGCCAGTCCCTTAAGGGGGAGCCAACCCTCCCCTCAAACGGGGGGAGCCGACCTCGGCTTCCCTAAAGGGGATCCAACCTTTCATCCCAAAGGCAAGGGTGCCGATTCCGGGCCCGGGTTTCTCCTTTATGGTGGGCACCATGATCTTTTTGTTAAAAAATAAAATAAAAATAAAAATAATAAAATATAAATAAATAAGAAATGAATGAACAAACATGCATTTCTTTTCATATACATACACATTTCATGTTGATTTCGCATGATCCGTTAATCGGAGATTCCCTCGCTACAAAGCAAGTGGTAATTAACAGCAGCTTTGTTTGCGGTTGCCGAATATTAGAATTCCCATAATCAATAAACCTCTGTCTATCCTAGACGGGGGAATCTGTACACGCCTGACAAGCGAGCGCATCCATCCCAATGGGTGACAAAAAATACTTTACAGATTCTGGCACGTCTGGTATGACCCCCATCTCTCCTCCCATCTCTCGGGTCAAACAATCATGCGAACTCTATCAACATATACATCGTTGTTTGTACTGAAATCATGTTCTTTCATGCAGCAATCGACTTTCAATAATCACCGATCAACACCGATTAATATCACTCAACGATGTCTCAACAAACGAACTCAGCTTCCAATGCGGCCCCACTCGTGTACACGTTCAAGACAACTGCTAAAGTGACTCTTCCGTCAAGTCTTATGCAGCAGTGGATAGAACCTCCAGTTTAGTTCGGGTTTCATCATATTCTCCTCAGTCTCTACCAACGCTCTTACCGTAGAGGCGCCAGCGAACCAATAGCCAAACCAGTCTCAAAGGGGAAAATGCTAGATGTTATGATTGCAAAGACACCTGAGCCAGCGCGCAAATTTATGTTCGATTGGCTTTATGTCGTAACAATTGTGGGCAAAGCCGTTGACTCAAAGAACGCAACAAGATGTCTAGAGCCGGCCAAGGTAAGGCCCATGATAACCGCGCGCTTGAGTGTACAACTATCAGTGTATACAATGTAATAACGGTTACTACAATGTGTGTGACATAGCAATTACCGATGCTGATGTGTGTGAGCCGGCAAACAAGTGTACATGTAATATACGCATCATCGGTAAAGGTGCAGGTGTCCTAGCAGTCGAGATCATAACAGTTAATGAAATACATGTATGTATCTACAATGCAATGAAAACAGTATGAGTATATCAGAAAGTAAATATTTAAAGCAACAACATAATATACTATATATCTATATACGGGCCATACAGTTATAGTGTTTGAAATAGTATGAATCATTGTTCTTAGAAAAGTAGGGCTACAGTGTTTTTGAGAAAAAGATTTTATCTTTTAAAAATCCGTAATATCCCTTGGGTTGCTTCTTGAAAATACCTACGATTCGTTGGTTTTGAAAATAGGTATGACTCGAGTCTAATCTAACATCTACCTAAGCAACTAAAAGACTAAACTAAGAACCTAATCGAAAGTGATAAGGAATTCTATAATATTTCCGAGTCGATATATCTAATAGTCGGCGATCCAGCCTCATATCATCACGTACGATATAATCCGTTGTACGGCATTCTGGAGTCAAGAGTGCGGATAAATCATCATATATACCTCGTACGGTAAAATCTATCGTACATCTTCAAAATCGAGGGTACGGGTCAAATATCATAATAAATCATTATTCGTACGGTATCAATCGTCATCCTATATCAATAATCAAGGGTACGGATCTAAGATCTCGTACAATCTATTATTTATCAAGTCACATGTTATCTAGACAACGCCCGACGATCCGCTAATATATTGCATCATAAACGATGTCTCATCCTGAATCACATATCAATTATCTCTTGACATCCTGCTCGATCGTATCGACTCAAGCCATAGAATACATCATATCCTCATCATACACGAATATGTATAGTATATATATATATCACATACCCCCCATATATATATATATATGCACATACATATACACTCATATCATAACCAGCGCGTGTGCGTGCGCAACAAAGTAAACTGACGACTCACGACTAAGGATCTAAACTAAGAGTAAACTATCCTACAAGTACGCTTAATCTGACCTATAGTCTCATAGTAACCTTATTTGCTACGTGTCCAAGTCTCGCATAAACACATATACATATGATACGAATATCCTATTCTACGGTTGCGGGAGTGCTATACGCTATCCACCCGACTTTTCCCATAGATATACATACACTCACTTAAATTCGCCTCGCTCTAGCCGATTCTGGTGGATGCCTTGCCCTCCTTCGTCGTCCCAAAAATTCACGTGCTTGTACCTACAAATCACAACACATCGTATCGCATCAAAACCATATTCGAAAACCGACACGACACGCGAAATGCACATAGGTTAGAACCTATGGTCAACGCGCGCTAAAACACCAAAATATTCTCTGACGTCAACGTGCGAACGTGCGAAGGACCAACTTACATTAAGAAATCCAAGTTTAAAAGCATAAAAACGTTGGAAATCTCACATAAAACACTTCCGGATTGTGCTATAGGAAATCTGGATGAAAAAGATGTATGAAAATGGTCTAATTAGCAAGTTTATGAGCTATTGGAAAAGACACAAACCCTAATTCCCATTCTGGGATGCCCAGGCCGGCCTTGGGAAAAATCTTGGTCGGCCAGGGTAGCAAATAGGGGTCCCGAGTTTCAGTGGTGGTCTCGAGGTTCTCTAACAAGCTCAAAAACCAATCTTTTATTTTTTCGAGCCCCCAAATAATTTCCAACAGAGAATGGATAGTGAACATTAGTTTTAGAAATTCTAATTTGATTTTTGAAATTTTATACTTGTAGCCAACAATTTCTTGCATCAAAATACCATTAACTGTGCAAAAATCAAGTTGTGATTAACTAGAAAATTTCAAAAACACCTTACAACTACAAGTAACCATAAAAACCCTTATCTTTGCAAGAATTGATCCATAAAAATGTGACTTTCATGCATGGGTTGTAGTTTTCCATTCAAGAACTTTGAAAACTATTGTTTGCCCAATATTCTAACTCATTCAATCTACAACAAATGAAACCCGCTATGATATCTAACTAACACTACTATAGCTAAACCTAGCATTAAAACCCATTAGCACAAGATCTAATAGCTAAAGAGTAGTTTTTATATAAACTATATTTTCATTGAAATAAAATTAAGACTTGGAATCAAGGAGTTTACCGTGGAAGAATTTTGAACAATTGAGAAGACCCAAGCTTGAATGAGATTACAAGGAAACTTAGGGTGGCTCCACTTGAATTTTCTTGGAGTAAAAGAAAAGAAGAAGAAAGAAGAATATGAGAAGGAGAAGAAGAAAAAGCATGGAGCTAACCCTTCCCCGTTTAGCTCTCGGCTGAAGTGCAGGAAAAGGAAAAAGCCCATCACTCCGCTTTCTCTTTCCAATCTATATTTTTTAAAAATTTCCAATAGAGAAAATGGATGCCATGCCTTGCCCATTTCTTTCTCTCTCTCTCTTATAATTAAATAATACAAAGAGATGTGTTTTTCACATTTACCCTTTCTCTTTCTATTATTTAAACATGTGCCCATGTCTCTCATCTTCTCTTCAATTCTTTTTATTTTTATTTTGTAAAAACAAAAACCATATATAAAAGAAAATGAAGAATTTAGGACATGGTTCATAAATGTAACAAGTAGTTTGCAACGTGATTTGTTGCATGTCATGAACATAAACATGATTAATGCATAATTGTATAATAATTTATGAAATGTCCAAATCACATAAATTCTTTCAAAAACAATAATTCATATAAAATTTTTCAATTATTTTCCAAACCATAAGTATATAATCATGCCATATCATTAAAACCAATTCCCATATTTTTTTAATGTCCAAATATATTATTTTAATTATTTAAATTACGAAAATAATATTTTATTTTCCTGAAATGTTACAGTATCTTTCGGTCTTCTATTTTCTTCCTCAGCTTCCAGAGGTCTTCTGGATCGAGCTTGATCGCCGGTTTTCCTCCGTCGAAGATGATCCACCCGAGGGATGTAGCTCATGGCTCTAGCTCCACACTAAGAATCTAGTGGAGTAACTAGAGACTATAGATTGTTAATCTAAAGTGTCTAGAATGCAGTGAATGGTTCTAAGTGTGTATCTATCTAACCTTCTATTTTGCTTCTCAACACGTGCGGTTGTAGATAGGAGGTTTAAGAAGGTGGAGGAGCTCAAAAAAGGTAGTGGATAGAGATAACCCAAATGGTGAGAATGAGAAATCCCATGACAGAAAAAGATGAACCATGGTTTTTTAAAATATTTTTTTCAATAAACATATTGCAACCATACTTGAATAGTTTGCACAAATGAATTGAAAATTTATTTGTCAACACTATTCAAGTATGGTTCTCACCATTCTCTCTTCTTTACCTTTACACATCATTTCCATCTAAATTAATAAATGGATAATCCAAAATGAGGTGTCCACCTTCTAGAATGTTTTCCATATAAATACGGATTACACTCAACTGTATATACATACCTGTATTCATACCAAAATACGAATACCCAAAGAGATAGAATAACACAAAGAACATAATAATATAATATACATATTGAAATACATCTATGTAAATTATTAAATCAATACCTGATTTAATAATCCGGCTCAAACCCGAGCCGACTACTATTATCATCCATCCGATCGAAAGTTTGGGTAACTAGTACAATCATTCGATCAGAGCCCTGTACGTATCAAAATACGGCTACTACATCATTTCACCTGAACCAGGGAAACTCTCTGTGTGCGACTCTAAAGACTCGTCAATACGCTGGCAGTGAGTTTAAACCACAAGCACGTCAGCTGCACTAGCTGTACGTAACGGCTATCCAGGTATTGAGCGGAAGGAAGGCCGATGAGCAAACTCATTTGAACCTCTACAGAGCCTGTCTGTAACAATCTCCGTACCGTCCGGTCTGTTCGTCTAAGAGCATCGCATATCGGGTCTAGGGGGTGGATAAAGTCAGACCCCTAATAACGTGATATTTCGTGTCGGTGTGAAGCCCATCACCCATTGAGAAACTACTGATCCAAATCAGTAATTCTCGTCCACCTTGGCTAAGGATTTCTGGTGATGGTCACCCGTGCATAGCGCGACATCAACCCCCAATACCGGGAGAGATGAATTCCCGATGATCCGCTCACTGACTCCACATAGCTCGGGACTGTACCCAACTAAAACCTGTTTGCACGACTCCTTTGAGCCGTGGTAGGATAGTAATCAAAGCACAGTAGGAACTCACACGAGACAAATGACGATCTCAGGTCGACAGACTAACCTGTACTCATGTCACCTGAGAACTGCTATCTGACAATAGGTATAATATCATTTAGCATGTTCCTGGCGAGTCCGTACAGTGTATCTCATAACCCAATGAGCACATGTATACTATCTTAGGTGACTAACTGACACCAATGGCTTGCGAGATCGGCCACCGTCTCTCATCGGGGTCTCGAAAAGTATACACTAGTCTACTCCGGAGTATCGATGCCCAGTCTCGATACTCTCCCAACTAGGGACATTTAAGAATGTGCTTATAGACCACCCAACTCCCACATATATGATCGCCATCATAATACTGGTAGTTAAGCAAGAATCCTATAGGCTCTATCAACATGTAATAGCGATATGTAATACCACACAATGCATGTACATGATGATAGAGACAAACCAGATAACATACTATCATTTTGAGTAAGACTGTTTTACCCGTATAGGTCCTTCCTCAATCATCACAATCGCGTGCCTGCGATTACAATAATTGACTTGAGAGCACTATATCCAACAATCTCCCACTTGCATTTAAGGTTAGTTATTGCGATGTCGCATACTCACAGCCCGTGTGATACCGAACACCCAACTTCACTACTAATCAGTTTCGCAAAGCACGTTTGTGTAACTACTGCGTTCGAGAAATAGCCTCAGTGAGTGGATCCGCTCCAATGTTTCTATCTTTATATCTCTATATCTCAATTTCGCGGAGAAAGACTATCTCCTGAATTGAGCGATACATGTCTTGTAGTTTGTCTGGATATCTGATGAGGCCTAGTTCATAAATGAACTCTAAATCCAACAAACTTCTTAGACCGTATATTCCACTGAATTTAATCAGTATCCGACGCCATGCCATCCTCGGTATCCGCTTGGACCACTTGTCCAACATACTGCTCCTCAAAAGAGGGAAAACTATAACTCTAACAATCACTATGTCATCCAGATCCTGGGGAGTCATAACAAGAAAATAATCCTTGCAATCCCGGCGCTGCAGCATCACACTGTTATCATCCACCCGAGAGGGGTAGAAATGCGTCTCCAAGAATAAATCCGGCAAATCCTTAAAAAACGAGTCCTAGTGGCAATAAGTACTTCATAAGGCTTAAGAATGGGGTGACGCTCGAAGAAGCCACCCTATGTGCGGCACCCAACTAACAGATGGTTGTGAAGCTTGGCCATCTTCTGCAAGTCAGGTTTCACCCTGCGGCAATGTGCCTCCACCATGGCTTCGCTAGGTCCATGGAAGGGAGAGCCTTGCTACGCTCCCATAGATAGGGATCGATAGGAAGCGGCTCACCCCCAACAAGCTCGGTGTCCATCGGGGCCTTTTCTTCCTCCCCCACCCGAGCAGCGGGATCCTCATCCGTCGGTCGTTCCTCTTCAGAAATAGCTCCCTCGGTCGTAGGAGCTTGCTCAGAACCAGCCTCTGTTAGATTGACCCCCTCGTCATCCGAAGGATTTTAGTCAACCAACTCCTCTTCTTTCATCGTGCTCATAGGCGAGGGACTTCTTGGAAGAGGATGAAGCTCCGTTACTCGTGGAGCAGAAGACAGGAGCTCTTCTCCCTGAATAGGAGCCCCTTGTACATCTATTAGAGCTACCCTGTCATCACCCTGAGCATGATTGGATCATTCTCAGCCTCCATTTGGACGGCGGACCCATCATCACCTCAAATAAGAGATGCATGGCCCTCGAGAGGAGGATTTGGGTCTCGCGGAGTAGGGAAAGGAAATTCTTCACCCCAAGCGACGATTGTTTGTGTCTCCACTTGGGCAGCCTCATCTTGACCAAGATTGGTGTCAGCAGCATTGACGAAAGACATTCAAGCTGAACCAATTCAGAGTTCATGTGTTAGCATATAATCGAAGCTCATACACATAAAATGCACAAAATGAACTTTGTCAAAGCTTATATACCCCACTTAAAGAATTTAAATGACTTTTCAATGTTAATTAAACCCCCTCGAGAGGAGATGGTTTATTTTAACATTTATATTAGAATTCTTACACTTAGCCAAATTTGGCTTAGTATTGGACCCAAAATTGGGTCCCGACCGAGTAAAACTCGGTCGGAAGGGGGTCTTGACGGGAAAAAGGCGCCAATCAAAAAAACCCTGAACACAATAATCCTAAGACTTAGCCAAATTTGGCTAAGTCTGGGACCCAAAACTGGGGTCCCGACCAAGTTAATTTGGGTCGGGAGTGGCCCCGAAGGCACACAGAGGCAAAAGCCTCTGTCGGGAGTCCCTCCCAAGCGATCAGAAGGCTTTCCGAAACGAAGGAATCCCCTTTAAAGAAATTTCTTAGTGAAATTTCAAGAAAATTTGGACAGAGTTTCACCTAGACTTGTTGATTTTTCCAGAAGAGAACTTAGGAAAACCTTAGTTTTCTTTAAAGAATTAGGAAAAGCCCTAATTCCATATGATGAAATAGCTTGTGAATATTTCCCTGTGTTAAGAACATGGATTTCTCCTTATTCCTTGTGGGTTCGTCACCCCTACTGAATCAATCTCGAAAGAGATCGATGACGGGTTGCCAGAGAAGTGAAAAGACCTCTCTTTGTCCAAAGAGGCAAAGCCTCACCACCGGGAGACCATCAAACCTACCTTGATGATGTAGAAGACGACGAGGATGTTGATGAAGACGAGCTTCAAAGAAAACCCTTGAATTCTCTTTTCTTTCTCTAAAAAAAGGAAGTAATGAGTTTCTCTCCCTTCCTCTGTTTAAATAACATAGGAAGGGAAGAGGCGATCCAGCAAGCTGTTGGATTGCTGGCACGTGGCTCCAACGTGTCCATGCTGGGCCCAAGCAAACGCTTAGGCCAGCATGACTGCACTAGAAATCTAGTTCTTACATCTGAATTCAGATGCAAAAATAAAAATAAAACAAAAAGAAAATTTTTATTGATACAAAAATAAAATAAACTTTTATTTTATTCATTCACTCGCCAAAATTACATTTCGGGATGATAAAGGTACACAAGTGTGTTATTCAACTCGACCAACAGGGATTCGGTTTTGGCCGCCATCTCAAAACGTCGCTCTTCCCTAGACGACCGATTCCACGTATTAGCGCCACTCCCGTCGGCGAAGACGGACACGATAGCCCGCTGAGTATAGATGCGACTCAGAAGTCTAAGAGACTGGTCCTGAACTCGGCGACTAATCAAACCCGCTATATGGACCGATATTACCTTGTCCTCAGTATCGTCCAAGTCGCGAAAGGTCATGATGGTAGGGAGGGCCGGAATGGTATAAAGAATCACCAGAAAAACTACATGAAAAAGAGGGGAGCGTAAGCTAAGAGCCGATCCCACCCGCTTCTCCAGACGAGTCACAATGGTTTCACACTGATCATCGCTGTAGCAGACATCCCAAAAGGAGAGCAGCAGCCGAGGGGACGATCTCTTTGAGAGGAATTATGCAGGGATTATGAGTCATCTCTCCCTCTTGCAAGAAGAAGGATGTGAAGGAGAAGAAAATCCTTTCCCCTCAATTTATAGTAGAGAAAGGCACTTAATGGTGACCCTTTGAAACCAGTAAGCAATTTATTGCATGCAAGAGTGACCTTTCCAAAACATTGACTAAAAGGGAGCCATAGAATTTTCTTTGAATTCTTTATAAAGCCTTAAGGCCAGTGGACCTGAACTAGGAAATCTAGTTTAGAATATTTTTAACAATAAGATATGCACCAAATCGTGCATATCTATTGATGGGGGCATTTAGTGGCGTTAAAATTTTAACGCTATAATATAAAAAAATACTTATATAAGTATTTTTACAAAAAATATGTCATAGTGGTCAAGTTCTGATCAAAACATGATCAGGAGCAAGCCATAGGCTTGTTCATCATGGGTGGGCCCCCCCGCCCAGGGAGAGTCCCATTAATACTACTCCAAAATGAGTTGTTTCGTGGCATCTCCCATCGGGATTCCCCCTCCTGATCTCGGGAGGCCTTAATTGATGTATCACAACCCTAACAGTGTCAGGACCTTCTCTAGAATATGCTTGACCTATTTTTCAAGAGATAATAGGAGGATTTTACCCCCTACTTCTCCTGACATCGAGGGATACTCACAGAGGGGTATAAATACCCCTGTGAGCAACTGATAAAAATGACAATCTTTTGTTGCTAAGATCCTTAGAATTTTGGCTAAAGTTCTGTGAAGAAGAGAAAGAAACAAAAAAGAAGGTGAGAATATAGGAATGTGATAACCCTATTCCTTCACCTTTCTTTCTCTCTATCTTTAGATCCATTTCCTCTTCTTTGTCCTCTTCAGTCAGAAAAGAAGATGGAAACTTGTTCAAGTTTGTTGGGGATCGCTAGCGCCCTGGCCATTTACCGTGGTCGTTGCGGAACAAAATTTGGTGTTTAAAAAACCGACGCTAAAAAACTCGTCCTAGAATCAAACCATAAACCTAAAACTAGCTAACTACAAAAAGCTTATCTACTGTGATAGAAGTGTTATACCGAATGATTCGTGTCCTTTGGTCTTCTACTCCCTTCCTTAGCTCCTAGAGGTCTCCTGGATCGAGCTTGATCGCCGGCCTTCCTCCGTCGAAGATGATCCACCCAAGGGATGTAGCTCATCTAGCTCCATATTAAGTATCTAGTGGAGCAACTAGAGACTATAGATTGCTAATCTAAGGTGTCTAGGATGTAGTGAATGGTTCTAAGTGTGTATTTATCTCACATCCTCTCTTGATTCTCAACACATGAGGTTGTAGAGAGGAGGTTCAAGAAGGTGGAGGAGCTCAAGAAAGGTAGTGGATAGAGATAACCCAAATGGTGAGAATGAGAAATCCTATGAGAGAGAAAAAGATGAAGTATGGTTTTGTAAAACATTTTTTTCAATAAACATATTGCAACCATACTTGAATAGTTTGCACAAATGAATTGAAATACTATTCAAGCATGGTTCTCACCATTCTCTCTTCTTTACCTTTACACCTCATTTCCATTTAAATTAATAAATGGATAATCCAAAATAAGGCGTCCACCTTCTAGAATATTTTCCGTATAAATACGGATTACACTCAACTGTATATACATACCTGTATTCGTACCAAAATATGAATACCCAAAGAGATAGAATAACACAAAGAACATAATACTAAAATATACATATTGAAATACATATATGTAAATTATTAAATAAATACCTGATTTAATAATCCGGTTCAAACTCGAGCCGACTAGTATTATCATCCATCTGATCGAAAGTCCGGGTAACTATTATAATCATTCGATCGGAGCCCTGCACGTATCAAAATACGGCTACTACATTATTTAGCCTGAACCTGGAAAACCCTCTGTGTGGGATTCTAAAGACTCGTCAATACGCTGGCAGTGGGTTTAACTACAAGCACGTCAGCGGCACTAGCTGTACGTAATGGCTATCCAGATATTGGGCGGAAGGAAGGCCGATGAGCAAACTCATCCGAACCCCTACTGAGCCTGTCTGTGACAATCTCCGTACAGTCCGGTCTGTTCGTCTAAGAGTATCGTATATCGGGTTTAGGGGGTGGATAAAGTCAGACCCCTAATAACGCGATATTTCGTGTCGGTGTGAAGCGCATCACCCACTGAGAAACTACTGATCCAAATCAGTAATTCTCGTCCATCTTGGCCAAGTATTTCTGGTGATGGCCACCCGTGCACAGCGTGACATCAATCCACAATACCGGGAGAGACGAATCCCCGACGATCCGCTCATTGCCTCCATGTGGTTCGGGATTGTACTTAACTAAAACCTGTTTGAATGACTCCTTTGAGCCGCGAGTCCGTCCAGTGTATCTCATAACCCAATAAGCATCTGTATTCTATCTTAGGTGACTAACTGATACCAATGGCTTGTGAGACCGGCCACCGCCCCTCGTTGAGGTCTCGAAAAATATACATTAGTCTACTCCGGAGTATCGATGCCTAGTCTCGATACTCTCTCGACTAAGGACATTTAATGATGTGCTTATAGACCATCCAGCCCCCACATATATGATCGCCATCATAATGCTGGTAGTTAAGCAAGAATCCTATGAGCTCTGTCAACATGTAATAGTGATATGTAATACCACATAATGCATGTATATGATGATAGAGACAAACTAGATAGTATACTATCATTTTGAGTAAGACTGTTCTACCCGTATAGATCCTCCCTCAATCATCACAATTGCGTGTCTGCGATTACAATAATTGACTTGAGGGCTCTATATCCAACAAAGTTTTCAGCTCTTAAATAAAAGAGTTTGAAAGCTATGGTCATGGCTCTTCATAGGGAAGAAGTTCAGAACACTAATGTGTTTTTAACTAATACGAACAGAACCCAGAACATGGGCCAATACATGTCTTGCATAGTTTGGAATATGCCACCCTATTCCCTGCATATTTAACAGAAATAGATACATCATTTCTTAGAGGACATGAATCAAAACCCCCATGTTCTATGTGAAAACATATGTGAATCGGAAAACCCTATTTATCTTTGAGACATGAAAACATATCATCAGAATATTTGTGGAATAGGAAAATCCTATTCTTAAGACACAAGACATTCTCTTAATACATGAGTAGGTCCAATTCATCTTTCTGACATGTCTATAACTGACATGTGTGAATGGAATACTCAATCCATATCCTAAGGCATGAAACCCATGTCTCAGGGAACTTTATGAATAGGCAAAACCCTATTCATTTTCAGACATGAACATGCCTGTGCATGATATGTCCATAAAAGACATTTGGATGGAATACTCCATTCATATCCTTAGACATGAAAAGTTACGTCTTCAAGATCTTCATGAATAGGAAAACCCTATTCTTAACTCACTTGTGAATAAGAATATCCTATTCATCTTATAGACATACAAAACATGCCTGTTTCAGTGAATGCAGTGTTAAAAACACGATATTCATTACATAAACATGGTCCCCAAAGCCATGTTTTACGCTTGAACACAAATCCATGTATTTATTTTCCACTAAACATTGAGAATGATACCTCATATTCTTATTATATGCATAAAACTCAAATACATGAATTTCATTTAAAGAAACTCTATAAAAGAGTTTCTGCTTTGGCTTGACACAGCCATCGGGAGGCCTTGGGCCTCCTGATGCTTTGGGAACTCTTCCTGGTCCTTCGGGAGGCCCTAAACAGGCCTCCCTGAAACAGAAATACATATGTTTATCTTTCTAGGGTGTGGACCCCACTTAGGCGTCCCACATGCACTTCAAATGTAGTGATTTGGACCCCATCTAGGACGTCCCACCTACGTTTTAAACGAAATGTGATCTATACTTCAAATGAAGTATTACCCTTTACATCAAATGAAATGATTCTTACATTTCAAATGAAATGTCAGGGGACTCCATTCAGGGCTCCCATTCACATTTCAAATGAAGTGTTCCCTATTTCAAACGTTGTGTAGGCCCCATCCAGGGTGGCCCACTTGTAGTGATGTGGCCATCACAATATAGCAATGCCCATCAACTTCCAAGTTGACGCTAAAAACCCCTAAATATTTAAACGAAGATCTCAAAAGAGAATCCTATGTAATTTTTGTAAGTCGATGTACAACACCCCACGACTTGCGGGCAGGCGGAAATATGAAAAACGATCTTGTTCTTTGCTTAAACATCGACTAACCGCATGAATCGAAGCTAAACGATAACTAACATCAATCATAGAAGTTCTAAACTACTATGTGAAGTGATTATATCTCAAGAACCGTGTCCTTCGTCTTTACGAACTCCACCTCCTCCTCGGCCTTCTCCAAGTAGTAGACGATCCACCCGAGAGCTTTACTCCAAGCTTTGCCTCTAAACTTGAGGCAACTAGGTTTCTTTAGTTGCTAATCAAAGTATCTAGATGATATAGAGTGAGGGTTATGGTTTAATTAGCCTATCTAATTCTTGTACTCAACATATGAGAGGGGAGGATTAGGGTTTAAAGAGAGGAAGCTTGAGGAGAGAGAAGGTGAGAATGATCATCATATGAGAAAAATGAGTTATCATAATATATATGAAGCATTATCATTTATCAATAAAAGAAAAGAAAATGATGAATAATCAAGCTTCATAAATATCTAATGGTGATTCATCTCCATGAGTCATTAAGCATTTATGATGCATTAATGACATGGATGAATCGCCCTTATGACTCACTAATCCCATTCAATGTATGTGCCACCTTAACCTCCTTAGTCACCATCTTCTAGAAGCTTCTCGCGCAATTACGAGAATGCCCCTCCTTTCCGTGAAAACACGGAAAAACTTTAGACTGTATTAATCCAATAACCGGATACTAATAACTAGCATAAACCAAAGCCGACTAGTAAAAACTGTCCGAACGTCGTACGTGCGTAAACGTACGTACGCGTTCGAACCCTTGTCGTAAAACCGTACGACCTCTATATCGTTTCGCCTGAATCAGGGAAACTCTCTGTGTGAGACTCTAAAGACTCGACACTACGCTGGCAGTGGGTTTAACCACAGACCGCAAGCGGCACTAGCTGTACGTAACGGTCCCCAGGTAGATGTCGATAAGAAGGCCGATGAGGAAACTCATCGGAACTCCCACTGAGCTTGATGTGACAATCTCCGTACAGTTCGGTCCGTTCGTCTAAGACTATCGCATATCAAGTCTAGGGGGCGGCAAGCATCAGTCCCCTAATAGCTGTATAAGTCGTGTCGGAGCGAAGCCCATTACACCCTGAGAATCTACTGGAACCCACCAGTATATCTCGCTTTCCCTGGCCAGGGACTTTGCGTAATAGCTCTCTGACACAGTGCGATATCATCTCCCAATACCGGGAGAGACGAATCCTATCTAACCGCCACTGCCTCCAAGTGCTCGGGACTGCACCCAACTGCTACCTGTTTGCACGACTCCTTTGAGCCGTGGTAGGGTAGCAATCTAAGAACAGTGGGACACACTCGAGGCGAAGTAACAGTGTCAAGTCTGCGGATTATGCTGTACTCATGTCACCTGGGAACTGTTAACTGACGATGGGTATAGTACCGACCAACAGTTCCCCTACGAGTCCTGTCCAGTGTACCCGTAACCTAACGAGCACCTGTGTACTATCTCCAGTACGACGTACTGATGGCAATGGGACAGGCCATCTCCCCAACTGGGATGAGAAGCGTACACATTGGTCTATTCCGGAGTATCGATGCCCTGTCTCGATAATCCTACGACTAGGGACATGTATATGATGTTGCTTATAGACTACCCAGCCCCCACTAGTGTGACTGCCATCACAACGCTGGTAATCAAGCAAAAAACCTATGGGCTCTACTAATATGTATAAGTGATACGTCACAAGAAACATATGCACATATTAAAGTAGACTCAAACCAAGTAGCATACTACCATTTTTAGCAAGACTGTATATATAAATGTGAATATTCCAAGCTTCCATTAAGTAATATACAATCTAGTATGATACAATAATGGCCCCTAGGACATATACACTAACAATCTCCCACTTGCACTAGCGCCATGAGCTTGCATATCGAAGACCTATCATCTCGAATAGCCTCTCGAACTGCCTCTGAGGAAGGGCCTTAGTGAATGGATCAACAATGTTATCCTCCGTCTTTACTCTCTTCACCTCGATCTCCCGGCGATCTATGATCTCCCTGATCAGGTGATACCGCCTTAAGATGTGTCTGGACTTCTGATGGGACCTGGGTTCCTTCGCTAAAACTATAGCGCCGTTGTTGTCACAATACAGAGGTATTGGATCAACACTGGTAGGAACCACCTGAAGTTCTGTGAGGAACTTCTTCATCCAGACAGCTTCTTTTGCGGCATCGCAAGCAGCTATGTACTCCGCTTCCATTGTTGAGTCAGCAACGGTCTCCTGTTTGGAACTCTTCCAACAGACCGCCCCTCTATTGAGGGTAAAGACATAACCCGACATGGATTTGGAGTCATCTTTGTCACTCTGGAAGTCGGAGTCGGCAAAGGCCTCAATCTGGAGGTCTTTTCCGCCATATACCAAGAACATCTCCTTAGTCCTCCTCAGGTACTTGAGAGTGTTCTTTACTGCTATCCAGTGATTCTCTCCTGGGTTTGCTTGATACCGGCTTACTACGCTCAATGCGTATGCTACATCTGGTCTGGTACATAACATCGCATACATTATAGAGCCTACCGCTGAAGCGTAGGGTATAACCGACATGCGATCCCTTTCCAAATCAGTCTTGGGAGACATATCTTTGGAGAGGGTGATTCCGTGACAAGCCGGTAGGTTACCGCGCTTAGAATCTTCCATACTGAATCTTTTCAATATGGTGTCTATGTACCTGGACCGCGAAAGTCCCAACATCCTCTTTGATCTATCACGGTAGATCTGGATCCCCAGAATGTAGGTGACATCACCTAGGTCTTTCATGGAGAATTTCAGTGACAAGAATCTTTTGACTGACTGTAACATAGGAATATCATTTCCTATTAGGAGAATGTCATCCACGTACAAGACGAGGAATACTACAGCTCTCCCTACAATCTTTCTGTATATGCATGGTTCATCTGGATTTTTGATAAAGTCAAATTCTTTGACAGCATCATCAAAACAGATGTTCCAACTCCGCGATACCTGCTTTAGTCCATAAATGGACTTAAGCAGCTTGCATACTTTACCGCTGCTCCCACTCTGAATGAATCCCTCTGGCTGATCCATATAGACGCTCTCTTCCAAATTTCCATTTAGAAAAACCGTCTTTACGTCCATCTGCCAGATTTCATAATCGTGGAAGGCAGCAATAGCAAGAAGGACCCTAATGGATTTTAGCATAGCTACTGGAGAAAAAGTTTCGTCATAGTCCAAACCAGGTCTTTGACGGAAACCCTTTGCAACAAGTCTAGCTTTATAGGTTTCAACATGTCCATCTACACCAATCTTCCTTCTGAAGATCCATTTGCATCCTACAGGTTTTACCCCATCTGGAGCAATGTCCAAAGTCCATACTTTGTTAGTGTACATGGACTCCATTTCGGTCCGCATTGCATCCAGCCATTTTACCGAGTCACCGCTCTGAATGGCTTGCTGGAAGCTAGTAGGCTCATCATAGTCAATAGTGCAATCCTCTCTATCCCCGTCTATGAGAAAACCGTAGTATCTCTCGGGCGGATGAGATTGCCTACTACTTCTGCGGAGTGGCGCTGGGATGTCCCTTTCTTCTGAAACTTCTGGTTCTACCATACTTTCAGTAACAGCTTGTGGTTCTGGAATTTCTTCCAGTTCTACTGCGCTCCCACTCTTCTGATTCTCTAAAAATTCAGCTTCTAAGAAGTGGGCATGACGAGAAACAAAAACCTTTTGTTCCTCTGCGTTATAGAAATAATACCCCTTGGAGTTCTTTGGATATCCCACAAACTTACACTGTACTGAGCGTGCCTCGAGCTTGTCCGGATGCTGCATTTTTACAAAAGCTGGACATCCCCATGTCTTCAGGTACTGAAGATAGGGTTTCTTCCCACTCCACATCTGATATGGTGTGGTAGGCACAGTCTTGGTTGGAACTTTGTTTAAAAGATATGCTGTTGATTCTAGCGCATAATCCCAGAAAGATCGCGGTAACTCAGCCTTACTCATCATGGAACGAACCATATCCAATAGGGTTCGATTTCTCTTTTCCGATACACCATTGTGTTGTGGTGTGTATGGAGGAGTTAGCTGAGAGAGAATACCATTCTCTTTTAAGTAACTCAGGAACTCGGCACTTAAGTATTCACTACCTCGATCAGATCTCAGTGTCTTGATACTTTTGCCTCTTTGGTTTTCCACTTCATTCTTGTATTCCTGGAATTTTCTCAAAGGCTTCGGATTTATGTTTCATTAAGAAGACATGTCCATACCAAGAGAAATCATCCGTAAAAGTTATGAAGTAGGAATAACCACCTCTCGCATTTGTAGATATTGGACCGCGCACGTCACTGTGTATGAGTCCCAAGAGCTCGCTTGCTCTTTCTCCGTGTCCAGTAAACGGAGTCTTGGTCATCTTTCCTATGAGACAAGATTCACAAGTAGCATAAGATTGATATTCGAATGAATTCAAATATCCTTCTCTATGTAACTTAGTCAACCTTCTCTCATTGATGTGAACTAGTCTACAATGCCATAAGAAAGCCTCATTTAATTCCGGAGACTTTCTTTTAAATGTATTCTGGACATTGAAAACCTGAGCTTGACTTAATACGTATATACCGTTATCTAATGTACCGGACCCAATCAGAACTTGATTTAGGTGGATGTGAACTACATCGCTTCCGAATGTAAAATCATATCCCTCTCTTGAAAGTGAGGATACTGATATGATATTACAAGTCATACTAGATACATATAGACAGTTACGTAGAATCAATATTTGCCCACTTGTCAAACCTAGGCGATATTCTCCTACGGATTCAGCGTCCACGCTCATTCCGTTTGCAACTCTGAGAGAAAAATCACCTTTCTTCATAACTCTACGGTTTTTCAAAGCATGTAATGAATTACAGATATGAGATCCTGCTCCGGTATCTAATACCCAGGAAATAGAGTTAATTGACAAACAGTTCTCAATTACATACACACTTGAGGCTGAAGCCACAACATGCTTTATATCCTGGTTACTGGCTTCTAAAGCCCTGCAATCTTTCTGCCAATGCCCAATCCCATAACAATAGGAACGTCCCTCTTTTACTACATTCATTCCTGGAACTTTTGCCCTTCTCTTTCCTTCTACTTCCCTGGTTTCCTTCAGGGTAGAAGGCAGAGTCTGTAGAATCAAGTCTGTATCGGACTCGTTTCCCAACGTGGTCTCCAGGTCCTGGAGCTCATCAACACAGTGTAAGTCGATGTAGTACACCCCAGTACTTATGGGGAGGCGGAATTTTCAAAAACGATCAAGTTTAAACAACGAACATCGACTAACCGCTTGAATCGAAGCTAAACAAACAATAACCAAACACATAGCTAAACTAAACTATAGTGTTAAGGGATTATACCGATCGAAACTAGTCCTTCGTCTTTGTGTCCTCCTTTGTTCTCCTCGACCTTCTCTAGGTAGTAGACGATCCACCCGAGAGCGAAACTCCAAGCTAAACCTCTAACTTGAGGTAACTAATCAACTTTGATTGCTAATCAAAGATGAAAGGATGATGTAGAGTGTAGGTTATGGATTGTTTAGTCTAACTAATCCTTTGATCTCAACACATGAGGATTAAGGATTAGGGTTTGAAGATGAGAGCTTGAGGAGAGAGAATGTGAGATAAGATAATGAGAGAAGAGAGAGAGTGTATCATAATATTATGAAGCATTCTTATTTTTCAATAATGAATAAAAAGAAATGAATAAGCATGCTTCATGAAATATCTAGTGGTGATTCATTAGCATGAGTCATTAAGCAATAAATGTGCATTAATGAAATGAATGAATCACCACCATGACTCACTCTCTTATCCAAAAGAAACCTCCTTTGTCACATCTTCTAGAAGCTTCTCGAGTAATTACGAGAACGCCCCTCCAATCCGCAAAAATACGGAAAAACTTTAGACTGTAAAAATCCAATAACCGGATACCAGTAACTGGCTTAAACCAAAGCCGACTGGTAAAAACTGTCCGAAAGTCGTACGCGCGTAAACGCACGTATGCGTCCGAACCCTTTGTCGCAAAACCATGCAACCTCTATATCGTTTCGCCTGGAGTAGGAAACTCTCTGTGTGGGACTCTAGAGACTCGACTACTACGCTGGCAGTGGGTTTAACCACAGACCGCAAGCGGCACTAGCTGTACGTAATGGTCCCCAGGTAGTTGTCGATAAGAAGGCCGATGAGTAAACCCATCCGAACTCCTACTGAGTCTGATGTGACAATCTCCATACAGTCCGGTCCGTTCGTCCAAGACAATCGCATATCGGGCCTAGGGGGGCGGCAAGCGTCAGTCCCCTAATAGCGGTATAAGTCGTGTCGGAGTGAAGCCCATTACACCCTGAGAAACTACTGGAACCTACCAGCAAATCTCGCTTGCCCTGGCCAGGGACTTTGCGTAATGGCTCTCTGACACAGCACGATATCTACTCCCAATACCGGGAGGGACGAATCCTGTCTAACCGCCACTGCCTCCAAGTGCTCGGGACTGCACCCAACTGCTACCTGTTTGCACGACTCCTTTGAGCCGTGGTAGGGTAGCAATCTAAGAACAGTGGGACACACTCGAGGCGAAGTAGCAGTGTCAAGTCTGCGGACTACGCTGTACTCATGTCACCTGGGAACTGTTCACTGACGACTGGTATCAAACCAACCAACAGTTCCCTGTGAGTCCTGTCCGGTGTACCCGTAACCTAACGAGCACCTGTATACTATCTCCAGTACGACGTACTGACGGCTGTGGGACAGACCATCTCCCCAACTGGGATGAGAAGCGTACACACCAGTCTACTCCGGAGTATCGATGCTCTGTCTCGATAATCCAACGACCGGGGACCTGAATAAGGATGTGCTTGTAGACTACCCAGCCCCCACTAGTGTGACTGCCATCACAACGCTGGTAGACAAGCAAGATCCTAAGAGCTCTATCAATACGTACACTCACATATTAAGATAGAAAAACCAAGTAGCATACTACCATGTTTAGCAAGACTGTTATATACATGTGAATATCCCAAGCTTCCATTAAGTAATATACAAGCTAGTATGATACAGTAATGGCCTTCTAGGGCATAAACACTAACAATCTCCCACTTGCACTAGGGCCATGTACTGGCATATCGCAGACCAATGATCTCGAGCAGCCTCTCGAACTGAATCTGAGGAAGGGCCTTCGTGAATGGATCAGCAATGTTCTCTTCTGAAGCAACTCTCCGAACCTCGATCTCCTGACGATCAATGATCTCCCTGATCAGGTGATACCGCCTCAAGATGTGTCTGGACTTCTGATGGGACCTTGGTTCCTTCGCTAAAGCTATAGCTCCGTTGTTGTCGCAATACAGAGGTATTGGATCAACTATGGTAGGAACCACCTGAAGTTCTGTTAGGAACTTCTTCATCCAGACTGCTTCTTTTGCGGCATCGCAAGCAGCTATATACTTCGCTTCCATCGTCGAGTCAGCAACGGTGTCCTGCTTGGAGCTCTTCCAGCACACCGCCCCTCCATTGAGGGTAAAGACATAACCCGACATGGACTTGGAATCGTCCTTATCACTCTGGAAGCCGGAATCAGTAAAGGCCTCCAACCTGAGGTCTTTTCCGCCGTAAACCAAGAACATCTCCTTAGTCCTCCTCAGGTACTTGAGAATGTTCTTTACTGCTATCCAGTGTTTCTCCCCTGGGTCTGACTGATACCGGCTTACCACGCTTAGTGCGTAAGCTATATCTGGTCTGGTACACAACATCGCATACATTATAGAGCCTACCGCAGAAGCGTAGGGTATAATAGACATGCGTTCCCTTTCCAAATCAGTCTTGGGAGACATCTCTTTGGAGAGGGTGATTCCGTGACAAGCCGGTAGATTACCGCGCTTAGAATCTTCCATACTGAATCTTTTCAGTACAGTGTCGATATACCTGGACTGCGAAAGTCCCAACATCCTCTTGGATCTATCACGATAGATCCGGATCCCCAGAATGTAAGAGGCATCACCCAGGTCTTTCATGGAGAACCTGTGTGACAAGAATCCTTTGACAGATTGTAGCATAGGAATGTCATTTCCTATCAATAGAATGTCATCCACGTACAAGACGAGGAATACGACACTTCTGGCCACAACTTTACTATATATGCACGGTTCATCTGGATTTTTGATAAAGTCATATTCTTTGACTGTCTCATCAAAGCAGATGTTCCAACTCCGCGATGCCTGTTTTAGTCCGTAAATGGACTTAAGCAGCTTGCATACTTTCCCGCTGCTCCCACTCTGATTGAAACCCTCTGGCTGATCCATATAGACGCTCTCTTCTAAATTTCCATTCAGAAAAGCCGTCTTTACGTCCATCTGCCAGATTTCATAATCATGGAAGGCAGCAATAGCAAGAAGGACCCGAATGGATTTGAGCATAGCCACTGGAGAAAAAGTTTCGTCATAGTCCAAACCAGGTCTTTGACGAAAACCCTTTGCAACAAGTCTAGCCTTATAGGTTTCCACCTGTCCATCTACACCAATCTTTTTCTTGAAGATCCATTTGCATCCTATGGGTTTTACCCCATCTGGAGCAAAGTCCAAAGTCCATACTTTGTTGGTGTACATGGACTCCATCTCGGTCCGCATTGCATCTAGCCATCGTACCGAGTCGCCGCTCTGGATGGCCTGCTGGAAGTCAGTAGGTTCATCATCATCTATGATGCAATCCTCTCTATCCCCGTCTATGAGAAAACCGTAGTATCTCTCAGGCGGACGAGACGGCCTACTACTCCTGCGGAGGGGTGCGGGAATGTTCTGTTCTTCTTGAACCTCTGGTTCTACCAAACTTTCAGTAGCAGTTTGTGGTTCTGGAATTTCTTCCAGTTCTATTTCGCTCCCACTTGATTCCTTTTCTAAAAACTGATGTTCTAGAAAATGGGCATTACGAGAAACAAATACCTTCTGTTCCTCTGCGTAATAGAATAGATATCCCCTGGAGTGCTTTGGATATCCCACAAACAAACACTTTACTGATCGTGCCTCGAGCTTGTCCACATGCTGCTTTTTAACAAAAGCTGGACATCCCCAAATCTTTATATACTGTAGATGGGGTTTCTTCCCACTCCACATCTGATATGGAGTGGTAGGCACAGTCTTGGTAGGTACCATGTTCAAAAGATATGCTGCTGATTCTAGCGCATGTCCCCAGAAAGATCGCGGTAACTCAGCATTACTCATCATGGATCGTACCATATCCAATAGGGTTCGATTCCGTCTCTCCGATACACCGTTATGCTGTGGAGTGTACGGAGGAGTAAGCTGAGAGAGAATTCCTTTCTCTTTTAGGTAACCTAGGAATTCGGCACTCAAGTATTCACCACCTCGATCAGATCTAAGTGTCTTTATACTTTTGCCGGTTTGGTTTTCTACTTCATTCTTATATTCTTGGAATTTCTCAAAAGCCTCGGATTTATGTTTCATCAGATAAATGAATCCGTATCTTGAGTAATCATCCGTGAAAGTAATGAAATAGGAAAAACCACCTCTCGCATGTGTAGACATTGGACCGCATACATCACTGTGTATGAGTCCTAAGAGCTCGCTCGCTCTTACTCCTTGTCCAGTGAATGGAGTCTTTGTCATCTTTCCTTTGAGACAAGATTGACAAGTGTCATAAGTTTGATATTCGAACGTGTCCAAATATCCTTCTCTATGCAACTTAGTCAACCTTCTCTCATTGATGTGACCCAGTCTACAATGCCATAAGAAAGCTTTATTTAAATCTGGAGACTTTCTTTTTAGTGTGTTCTGGACATTGAAAATTTGGAGTTGGTTTAACACATATATGCTGTTATTTAGAGTACCGGACCCAATCAAACCATGATTAAGGTGGATGTTGACAACATCTCTTACAAACGTGAAATCATAACCTTTATTTGATAACAAGGAAACTGATATGATATTACACGTTAAGCTGGGTACAAAATAACAGTTATGTAAAACCAAAATGTGTTCACTCGTCAATCCTAGGTGATAATCCCCGACGGACGCAGCTCCCACGCTAGCTCCGTTAGCAACCCTGAGGATCATATCACCTTCCTTCAGCACTCTACGGTTTCTCAGTGCCTGCAATGAATTGCAAATATGAGATCCTGATCCGGTATCCAATACCCAGGAAGTAGAGTTGATCGACAGACAATTCTCAATTACAAACACACCTGAAGTCGAAGCCACAGCTTGCTTCGGTTCCTGGTTCTTGGCGTTCCACGCCTTGCAATCCTTCTTCCAGTGCCCTTTCCTGTGACAATGGAAGCACTCATCCTGACCAACTATCGGTACTGCTTTCTTTTTCTTTCCCTTCCCTCCCACCTTACTAACACCTCCTCTAGGTCTGGGTGCGGCCTTCTTCTTCCTTCCTTTGGCCCTAGCCTTGGACCCGGAAGAAGATGAACCGCCAACAAACATAGCGGGTGTTTCCCTTGCCTTCTGCAAGGTGCCCTCCGCACTCCTTAACATGTTCAGGAGTTCCACAAGTTCAACTTCTTTTCCTTGAAGATTGAAGTTGAGGATAAACTGGGCGTAGGTGGGAGGAAGGGACTGGAGAACAAGGTCTGTATAGAGCTCATTATCCAAAGTCGTCCCAAGGTCTGCGAGCTCTTCTATATAGCCAATCATCTGTAGGACATGTTCACCTACCGATGACCCGACAGCCAACCTCGCTCGAAACAATTTCTTAGAGGTCTCGTATCTTGCTATACGAGATTGCTCCCCATAAAGTTCCTTTGTATGGAGAAATATGCCATCTAGGGACATATCCTCGTGCCTCCTCTGATGTTCATTATTCATCGAGGCAAGCACGATGCACTTGGCTCTCGCGCAATCTAAATCCCAGGTTTTGCGGATTTCCTTATCCGCATTGCTGGATTTGGGACCAGGGACAGCAGGTGCCGTAGCGGTGAGGACGTACCCCAGTTTGTCATAGGTCAAAGCCATCTTGACATTCCGCAGCCAATCTTTATAGTTTGGCCCCGTCAGTATATTTTTCTCTAAAAGTAACTTAAGTCCAGTCATTTTCAGGGTCGCTGCAATTAGGAGAGAGAGAAGAAAACTCTTTAGCATGATGCTCTTGCAAGTTTAGAGTGGTTTTTAGTTTATCTAAACTGGATGGCTCCCACTGTTTCTCGAATCCTTCCTCAAACCATAAAAGAAGAATTAGCCAAGACTATTCTCACCGTACAATACTTGCTTAACCGTTCAGCCAGGCCGGTGTCGATACTTCGAGGGAGGTTTTCCAACGCTTTCGCGAAGTTCCTTAATTAAGTAACCTCTTTTCTCTGGGGGCGTAACCCCGCTGACACTTTTCTGGACACCTACTAGGTTTATAGCATTGATCGTTAAGTGACGAATATCCTGATAAGTAGCATATACTCACAGTAGGATCGGGATCCAAATATCATCGTCTGATAATGTTGTAGGAATGCTACCAACATTCATCAAACTCAAAATGGTATGCATCTCTTTGCAAATTTCAGTTTCTTTAGAAATTCCCGATATTAGTTTTTGCCCCATGCTCTTATGACCTTGGCGTTAGGTCAAAATGTCATAAGTCACATGTCAAGTTCTACCCATCATTATCTTGTCAATTTGAACCCATCCGTATATATCCTTGACGTTCGGCCAAAATGATAATACGACTGTCCCAAACTAACTCATCTATCTATGCAACAAATGAATATCCAGCAGCTACCAAACACTATGCCTTGGCGTTAGGTCAAAATACATAGCTTGAATACTACTGAATACCCAGATGAAATGACGGAGGGCTACGAATGGTTTTGGCGAAACCGTGAACGTAGTGAACTTGATATAACCGAAGGAACCTGATAGCTTTTAAAAGGAGTGGTTAAATCTCCGCATTTAAAAATATCTGTTTTTAAAAATAACCGAGTGGTTTCTTTTAAATTGTTCCAACGATTTAAACTTTGGTTTGTTTTACTTTGCATTATAGATAATGCGTCCCATCATTAACCTATCATTGCAGAAAACAACGAAAATACAACGTCCTCTTATGCCATCCGCATTCGCCACTGGGTCCCGTCATCACCCGTTAGGTTACTTAACTAACGACAGAGCGGGGGCTGGGCTAGCGCGGGTGTAAAACATAAGTGACGTCTAAATAGCTACAATAAATATAGATATTTTACATTCGTCTGACGCAATGATATTCATTCCAGAACACAGATAAACAATATTGGATTTGCAAGCAATCTGTATTTCTTTTGAGCCTGCAAGAAAAGACAGATTACACAGTTGTGATGCATACCGAGCATCCCGAAGAGTCTCTCAAACTGTATCTGGGGAATGGCCTTCGTGAGTGGATCCGCCGTGTTGTTCTTCGTGTTGGCCCTCCTGACCTCGATCTCCCGGCGATCAACTATCTCCCGGATGAGGTGATACCGTCTCAGAATATGCCTAGATCGCTGATGGGACCTAGGTTCCTTGGCCAAAGCCACCGCTCCATTGTTATCACAATACAAATGTATTGGATGCTCAATGGATGGAACCACTCCAAGTTCAGTAATGAACTTCTTGATCCAGACAACCTCTTTGGCAGCATCATTGGCAGCGATGTATTCAGCCTCCATCGTCGAGTCTGCCACGGTTTCCTGCTTGGAACTCTTCCAGCTAACCGCCCCTCCGTAAAGGGTAAAGACAAATCCCGACTGCGACTTAGAGTCGTCCTTATCACTCTGGAAGCTCGAATCGGTAAAGGACTCCACTTGGAGTTCTGCGTTACCATACACCAAGAGCATCTCTTTAGTCCTTCGCAAGTACTTGAGAATGCTCTTCACAGCTGTCCAGTGACTCTCTCCAGGATCAGCTTGATACCTGCTCACTACACTTAGTGAGTATGCTACATCGGGTCTGGTACATAGCATCGCGTACATGATAGAGCCTACTGCCTAAGCATAGGGTATCCCTTGCATGCGAGCTCTCTCCAAATCAGTCTTGGGAGACATCTCTTTGGAGAGAGTGACTCCAGAGATCGTGGGCAAGTTCCCACGTTTGGATTCTTCCATACTAAACCTCTTTAGTATGGTGTCAATGTACCTGGATTGGGACAATCCCAAAATCCGTTTGCATCTATCTCTATAGATCCTTATTCCCAATATGCAGGAGGCATCACCAAGATCTTTCATTGAGAATCTTTGTGATAAGAAGAGCTTGACCGATTGCAGCATAGGAATATCATTTCCTATCAAGACTATGTCGTCCACGTACAATACGAGGAAGACAACTTTACTCTCTGCCACCTTCTTGTAGATACAAGGTTCATCTGGATTTTTGACAAAATCAAACTCTTTGATAACGACGTCAAAGCAGATGTTCCAACTCCGCGACGCTTGCTTTAATCCATAAATGGATTTAAGCAGCTTGCACACCTTCCCACTGCTCCCACTGTCTACGAAGCCCTCTGGCTGAGTCATGTACACGCACTCTTCTAAATCACCATTTAGAAAGGCGGTCTTAACATCCATTTACCAGATTTCGTAGTCATGATATGCAGCGATGGCAAGCATGATCCGGATGGATTTAAGCATAGCCACTGGAGAAAAGGTTTCGTCATAGTCCACACCTGGTCTTTGACGAAAACCCTTTGCAACAAGTCTAGCTTTGAAAGTCTCCACTTTCCCATCTACACCAAGTTTTTTCTTGAAGATCCACTTGCTCCCAATGGGTTTTACCCCTTCAGGAGCAACTTCCAAAGTCCATACTTTGTTGGTGTACATGGATTCCATCTCGGATCGCATAGCATCCAGCCATTTTACCGAGTCCCTACTCGTGATGGCCTGCTCGAAGCTAGTTGGGTCATCATCCTCCATGATGTAATCCTCGCACCCACCATCCATGAGAAAACCGTAGTATCTCTCAGGTTGGCGAGGAACCCTACTAGATCGGCGGAGTGGCTGGGGTTCATTGGGAACTACGGAATCCTCTGGTTCCACCAGATCTTCTGTTGTAGCTTTTGTAGCTGGAACCTCTTCCGGTTCTACCTCATGACCACTAATCTCTTTTTCAAGAAATTCCTTTTCTAAAAAGGTGGCATGCCGAGAAACAAACACTCTTTGTTCCTCAGGGTGGAAGAAGATATACCCTTGTGAATTTTTGGGATATCCTATAAATTTGCATAGAACAGACCGTGCCTAGAGTTTGTCCGGATTTTGTCGTTTGACATAGGCTGGACAACCCCATATCTTAACATAGTTAAGACATGGTCTCTTCCCTTTCCATATCTCATATGGAGCGGTAGGCATAGATTTGGTGGGGACCATATTCAATAGATGTATGGCTGTTTCAAGCGCATACCCCCAGAAGGAAATAGGCAACTCAGCTGTGCTCATCATGGAGCGCACCATATCTAATAGGGTGCGGTTCCTCCGTTCTGATACACCGTTGTTCTGTGGTGTATATGGAGGAGTCAGCTGAGAGAGAATCCCATTCTCTTTTAGGAAGTCCAGGAATTCACTGCTCAAGTATTCACCTCCTCGATCAGATCGAAGGATTTTAATATTTTTTCCGGTTTGGTTCTCGACTTCTTGTTTATATTCTCTAAATTTCTCAAAGGCTTCAGACTTATGTCTTATCAAGAACACATGTCCGTATCTTGAGAGATCGTCAGTGAATGTAATGTAGTACGAAGAACCATCCCTGGCATGTGTAGACATGGGACCGCATACATCACTATGTATCAGTCCCAAGAGTTCGGTAACTCTTTCTCCGTGTCCCGTAAACGGAGTTTTGGTCATCTTGCCTTTGAGACATGACTGGCAAGTGTCATAAGATGAAAATTCGAATGGTTTCAAATATCCATCCTTATGCAACTTAGCCAGTCGTGTCGCATTGATGTGCCCCGGTCTACAATGCCACAAGAAGGATTCGTTCAGTTCTGAACTCTTCCTCTTGTGTGTGTTTGTTATACTTAGAACCGTTGATTGATTTAGAACATAAATGCCATTGCACAACGTGCCTGATCCAACCAACTCTTGGTTACGGAATATGTTCATAACATTATCCTGTAATACAAAATTATATCGCTCTTTACTCAATAAAGAAACCGATATAATGTTCCATATCAGGTTCGGCATGTAATGGCATTCGTTCAGAACCAATGTATTACCAGTTGGTAATGTAAGGTGATATTCCCCGACAGTCTTAGCTGCAACAATTGCACCATTTCCAACTCTAATGTCTTTATCACCTTCTCCAAGTTCTTTACCTTTTTTGAGCCCATGCAACTGATTACATATATGGGATCCTGACCCGGTATCTAATACCCAGGACGTAGGGCAAATGGAGAAACAGTTCTCTGTAATGAACACACCCGAAGAAAATGCATCAACATGTACTTTCTTCATTCGGGTGGCATGGGAATCTTGGTATTCTCCTATATCCTGTTCAGTCCTATAACTCTTATATGAAAGAACGGAACCAACGTTCCCCAGCACAGTATAACATGCGGGTTCGGTCAATACATCCATATTATTATCTTGATTAGGGCATGACATGGTCGCTACCTGGAGAGAGAGAAGAAAACACTTTAGCGTATACTCTTGCAAGATCAGATTGGTTATTATCTTATCTAATCAGGATGGCTCCCACTGGTTTTTATCAAATCTTCCTTCATACCCAAAAAGGAAAGACTAGCCGGGATTAATTACACCTTACAACTTCGCCGATCTTTCAGCCAGGTCAGTGTCGGTACTTTGAGGGAGGTTCCCCGTGCTTTCGCACGAACCTAATTATAGTAAACCTCGTTTTCCCAAAGGCGTAACCCCATTGACACCTTTCTAGACACCTACTTGATCGGCTAATTGTAATGTGTAAAACTTTTCCAGGAGTAACTCTTACTCGCAGTGGGTATCGGGATCCAACTATCTCATAGAAGGTATGCAATCTCATTGCAAATTTCAACACTTGAAATTCCCGATAATGCTTTTGCCCCTAGCGTGCTATGACCTTGACGAAAGCCAACAAACCACAGCCCACTAGTCAAGTTCAACCCGTATATTTCTTGACTGAATTAAATCCACCCGCATGACCCTTGACGAAAGCCAACAAAGCCGTACGACTACCCTAATCCAGTCGCATCATATGCAGCAGATAAGCAGCACATAGCTACCGCACACTACACCTTGACGAAAGCTAACAAATGTAGCACGGATACTATATGCAACTTATCTGAAATGTCGGAGGGCTACGACAGGTTTTTCTGAAAACCTATTGCGTAATGAACTTGATATCGTTGTAGAATCAAATGAAGTTTGAAATGGAGTGATTTTGAGGCTTTTCTAGTTTTGCTAAAGGGGTCACTCCCGGTGAAGGGATCGTCGGCCCTTTGCTCGTCGAATGAGGTGCGGGATATATCATATATATCGCTGTGCAAAGCAAAACTTCAAAAGCAATCAAAAGCAAACCGAGTGTGTAGCATTTGCCAGTTATTGCTAAAGGGGTCACTCCCGGTGAAGGGATTTCGGCCCTTTCATCATCGAATAAGGTGCAGAGTATATCATATATACCGCTGTGCAAAACAAAACTATAGCTACCCTTTTTATTTAAAATTTGATTCTACAACATCTTTTAGGTTTCTTTTCTTTCATTAATCACATTAATGTAGTCCCATCATTTAAGTCACCTAAACATCACAGATAAATACGACGTACACTTATGCCATCCGCATTCGCCTCCCTCCTCGTGCACCGTTAGGTTAGGTAACTAACGACAGAGCAGGGCTAGTGCGGGTGCAAAACATAAGTAACGTCTATATAATATATCATATATACTATATACGGTATCCAACAGAACATATCAAATGATCACATCACAGATATCGCAGCAGAAAATATCATATGAAATATTGGATATACTAGGACGTCCGTGTTTTTAATACGAGCCAGTATAAAACACGGATTCCACGGTTGTGATGAATAGCCAATCCCACACCCCTAGACCCCTACGAGAGCGGCAAGCAACCCTACCAATTCTAGGGTTAGGAGACCTGGACTCGACTCCTCGAGATGGTCTCCCACTGGACCCTGAAACCCGGTTACTTGTGCTCCCCTCCTTGGGTCTATCCTAATGCGGAAAAGTAAATAATATACAAAAGGTGACAACTTCCGCCACTTGGAAGTGCCCCCAATAAAAGAATATTACATACAAGTTTTTACATGAATGAAAATGAAAAACACTCATCTCACATAAAAACCCCCGGCTATTCAAACACGACGATCTAATATAACATATCCAGCAACACATAACATCACATGTCATCAACGTAAGTAAGTATGCATACCCCAATTGTCGTTGACGTATAGCAACGAAACCGGTGATATTGACATACTACACTTACGGTCACAGAAAAGAAAGTGTAAAACTACAACAGTTGGAATCCGCAACCTCTTTAGACATCGCATGCCTAATAAAATGAAATACTTAGACATCACATGCCTAACAATTATAAACCTTGCATTTTAGTCTCATTATCGAAAACTCTTTTCAATATCAAGTGAGTCTAAACCGCTAGATTTATAACATTCATTCAGTTATCTCATAACTGTTTGTGAATTCCAATTATTGTATCCCATTCCGGATAAATAGAAAATATTAAACTTTCCGATCGAACATTCGAACACCCAAGTTTTCTCGAAACCGTTCAACACATGAAATAAGTTCAAAGACATTCACTTTATGCCTCAGTACCAACGGTCCAGCCGTAGAAGGGTCAAGCCAACGCCTCACACATGGCACGCCGTACTGCCCCAAACCCTAAGGTTCAAAGGGCAGTTCAAGACGGTCACATCATCGAGTTAAGGTTTGTTGTCTTCTAGAGGGACCATCGCGTTACTTGCACTACTTAGAACGTCATTAAACAACGGAAAAGTCCAACAATTGGAAATTTTCTGGCAGGGGAAAGATTGGGTATTTACATCCGGTCGAACCTTTTAACATATTCTAAAATATCCGGAAAGCCACATAGACAAAATCTGATAATCCGATCGAATTATCTAAGCTCCAAAACACCCCAGAAAACTCAACTCTTTAGTTCAGATTAAAAACTGCCAGAAAACTCAGCACCTCAAATAACAAATTACTGTGCAAAATTAGAAGGCTGACGTCATCAGATGGCCGCGGAACCGCCGCAGAAGCCAGGCTTCTGCCGCGGTTCCGCCGCACTTTGGACGTATCGTTTGGAAAATTTTGCACCGTAATTCTTAGAATTTCCTGCTGAATTTTTAAAGAATTTTTAATCCGGAAAAAACCCAGTTTTTGAAAAAAGTCCAGAGAGCATTTTGGAATTAGGGTTTCGGTTCGATCCGGTTTCAAACGTCGTCTACACATCGCCTAAGGCTCTAGCTAGGCTCTGATACCACTGTAGGGTTTCTAGGCACACTAATGAGGTCTCACAAGGCATCAACCATGCCAATTTCAAATTTTTACATGTGCCGAGAAACCCTAATACGGATTCGTTGACTAGAGTTTAGGCGAAAATGAAACTAGTTAACATCTTAGCTAAAAGAAAGAGGCTACAATCTTTGTAGATCCGATTCTCCACTTCCTTAGCTCCACGTAGACGTCCCCTCGCTATCCATGTCGGATCTCGGACTCTAGCATCGGCTTCATCGGAGAAATGAGCGGACTAGTCGTCGGCTACGATGCCGAAGATGATCTACGTCGAGGCAACACAAGATCAAGCTCTAACTTCACCAAGTCATGAAACTTGTGAAGAAAACACCCTATACTACTTGGCAAGAGGTAGAGGATGAAGAAATATGAGGTGGGTTCACTTTAGAATTGGATTTCTCACTCTTTTTCTCAAGATGCCATTAATGGTGGCAAGCTTTTTCTTGAAGATGAAGTAGAAGAAGATAGAATATGATAAGTGTTATCTTTTTAAAAGAAAAACAATATGAATACTTATCATATCCACATAGTCAAGTGTAGAGAGCAAACTAGGGTTAGGTGAATGGTTAGGTTAAGAGAAGAAAACAAAATGGTCAACCTTTTCAACTCTTCATGAAGCTTCATGAATAAAACAAGAAAAGCCACCATTTCTATTTTCTTTTCCAAAATAAATAAACAAAATAAATAAATGAATAAGTAAACCAAAAACCCTAACCATTCATATAACCATGGTTTAATCTTTACACATGCACAAGTAAACATGCATCATCAAACATGATACAAACAAGTGTACACAAAAATATATCACATATACAATGTGCACATCAAGTGAGAAAATCCTTTTAAAATGAACCAATACTAGTTAATGCAAAGTAATATATCAAATATATAATTATACATTAAATCATTAAATCAACACTTGATTCAATGATCCGGTCGTGTCGCACATAACCGACTAGTATACAATGTATCGATTTATCGAATCAATCTTCGATTCGATAACTAGGTTATATCGCATACAACCAATCGAAACATTCATCGCGAGAATGAAATACGGTATCACATACACGCATTATTCTCGGTCCCGCACATATCTCATATGCGCTCCTATTTCGTTTCGCTTGAGCCAGGAAACCTCTGTGTAGGACTCTAAAGACTCGTCAATACGCCGGCAGCAGATGATGATCATATCAAGCACCCACAAGCCGCAAGCGGTCTGCTAAACATAACGGCCACCCGGGTATTGAGCGATCAGAAGATCGACGAGCAAGCCCGCTCACACTCCTGTGAATCCAACCAGTAACACTTACCGTACAGTCCGGTCTGTTCGTCTGATATGTCGCATATCAAGTCTAGGGGTGGTAAACGTCAGACCCCAATAACCGATAAGTCGTGCCGATGTGAGGCTCATAACGGGTCGAGAAACTACTGGTAACACTTACCAGCAAATCTCTGATCAGCCCTGACCAGGGACTTCCCTGTTACGGCCAATCGAGCACAGCGCAACATCAACTCCCAATACCGGGAGAGACGAAACCCCTCCTATCGCTCATTGCCTCCATGTGACTCGGGACTGTGCCTAAAAACCACCGTTTTGCACGCCCTCATGGACGTGGTAAGGTGGAGATCAAAGCACAGTGGGAATCACACAAGACTCTATGACGATCTCGGGTCTACAGACTAACCTGCACAAGTGTCACCTGAGAACTGCCATCTGACGTGAGGTATAATACCATCTGGGAGTTCTCGGCGAGTCCGTCCAGTGTACCCAGTCTCCACTGAGCACCCGTATACCATCTCTGATGTCAAACACCAATGGATATGGGATCGTCCATTGCCCATCTCATGGGTCGAGAAGCGTATACGCTAATCTACACTGGTATATCGATGTCCCGTCTCGATACACCCACGACTAGGGACCTTGAAGGATGTACTTATGGATTACCATGTCCCCACTAGTATGATCTGCATCATAGTCCAGGTAGCCAAGTACACATCCTAAGGGCTTTACCAACATGTAACTATAAGACAGTTTAAAGAGACTAGCATACATGTTAAGATAAAGAGTGTAACCAGATAGCATACTATCATATCGAGCAAGAAAGTCATCTCTATATATGTCCAAGCATCCAATATAATATACATCATCTGTACAATACTGGCCTCTAGGTCATACATACAACTAACAAAGGAAAGGCTTTGGCTTCTACCTTGGGTAAAATCGCTCGGGGATAGGATTTCGATCCATACTCCTCTCTTTGAACATGGATTTCCATTCGTGTTTCATCCATACGCAAGAAAACATAGATTTTGGTATATGATTCTCCTGAAAAAACGATAAAACGCCGTAATCTAGCGATTATGTTGCCGTATTTTTGTCGGAATCCGCACACTTCATATTTTTTTAGAAAATCAAACAACAAATGAATAAAACAAAAAAATAAAAATAAAAATATGGATGAAACCGTCGGGAGGTGCTCGACCTGAGCAACTCCCCCAAAACGTCGGCCCCCCCAAAGGGCACGCGGACCAAGGCGTCGCCTTAAGGGAGGAGCCGACCCCGGCTCCCCTAAGTGGGAGCCTCCCCAAGGGGCGGAGCTGACCCCGGCTCCGTCCAAAGGGGGCTGATCCTCCCCTAAAGGGGAGGGAGCTGACCTCGGCTTCCCTAAAGGGGATCCGACCTTCTTCCCCAAGGAGAAGGGGCCGATCCCCGGCTCGGGTTTCCTCTCTGCTGGGGGCATCCTGATCATTTTGTTAAAAAAATAAAATAAAAATGAATGAACTAATCCGCGTTTCTTTTCAAACACATACACATTTCACGTTGAGTTCGAATGATTCGTACGACCTGTTAATCGAAGATTCTCTCGCCACAAAGCTAAGGTAATTAACGACAGTTTTGTTAGCGTCAGCTGGAGATTAGAATCTCCACAATCAATAAACCTCCACTTACCCTAGACATGAGGAATCTGTACATGCCTGACAAGCGAGCACATCCATCCTAATGGGTGACGAAAAACACTTTACAGTACAATATTGCAAGTTTTGTACTTTTAAGTTACACATGTTTACATCATATTAAACTCTAGAAATTTCATTTGTCTATTGAACGCAAGGAAACACGACATCACAGGAAATGTCATGGATAAACAGGTAAAATCAATTTACAGTATTTCTACTTCATGGAGCACCTAAGAGGCGGCTTTATATAGTTTGATTTCTACTAGTTTACGTACTTTATAATATATTTGAATGATATATAGTTGTATTCAAGTTAATATAATTCTATAAGTACATGTTGTGCGTCTATGAGAACCAACTTTCTATCAACTTTCTTTGTGTACGAGGGTCAACTTTCCATCATCTTTCTTGCTTCTTTTTTTTGGTGAAAGTTTTGGAATTTGGCCTCCCTTGTTCTGTAAATGAGAAATTAAGGTAATGTTATAATATAGAAGTATTTTCCCTTAATCCTCACCAGAACTTTGGAGCTTTGGTGACTTTCAGATGGTATTAGAGTAAACCAAGTTCAAATGAAGTCGGGTGCACATTATAAGTTGCTTATAAAAATAATGTACCACCAACCAGATTTCCATGTTTTCTTGCCATTAAAAGACGCTGAACTTGTGAGAGATTGTTATAATATAGAAGTATTTCAACAACACTCACCACAACTTCTGAATTTTGGTGCAAATAAATGTACATTAAGAGCAAACCCTACAAGTCTAGGATGTGCCTCCCTTTGCTATGGTAAGGTATCAAGTACAAATTAAACTATGGAGACTATTATTTCCAAAACTTGACACTGTAAGCGCCATCCCCCTAACCCTTTTCTTTTCCCCTCACCACAAAAAAAGGGAATAGTAAATCACCATCATATTGCGTGGTCTGTGATCGGTCTCTATTTGCCCTGCACAGGAAACTTCGGTTTCGATCAATGCAGTTACATTCCTCATTCTAACATACCTCAAAACTTCTCGCAGGGCACGTATCAAGGTCAAAATCCTAATCACGAAGGGAATAAACCCATAGTCAAGGCCAATAATTCTATCAGGTCCAACATCCATCGTGTCTTAACAATAAACATAACATCAATTTACAAATTCATTGGTTCAGAGTTCTGACCACTCCATATGTTTGGTAACTCCTTCATGCAAATATTAAAGTTTATCGGCATTGCTAGATCAATCAAATTGCTTCTCTTACTGCTTTTCTACACTTCCTCTTAATGCGCGGTTGACAACACTTCGAGACACTTGTTTCATGTAGACCATGGCTTTAAAGGTTCATGATAGGCACCGCACTGCTCAACTTTATTTTGCCAAGAGTAGCTATGGCCATCTTGAGGCCTTGCCTACATCTATCTAATCCAGTCAAGTCCTTGAATATCTAATTGTTAGAAGAATGGATATTAGGATAGAAGAATGGATGCTTGAATAGTTGAATACACGACATACCCAACGACTAGTCCGCTGTAGCTGGATCCAAGTCTTATGCATTCAATTCTTTACTGAATCAAGCCTTCACTTTTCCATATCAAAGGCTGTGATCAAGGAAGGGCAGACTCCATCTTCTTTCTACAAAGTTTATACCCCTGTGCCTCTCTTTATCTTTGTGAAATGTCCCTTCTACTGTACCAAAACTCCAAATTTATGATGAGGGTTGAGCGAATATATTTTATATTATAACACGTTCACGCATGTCGAAGGCCTTTTGGGCCGAAATGTTGGTTTTTGCGTAGCGGTATTTTTAATTTAACAAATCTGCATTTAATACATGCTCAGTGGGAATCGAACCTGGGTTGCTCTGATACCATATAAAACTCGGTTTGGGTCCACACATGGATGCATATGGGTTTTAATATAGTGAGACTTCATCCAAAATACTTGAGCCTTATGGAGGTTTATTCCATCCACATTCTCAACATTTTCCCTCACGTGCAACGTGGACAAACTCCACCTCACATGCAATGAGGACTTCATATGCAATGAGGACTCGGATCTCATGTGCAACGAGGATTCAGACATCATGTGCAACATGGACAAACAAACACCCGGGTTTTAATACCATGTGAAATGCCCCTTCCACTGTATCAAAACTTTAAAATTATGATGAGTGTTGAGAGATATATTTTAAATTTTAACAATCTTTAACATTTTCTTGTTCCTTTTGGGTTTGGAGGAAGAATTGGGAGAAAGGGGTTAGGAAATTCACTTCCCCTGGCCTCTTCCCTCCCCTTGCTCCATACATTGTTGTCGCGGACGAAGGGAGAGGATGTTGGTGGATTGTTTTTTTAAATGGATACCATGAGACAAATTGTTATGTCATGCTTGCCTCAAGTATTATAATAAGATGGATTATTAGTAACATATGAATGAGTCCATATATCTTTAGCTAATTCTTATTAAATTTAAGAGTTGGTTATACTACTCATGTGTCGGTGATGACAAATTATGGTCTTCATGAGAGTTGTACTATATCTGTAGCAATTGTACAAGCATGGAACTCAGACACGAAATGGACATCCAGATATCATCAGGTGCATAAAAAATTGATAACGTAGGCATAAAGATACACAACACGTGCATGCACACACCCCACGCTCTACAATATGTGTGTCTGTAAGGACGAGATTCAATATAGCAAAGGACGAGATTCAATATAGCAAGGCAATCGCCTACAGTAAAATTCTCTCTATATTTTTCCTCAAGAGAATGGCTCTTTCAACAAGTGACCTTAAGCAAATCCTATCATGTATGTTCAACGTGACAATCAAGTGTCGACCGACACCTCGGTGGAATAACATAAAGTCGGACATGAAATTTTGCATAATAGAGAGAGAATCTAGGAACTCTTTCAGTTCCAAACATCTAGTAATGATGAGAAAAATTTAACCGTCGTACTTGATCATCATTGAAATTTTGAAAATTTATTTAGCATCGTTCTTATCTTTCCTTCTATCTTTTAATCAAGAAGTTTAATGAATCTCATCTTTTATGTGAAAATATTCTTAGTTTGTCTTATAAAAAATTTTCAACAACAATATCATTTCAATGGGAAAAGGAAAAGCATATCCTCATGCATATTAATCAAAGTAGTATTTGGAAATGTCAAGAAAGCGTATAACAATTATACAACAAATGTCTAAATTGTCTCAAAAGTTAATCTAACTAGTGTTGGAATGCATTCAAAATGTCAGTAAGCATAATATATATATATATACACACACACACATGTGTGTGTGTGTGTGTGTGAATAATGGAGGAAAGAGGCTCTAGGAGGCTTTGTGCGTTAGGTGGCGGCAAAAAGTACGTCCTCCACCATTTTATTTGACGACCGGCACTTTCCAACTTGATCTCCATTCTTGAATTTGTCGATACATTAAATTTCATATGATTAAAGCACCATTTCACCGTTGATTTTGTCGGTAAACCGTCAATTTTGCACCCACTAAATCAACGGTGAAAAGGTGTTGGAATCACATGAAATTTGGTGTATCGACATATTAGATGATGAAGATCAAGATAGCCGGTGCTGATTGTCGAATAAATTGTAGGACGTGATTTGTGCCGCCATTTAACGCAAAAAGCCTCCTAGGGCCTCTTTCCTCCATTATTCTCTCTCTCTCTATATATAGGGGAGTGTTCCATTGCAAACCGGTCCGCGTTTTTTAAATACGGGAACTCTCGGTTTATGACATATTTGAATGATGCGATCCGTTTAAGTTGATCACCATATCCTCAAATATACGTGTATGAAAAATCAATGGATTTAAAGACCTCTAACATATGCATCAGATGAAATTTATGTTGCATTATCGAAAGTCGTTCATTTTTGCACCCATCGATGCATTATCAAAACACTTCCATTCGAGGTCTATGATGTGTAACATCTTGGACGGAGCAGATCGTTGAAAGGTCACACGAAAAAGTTCGTGCATTTGAAAAAACACGAACCCGCCTTACCGGATCGGCAATATATATATATATATATATATATATATATATATATATTGTTCATGTGTTAGCACTTGTGTAATGCACATAAAAGTTTTAAATAAATTATGAGTGTCAAAGAAATGTTGGGTTGGATATCTGTTGGTCATAAGATGTTTTCATGTTAGAATTGTAGGTTTTACATAGATCACATGATTTTTGCATGTGATATATTTTCTATAGGATTATTGGAATATACATGTGTCCCCTGAACACTTCATTTTTACAAACTTTTTTGTGTCAGATATGAGTAGAAAAGTAAAGACGAGGAATATTTATGATGTGCTATTTACTGTCCAGATGCTGAGTTCTATTCTATTCTTTCCTGTAATTCTATACTTTTCCTTCTCTTATTAATACAAAAATACCTTATTTTGTTCTTTTTGTTTGTTCATGAGATCTGAGGTTTAGGTATGCATGGGTGCCTATGTATCATGCTTCCACACTACTTTCCAATATAAAAGCAGTCGATACATAAGCACACATTTCAAATCCTTTATTCAAAAAGTTTAGACCAAATTATGATCCTCAAATAAGTCTCCAGGCTGTAACCCTTTGATACATTCAAAAGGATATATAAAATGAAGTTAACCCTGATGCCAGGCCGTAACTAGTTCATAACTTCTGCTGAATCTCTCACTTCTACTTGGGATTTGCATTCCAATTTATTATGATACATGATACATGATACATGATGAACTTAATGTTAACTGGAATTGTTGGACTACTCCCTATCTTCTGAAATAGGGTTAAAAAGTAGTGATATAGGCAAGCCACCTTGGCACTTAATGGCTGTTATACAAAATTCAAGGTGATGTACAAGTTATAATCATCTGTTTCATGAATGATTAGTTATGTAGGTGCATATTTGCTATTTTGTTTACGTGCGGTGAAAAAATAATTGTTCGCATGTAAAAAAAATGGTTGTGTGGCTGGATAAAACACATAATAGCATCTAAGTAGGGTTGGATTCCTGAAGCAGGTTTGGTTGAGATTTTGAATAAACCTGTATATTTACTCAATAACTTATAAACCAAATATAAAACTCCTTTATATAGCAAAACATCCTCTCTTACTCATCTTCTCCTCTTTCTTTATTTTACTTTCGTTTACTCGTCTAATTATTTCTAAACATTTTCAGTGTACTTTTCAATTTTTTTCTCATTTATTATAATTTTCTTTTTTATTCAAAAAATGCAAATTACATACCGCATGTGCAATGCGTAATCTTCTTATGCGCATGTGGTCCTCAAATGCATGTAATCTCTTACATGATTCCATAACACCGAAATAAGAACTGCTTTATTACAACACCAAAGCAACTTTACTTTCACTTGCCTCTTAAGATATCGCACTAAAATTTAAATCATCTTGCCAATTTATAACCAATAGCCATCATCTTGGACTTTCCGCCCCAGGTACACATAGATGGTAATTACCATTATAAGCTTTTAGATATATATTTGTCTAGCTTCTTCAAAAGCCCTGGGGAGAATTAGCTATGATGGTGAATTTCCAATGGATGGAATTTTCTTAAAGCTGTAAAATATTTTGATTAAAAGTTGATTTATCCCTTTATGTTTCAGTGAATTACGCTTCACAAAACTATCATACCCTTTTTGACAAAATTTTCAGTATTACGCATTTTCACCCACTTTTGACTATAAGGGATTTTGGGATGCAAACGTGCACTTCTAGTCATAAGAAGGGATATGTTGATATAAGAAGATACATGCAACATAATTAGCACTTGGAAGAGAGGAAAATGAAGATGGAAACTAGAAGGTTAGAGGATAAAGAACAAGAAGGATATTATAATAATAAGTACTGATGAGGGATGACAGGTGTTTTCCCTTTTGGGTGAAATTAGATTCAAGCCTATTAGCCAAATTTATCTAGGTGCACATTGCTTGATTAGGATTTAATAAATTTATAACAAATAGTGTCAGAGTCCATGGATCATTGTTGGTTCTTAAGGTGTGCATATAGCACGCTGGATATGAAAGAAACTTGTTCCAATGTGAGTTCCTCTACAAACCCCTTGCTAGACAGAAAAGAGATCTATATGCTAAAAGTGACTCGCAAGCTCACACTATGCCTTGCTAGATGTGATAGATTGTTTGGCCTGAACTGTATATGAATTAATGTAGAACTTGCAATCTTGAGCCACTCCAATGTGAGAAAGTTGGGCCAAAGTACAGTGAATAGAGTTTCGTTAAATTAGGAAACGTAGGGTATGGATTAGTTTTATAATGATTAAGGAGGTGATTGGATATGCCGTTAAATAAGTTTGAGGTTAAGACTCAATGGCGGAAAATTGATTCCAAGCCACTAGCAAGCTCAGTTTACATCTTTAGATTAGGCTTTTACTGAATTATCAATGAGCTGTCTAGCTGGCAAAAATAGGAAATGCAACATTTGTTCCAGACAACATTTGTTGCAATTAAAAAAATACTCATGCATTTTTTTTAGCTATTTGCAACCTTTATTGTTGGATATCCAAATTCTAACACTTCGGAAATTTGTACCATCTTGCAACTCCATTTCCAGTTTCTTGCTAAATTGTTGCTAATTAAATATTGAGAATTGCCTTTTTAATCAAATGTTTCTAAGCAACCATACAACCCCACGTAATAAGCTGGGAGCCTTCCAAACATAATGACAACACATTAAAATTTGGAAGTATGCCAAACTTATTGCCTTTTGTTGTTGAAGCTAAAAGCAATTTGCCCTAAACATCATCCAAAAATATCCATCTTGTCAGTGATTGAGAAAGTTTAGATTTGAGGGTTTGTTTCAACTTCAAGTGGATATTAATCAAAGTAAGTTATCTTCGGAAACACAACCAGGTACATTTATGTTGAGAGTCCGAACTTTAGTTAGAGCTGACCATTTTGAAAATTGATATACAATTATACATGCCCTCGGGCTGTTGGCAAAGTCATTGCAGAAAAAGATGTGAGCACAGATTTTGTAGCAAGCGTTGATCAAAATACAAGAAATTGCATAGGCGTAGATATTTCACTTTAACATTTGAGCCAAGATCCCAGGTGAAGATTGCTGGAAGTGCTTGCTTAACTTTAAATTTCTTCAAAAAGGACAATTAATCTTTCGAGTCCAAATTTTTTTGTGGGATGTTACATTTTATGTTTTGACTTAAATGCTATCTTATTTCAAAGGTTATTGTTATATTAAGTAATTTAATCTAGCTAGTGTTGTTTGAGAACCTGTGTGTATACATGTGCCTAGAGAGCCTCTATATCAACCATGTTAGAATTTGCCATTAAAATTGAACATGTTATATAAAATGGTGGTTTTTTAATACCTCAAGCATGTCCAAAACTTCAATATTTACCTTATTCTCTCACACTTAATCTTAATAGACCATGGGATCCCCAAAAACTTTTTAAGCAGTGTTTTTGGACCACCTAAGAACTAAACCAATGTCTTTTTAGAATATTCTGTTGAAAACTAGCGGAAATGAATTAGATGATCAATTGAATTATTATTGAGTAATTTTTAAAAAATAAATAGAGACCGAAGAAATTTAGGATTATTTGGTAGAAGGCAGAAATAAAAGAGAAGTTGTTAGGGTGAGGATGTTTTGAAGGCCGAAGATGATGGTTAGAGAGACATTAATTGGTTTTAGAATTATCGATGGTACAATATGGAGAAAGAAAAAAGATTATTGGATTCTAGAGGTTGAAGATGAGAAGTTGGGTTTGGGGATAAAAGGTGAGAGAATTTGAAGAGTTATAGATGGGTTTTAAGGTTTTGGATGTGAAAGATGATAAATTGAAGATAAGAGTTAAAGAATTTTGTTGGGTGTAAGGTTTGGATATAAAGGGTAAAGAATTGAAGATGAAAATTTGAGGATTTACATAGAGAATTTGAAGATGCTTGTGGGGTTTTAGAATTATGAATGTGAAAGTTGAGAAAATCGAATACAAAATTTTGAAATTTAGGGTTTTGAATGTAGAATATGGATTATAGTTAGGATTAGAATAAACGATGTTTGATAGGGCTTTATGATTGATAAAAGTGATATAATGGACGGAAAACATTTGGGGAGGGGGCAGGGAGTGCTGAAAAATATAAAAAATTTGATTGAAGAATATTTTTTCTCCTTCATTGACTTCTTGTGCTAATTACACCTGATTTCTATTTGTTATGCAGTGATCCGGAAGAATCGGAGGACGAGGATGGTGGTAATCAATCATGTGTTTGCGTAATACAATAACCCATCTGAACCATCTCTGTAAATTCATGTAAAACATTGAGCCTACTCCCTTTGTTCATTTATGTGAAAATTTAAGTACACCAACTCCCTTTTCCTGTTATTTGTGTATTCCATTATTCTTTGTTGTGCAGAGTGCATTAGAAATTTGAATGTATCAGTGTGGAGTAAATAATTCTTATTTTAATGAGATCTTCTCTCTTTCGTAATCTATCGCTTTATTTACGAGGAGCGTGCCTTGTTTTTGTTTCTTGAGTCTTGACTATCATGTGTGCTTGGATTTTGCTGGCCATTATGTTAGTTATATGTATGTCCTAGAGGCCATTACTATACATAGGATGTATATTGTAGTGGATGCTTGGACATATATAGTGAGGACTTTCTTGCTCGACATGATAATATGTTATCTGGTTACTCTTTACCTTAACGTGTATACTGATTGTCTCTCTGTTACATATTGGTAAAGCCCTTAGGATGTGTACTTGACTAACTGGATTATGATGCGGATCATACCGGTGGGGACATGATAGTCTATAAGTACATCCTTCAAAGTCCCTAGTCGTGGGTATATCGAGAGGGGGCATCGATATACCAGAGTAGATTAGCGTATACCTTCTCGACCCATACAGATGGACGATGGATGATCCCATATCCATTGGTGTTTGACATCAGAGATGGTATACGAGTGCTCAGTGGAGACTGGGTACACTGGACGGACTCGCCGAGAACTCCCAGATGGTATTATATCTTACGTCAGATGGCGGTTCTCTGGTGATACTGGTACAGGTTAGTCTGTTGACCCGAGATCGTCATAGAGTCTTATGTGATTCCCACTGTGCTTTGATTTCCACCTTACCACGTCCAAGAGGGCGTGCAAAACGGTGGCTTTTGGGTACAGTCCCGAATCACATGGAGGCAATGAGCGATAGGAAGGGATTCGTCTCTCCGGGTATAGGGAGTTGATGTTGCGCTGTGTTCGATTGGCTATAACCGGAAATCTCTGGCCAGGGTTGCAGAGATTTACTGGTAAGTGTTACCAGTAGTTTCTCGAATTGTTATAGACCTCATATCGACACGTCTTATCGAGCTACTGGGGTCTGACGTTTACCACCCCTAGGCAAGATATGCGACATATCAGACGACGAGACCGGATTGTACGGTAAGTGTTACTGGTTGGATTCACAGGAGTGTGAGCGGGCTTGCTCGTCGATCTTCTTATCGCTCAATACCCGGGTGGCCGTTACGTTTAGCAGACCGCTTGCGGTGTGTGGGTGTTTGATATGATCATTACCTGCTGCCGGCGTATTGACGAGTCTTTAGAGTCCTACACAGAGGTTTCCTGGCTCAAGCGAAACGAAATAGGAGCGCATATGAGATATGTGCGGGACCGAGAATTATACCAGTATGTGATACTGTATTCTATTCTTGCGATTTGTATCATTGGTCGGTTATTTGTGATATAGCCGGGTTACCGAATCAAGTGTTGATTCGATACATTGATACACTTGATATTAGTCGGTTATATGCGATATGACCGGATCGTTAAATCAAGTGTTGATTTAATGATTTAATGCATAATTATATATTTGATATATTATTTTGCATTAACTAGTATTTGTTCACTTTAAATGGATTTTCTCACTTGAAATACACAAGTTGTATATGTGATATACTTTTGTGCACTTGTTTGTATCATGTTTGATGATACATGCAAACTTGGGTTTGTGTAAAGAATTAAACCATGGTTATGTTAATGGTTAGGGTTTTGATTTACTTATCTATTTATTTATTTATTTATTTATTCATTTTTGAAAGATAAATAAATCATGGTGGCTTTCTTTGTTTGCTAGTTGAAGCTTCATGAAGTTTTGAATAAGTCCACCATTTTTGTTTCATGTTTAACCCTAACCATTCAACCCAACCCTAGTTAATTCTCTACACCTAACTATGGTTGCAAATATGATAAGTATCATATTATTTTCTATTTTCATAAGACGTATCATATTCTTCTTCTTCTTCAACAAAGAAGAAAGCTTGCAACCATTAATGGCAACTTGAGGAAAAGAGTGAGAAATCCAATTCTAAAGTGAACCCACTTCCTATTTCTTCATCCTCTACCACTTGCCAAGTAGTATAGGGTGTTTTCTTCACATGTTTCATGACTTGGTGAAGTTGGAGCTTGATCTTGTGTTGCCTCGACGTAGATCATCTTCGGCATCGGAGTCGACGACCTAGCCCGATCATCTCTTCGATGAAACCACCGCGAGAGTCCAGGATCCGATAGGTACAGCGGAGGGACTTCATCACGGAGCTATGGAGGTGGAGGACCGGATCTACAATGGTTGTAGTCTCTTTCACTTAGTTAAGTTGTTAACTAGTTATCGTTTTCGCTTAAACTCTAGTCAACGATCCGTATTAGGGTTTCTCGGCACTTATAAAATTTGAAATTGGCATGGTTGATGCCATGTGAGACCTCATTTGTGTGCCTAGGATCCCAACAGTGGTATCAGAGCCTAGCTAGAGCTTTAGGCGATGCGTAGACGGAGTTAGAAGTCCGATCGAACCGAAACCCTAATCTCTAATAGCTCTCTGTACATTTTTTGAAATCGGGGATTTTTCCAAATTAAAAATATGCAGAAAACTCAGCAGGAGTTTTTAAGAATTACTATGAAATTCGAGCGCCCAATTCGTCTAAAGCGCGGTGGAACCGCGGCACAAGCATGGCTTGTGCGGCGGTTCCGCGGCCAATTTGTCAAATCACCTCTTGAAATTTGCACAGTAATTCCTAATTTCTGGTGCTGTAGTTTCTGGGAATTTTTAAATCTTACTCAAGAGTTGAGTTTTCTGGGTTGTATTGGGAGTTGGTAGATTCGATCGGATTATCAAATTTTGTCTATGTGTTTTTCCGGATATTTAGAATATGTTAAAAAGTTCGACCGGATATAAATACCCAATTTTTCCCCTGTTGGGAAATTTCCAAGTGTTGGATCTTTCCGTGGTTTAATAACGTTCTAAGTAGTGCAAGTAACGCGATGGACCCTCTAGAATACAACAAATCTTAACTCGATTATGTGACCGTCTTGAACTGCCCATTGAACCTTCGGGTTTGGGGCAGTACGGCGTGCCACATGTGAGGCGTTGGCTTGACCCTTCTACGGCTGAACCGTTGATACTGAGGTATGAAGTGAATGTTTTTAAACTTATATCACGTGTTGATCTGTTTCGGGAAAACTTGGGTGTTTGATTGTTCGATCGGAAAGTTTAACATTTTCTATTTATCTGGAATGTGATACAATACTTGGAATCCACAAGTAGTTATGAGATAACTGATATGAATATTATAAACATAGCACTTTAGTCTCACTTGATCGGTTGCCACGGAATTTTGATGTGATCAAAAGTCCGTCGCAATCACGTAGCGTACGCGGATATTCGCCGGTAAACTTAATAGATAGCCATGCCCCATAGCCCCGACCAAGTGACTGTAGGAGAACCCCGTCACCGAAAGCATCCGTTCGGGTGCTCGCGGCAGCGGTGTTCCGCCTTAGTGCACTTCGTCGACGGTATCAGGGGGTGCGGCCGTCTAATAAAGTTTGCGACGAGCATTCGATCAGGATATCGGGAATCTTGTTGAATTTCCCGACTTTATATTGAAAAGAGTTTTCGATAATGAGACTAAAATGCAGGGTTTATAATTGTTAGGCATGCGATGTCTAAGGAATTCATTGGTTTAGGCATGCGATGTCTAAGGAGGTTGCGGATTCCAACTGTTGTAGTTTTACACTTTCTTTTCTTTGACCGTAAGTGTAATATGTGATATCGTCGGTTTCGTTGCTATATGCCAACGACAATTGGGATACGCATGTTTGCTTTCGTTGATGACATGTGATGTTATGTGTTGCTGGATATGTTATATTGGATCGTCGTGTTTGAATAGCCGGGTTTTTTTTATGTGAGATGAGTGTTTTTCATTTTCATTCATGTAAAAACATGTAAGTAATATTCTTTTATTGGGGCACTTCCAGCTTGCGGAAGATGTCACCGGTTGTATATTATTTACTTTTCCGCACTAGGATAGACCCAAGGAGGAGGGCACAAGTAACCGGGTTCTGGAGTCCAGTGGGAGACCAACTCGAGGAGTCGAGTCCGGGTTTCCTAACTCTAGAATTGGTAGGGTTGCTTGCCGCTCTCGTAGGGGTCTAGGGGTGTTGGTTTGGCTATTCATCACGACCGTGGAATCCGTGTTTTATACTGGCTCGTATTGAAAACACGGACGTCCTAGTATATCCATTGTTTCATATGTTTCTTCTGCTGCGATATCTGTGATGTGATCATTTGATGTGTTCTGTGATAGATACAGTATATAGTATATATGATATATTATATAGACGTTACTTATGTTTTACACCCGCGCTAGCCCTGCCCCGTTCTGCCGTTAGTTACCTAACCTGAAGGTGCACGAGGGGACATCGAGGCGAATGCGGATGGCATAAGTGTACGTCGTATTTATCTGTGATGTTTAGGTGATTTAAATGATGGGACTTCATTAATTTGATTAATGAGAAAAAAGAAACCTAAGATGTTGTGGAATCGAATTTCAAAATTAAAACAGGTAGCTACAGTTCTTGCTTTGCATCGCGGTGTTCCTTGCAGAACATCCTGCACCTTATTCGATAAGGAAAGGATCGAGATCCCTTCACCGGGAGTGACTTCTTTAGCAATAACTAGCAGCTGCTACAACTCTCGGTTTGTCTTTTGATTGCTTCTATAGTTTCTGCTTTGCACAGTGATATATATGATATATCCCACACCTCATTCGACGAGGAAGGGGCCGACGATCCCTTCACCGGGAGTGACCCTTTTAGCAAAACTAGAAAAGCCTAAAAAACACTCCATTTTAAAATCATTCGATCCTACAACGATATCAAGTTCATTACGCAATAGGTTTTCAGATAAACCTCTCGTAGCCCTCCGTCATTTCAGATAAGTACTAGTTAGTATTCGTGCTGCGGTAGTTTGGCATTCGTCAAGGCGTAGTGTACGGTAGCTAACTAGTATTTATCTGCTTATGCATATGATGCAGATTGGATTAGGGTATTCGTATGGCGTTGTTTGGCATTCGTCAAGGGTCGTGCGGGTGGGTTTAATTCAATCAAGAAATGTACGGGTTGAACTTGACTAGTGGACTATGGGTTGTTTGGCATTCGTCAAGGTCATAGAACACTAGGGGTAAAATATTATCGGGAATTTCAAGTGTTGAAATTTGCAATGAGATTGCATACCTTCTATGAGATAGTTGGATCCCGATACCCACTGCGAGTAATTGTTACTCCTGGGAGAGTTTTACACATTACAATTAGCCGATCAAGTAGGTGTCTAGAAAGGTGTCAACGGGGTTACGCCTCTGGGAAAACGAGGTTTACATTAATTAGGTCCGTGCGAAAGCACGGGGAACCTCCCTCAAAGTACCGACACTGGCCTGGCTGAAAGATTGGCGAACTTGTAGCGTGTAATTAATCCCGGCTAGTCTTTCCTTTTAGGGTTTGAAGGAAGATTTGATAAAAACAGTGGGAGCCATCCTGATTAGATAAAATAATAACCAATCTGATCTTGCAAGAGCGCACGCAGAGTGTTTTCTTCTCTCTCTCCAGATAGCGACCATATCACGCTTTAATCAAGATAATAAAACATATATTTTGACCGAACCCGTTTGTTATACTGAGCTGGGAACGTTGGTCCCGCTCCAACTTATAATTGTTATAAGACAGCAGAAAATTGGGGAATACCAGATTTCCTGTGCCGCCCAAACGAAAAAAGTGCATGTTGATGCATCTTCTTCGGGTGTGTTCATTACAAAGAACTGTTTCTCAGTATCCTCTGCGTCCTGGGTATTTGATACCGGATCAGGATCCCAGATATGTAATCTGTTACATAGGGCTACAGATAGGTAGAGAACTGAGAACGGGTGATAAGTTTCATGAGACAGAAAACGGGGCAAGTGTTGCAGCCAAGTCTGTTGGTCACTGTCACCCTGTATTACAAATACATTGATTCTGAACGAATGTTATTAAATACCGAACCTGATATACAAAATCATATCAGTCTCTTTATTAGTAAAGAAATGATAAAATTTTGTTTTGTTGGATAATGTTTTGAACATTTCCTATATCAAAAGTTGATCGGTTCAGGCACGTTATCTAAAAGCATTGACGTTCTAAATCAAACTACAGTTCCTAGTATACAGAACACACACAAGAGGAAGAGTTCAGAAATGAACGAATTCTTCTTAAAGCATTGTAGACTAGGTCATATCAATGCGACCCGACTGGCTGAAGTTACATTTAGATGCATATTTAAATTAGTTTGAATTTACATCTTGTGAAAATTGCCAGTCATGTCACAGAGATTAGATGACCGTAGCTCTGTTTATTGGAAACAGAGAAAGAGTTAATGAACTCTTGGGACTGATACATGATGATGTATGTTAGGTCCCCTGTCTACACATGCCAAGACCGGTTCTTTGTACTTCATTACATTCTCTGATAATCTCTCAAGATTCAGACATATGTTCCTGTTGAAACACAAGTCCGAACCTTTTGAGATATTCATAGAATATAAATTAGAAGTAGAGAACCAATAAGGGTATAAGTATTATGTTCTTTGATATGATCAAGGAGGAGAATACTTTAGCACAGAATTCCTGGACTATTCTAAAGGAGAATGAGATTCTCTCTCAGCATTACTCCTCTGTATACACCATAGCACGATGGTATATCGGGGCGGAGCAATCACACCCTATATGATAAGGTGTGCTCTATGATGAGTACTACTGAGTTACCTTTTTCCTATTGGGTGTTATGCACTTGAGAAGTTGCATACCTATTGAATAGAGTTCCAATCAAATCAGTAGCCTACCGCTTCATATGTGATATGGAAAGGGAAGAGCCCATATCTTAAGTTAGTTAAGATTTGGGGTTGTCCGGCATATGTCTAAAAGCAAAATCCGGACAAGCTCGAGGCAGGGTCAGTTATGTAGAACTGGAAAGGTTCCAGCTATACAAACTGCAGCTGATGATTTGGTAGAACAAAAGGATTCAATAGCAACCAACGAACCTCAGCCTCTCCGCCGATCTAGCAGGGTTCCTCACCCACCTGAGAGATACTTTGGTTTCTCTATGACAGTAGGAGCGAGAATTGCATCATGAGATGATGACCCAACTAGTTTCAAGCTGGCCATCAGAAGTGAGACTCTGTAAGAATGGCTGGATATTTATCGATCTGAGATGGAATCCTTATACACCAACAAAGTATGGACTTTAGTTGCTATATCTGAAGGGTTAAATCCCCATCAGGAGCAAGTATATCTTGAGCATATTACTTGGTGTAGATGGAAAAGTTGAGACTTTCAAAGCTAGACCTGTTAAAGGTTTTCGTCATCGACCAGGCGTGGATAATGATGAAACCTTTTCCAGTGCCTATGCTTAAGTCCATCCAGATCCTACTTGCCACGGCTACACACCATGACTACGATATCTGGTGGTTGGGTGTCATGACTGCTTTTTAAAATAATGATTTAGAAGACAGAGTCTATAAGTACACAGTCAGAGGGATTCGTAGACAGTGGGAGCAGCGGAAATGTGTGCAAGATGCCTTATAGGATAAAGCAGGCATCGCGGAGTTGGAACATCTGTTTTGATGTGGTAGTCAAAGAGTTTGACATCATCAAAATGGTAGATGAACCTTGTATATACAAAAAGGGTAGTAGGGAGTATGGTAGTAATCCTCATAGAGTACGTGGATGACATACTCTTGATAGGGAAGGAGTTTCCTATGCTACGCTCGGTCAATCTCCGCTTATCATAAGGATTCTCCATATAGGATCAAAGTGATACCTCCTAAATCCTAAGTTTTCATCTATGAGATAGATCTAATTGGATATTAGGATACTCATTAGTTATAGTGAGATGGTATCAATTGGTCCTGGGAAGAATCACTGGAAGTGTTCCAGGGTGATAAAGACGACTGAATGTCAGTCACAGGCATTGTCTTTACCCTCAGTAAAGGGACGGTATGTTGGAAGAGTTCCAAGCTAAATACCGTGACATTCTAGACGATAAAGGATGGATACATCGCTACTTAAAGATGCTACCAAAGAGGCAGTTTGGGTGTATGTTTGTTCATGAGATGAACTTAGTTCCTCCCATTGTGTGACAATGGAGTTGTGGCTTATGCCAAGGAACGTCCGTCCCATCAGTGATCCAGACATATTCTAAGGCAGTATCACCTGATCATAGAGATGGTTGATCTCCAAGGGATCGAGGTTAGGAGAGCAGACTCAGAGGACAACACGGCGGATCCACTCACAAAGGCCTTTTCCCAGAGAGAGACTTTTATGGGATGGTTGAGTATGAGATACTACAACCACTGCTACAGATGGCCCTAGTGCAAGTGGGAGATTGTTAGTTATATGTATGCCCTAGAGGCCATTACTATACATAGGATGTATATTGTAGTGGATGCTTGGATATATGTAGTGAGGACTTTCTTGCTCGACATGATAGTATGCTATCTGGTTACTCTTTACCTTAACGTGTATACTGATTGTCTCTCTGTTACATGTTGGTAAAGCCTTTAGGATGTGTACTTGACTACCTGGACTATGATGCGGATCATACTAGTGGGGACATGATAGTCTATAAGTACATCCTTCAAAGTCCCTAGTCGTGGGTATATCGAGACGGGGCATCGATATACCAGAGTAGACTAGCGTATACCTTCTCGACCCATACAGATGGGCGATGGATGATCCCATAACCATTGGTGTTTGACATCAGAGATGGTATACGGGTGCTCAGTGGAGACTGGGTACACTGGACGGACTCGCCGAGAACTTCCAGATGGTATTATACCTTACGTCAGATGGCAGTTCTCTGGTGACACTGGTACAGGTTAGTCTGTTGACCCGAGATCGTCATAGAGTCTTATGTGATTCCCACTGTGCTTTGATTTCCACCTTACCACGTCCAAGAGGGCGTGCAAAACGGTGGCTTTTGGGTACAGTCCCGAATCACATAGAGGCAATGAGCGATAGGAGGGGATTCGTCTCTCCCGGTATAGGGAGTTGATGTTGCGCTGTGTTCGATTGGCTATAACCGGATATCCCTGGCCAGGGTTGCTGAAATTTACTGGTAAGTGTTACCAGTAGTTTCTCGAACTGTTATAGACCTCATATCGACACGACATATCGAGCTACTGGGGTCTGACGTTTACCACCCCTAGGCAAGATATGCGACATATCAGACGACGAGACCGGACTGTACGGTAAGTGTTACTGGTTAGATTCACAGGAGTGTGAGCGGGCTTGCTCGTCGATCTTCTGATCGCTTAATACCCGGGTGGCCGTTACGTTTAGCAAACCGCTTGCGGCTTGTGGTTGTTTGATATGATCATCACCTGCTGCCGGCGTATTGACGAGTCTTTAGAGTCCTACACAGAGGTTTCCTGGCTCAAGCGAAACGAAATAGGAGCGCATATGAGATTTGTGCGGGACCGAGAATTATACCAGTATGTGATACTGTATTCTATTCTCGCGATTTGTATCATTGGTCGGTTATATGTGATATTGCCGGGTTACCGAATCAAGTGTTGATTCGATACATTGATACACTTGATATTAGTCGGTTATATGCGATATGTCCGGATCGTTAAATCAAGTGTTGATTTAATGATTTAATGCATAATTATATATTTTATATCTTACTTTGCATTAACTAGTATTTGTTCACTTTAAATGGATTTTCTCACTTGAAATACACAAGTTGTATATGTGATATACTTTTGTGCACTTGTTTGTATCATGTTTGATGATACATGCAAACTTGGGTTTGTGTAAAGAATTAAACCATGGTTATGTTAATAGTTAGGGTTTTGATTTACTTATCTATTCATTTATTTATTTATTCATTTTTGAAAGATAAATAAATCATGGTGGCTTTCTTTGTTTGCTAGTTGAAGCTTCATGAAGTTTTGAATAAGTCCACCATTTTTGTTTCATGCTTAACCCTAAACATTCAACCTAACCCTAGTTAATCTCTACACCTAACTATGGTTGCAAATATGATAAGTATCATATTATTTTCTTTTTTCATAAGACTTATCATATTCTTTTTCTTCTTCTTCTTCTTCTTCTTCAACAAAGAAGAAAGCTTGCAACCATTAATGGCAACTTGAGGAAAAGAGTGAGAAATCCAATTCTAAAGTGAACCCGCTTCCTATTTCTTCATTCCCTACCACTTGCCAAGTAGTATAGGGTGTTTTCTTCACAAGTTTCATGACTTGGTGAAGTTGGAGCTTGATCTTGTGTTGCCTCGACGTAGATCATCTTCGGTATCGAAGTCGACGACCTAGCCCGATCATCTCTTCGATGAAACCATCGCGAGAGTCCGGGATCCGATGGGTACAGCGGAGGGACTTCATCACGGAGCTATGGAGGTGGAGGACCGGATCTATAAAGGTTGTAGTCTCTTTCACTTAGTTAAGTTGTTAACTAGTTATCGTTTTCGCTTAAACTCTAGTCAACGATCCGTATTAGGGTTTCTCGGCACTTATAAAATTTGAAATTGGTATGGATGATACCATGTGAGACCTCATTTGTGTGCCTAGGATCCCTACACATTAGGCTTTATTCGTCCCTTCTAGCGGTCCTTATATATATATGGTGTTAGGGTTAATTAATCTAATTAAGAGAAACTAGGGATCTAAGAGATTACTAGGATTTGAGCCGTTGTCTTCTCTTCTCTAAGTTTTATCGAGGGTTGGCTTGCGAGGTGATCACGTGGGAGATTCTCGTTCATCAAGGGTGTGGTTTCTCTTCAGCCGTTGTAAGAGTACAAAGGTCAAAGTTCGTTGTGGTAATTCTTGTAGAACCTTCTTCGTTGATCTCCTTTTTCCACTGTCATAATTTGATGTTAAGATCTACACATTTAAGTACTATATTGGTATCAGAGCCTAGATGTTCAGGTTCGTAATCCGTAATTAGATCTATATTTTAAAATTTGTTGCAACTCAACATTGTGTTTTTATATTTAAAAGTTGGATCAAATCTTTTTTATAAATTTTTTATTGATCTGCAATTATTAGGGTTGTAGACGGAAATATTTCTATTTATTTTTCATGCATCATTTGTCGTTTAAATTATTGAGTTATTGGGGTCGACGTTACCATCCCTAGACTCGATATGCAGCATATCTGACAAAGAGACCGGACTGTACGGTAGTGTTGTCGGTTGGCTCGACGGGAGTTGTAGCAGGTTCGCTTGTTCTCTTCTGATCGGTCAATACCCGGGTGGCCGTTACGTTTAGCTGATCGCTTGCAGCTTGGGGGTGCTTGATATGATCATCACCCACTGCCGGCGTATTGACGAGTCTTAGAGTCCCACAAAGGAGTTACCTAGTCCAGGCGAAACGTTGTGGTGCGCATATGCGATATGCGCGTGGACCCGGTTAAAACGCACGTATGAGATACAGTATATTAATTGGGCGGCTTGCTTTTGGTCGAGTCGTATGTGATATGACCGGGTTGATAAATCAAGTGTTGATTTATCATTTAACCATTATTTTCTCACTACAAATCCTTTTCTTGTCTTTTTGGTGTATGCATGCATGTATGCATTCATTCTTATTTATGCACATATGGATGTGCATGCACACATACATGCATACATCATTCTATCATGGTTGTATATATAGAAGATGGTGGCAATATAAGACTCACACCTTATAATTATATATGGATATATATTGTATTTGTTTTAAAACAAAAGAAAAGAAAAATATAAATACATGGTTATCTTCTACACTCTTCTTTGAACTAACCATGATCACCTACTTTTTAACCATGAGTTAATCTTTCTTTTGTGTTTTAACTCAAGTGCAATAATATCCATATAATGTAACTATGGTTTGAGATGAAGGGTAGAAAATATATATACTTATATTTTCTATTTTTCATAACATATTATCATTCTCTTGATTTTTCTAAAGCCATCATCTTCTTCCTCCTTGCTCTTTTGCTCTCTAGATTTCTCAAGTGAGAAAAACACTCACCAAGTTAGGATTTTGATGTGAGAAAACCAACCACAACACCATTCTACACTAGTCTTTCCCACTTGTGAAGAGTGTTAGCTTCCATTTTCTTCTCTTGATCTTGTGAAGTTACAAGCTTGGACAAAGCGGACTCCGGGTGGATCATCGTGGACCTAGAGGAGTTCAAGCGGACCTTTTACAACCCTCAAGTAGGTAAAGAGTCTAGCGTAGGGAGCTACAAAGGTTGTACTCTCAAAACCCTAGCTTAATCTACTTGTGATGATGTGCATGTTTAGAAACCCTAATTTTCTAGTGATGATTCTTTGTATGTTCACTTAGCACCTTAAAATTTTAATTTTGAGACATGTGATGCTTCCAAACCCTTTATTAGGTGCTAGGTAAACCTAACATTGGTATCAGAGCCGACCTAGAACTTTAGGCGATGCTTTAGCGAAGTTAAAACTCCGATTGAACCAAAATACAGACTTTTAGAACCGTCTCTGGACATTTTTTCAAACCTGTGTTTTTCCAGAATTAAAAATATGTAAAAAATTCAGAAGGGAATTCTAAGAAACCCTGTAAAAAATGAAGCCCTAATCACAAAATCCCACCGCGGAACCGCGGCCAAAGCTTGCTTGGGCCGCGGCTCCACGGCCGTACGGATGAATTAAGCCCTCGTTTTTATACAGTGTTCTTATTTCCTGTTTATAGATGTTTTTGGGTATTTTTAATCTGTTTTCAGTGATATATGTTCTGGAGATTGTTTTGGATTCGGTGATTCGATCGGAATTTTAATCTCGTGCTTTTTTCGGATAATTTAGAAAGTATTAAAAAGTTCGAACGGATATCATTAACTCGCTTTTTCCCGGCACGAAATTTTTTCAAGTGTTGAATCTTTTCTCGAGTTTAAATCTTTTGGAAATGCGTGCAAGTTTTGTGGTGGACCCTCTAGAAGACAACAAACCTTAACTCGATTATGTGACCGTCTTGAACTGCCTTTTGAACCTTAGGGTTTGAGGCAGTACGGCGTGCCACATGTGAGGCGTTGGCTTGACCCTTCTACGGCTGAACCGCTATTACCGTGACACATTCCGGGTTTTTTGAACTCCGCTCAATTGTTGAGCTTTAGGAAATTTTGGGTATTTGATTATTCGATCGAAATGTTTAATACTGTCTATTTATCTGGAATGTGATACAATATGTGGAATTCATATAGTTAGGCATGAAATGCGAGGTATGTGATATCTCGGATTTACGATGTCTAAAGAGAATGTGGATTCCAAATGTTGTAGTTTTACACTTTCTTTTTTGTGACCGTAAGTATAGTATGTCGATATCGCCGGTTTCGTTGCTATACATCAACGACAATCGGGGTACACATACTTACTTACGTCGATGATATATGATATTATGTGTTGCTGAGATATGATGTGCAGGATTGTCGCGATCGAATAGCCGGGTTTTTTTATGTGAGATGAGAGTTTTATTTTTCATTCATGTAAAATTCAAATGTAATATAATATTCTTTTATTTGGGGAACTTCCGGGTTGAGGTTGATGTCACCAGTGTTGTATATTATTTACTTTTCTGCATTAGGATAGACCCAAGGAGGGGAGCACAAGTGACCGGGTTCTGGGGTTAGTGGGAGGCCATCTCGAGGAGTCGAGACCGGGTCTCCTAAACTCCAGGATTGGTTAGATCGCTTGCCGCTCTCGTAGGGGTCTAGGGGTATGGGCTTGGCTATTCATCGCGACTGTGGAATCCGTATTTTCTATTGTTGGCTAAATACTAAATACGAACGTTCTAATATATCCCACATTATATATATGTTTCTGCTGCCTGTGTTCTGTGATATCTGAGACGAATGATATATTATATATGAGATATATAGTAGACGTTGCTTATGTTTTACACCCGCGCTAGTCCCGTCCCGGTATTCCGTTAGTTAAGTAACCTAACGATGCATAACGGAACATTGTGGCGAATGCGGATGGCATAAGCGTACGTTGTATTTTCGTTTTTATTCTTCTGTGATTGGCTTAAGGACTTAAATGATGGGATTGCATTAATATGATTAATGTAAAGAAAATAAACCTAAAAAGATGTTGTAGAATCGGATTTGAAAACCACTCGGCTTTTTATGAAAAAGCTATATTTCAAAACTGCGGAGCACAAGCCACTCCTTTTGAAAACCATTTGATTCTATGACGATATCAAGTTCAAAGCGTTAAAGATTTTCTTAAAAATCATCCGTAACCCTCCGTCATTTTAGATAGTAGAGTACTTAGTATTCGTGCTACGTTTGTTGACTTTAGTTAAGGCGTAGTGTACGGTAACTAAGTGATGTCTTCCTACACTGCATATAATGCAGATTAATTAGGACATTCATACGAATTTGTTGACCATAGTTAAGGGTCATATGGGTGGGTCTAATTAATCAAGAAATGACGGGTAGAACTTGACTGGTGCTTATGATTTGTTGACCATAGTTAAGGTCATAAGTACTAGGGGTAAAAACCGCATCGGGAATTTCAAGTGTTGAGATTTGCAATGAGATTGCATACCTTCCATGTGATGGTTGGATCCCGATCCCACTGTGGGCAATAGTTGCTCCCAGGAGAGTTTTGCAGTTTACAATTAGCTAACTCATTAGGTGTCTAGAAAGGTGTTAACGGGGCTACGCCTCTGGGAAAACGATGTTTACTTTAATTAGGTCCGTGCGAAAGCACGGGGAACCTCCCTCAAGTACCGACACTGGCCTGGCTGAATGGTTAGCAAAGTTGTACACTGTAATTAATTCTGGCTAGTTTTCTTTTTAAGGTTTGAAAGAAAAACTTGATTAAAGCAGTGGGAGACATCGATTAGACAAGATAATAACCAATATGATCTTTGCAAGATCTTTCGCTTAGTGTATTCTTTTCTCTCTCTTAATGGCAGATACCAATGACTGGACTCAAGCTTCTACTAGATAAAAATAAACTGAATGGGACCAATTATAAAGACTGGCTGAGGAATCTGAAAATAGCCTTGACTTATGATAAAGTATCATATGTCCTCACGGCTTCAGCCCCGCCCGTCCCAGGTCCAAAATCCTCAGTTGCGGACAAAGAAGTCCGCAAGATATGGGAAGCTGATTGTGCCACGGCCAAATGCCTCACGCTCTAATCGATGGACAACACACATCAAAAGCAGCACGAGAATATGGACATCCAAGCCATATTTCTTCATACAAAGGAGTTGTATGGAGAGCAATCCCGCGTATTACGATACGAAGCATCAAAGAAATTGTTTCAGATGCGAATAGCCCCTGGCACATCAGTAGGAGACCATGTTCTGAAGATGATAGCTCTCATAGAAGAGCTTGAGGACCTTGGATGGACGATGGACAATATACGGATATTATTCTGCAGTCCCTCCCCTCCACCTTTGCTCAATTCATAGTTAACTTCAACATGCACAACATGGAGAGGGAACTACCTGAACTCCTTAATATGTTAAGGAGTGCAGAGAGCACACTGAAATCAGTGAAAACTCCCGTTATGACTGTTGGACAACTTCCTCTTCTCGCCCAAAGGCTAAGGCCAAGGGAAAGAAAAAGAAGAAGCCCACCAATCCTAAGGGAGGAGTTAAAAAGGTTAAGGGGAAGGAAAAGTCCAAAGCTGGAGAATTGGGGAAAGGTGAATGTTTTCATTGCCACAAAACAGGACATTGGAAGCGCAACTGTACGGAGTACTTGAATCTCAAGAAGAAGCATGGGGATGCTTCCGCTTCAGGTGTGTTTGTGACAGAAAACTGTTTTTCAATAAACTCTGCTTCCTGGGTATTAGATACCGGTTCAGGTTCTCACATTTGCAATTCTATGCAGGGGCTGAGAAATAGCAAGGTTTTGAAGACAGGTGACCATACTCTCCGCGTTGGAAATGGTTCCTGTAGGGTTCCTAGGCACACCCATGAGGTTCTACAACTGATCAACCATGCCAAAATCAAATTTTTATCAAGTGCCAAGTAACCCTAAGCAAGATCGTAACTAGAGGTAAGGCGAAACGAAATGCAAGCAAACAACTTTGCTATGAGTGAAAGTGACTACAACCATTGTAGATCCGGTCCTCCACCTCTTTAGCTCCGTGATGACGTCCCTCCGCTGTGATCATCGGATCCCGGACTCTGGCGATGGTTTCGTCGGAGAAATGATCGGGCTAGGTCGTCGACTTTGATACCGAAGATGATCTACGTCAAGGCAACTCAAGATCAAGCTCCATCTTCACTTGGTCATAGAACTTGTGAAGATAACACACTCTTCTACATGGCAAGTGGTAGAGGATGAAGAAATAGGAAGTGGGTTCACTTTGGATTTGGATTTCTCACTCTTTTTCTCATGCAACCATTGGAGGTAGCAAGGTTTCTTCTTCTTGAAGAAGAAGAAGAAGAAGAAAGAATTAAAAGGATAATGAAATAAGAATGAGACTTATCCTTTTAATTATGGTACCATGGTTAAGTTAAGCCCTCATGCTTAACTTGTGTAGAGAATTAACCAAAGACTTGGGTTAGGTTGGGTTAACTAGCATCTTAAAGAAATGACAAAAAAATTGACTTTCTCAAAGTTTCTTCAAGCTTCATGAAGCTTGATAACTTTGACCAAAGTCTTATTTCATTTGTTATTTATTAGGAAATTAGTAAACCCTAATTTAACCTCAATTTGGTTCAAATCTCATACACACAACTTGTATGTATCATCAAGCATGATACAAACATGTACACTTGCATATATCTCATATAAACAATGTGCACATTCAAGTGAGAAAATCAATCTTAAATGAACCAATATTAGTTAATGTAAAGTAATATATCAAATATATAATTATACATTAAATCATTAAATCAACACTTGATTTAATGATCCGGTCATGCTGCATACAACCGACTAATATCAAGTGTATCAATATATCGAATCAACATTTGAGTCGGTAACCCGGCTATATCTTATATAACCGTCCAATGATACAAATCGCGAGAATAGAATACAGTATCACATACTGGCATTATTCTCGGTCCCGCACATATCTCATATGCGCTCCTATTTCGTTTCGCTTGAGCCAGGAAACCTCTATGTAGGACTCTAAAGACTCGTCAATACGCCGACAGCAGGTGATGATCATATCAAACACCCACAAGCCGCAAGCGGTCTGCTAAATGTAACGGCCACTCGGGTATTGAGCGATCAGAAGATCAACGAGCAAGCCCGCTCACACTCCTGTGAATCCAACCAGCAACACTTACCGTACAGTCCGGTCTGTTCGTTTGATATGCCGCATATCTCGCCTAGGGGTGGTAAACGTCAGACCCCAGTAGCTTGATAAGTCATGCCGACGTAAGGTCCATAACAAGCGTGAAACTACTGATAACTCTTACCAGTATATCACTGCAACCCTGGCCAGGGATTTCCAGTTATGGCCAGTCGAGCATAGCGCAACATCAACCCCCAATACCGGGAGAGACGAATCCCCTCCTATCGCTCATTGCCTCTATGTGAATCGGGACTGTACCCAAAAAGCACCTGTTTGTACGACTCAGTAGAGCCGTGGTAGGGTGGAAATCAAAGCACAGTGGGAGACACACAAGACTCTATGACGATTTCGGGTCAACAGACTAAGCTGTACCAGTGTCACCAGAGAACTGCCATCTGACGTGAGGTATAATACCATCTGGGAGTTCTCGGCGAGTCTGTTCAGTGTACCCAGTCATCACTGAGCACCCGCATACCATCTCTGATGTCAAACACCAATGGATATGGGATCATCCATCGCCCATCACATGGGTCGAAAAGATATACGCTAGTCTAGTCTGGAATATCGATGCCCTGTCTCGATATTCCCACGACTAGGAACATTGAAGGATGTACTCATTGACTACCCAGGCCCCACTAGTATGATCTACATCATAGTCCTGGAAGTCGAGCACACATCCTAAGGGCTTTATCAACATGTAATAGAGAGACAGCAAGTATACATGTTAAGATAAAGAGCAACCAGATAGCGTACTATCATGTCGAGCAAGAAAGTCCTACCTATATATGTCCCAGCATCCACTACAATATACATCCTATGTATAGTAATGGCCTCTAGGGCATATATATAACTAACAATCTCCTACTTGCACTAGGGCCATCTGTAGCAGTGGTTGCAGTATCTAATACTCAACCATCCCATAAAAGTCTCTCTTTGGGAATAGGCCTTTGTGAGTGGATCCGCCGTGTTGTCCTCTGAGTCTGTTCTCCTAACCTCGATCACCCTGGAGATCAACTATCTCCATGATCAGGGGATGCTGCCTCAGAATATGTCTGGGTCACTGATGGGATCGGGGTTCCTGGGCCAAAGTCACACTTTCATTGTCATACAATGGTAGGAACCTAGTTCATCTCATGAACCAATATACACCCAAACTGCCTCTTTGGTAGTAAGTTTAATAGCGATGTTAACAGCCTTTATTGTCTAGTTTGCCACGGTATCCAGCTTGGAACTCTTCCAACATACCGTCCCTTCACTGAGGGTAAAGACAATGCCTGCGACTGACATTCAGTCGTCCTTATCACCCTGGAACCTTTCCAGTGATTCTCCCCAGGATTGATTGATACTATCTTACTACAGCTAGTGAGAATCCTAACATCCATTTAGATCTATCTCATAGATCCAAAACCCAGGATTTAGGAGGTATCACTTTGATCCTATATGGAGGATCCATGTGATAAGAGGAGATTGACCGTGCGTAGCATAGGAAACTCTTTTCCTATCAAGAGTATGTCATCCACGTACTCTACGAGGATCATCACCATGCTCCATACTACCTTTTTGTACATACTAGGTTCATCTACCATTTTGATGAAGTCAAACTCTTTGACTATCACATCAAAACAGACGTTCCAACTCCGCGATGCCTGTTTTAATCTGTAAAGCAACTTGCACACGTTTCCACTGCTCCCACTGTTTACGAAGCCCTCTGGCTGTGTACTTATAGACGTTCTCTTCTAAATCATTATTAGAAAAGCAGTCATGGCACCCAACCACCAGATATCGTAGTCATGGTATGCAGCAATGTTAAGTAGGATCCGGATGGACTTAAGCATAGGCACTGGAAAAGGTTTCATCATTATCCACGCCTGGTCGATGACGAAAACCATTAATATGTCTAGCTTTGAAAGTCTCAACTTTTCCATCTACACCAAATAATCTTCTCAAGATATACTTGCTCCTGATAGGGATTTAACCCTTCAGATATAGCAACCAAAGTCCATACTTTGTTGGTGTACATGGATTCCATCTCAGATCGCTAAGCATCCAGCCATTCTTATAGAGTCCCTACTATCGATGGCCTGCTCGAAACTAGTTGGGTCATCATCTCATGATTCAATCCTCGCTCCCACTGTCATCGAGAAAACCGAAATATCTCTCAGGCAGGTGAGGAACCCTGCTAGATCGGTGGAGATGCTGAGGTTCGTTGGGGACTATAGAATCCTTTGGTTCTGTCAAATCAGCTGCAGTTTTGTATAGTTGGAACCATGCCAGTTCTACAGAACTGACCTTGCCTTGATCTTGTCCGGATTTTGCTTTTGACATAGGCCGGACAATCCTAAATCTTAACTTACTTAAGAGATAGGTTCTTCCCATACCTTATCTTATATGGAGTGGTAGGCACTGATTTGATTCGAACCCAGTTCAATAGGTATGAAACTTCTCAAGTGCACAACCCCATAAAAGGAAATAGGTAACTCAGTAGTACTCATCATAGAGCGCACCATATCATATAGGGTGTGATTGCTCCGCCCCGATACACCGTAGTGCTGTGGTGTATTCAGAGGAGTAACACCGAGAGAGAATCTCAGTCTCCTTTAGAATAGTCCAAGAATTCCATGCACAAGTATTCTCCTCCCTAATCTTATCATAGGACATAATACTTATACCCGGTTTTTGGTTCTCTACTTCTAACTTATATTCTGTGAATATCTCAAAAGCTTCGGACTTATGTTTCAACAGGAACATATGGCTGAGTCTTGAGAGATCATCAGAGAATGTAATGAAGTACAAAGAACCGGTACTGGCATGTGTAGACAGGAGACCTTGCATACATCACTACGTATCAATCCCAAGAGTTCACTAACACTTTCTCTGTTTCCAATAAACAGAGCTATGGTCATCTAATCTTTGTGACATGACTGTCACGTTTCACAAGATGTAAATTCAAACTGATTTAAATATGCATCTAAAATGTAACTTAAGCTAGTCGGGTCACATTGATATGACCTAGTCTACAATATCTCAAGAAAGAATCGTTCATTTCTGAACTCTTCCTCTTGTGTGTGTTCTGTATACTAGGAACTCTAGTTTGATTTAGAACGTCAATGCTTTTAGATAACGTGCCTGAACCGATCAACTTTTGAAATATGAGATGTTCAAAACATTATCCAACAATACAAAATTATATCCTTTCTTTACTAATAAAGAGACTGATATGATTTTGTATATCAGGTTCGGTATCTAATAGCATATATTCAGAATCAATGTATTGGTAATACAGGGTGACAGTGACCAACAGACTTGGCTGCAACACTTGTCCCGTTTTCTGTCTCATGAAACTTATCACCCGTTCTCAGTTCTCTACCTATTATAGCCCATGTAACAGATTACATATTTGGGATCCTGATCCGGTATCAAATACCTAAGACGTAGAGGATACTGAGAAACGGTTCTTTATAATGAACACACCCGAAGGAGATGCATCACATGCACTTTCTTCGTTTGGGCGGCATGGGAATTCTGGTATTCCCCTATTTCCTGCTCTGTCTTATAATAATTATAAGTTGGAGCGGGACCAACGTTCCGCAGCTCAGCATAACAAGCGGGTTCGGTCAATACATCCATATTATTATCTTGATTAAGACGTGATATGGTCGCTACATGGAGAGTGTAAAGTTAGTGTAGCACCCTATGAAGAGTTTTGAAGCATCATATGACCTAAAGTTTTAATTTTTAAGGTGCTAAACTAACATGCAAGGGGATCGATCCTAGAAATTAGGGTTATAAAACTATAAGCTAGTAAAGATTAGGGTTTGAATGCTACAACCTTTGTAGCTCCCCTTTTTGCTTCACTCCTTAGGCTCTTGGGTGTTGGAAGAAGGTCCTCTTGTTGTCCTCTTACGTCCACGACGATCCACCCGGAGTTTCCCGTCCAAGCTAGCAAATTTGGAAAAACCAAGAGAACACTCTAATCAAGTCGGCTAAAATTGATTAGAATGATGTTGTGGCTATGGATCTCACTTCAAAATCCTATTTTTATGAGTATTTTACTCTCTTATAAGAACTAGAGAGCAAAGCATGGAGGTTGATGAAGATGGTGGTCTTTTTGTGAAGAAGAGAATGAATTATCCTTGAAAGAGAAAAGAAAAATAACTATATATATTTTTCTTTCTCATAACCAACCATGGTTAGATTTAAAGATATCATTTGATTTAAGTTAAAAGCATAATAAGAAAATAAACCATGGGTTAAAAGTTAGGTGAGCATGGTAGAGTTTAGAAGAGTGTAGAAACTCTTAAATGATTTAACCCATTTTTCATTTCCTTTTGCTTTAATTTAAATCCAATAATAATCCAAAAATAACCATGGTGTAATTCTTATATATCCACCATTCTCATTGTGTAAACAACCATGATAAAATGATGTATGTATGCATGTTTGCTTGCACATCCATATGTGCATGAACAAGAATGAATGCATACATGCATGCATACATCCAAAATAAACAAAATAGGATTTGTAGTGAGAAACTAATGATGAATCAACACTTGATTCACTAATCCGGTCATATCACATATGACCCGACCATTAGCAAGCCGCCCAATTAATATACGGTATCCTATATACGCATTTTAATCGGCTCCAAGCGCATATCGCATACGCGCACCACAACGTTTCGCCTGGACTAGGTAACTCCTATGTGGGACTCTAAGACTCGTCAATACGCCGGCAGAGGGTAATGATCATATCAAGTACCCTCAAGCCGCAAGCGGTCAGCTAAACGTAACGGCCACCCGGGTATTGAGCGATCAGAAGACAACAAGCGAACCTGCTACAACTCCCGTCGAGCCATCCGGCAACACTACCGTACAGTCCGGTCTCTTCGTCAGATATGCTGGATATCGAGCCTAGGGATGGTCACGTCGACCCCAATAACTCAATAAGTCGTGCCGGTGAATGGTCTATAACAGATCGAGAAACTACTGATAACACTTATCAGCAAATCTCAGCAGCCCTGGCCAGGGACTTGCTGTTATAACCAGTCGGGCACAGTACAGCATCAACTCCCAATATCGGGAGAGACGAAACCCCTCCTATCTCTCATTGCCTTCGTGTGTCTCGGGACTGTACCCAACGGCCACCTGCTTGCACGACTCAGTAGAGCCGTGGTAGGGTGGTAATCAAAGTACAGTGGGAGAACACACAAGGCTCTATGACGATCTCGGGTCTACAGACTAACCTGTACCAGTGTCACCTGAGAACTGCTATCCTACGATAGATATAATTCCATATAGGAGTTCTCGGTGAGTCCGTCCAGTGTACCCAGTCACCACTGAGCACCCGTATATGATCTTGATGTCAAACATCGATGAATGTGGGAACATTCATCGCCCATCGTATGGGTCTAGTATCATATACGCTAGTCTACTCTGGTATATCAATGCCCCGTCTCGATATACCTACGACTAGGGACGTTCCAGGATATGCTTATAGACTACAGATGTCCCACTAGTATGATCTCCATCATAATCAGAGTAGTCAAGCCGATATCCTCAGGGCTTTATCAGCATGTGTGAATGAATAGAAGCATGATCAAATAAACATGTCAGATAAAGAAGTACCAGATAGCATACTATCATGTCGAGCAAGAATGCAAACTGAATATATATATACATGTATAGATACATCCACTGTCACATAATGGCCTCTAGGGCATACATATATCCAACAGAGAGAGGGAAAAGAAAACACTCTGCGTGCGCTCTTGCAAGATTAGATTGGTTATTTATTTTATCTAATCAGGATGGCTCCCACTGTTTTTATCAAATCTTCCTTCAAACCTTAAAAGGAAAGACTAGCCGGGATTAATTACACTCTACAAGTTCGCCAATCTTTCAGCCAGGCTAGTGTCGGTACTTTGAGGGAGGTTCCCCGTGCTTTTGCACGTACCTAATTAAAGTAAACCTCGTTTTCCCAGAGGCGTAACCCCGTTGACACCTTTCTAGACACCTACTTGATCGGCTAATTGCAAAGTGCAAAACTCTCCCAGGAGTAACAATTATTCGCAGTGGGTATCGGGATCCAACTATCATATAGAAGGTATGCAATTTCATTGCAAATTTCAACACTTGAAACTCCCGATAATTGTTTTTACTCCTAGCACCTATGACCTTAACTATGGTCAACAAATCAAAAGCACTAGTCAAGTTCTACCCGTCATTTCGTGATTAATTAGACCCACCCACATGACCCTTAACTAAGGTCAACAAAGTCATGCGACTGTCCTAACTAATCGCATCATATGCGGTGTAGGAAGACATCACTTAGCTACCGTACACTGTACCTTGACTATGGTCAACAAACACAGCACGAATACTAAGTACTCTACTTCCTAAAATGACGGAGGGTTGCGGATGGTTTTTAAGAAAACCTTTAACGCTTTGAACTTGATCTCGTTGCGGAATCAAATGGTTTTTAAATGGAGTGTTTTAGAGTCTTTTCTAGTTTTGCTAAAGGGGTCACTCCCGGTGAAGGGATCGTCGGCCCTTTCCTCATCGAATAAGGTGCAGGATATATCATATATACCGCCGTGCAAAGCAAAAACTATAGAAGCAATTAATAGACAAACCGAGAGTTGTAGCATCTGCCTGTTATTGCTAAAGGAGTCACTCCCGGTGAAGGGATCTCGGTCCTTTCCCTATCGAATAAGGTGCAGGATGTTCTACAAGGAACACCGCGATGCAAAGTAAGAACTGTAGCTACCTGTTTTTATGAAATTCGATTTCAAAACATCTTTTAGGTTTATTTTCTTTCGTTAATCACATTAATGAATATCCCATCATTTAAGTCCACCTAAACATCACAGATAAATATAACGTACGCTTATGCCATCCGCATTCGCCTCGATGTCCCGTCTGCACCGTTAGGTTAGGTAACTAACGGCAGAGCGGGGCAGGGCTAGCGCGGGTGTAAAATATAAGCAACGTCTATATAATATATCATATATACTATATATAATATCTATCTGAACATATCACATGATTACATCACAGATAACGCAGCAGAAAATATCATATGAAATATTGGATATACTAGGACGTCCGTGTTTTTAATACGAGCCAGTATAAAACACGGATTCCATGGTCGCGATGAATAGCCAATCCCACACCCCTAGACCCCTACGAGAGCGGCAAGCAACCCTACCAATTCTAGGGTTAGGAGACCCGGACTCGACTCTTCGAGATGGTCTCCCACTGGACCCTAGAACCCGGTTACTTGTGCTCCCCGCCTTGGGTCTATCCTAATGCGGAAAAGTAAATAATATACATCAACGGTGACATCTTCCGCAACCTGGAAGTGCCCCAATAAAAGAATATTACATGCAAGTTTTTACATGAATGAAAATGAAAAACACTCGTCTCACATAAAATCCCCTGGCTATTCAAACACGACGATCCAATATAACATATCCAGCAACACATAACATCACATGTCATCAATGTAAGTAAAAATGCGCATCCCAATTGTCGTTGACATATAGCAACGAAACCGGCGATATCACATATTACACTTACGGTCACAGAAAAGTGTTAGTTATATGTATGCCGTAGAAGCCATTACTGTACATTGGATGTATATTGTAGGGGATGCTGGGACATATATAGGTAGGACTTTCTTGCTCGACATGATAGTACGCTATCTGGTTGCTCTTTATCTTAACATGTATACTTTCTGTCTCTCCGTTACATGTTGATAAAGCCCTTAGGATGTGTACTCGACTTCCTGGACTATGATGCAGATCATACTAGTGGGGCCTGGGTAGTCAATGAGTACATCCTTCAATGTTCCTAGTCGTGGGAATATCGAGACGGGGCATCGATATTCCAGAGTAGACTAGCGTATATCTTCTCGACCCATGTGATGGGCGATGGATGATCCCATATCCATTGGTGTTTGACATCGGAGATGGTATGCGGGTGCTCAATGGAGACTGGGTACACTGAACGGACTAGCCGAGAACTCCCAGATGGTATTATACCTCACGTCAGATGGCAGTTCTCTGGTGACACTGGTACATCTTAGTCTGTTGACCCGAGATCGTCATAGAGTCTTGTGTGTCTCCCACTGTGCTTTGATTTCCACCCTACCATGGCTCTACTGAGTCGTGCAAACAGGTGGTTTTTGGGTACAGTCCCGATTCACATGGAGGCAATGAGCGATAGGAGGGGATTCGTCTCTCCCGGTATTGGGGGTTGATGTTGCGCTATGCTCGACTGGCCATAACAGGAAATCCCTGGCCAGGGTTGCTGTGATCTACTGGTAAGTGTTATCAGTAGTTTCATGCTATGTTATGGACCTTATATCGGCATGACTTATCGAGCTACTTGGGTCTGACGTTTACCACCCCTAGGCGAGATATGCGACATATCAGACGAACAGACCGGACTGTACGGTAAGTGTTACTGGTTGGATTCACAGGAGTGTGAGCGGGCTTGCTCGTCGATCTTCTGATCGCTAAATACCCGGGTGGCCGTTACGTTTAGCAGATCGCTTGCGGCTTGTGGGTGTTTGATATGATCATCACTTGCTGCCGGCGTATTGACGAGTCTTTAGAGTCCTACACAGAGGTTTCCTGGCTCAAGCGAAACGAAATAGGAGCGCATATGAGATATGTGCGGGACCGAGAATAATGCGTGTATGTGATACCGTATTCTATTCTCGCGATGAATGTATCGATTGGTTGTATGCGATATAACCTAGTTATCGAATCGAGGATTGATTTGATAAGTCGATATATTGGATATTAGTCGGTCATATGCGATATGACCGGATTGTTAATCAAGTGTTGATTTAATGACTTAATGTATAATTATATATTTGATATATTAGTTTACATTAACTAGTATTGGTTCACTCAAAATGGATTTTCTCACTTGATGTGCACATTGTATATATGATATATTTTTTTGCACTTGATTGTATCATGTTTGATGATACATGCAAGTTTGGGTGTATGTTTACTTTAAACCATGTTTAAGTGAATGGTTAGGGTTTTGTTATCTATTTCTTTTATTTATTTAATTTTAGGCCAAGAAACAAAATGGTGGCTTATTTTGTTTTTACCTTGAAGCTTTATGAAGCTTTGACCACTTTGTTTATTTCCTAAACCTAACTATTCACCTAACCCTAGTTTATTCTCTACACTTGTTAAACTAACCCAAGGTTGCATTATGATAAGAATGATTTTATTTTCTATTATTGATAATTCTTATCATATTATTTTTCTTCTTCTTCTTCTTCTTTTTCAAGAAGAAGAAACCATGCATCCTCTAATGGTGTCATGATAAAAAGAGTGAGAAATCCAATTCTAAAGTGAACCCACTTCCTATTTCTTCATCCTCTACCACTTACCATGTAGTATAGGGTGTTTTCTTCACAAGTTTCATGACTTGGTGAAGTTGGAGCTTGATCTTGAGTTGCCTCGACGTAGATCATCTTCGGCATCGAAGTCGACGACCTAGCCCGCCCATTTCTCCGATGAAGCCGACGCTAGAGTCCGGGATCCGATGATCGCAGCGAGGGGACATCTTCACGGAGCTAAGGAAGTGGAGGACCGGATCTACAAAGGTTGTAGCCTCTTTCATTTTATAGTTAAAGTTGTTTACTTGCTTGCATCACTTATACCTCTAGTTACGATCTTGCTTAGGGTTACTTGGCACATAGGAAAAATTAGAATTGTCCATGTTTGATCACTTGTAGAATCTCATGGGTGTACCTAAGAACCCTACAGTGGTATCAGAGCCTAGCTAGAGCCTTAGGCGATGCGTAGACGGAGTTAGAAGTCCGATCGAACCGAAACCCTAATGCAAAATCCTTCTCTGTATATTTTTTGAAATCGGGAATTTTTGAGAATTAAAAATATGCAGAAAAATCAGCAGGCTTTTCTATGAATTACTGTGAAGCACGTGCGCCTGATTCAATCAAAGCGCGGCGGAACCGCGGCATTAGCATAGCTAACGCGGCGGTTCCGCGGCCACTTAGTCGCTTCTTTCATTGATTTTTGCACAGTAATTCCTATATTTTGGTGCTGTATTTTCTGGGAATTTTTAAATCTTACTCAAGAGTTGAGTTTTCTGGGTTGTATTGGGAGTTCGAAGATTCGATCGGATTGTCTAATTTTGTCTGTGTTTTTTCCGGGTAATTTTAGAATATGTTAAAAAGTTCGACTGGATAAAAATACCCACTTTTTCCCCTGCCGGGAAATTTCCAATTGTTGGATTTTTCCGTAGTTTAATGACGTTCCAAGTAGTGCAAGTGACGCGATGGACCCTCTAGAAGACAACAAACCTTAACTCGATTATGTGACCGTCTTGAACTTCCCTTTGAACCTTAGGGTTTGGGGCAGTACGGCATGCCACATGTGAGGCGTTGGCTTGACCCTTCTACGGCTGGACCGTTGGTACTGAGGCATGAAATGAATGTTTTTAAACTTATTTCATGTGTTGAGCTGTTTCGGGAAAACTTGGGTGTTTGAATGTTCAATCGGAAAGTTTAACATTTTCTATTTATCTGGAATGTGATACAATATTTGGAATCCACAAGTAGTTATGAGATAACTGAATGAATGTTATACACATAACAGTTTAGTCTCACTTGATCGGTTGCCACGGAATTTTGATGCGATCAAAAGTCCGTCGCAATCACGTAGCGTACGCGGATACTCGCCGGGTAAACTTAATAGACAGTCTCACCCCATAGCCCCGACCAAGTGACTGTAGGAAAACCCCGTCGCCGAAAGCATCCGTTCGGGTGCTCGCGGCAGCGGTGTTCCGCCTTGGTGCACTTCGTCGACGGCGTCAGGGGTGTGGCCGCCTACTAAAGTTTGCGACGAGCATTCGATCATGATGTCGGGAATCTTGTTGAATTACCCGACTTGATATTGAAAGGAGCTTTCGATAATGAGACTAAAATACGGGGTTTATAATTGTTAGGCATCTGATGTCTAAGTAATTCATTTGGTTAGGCATGCGATGTCTAAAGAGTTTGCGGATTCCAACTGTTGTAGTTTTACACTTTCTTTTCTGCGACCGTAAGTGTAATATGTGATATCGCCGGTTTCGTGGCTATATGTCAACGACAATTGGGATACGCATGTTTACTTACGTTGATGACATGTGATGTTATGTGTTGCTGGATATGTTATATTGGATCGTCGTGTTTGAATAGCCGGGGGTTTTTATGTGAGATGAGTGTTTTTCATTTTCATTCATGTAAAAACTTGTATGTAATATTCTTTTATTAGGGCACTTCCATGTTGCGGAAGATGTCACCCTTTGTATATTATTTACTTTTCAGCATTAGGATAGACCCAAGGAGGGGAGCACAAGTAACCGGGTTCTAGGGTCAAGTGGGAGACCAACTCGAGGAGTCGAGTCCGGGTCTCCTAACTCTAGAATTGGTAGGGTTGCTTGCCGCTCTCGTAGGGGTCTAGGGGTGTGGGTTTGGCTATTCATCGCGACCGTGGAATCCGTGTTTTTTAATGGCTCGTATTAAAAACACGGACGTCCTAGTATATCCAATATTTCATATGATATTTTCTGCTGCGTTATCTGTGATGTGATCATGTGATATGTTCAGATAGATATTGTATATAGTATATATGATATATTATATAGACGTTGCTTATGTTTTACACCCGCACTTGCCCTGCCTCGTTCTGGCGTTAGTTACCTAACCTAACGGTGCAGACGGGACATCGAGGTGAATACGGATGGCATAAGCGTACGTTATATTTATCTGTGATGTTTAGGTGGACTTAAATGATGGGATATTCATTAATGAGATTAATGAAAGAAAATAAACCTAATTGATGTTGTGGAATCGAATTTCAAAATAAAACAGATAGCTACAGTTCTTGCTTTGCATCGCGGTATTCCTTGTAGAACATCCTGCACCTTATTCGATAAGGAAAGGACCGAGATCCCTTCACCGGGAGTGACTCCTTTAGCAATAACTGGCAGATGCTACAACTCTCGGTTTGTCTTTTGATTGCTTCTATAGTTTCTGCTTTACACAGTGATATATATGATATATCCCGCACCTCATTCGACGAGGAAAGGGCCGACGATCCCTTCACCGGGAGTGACCCCTTTAGCAAAACTAGAAAAGCCTCAAAAACATTCCATTTAAAAACCATTTGATTCCTCAACGAGATCAAGTTCAAAGCGTTAAAGGTTTTCATAAAAACCATTCGCAACCCTCCGTCATTTTAGAAAGTAGAGTACTTAGTATTCGTGCTGTATTTGTTGACCATAGTCAAGGCACAGTGTACGGTAGCTAAGTGATGTCTTCCTACACCGCATATGATGCGATTAGTTAGGACAGTCATGTGGCTTTGTTGACCTTAGCCATGGGTCATGTAGGTGGGTCTAATTAATCACGAAATGATGGATAGAACTTGTCTAGTGCTTATAATTTGTTGACCTTAGCCAAGGTCATAGGTGCTAGGGGTAAAAACCATTATCGGGAGTTTCAAGTGTTGAAATTTGCAATGAGATTGCATACCTTCTATATGATAGTTGGATCCCGATACCCACTGCGAGTAATTGTTACTCCCGGGAGAGTTTTGCACTTTGCAATTAGCCGATCAAGTAGGTGTCTAGAAAGGTGTCAACGGGGTTACGCCTCTGGGAAAATGAGGTTTACTTTAATTAGGTCCGTGAGAAAGCACGGGGAACCTCCCTCAAAGTACCGACACTGGCCTGGCTGAAAGATTGGCGAACTTGTAGAGTGTAATTAATCCCGGCTAGTCTTTCCTTTTAGGGTTTGAAGGAAGATTTGATAAAAACAGTGGGAGCCATCGTGATTAGATAAAATATATAACCAATCTAATCTTTCAAGAGCGCACACAGAGTGTTTTCTTCTCTCTCTCCAGGTAGCGACCATATCACGTCTTAATCAAGATAATAATATGGATGTATTGACCGAACCCGCTTGTTATGCTGAGCTGGGGAACGTTGGTCCCGCTCCAACTTATAATTGTTATAAGACAGAGCAGGAAATAGGGGAATACCAGGATTCCCATGCCGTCCAAACGAAGAAAGTGCATGAGATGCATCTCCTTCGGGTATGTTCATTACAAAGAACCGCTTCTCAGTATCCTCTGCATCCTGGGTATTTGATACCGGATCAGGATCCCAGATATGTAATCTGTTACATAGGGCTACATAAAGGCAGAGAACTGAGAATGGGTGATAAGTTTCATGAGACAGAAATGGGGCAAGTGTTGCAGCCAAGTCTGTTGGTCACTGTCACCCTGTATTACCAATACATTGATTCTGAACAAATGCTATTAGATACCGAATCTGATATACAAAATCATATCAGTCTCTTTATTAGTAAAGAAATGATAAAATTTTGTATTGTTGGATAATGTTTTGAACATCTCCTATATCAAAAGTTGATCGGTTCAGGCACGTTATCTAAAAGTATTGATGTTCTAAATCAAACTACAGTTCATAGTATACAAAACACACACAAGAGGAAGAGTTCAGAAATGAACAAATTCTTCTTGAAGTATTGTAGACTAGGTCATATCAATGCGACCCGACTAGCTGAAGTTACATTTAGATGCATATTTAAATCAGTTTGAATTTACATCTTGTGAAACTTGCCTGTCATGTCGCAAAGATTATATGACCATAGCTCTGTTTATTGGAAACAGAGAAAGAGTTAGTAAACTCTTGGGACTGATACATGATGATGTATGTAAGGTCCCCTGTCTACACATGCCAGGACCGGTTCTTTGTATTTCATTACATTCTCTGATAATCTCTCAAGATTCAGACATATGTTCCTGTTGAAACACAAGTCCGAACCTTTTGAGATATTCACAGAATATAAGTTAGAAATAGAGAACCAAAAACCGGGTATAAGTATTATGTCCTATGATAAGATCAGGGAGGAGAATACTTGTGCATAGAATTCCTGGATTATTCTAAAGGAGAATGAGATTCTCTCTTAGTATTACTCCTCTGAATACACCACAGCACAACGGTGTATCAGGGCGGAGCAATAGCACCCTATATGATATGGTGTGCTCTATGATGAGTATCACTGAGTTACCTGTTTCTTTTTAAGGGGGTTATGCACTTGAGAAGCTGCATGCCTATTGAATTGGGTTCGAATCAAATCAGTGCCTACTGGTATGGGAAGAGCCTATCTCTTAAGTAAGTTAAGATTTGGGATTGTCCGGCCTATGTCAAAAGCAAAATCCGGACAAAATCGAGGCAAGGTCAGTTCTGTATAACTGGAAAGGTTCCAACCATACAAAACTGCAGCTGATTTGAAAGAACCAGAGAATTCAATAGTCCCCGACGAACCTCAGCCTCTCCGCCGATCTAGCAGGGTTCCTCACCTGCCTGAGAGATACTTCGGTTTCTTGATGACAGTGGGAGCGAGGATTGCATCATTAGATGATGACCCAACTAGATTCGATCAGGTCATCGAGAGTAGGGACTCTGTAAGAATGGCTGGATGCTTAGCGATCTGAGATGGAATCCATATACACCAACAAAGTATGGACTTTGGATGCTATATCTGAAGGGTTAAATCCCCATCAGGAGCAAGTATATCTTGAGAAGATTACTTGGTGTAGATGGAAAAGTTGAGACTTTCAAAGCTAGACTTGTTGAAGGTTTTTTGTCATCGACCAGGCGTGGATAATGATGAAACTTTTTCCAAGTGACTATGCTTAAGTCCATCCGTATCCTACTTAACATTGCTACATACCATGACTACGATATCTGGTGGTTGGGTGCCATGACTGCTTTTCTAAATGCTGATTTAGAAGAGAACGCCTATAAGAACACAGCCAGAGGGCTTCGTAAACAATGGGAGCAGCGGAAACGTGTACAAGTTGCTTTACAGGATAAAGCAGGCATCACGGAGTTGGAACATCTGTTTTGATGTTGTAGTCAAAGAGTTTGACTTCATCAAAATGGTAGATGAACCTTGTATGTACAAAAGGGTTGTATGGAGTATGGTAATGATCCACGTAGAGTACGTGGATGACATACTCTTGATAGGAAAGGAGTTTCCTATGCTACGATCGGTCGATCTCCTCTTATCACATAGATTCTCCATATAGGATCAAAGTGATACCTCCTAAATCCTGGGTTTTGGATCTATGAGATAGATCTAAATGGATGTTAGGATTCTCACCAGTTGTAGTGAGATGGTATCGGTTGATCCTGGGGAGAATCACTGGAAAGGTTCCAGGATGATAAGGACGACTGAATATCAGTCGCAGGCATTGTCTTTACCCTCAGTAAAGGGACGGTATGTTGGAAGAGTTCCAAGGTAGATACCGTGGCAAACTAGAAGATAAAGGCTGGTAACATCGCTATTAAAGATACTACCAAAGAGGCAGTTTGGGTGTATATTGGTTCATAAGATGAACTAGGTTCCTACCATTGTGTGACAATGGAAGAGAGTCTTTGGCCAAGGAACCATGATCCCATCAGTGACCCAGACATATTCTGAGGCAGTATCACCTGATCATGGAGATAGATGATCTCCAAGGTGATCGAGGTTAGGAGAGTAGACTTAGAGAACAACACGGCGGATCCACTCACGAAGGCCTTTTCCCAGAGAGAGACTTTTATGGGATGGTTGAGTATGAGATACTGCAACCACTGCTACAGATGGACCTAGTGCAAGTGGGAGATATTTAGTTATATGTATGCCCTAGAGGCCATTACTGTACATTGGATGTATATTGTAGTGGATGCTGGGACATATATAGGTAGGACTTTCTTGCTCGACATGATAGTACGCTATCTGGTTGCTCTTTATCTTAACATGTATACTTTCTGTCTCTCCGTTACATGTTGATAAAGCCCTTAGGATGTGTACTCGACTTCCTGGACTATGATGCAGATCATACTAGTGGGGCCTGGGTAGTCAATGAGTACATCCTTCAATGTTCCTAGTCGTGGGAATATCGAGACGGGGCATCGATATTCCAGAGTAGACTAGCGTATATCTTCTTGACCCATGTGATGGGCGATGGATGATCCTATATCCATTGGTGTTTGACATCGGAGATGGTATGCGAGTGCTCAGTGGAGACTGGGTACACTGAACGGACTCGCCGAGAACTCACAGATGGTATTATACCTCACGTCAGATGGCAGTTCTCTGGTGACACTGGTACAGCTTAGTCTGTTGACCCGAGATCGTCATAGAGTCTTGTGTGTCATCCACTGTGCTTTGATTTCCACCCTACCACGGCTCTATTGAGTCGTGCAAACAGGTGGTTTTTGGGTACAGTCCCGATTCACATGGAGGCACTGAGCGATAGGAGGGGATTCGTCTCTCCCGGTATTGGGGGTTGATGTTGCGCTATGCTCGACTGGCCATAACAGGAAATCCCTGGCCATGGTTGCTGTGATCTACTGGTAAGTGTTATCAGTAGTTTCATGCTATGTTATGGACCTTATATCGGCATGACTTATCGAGCTACTTGGGTCTGACGTTTACCAGCCCTAGGCGAGATATGCGACATATCAGACGAACAGACCGGACTGTACGGTAAGTGTTACTGGTTGGATTCACAGGAGTGTGAGCGGGCTTGCTCGTCGATCTTCTGATCGCTCAATACCCGGGTGGCCGTTACGTTTAGTAGACCGCTTGCGTCTTGTGGGTGTTTGATATGATCATCACCTGCTGCCGGCGTATTGACGAGTCTTTAGAGTCTTACACAGAGGTTTCCTGGCTCAAGCGAAACGAAATAGGAGCGCATATGAGATATGTGCGGGACCGAGAATAATGCGTGTATGTGATACCGTATTCTATTCTCGTGATGAATGTATCGATTGGTTGTATGCGATATAACCTAGTTATCGAATCGAGGATTGATTCAATAAGTCGATACATTGGATATTAGTCGGTCATATGCGATATGACCGGATTGTTAAATCAAGTGTTGATTTAATGATTTAATGTATAATTATATATTTTATATATTAGTTTACATTAACTAGTATTGGTTCACTCAAAATGGATTTTCTCACTTGATGTGCACATTATATATGTGATATATTTTTGTGCACTTGATTGTATCATGTTTGATGATACATGCAAGTTTGGGTGTATGTTTACTTTAAACCATGTTTAAGTGAATGGTTAGGGTTTTGTTATCTTTTCTTAACTATTTCTTTTATTTATTTAATTTTAGGGCAAGAAACAAAATGGTGGCTTATTTTGTTTTTACCTTGAAGCTTCATGAAGCTTTGACCACTTTGTTTCTTTTCTAAACCTAACCATTCACCTAACCCTAGTTTATTCTCTACACTTGTTAAACTAACCCAATGTTGCATTATGATAAGAATGATTTTATTTTCTATTATTGATAATTCTTATCATATTCTTTTTCTTCTTCTTCAAGAAGAAGAAACCATGCATCCTCTAATGGTGTCATGATAAAAAGAGTGAGAAATCCAATTCTAAAGTGAACCCACTTCCTATTTCATCATCCTCTACCACTTGCCATGTAGTATAGGGTGTTTTCTTCACAAGTTTCATGACTTGGTGAAGTTGGAGCTTGATCTTGAGTTGTCTCGACGTAGATCATCTTCGGCATCGAAGTCGACGACCTAGCCCGCCCATTTCTCCGATGAAGCCGACGCTAGAGTCCGGGATCCGATGATCGCAGCGAGGGGACATCTTCACGGAGCTAAGGAAGTGGAGGACCGGATCTACAAAGGTTGTAGCCTCTTTCATTTTATAGTTAAAGTTGTTTACTTGCTTGCATCACCTATACCTCTAGTTACGATCTTGCTTAGGGTTACTTGGCACATAGGAAAAATTAGAATTGGCCATGTTTGATCACTTGTAGAACCTCTTGGGTGTACCTAGGAACCCTACAAAAAGAAAGTGTAAAACAACAACAGTTGGAATCCGCAACCTACTTAGACATCGCATGCCTAACCAAATGAATTCCTTAGATATCGCATGCCTAACAATTATAAACCCCGCATTTTAGTCTCATTTATCGAAAACCCTTTTCAATATTAAGTCGGGCAATTCAACAAGATTCCCGGCATTTTGATCGAATGCTCGTCGCAAACTTTAGTAGGCGGCCGCACCCCCAATACCGTCGACGAAGTGCACTAAGGCGGAACACCGCTGCCGCGAGCACCCGAACGGATGCTTTTTGGCGACGGGGTTCTCCTACAGTCACTTGGTCGAGGCTAAGGGGTGTAGCTGTCTATTAAGTTTATCCGGCGAGTATCCGCGTACGCTACGTGATTGCGACGCACTTTTGATCGCATCAAAATTCCGTGGCAACCGATCAAGTGAGACTAAAGTGCTATGTTTATAACATTCATATTAGTTATCTCATAACTACTTGTGAATTTCAAATATTGTATCACATTCCAGATAAATGGAAAATGTTAAACTTTTTGATTGAACAATAAAAAACACCCAAGTTTTCCCGAAACAGCTCAACACATGAAATAAATTTAAAAACATTCACTTCATGCCACAGTACCAACGGTCCAGCCGTAGAAGGGTCAAGCCAACGCCTCACATGTGGCACGCCGTACTGCCCCAAACCCTAAGGTTCAAAGGGCAGTTCAAGACGGTCACATAATCGAGTTAAGATTTGTTGTCCTCCAGAGGGTCTATCGCGTTACTTGCACTACTTAGAACGTTCTAAAACCACGGAAAAATCCAACAATTGGAAATTTCCCGGCAGGGGAAAAATTGGGTATTTATATCCTGTCGAACTTTTTAACATATTCTAAAATTTCCCGGAAAAACACATATATAAAATTAGACAATCCGATCGAATCTACGAACTCCCAATACACCCCAGAAAACTCAACTCTTGAGTAAACTTTAAAAAATCTCAGAAAACTGTAAGTCTACGCTAGCGCCCCGGCAGTCTACAGACGCCAAATGCGAAACAAAAACTTTTTAACTGGCGCTATCGTATACTTTAACCCGGATCTTCCATTATTGCTAAACTAACAAACTGTAAAGAGTGTAGAAAGGTTATACCGAACGATCCGAGTCCTTCGTTCTTTAACCATCATCCCACGCTCCGTTGCGGCTGCTTCGATCGCGTCGATCTCCGATATCCTCGTCGAGGTGGCACCACGTCGACGATTCTTTAAACGGGCTCCCGCCTCTGACTTGAGGCAACTCGATCGTCAAGTTTGCTAAAAGAGACGACCAAGAATGATGTAGAGAATGAGTAGATGACTTTGTCTCACTTCGTCCAAATCCGTGGACGATCGGTTAATGAAGTTGCCGAGGGAATTGGGTGATGGAATGAAATGAACTGTAAAATTCCATACACTCCGAATACTATTATAATCTTTTCTAACCAAAATGAAACATTAAGTGAGAGAGAGTGAGAGGAGAGAGAGGGCCGGCCATATATAGCAAGAGGGAGGTGACCGTAGGAGAGGGGGGGTGACCACAAGAGAAAGCTTCTCACTCAAAATATCTTAACCAAAACAAGAATCATTAAAACAAAGCATGACTCACATAAACACCTCATCAAGTCATTAATGCAACCATTAATGTCAAGATGACTCATTAGCCACTTCATCACTTCTAGAACCTTCTAGAATGATGACTCACTCATATCTGAAGAAAAGATAAATCCGTCTTTAACCAAATGTTAAAAGACGGCTGATAGAAAACTGGAAACTGGCAACTTCCAAAAGTGATCCTGAAACGACTTTCAGGATAACCCCGAAACTGTATAAATATACCCGCATTTGTATTACGACCGAATACAAATGCAACTGAGACAAAGATATTATACCTACTCAATATAATACTCGGATCCGGCTTAAACCAAAGCCGACCAGTATCATCTGCCCGAAAAATAACACGTGCGTAAACGCACGTGCATTTTCCGAACCCTGCCATAAAACCATACGGCCTCTACAACGTTTCGCCCGAACTTGGGAAACTGTCTGTGGGGGACTCTAATGACTCGTCAGTACCCTGGCAGTGGGTTTAACCACAAACCGTCAGCGGCACTAGCAATGCGTAACGGCTGCCCATGGACTGACCTCAAGGGATGCCGATGAGCGCACTCATCCGGAAAACCCTACTGAGCCTAACAGTGACAATGTATATACAGTCCGGTCCGTTCGTCTATGAGTATCGCATATCTGCCTAAGGGGCTAGTAACGTCAGACCCCCATTAGCAGTATAAGTCGTGTCGGAGTGAAGCCCAATAACACCCTGAGATACTACTGGAGTACCTACCAGTAAATCTCCTGCCACGGCCGTGGGCTATGTGTAATGGCTCTCCTATACACAGCACGATCTCACCCCCAATACCGGGAGAGACGAATCCCCTGCCGATCCGCTCACGTGCCTCCATATGGCTCGGGACTGTACCCAAAAGCTACCTGTTTGCACGACTCCTTTGAGCCGTGGTAGGGTAGAAATCAAAGCACAGTGGGAACTCACACGAGACAAATGACGACCTCAGGTCGATGAACTAACCTGTACACATGTCACCAGGGAACTGCTATCTGACGGTAGATATAATACTAACTAGCAGATTCCCGGCGAGTCCTGTCCGGTGTACTCATAACCCAATGAGCACCTGTATACATCTTAGGTGATCCTACTGACACCAGTGGCTTGTGAGACCGGCCACCGCCCCTCGTCGGGGTCTCGACTGTACACACTAGTCTACTCTGGAGTATCGATGCCCTGTCTCGAAACTCCCACGACTAGGGACCACAATTAAGGATATGCATATAAACTACCCAACTCTCACGTATATGATCGCCATCATACTGTTGGTAGTAAAGCAACATCCTAAGGGCTCTATCAAAGTGTAACATGCAATTAGTCACCTGAACATGTACACGACTGATAAAGGCAAACCAGATAGCATACTATCATCTCGAGTAAGACTGTCCTACCGGTATAGGTCCTCCGCAATCATTGCAATCACGTACCTGTGATCCAATAATTGACTATGAGGGCACTATCTCCAAAAATCTCCCACTTGCTCTCAAGGCTAATTATTGCGATGTTGCGTACTCACAGCCCGTGTGAAACCAACACCCAACTCCTCTACTAATCAGTTTCACAAAGCCCGTTTGTAAAACTATTGTGTTCGAGAAATAGCCTCGGTGAGTGGATCCGCCTAGATGTTTCTTTCTATATCTCTCTTAATCTCAAGTTCGCGGAGAAAGCCATCTCCCGAATTGAGTAATATCTGTCTTAGAATATGTCTGGATATCTGTTGGGACCTAGTTCATAAATGAACTCCAAATCCAAACTTCTTAGACTGTATCGATCACTGAACCTAATCAGTATCCGGCACCATGCCACCCACAGTATCCTCTTGAACCACCTGTCCATAATACTGTCCCTCTTCGTCAGAGGGAAAACTATAACTCTGACAATCACTCTGTCAACCATGTCACCTTTGAAGCCTGGAATGATAACCGTCTCCCGAAAGAGGCTGCCGTCATCAAATCCGTAGAACATTCACTTATGTTCTAAAACTGCTTCCTTATGTTTCTCCAGGATTGGATTAATACAAACTTATTGCATCTAGTGCAAAAAAAACATCTGGTGTGGTACTTGACATCTCATGATTGACTCAATTGCCTAAGCAAGTGATCTGCCAATCATGCACATCCCTCTCCCCTTTAGTCTGTAAGACACCTTTAGAGAGGGTGACTCCATCACCTGCAGGTACACCTGTAAGTCTATGCTAGCGCCCCGGCAGTCTACAGACGCCAAATGCGGAATAAAAACTTTTAAACTTGGCGCTATCGTATACTTTAACCCGGATCTTCCATTATTGCTAAACTAACAAACTGTAAAGAGTGTAGAATGGTTATACCGAACGATCCGAGTCCTTCGTTCTTCAACCATCATCCCACGCTCCGTTGCGGCTGCTCCGATCTCGTCGATCTCCGATCTCCTCGTCGAGGTGGCACCACATGATCGGTTCTTTAAACGGGCTCCCGCCTCTGACTCGAGGCAACTCGATCGTCAAGTTTGCTAAAAGAGACGACCAAGAATGATGTAGAGAATGAGCAGATGACTTTGTCTCACTTCGTCCAAGTCCGTGGACGATCGGTTAATGAAGTTGCCGAGGGAATTGGGTGATGGAATGAAATGAGCTGTGGATTCCATACACCCCAAATCTATCATAATCTTTTTTTTTTCAACCATGAAAAACTATCAAGTGAGAGTGAGTATGAGGAGAGAGAGAGGGCAAGCCATATATAGCAAGTGGGAGGTGACCGTAGGAGAAGGGGGTGACCTTAAGCTAAAAGCTTCTCACTTCAAAATATCTTAAGCAATCCAAAAGGAATTAATCACAAAGCATGAGTCATTAGGCTAGTCATCATCTAATAAATGCAACCAATTAGAACACAACACCAATTAGCCTAGTCACCTCATCTAGAATCTTCTAGAAGAATCCACACTCATCTCAAGAAAAGATAAACCCGTCTTTAACCAAATGTTAAAAGACGGCTGATAGAAAACTGGAAACTGGCAACTTCCAAAAGTGATCCTGAAACAACTTTCAGGATAACCCCGAAACTGTATAAATATACCCGCATTTGTATTACGACCGAATACAAATGCAACTGAGACAAAGATATTATACCTACTCAATATAATACTCCGATCCGGCTTAAACCAAAGCCGACCAGTATCATCTGCCCGAAAACTGACACGTGCGTAAACGCACGTGCATTTTCCGAACCCTGCCATAAAACCATACGGCCTCTACAACGTTTCGCCCGAACTTGGGAAACTGTCTGTGGGGGACTCTAATGACTCGTCAGCACCCTGGCAGTGGGTTTAACCACAAACCGTCAGCGGCACTAGCTATGCGTAACGGCTGCCCATGGACTGACCTCAAGGGTGGCCGAGGAGCGAACTCAAGGGAGACCGATGAGCGAACTCCTCCGAAAAACCCTACTGAGCCTAACAGTGACAATGTATATACAGTCCGGTCCGTTCGTCAATGAGTATCGCATATCCGCCTAAAGGGCTAGCAACGTCAGACCCCCAATAGCAGTATAAGTCGTGTCGGAGTGAAGCCCAATAACACCCTGAGATACTACTGGAGTACCTACCAGTAAATCTCCTGCCACGGCCGTGGGCTTTGTGTAATGGCTCTCCTAGACACAGCACGATCTCGCCCCCAATACCGGGAGAGACGAATCCCCTGCCGATCCGCTCACGTGCCTCCATATGGTTCGGGACTGTACCCAAAAGCTACCTGTTTGCACGACTCCTTTGAGCCGTGGTAGGGTAGAAATCAAAGCACAGTGGGAACTCACACGAGACAAATGACGACCTCAGGTCGATGAACTAACCTGTACACATGTCACCAGGGAACTGCTATCTGACGATAGATATAATACTAACTAGCAGATTCCCGGCGAGTCTTGTCCGGTGTACTCATAACCCAATGAGCACCTGTATACATCTTAGGTGATCCAACTGACACCAGTGGCTTGTGAGACCGGCCACCGCCCCTCGTCGGGGTCTCGACTGTACACACTAGTCTACTCCGGAGTATCGATGCCCTGTCTCGAAACTCCCACGACTAGGGACCACAATTAAGGATATGCATATAAACTACCCAACTCTCACGTATATGATCGCCATCATACTGTTGGTAGTAAAGCAAGATCCTAAGGGCTCTATCAAAGTGTAACATGCAATCAGTCACCTGAACATGTACACGACTGATAAAGGCAAACCAGATAGCATACTATCATCTCGAGTAAGACTGTGCTACCGGGATAGGTCCTCCGCAATCATTGCAATCACGTACCTGCGATCCAATAATTGACTATGAGGGCACTATCTCCAACAATCTCCCACTTGCACTCAAGGCTAATATTGCGATGTCGACTACTCACAGCCCGTGTGAAACCGAACATCCAACTCCTCTACTAATCAGTTTCACAAAGCCCGTTTGTAAAACTATTGTGTTCGAGAAATAGCCTCGGTGAGTGGATCCGCCTAGAAGTTTCTTTCTGTATCTCTCTTAATCTCAAGTTCGCGGAGAAAACCATCTCCCGAATTGAGTAGTACCTGTCTTAGAATATGTTTGGATATCTGATGGGACCTTAGTTCATAAATGAACTCCATATCCAAACTTCTTAGACTGAATCGATCACTGAACCTAATCAGTATCGGGCACCTTGCTTCCCACAGTATCCTCTTGGACCACCTGTCCATAATACTGTCCCTCTTCGTCAGAGGGAAAAACTAAAACTCTGACAGTCACTCTGTCATCCACGTCACCTTTGAAGCCTGGAATGATAATCGTCTCCCGAAGGAGGCTGCCGTCATCAAATCCGTAGAACATGTACTTATGTTCTAAAACTGCTTCCTTATGTTTCTCCAGGATTGGATTAATACAAACTTATTGCATCTAGTGCAAAACCAACATTTGGTGTGGTACTTGACATCTCATGATTGACTCAATTGCCTAAGCAAGTGATCTGCCAATCATGCACATCCCTCTCCCCTTTAGTCTATACGACACCTTTAGAGAGGGTGACTCCATCACTTGCAGGTACACCACCTTGCTAGGAGTCAACTATTCTAAAAACCATTAGAATATCTGTCATAGTACCCACATTGGGAAACTACCCAAATCCAGATCTAAAACCATAGATCTAGAAACCAGAATGTCAAATATTATATCCATATCCTGTCTGGAGAAACAACTGTGTGACGACCACAGTACAACCGATCGTAGTATAGGAATTTTACTTCCTACTCTGTGTATGTCATCCAGATACCATGACATCACACCCTACTACCTTCTTAACTGATCCATCCCCTATTCTGATTGAAGTCAAACCCATGACTGTCACATCAAAATTAGATGATCTATCTCCGCTATAACTGCCTAAGTCTATAAATAGACATAAGCTACTTGCCCACCATGCTTCCGTTGCTCCCACTGACTACGACAACCCTCCTACCGGGTCTCATATCCTGGAACAACAGTAGTGTCAAGTCTTGGTAGATAAGAACCTCCCTGTCACCGTCCTTGAGCCTACCGAAGTACCTCTCGGGTGTCTGAGGTTACCTACCAAATCTGCGGAGTGGCTATTGGAATGTCAAACCTGATTGAATGTATAGGTCCTATTAAATTTTCCGTAATCGTTCGCGGTTCTGGAATCACTTCCAGTTCTACCATACTCCCACTACTGTTTTCTGAAAAAGATCCATTTTTTACTAAAACTGTGGCGAGTCAAGAACAATATCACTATTGATCTTCCAAATGGTAGAATATCAACCCTCGTCATAGTCAGGGTCAACCCACAAACAGCCATTACAGAAACGTGCCCTGAGTTATCCAGTGTCTGGTTTTAATCATAAGCTGGACAACTCCCCGTACCTTAATATCTTTTAAGGTACGAACTATTCTATATCCAATATAGAAACTTTGGCACTTATTTAATTGGAACCATATTCAATCCATGCATCTGTCTCCAGTGCATATCAACTTAATGGAAAGAGGCTAATCAGCATTACTCAACTTAGGAATCCATCCAATCATGAATAACCTGAAAGAGAAACACGTTTCTCAAAACCATCACTATCATCTGAATACCAATCACAAGAATCTACATCTTCGATCTCTTTGAAGAATCCCGATACTTGTGACATCTGGTTCTCTACTTTATTCTTATGCCCACAACTTCTCAAAACTTAGACCTTGTATTTCTACGAAACACTTGTCTAAGTACTAGAGAAGTTATAAGTAAACAGAACATAGTACGAGGACCTACCCCTTTATCCTGATGGACACTTGGACAACATACAATACTCTGTATAAGTCCGCTGAGTTAAAAAACTCAAAACCTGCGCGTCGTTGGTAGAAAACTGTACCCTGGCGATTTCCTCAAATATCACCAATTACAACGAATTCCGATATAATGAGGATGATCACCTAATTCCCAATATCTTACTCCCACTCATCATCTGTAAAACCATACAGATATGAGAATGAAACCTGGTGAATACACACCCTTGGAGTAAGTGTCTAATTGGGAAAACAGTTTTTCTTTTAACAATGCACTGAAACATGAAAATGTTTCTTAGGGGTATCCTGGTATTCATAGCAATGCCTCTTCCATAATCCAATTCATGACTTCAACCGTATATCTCATTGCCATCTCTCCAAATCCCTTTATTTGTCTTTAGTCGTTACCTTCTGTACACCATCGTTAGGCTAACTGGTTTTCTTCCTTCCCTACCGTTCGGCACCAGCCTATGGTTTGGAAGAAGACTATCCAGTAAGCATAATAGGTGTACCCTCCTAAACCAAGGAGTACTCGCAACTGAGAGAAGGTGATGATAAAAGACAACTGAATAATACCTTATTCTTTTTAAAGGTGAAATAGGAGCGGCGATGAAGTACGCGGTTTTGGTCGTGAATGATATCAGTCGCAATTTACTTTGCCCTCTTTCTAATCCCTTTATTTTGTCTTTACATATTACCTTCTGCACACCCTACTTAGGCTAATTGGTTTTCTTCATTCCCTACCTTTCGGCACCAGCCTATGGTTTGGAATAAGACTATCCAATAGGCGTAATAGGTGTACTCTCCTAAACCAAGGAGCTCTCGCAACCTGAGAGAAGGTGATAATAAAAGACAACTGAATAAACCAATTCTATTTCTCCTGAACCTGGATCCATCCCCGAAGAAGTCCCTTCGAGTTCGTATATAACCATACGATGGCTCTATCCAATGGAAGTGGATATCCGTAGTAATACGGGTGTTCTGAGAAATACAAAGGGTAAAAGAAGGAGTGGCAATGACTTATGCAACTCAGACAATCCAAAAGCCAGTATTTAAAGAAGGTTCGGTCAACCTGGTCACTTAGTCATAGTCTAGGGTCGGTCAAAGGTCGCTGCCAAAGAGAGAGAGAGAGAAAAGAAACACTCTGCGTGCACTCTAACCTAGATCAGAATGGTCATCATATTTATCTAATCCGGAAACCTCCCACTGTCCTGTCAAATTCTCCTCCAAACCTAAAGAAGAATCAATCGGGATCACCCGAAGAGTAAACCAACTCATCAGTGGGAATCAGGATCCAACTCTCATCGCATGATAACGTGATGGAATGCATCCACGTTACTCATACTCCAGAAGGTATGCGCATACTCGGCAAGTTTCAGTTTCTTTAGAAACTCCTAATATTATTTTTGCCCCATGCTCTTATAACCTTGGCTTTGGTCAAGCCAACGCCTCACATGTGGCACGCCGTACTGCCCCAAACCCTAAGGTTCAAAGGGCAGTTCAAGACGGTCACATAATCGAGTTAAGGTTTGTTGTCCTCCAGAGGGTCTATCGCGTTACTTGCACTACTTAGAACGTTCTAAAACCACGGAAAAATCCAACAATTGGAAATTTCCCGGCAGGGGAAAAATTGGGTATTTATATCCTGTCGAACTTTTTAACATATTCTAAAATTTCCCGGAAAAACACATAGATAAAATTAGACAATCCGATCGAATCTACGAACTCCCAATACACCCCAGAAAACTCAACTCTTGAGTAAACTTTAAAAAATCTCAGAAAACTGTAAGTCTACGCTAGCGCCCCGGCAGTCTACAGACGCCAAATGCGGAACAAAAACTTTTTAACTGGCGCTATCGTATACTTTAACCCGGATCTTCCATTATTGCTAAACTAACAAACTGTAAAGAGTGTAGAAAGGTTATACCGAACGATCCGAGTCCTTCGTTCTTTAACCATCATCCCACGCTCCGTTGCGGCTGCTCCGATCGCGTCGATCTCCGATATCCTCGTCGAGGTGGCACCACGTCGACGATTCTTTAAACGGGCTCCCGCCTCTGACTTGAGGCAACTCGATCGTCAAGTTTGCTAAAAGAGACGACCAAGAATGATGTAGAGAATGAGTAGATGACTTTGTCTCACTTCGTCCAAATCCGTGGACGATCGGTTAATGAAGTTGCCGAGGGAATTGGGTGATGGAATGAAATGAACTGTAAAATTCCATACACTCCGAATACTATTATAATCTTTTCTAACCAAAATGAAACATTAAGTGAGAGAGAGTGAGAGGAGAGAGAGGGCCGGCCATATATAGCAAGAGGGAGGTGACCGTAGGAGAGGGGGGGTGACCACAAGAGAAAGCTTCTCACTCAAAATATCTTAACCAAAACAAGAATCATTAAAACAAAGCATGACTCACATAAACACCTCATCAAGTCATTAATGCAACCATTAATGTCAAGATGACTCATTAGCCACTTCATCACTTCTAGAACCTTCTAGAATGATGACTCACTCATATCTGAAGAAAAGATAAATCCGTCTTTAACCAAATGTTAAAAGACGGCTGATAGAAAACTGGAAACTGGCAACTTCCAAAAGTGATCCTGAAACGACTTTCAGGATAACCCCGAAACTGTATAAATATACCCGCATTTGTATTACGACCGAATACAAATGCAACTGAGACAAAGATATTATACCTACTCAATATAATACTCGGATCCGGCTTAAACCAAAGCCGACCAGTATCATCTGCCCGAAAAATAACACGTGCGTAAACGCACGTGCATTTTCCGAACCCTGCCATAAAACCATACGGCCTCTACAACGTTTCGCCCGAACTTGGGAAACTGTCTGTGGGGGACTCTAATGACTCGTCAGTACCCTGGCAGTGGGTTTAACCACAAACCGTCAGCGGCACTAGCAATGCGTAACGGCTGCCCATGGACTGACCTCAAGGGATGCCGATGAGCGCACTCATCCGGAAAACCCCACTGAGCCTAACAGTGACAATGTATATACAGTCCGGTCCGTTCGTCTATGAGTATCGCATATCTGCCTAAGGGGCTAGTAACGTCAGACCCCCATTAGCAGTATAAGTCGTGTCGGAGTGAAGCCCAATAACACCCTGAGATACTACTGGAGTACCTACCAGTAAATCTCCTGCCACGGCCGTGGGCTATGTGTAATGGCTCTCCTATACACAGCACGATCTCGCCCCCAATACCGGGAGAGACGAATCCCCTGCCGATCCGCTCACGTGCCTCCATATGGCTCGGGACTGTACCCAAAAGCTACCTGTTTGCACGACTCTTTTGAGCCGTGGTAGGGTAGAAATCAAAGCACAGTGGGAACTCACACGAGACAAATGACGACCTCAGGTCGATGAACTAACCTGTACACATGTCACCAGGGAACTGCTATCTGACGGTAGATATAATACTAACTAGCAGATTCCCGGCGAGTCCTGTCCGGTGTACTCATAACCCAATGAGCACCTGTATACATCTTAGGTGATCCTACTGACACCAGTGGCTTGTGAGACCGGCCACCGCCCCTCGTCGGGGTCTCGACTGTACACACTAGTCTACTCCGGAGTATCGATGCCCTGTCTCGAAACTCCCACGACTAGGGACCACAATTAAGGATATGCATATAAACTACCCAACTCTCACGTATATGATCGCCATCATACTGTTGGTAGTAAAGCAACATCCTAAGGGCTCTATCAAAGTGTAACATGCAATTAGTCACCTGGACATGTACACGACTCATAAAGGCAAACCAGATAGCATACTATCATCTCGAGTAAGACTGTCCTACCGGTATAGGTCCTCCGCAATCATTGCAATCACGTACCTGTGATCCAATAATTGACTATGAGGGCACTATCTCCAACAAAAACACAGGCATTGCAGAAGGGTATTACTGTGCAAAGAAAGTGCCAAGATGCTCCTATATAGCCGCGGAACCGCCGCACATGCCATGCTCGTGCCGCGGTTCCGCGGCCACGTGGTCGAGTTACGCGCACGTGCTTCACAGTAATACTTAAAAAAGCCTGCTGAATTTTCTGGATATTTTTAATTCACAAAAATCACAGTTTTGAAAAATTGTACAGAGAAGGGTTTTGGATTAGGGTTTCGGGTTCGATCGGGTTTCTAACTTCGTCTACACTTCGCCTAAGGCTCTAGCTAGGCTCTGATACCACTGTAGGGTTCCTAGGCACACCCATGAGGTTCTACAACTGATCAACCATGCCAAAATCAAATTTTTATCAAGTGCCAAGTAACCCTAAGCAAGATCGTAACTAGAGGTAAGGCGAAACGAAATGCAAGCAAACAACTTTGCTATGAGTGAAAGTGACTACAACCTTTGTAGATCCGGTCCTCCACCACTTTAGCTCCGTGATGATGTCCCTCCGCTGTGATCATCGGATCCCGGACTCTGGCGATGGTTTCGTCGGAGAAATGATCGGGCTAGGTCGTCGACTTCGATGCCGAAGATGATCTACGTCGAGGTAACTCAAGATGAAGCTCCATCTTCACTTGGTCATAGAACTTGTGAAGATAACACACTCTACTACATGGTAAGTGGTAGAGGATGAAGAAATAGGAAGTGAGTTCACTTTGGATTTGGATTTCTCACTCTTTTTCTCATGCAACCATTGGAGGTAGAAAGGTTTCTTCTTCTTGAAGAAGATAAAGAAGAAGAAAGAATTAAAAGGATAATGAAATAAGAATGAGACTTATCCTTTTAATTATGGTACCATGGTTAAGTTAAGCCCTCATGCTTAACTTGTGTAGAGAATTAACCAAAGACTTGGGTTAAAGGTTGGGTTAACTAGCATCTTAAAGAAATGACAAAAGAAATTGACTTTCTCAAAGATTCTTCAAGCTTCATGAAGCTTGATAACTTTGACCAAAGTCTTATTTCATTTGTTATTTATTAGGAAATTAGTAAACCCTAATTTAACCTCAATTTGGTTCAAGTCTCATACACACAACTTGTATGTATCATCAAGCATGATACAAACATGTACACTTGCATATATCTCATATAAACAATGTGCACATTCAAGTGAGAAAATCAATCTTAAATGAACCAATATTAGTTAATGTAAAGTAATATATCAAATATATAATTATACATTAAATCATTAAATCAACACTTGATTTAATGATTCGGTCATGCTACATACAACCGACTAATATCAAGTGTATCAATATATCGAATCAACATTTGAGTCGGTAACCCGGCTATATCTTATATAACCGTCCAATGATACAAATCGCGAGAATAGAATACAGTATCACATACTGGCATTATTCTCGGTCCCGCACATATCTCATATGCGCTCCTATTTCGTTTCGCTTGAGCCAGGAAACCTCTATGTAGGATTCTAAAGACTCGTCAATACGCCGGCAGCAGGTGATGATCATATCAAACACCTACAAGCCGCAAGCGGTCTGCTAAACGTAACGGCCACCCGGGTATTGAGCGATCAGAAGATCAACGAGCAAGCCCGCTCACACTCCTGTGAATCCAACCAGCAACACTTACCGTACAGTCCGGTCTGTTCGTCTGATATGCCGCATATCTCGCCTAGGGGTGGTAAACGTCAGACCCCAGTAGCTTGATAAGTCATGCCGACGTAAGGTCCATAACTGTCACGACCCGCAGGGTACGGAACGTGACTGGCACTTAAGTTTACGAAACGTCTAAAGACGTCCGTGAAATAAGTAAGCCAAAGCCCAGAAAAATTTAACCAATTAAGCAGAAGAGTGAAGAAAACCCGATCAATTGAAAACGAGTTTATCAAATAAGTCATGTAAAACCCTTTTTAAAAACAATACCAATTTTTCCGAAAATTTCGGCAGAGTCTCCTTTGTAAATACTGGCCCCCAAAATAGGTACAACAAAAATATATATGAATCCAACAAATAAGGCATCCCCAAGCGGGAGCTAGCTCTTCGCCATAAGGCGGTCACAAATCCCACGCAATATAAAATGACGACATGCAAAATAATCATAATGAAGCATAAGAAAAACAGCATGTCGACTCAAGTGAGCTCGACCCCAAAATCCAGCATAAAAGTCCACAAACCTCACAGTCTCATCTCTAGGTCAATATACAATAATACGGGTAGATACAGTAGATGGAGTGCACTAGATACAAAGAATATACAAGGTGGTACAAAAATAATGATATAACCCACCTAAGAGCAAAACCTCGAGTCCAGGCAAAGGAGGCAAAAGAACAAGTGCGCCCGCCGCTACTGTACTGACGGAGCGGACCTGCAAAAGGCTGTGGCACAACGGGGGTGAGTTGCCAACTCGTGAGTAATAAATAACATCTACAAAGGCTATCGTATGCATGCACACAAGCATCCTAGCATCTAAAATACAGGTATGACTGGATGCACTAGCAGGTGTGTATACAACATCAGTGTACTAATATGTATGCAACATGAATATCTGAGGTCTCAATAGGTATATATAAGAAACATTTTATCTCTTTTTGTTTTTGAAACTCTTTTAGAATGCCAGCATAAAACTCAAAGAATCGACGAGAACCGGTGTCCAGCAACGACACCTAAAAGCTGTCTCAAATCTCATAAATCCATGTCATAGTGTCTCTGGCCTCAGCCATCCGGCTGACCCATCTCAATATCAATATCTCATCCTCTCGCAGCCCCGGTCGGTATCCTCTGGATATCCGCCGTGCCCAATGAAGTCACCGGTAGGTAATCCGTCCCCTGCCAGGCTCATCGTCAGCACCACGAGCTTCTTGCCCCGGGGTACCCTACCGGGCCCACCATGTACCCGAGACGGTTCATCCAACTACTCAAAACGGGTCTCAAAAACCACAGCAAACTCATGGTGGATGGCACTTACATCACTAGAAAACCGCAATTTACATATTTTAAAAATATAATAAGTTTAGAAATTTTGCGGCTTTCCCCCGAAATCCAGAATATCACAAAATCTCAAGAAATCCTCATAACTGCATATGCTAATGATAATGAATGCATATGGTGTCAATAATCAAGTTGCGATGTATGATTGATAGATTAGGCATGAACGAATAATATGATGAAGTACATGCACATGAATAGCAATCCTACGATTTCATTTTAAGGAATTAAAGGCAATAGCACAAGTTTAAGTATCAATTAGTAAAAGGTTTCAATTTAAAGGTTATCTAGTGTGGTGGCATGGCAATTACCAGGGTGTGTGTGTAAGCATGAATAGTGCTCGTGCTGCATATAAAAACCCTGGCAATGGTGCAGGTGTCCTATAAAATGGTTTCGTATAGGTATGCCAATATAGGGCATGAATGTAGCAAATAATCATACAAGTATTACCCCCTAATTACTAACATTACTAAGAATCTTTTAAGTTACTAAAACAATCGGGCGGCTCGCGCCATCCAACGATAGTCCCCCGTAGATGTTACATCTACTCACCGGAATCCCTAGCTAGCTGTGTCCAATCACCGCTTTCCCCTTTCGTGCCGCGTCTGACGTCTCCGCGACCGAACCTGGAATTTACATCAATACTAAACATAAGATTACATATCAAGACTGACGCAAAACCCAAACGAAAATACTAATGTTCACTAGCTAGGTACAACGTGCACAAGGTGCGCGGAACATACGCGAAAATCGCAAAAACTAACTATAATCGTTGTTTTGGGCGCCCGGCAAAGCTAAAACCCAAAAAAACCAAAAATCCGCATTCACACACCCTAAAAGTCGTAGGAGATGCTAAAAATATCCCCAAGGTATCACAAATAATTCACCATTTAATTTTAATGAAAACCTAGTAAGCACAAAACTTGCAATTTTGGTACAAATATCGAAAATTAGCGATAAGGTTATCACAATCCAACACAAATATCCAACCACACAACTAGTTAGCCACAATCACATAAATTCAACTCATTTATCATGCTTCAAAACCCATTTTCCATACATAAACCCTTTCTTGAATTTCCTAAAACAACAATTTACAACCAAAATCACACTTTTAAAATTTAGTAAATTAGCATAGTTTAAAGACCACATAACAAAGTAACCTCTTAGATTAGGTTGTGTAGGAACTAGATAGCAAAATAATTTAATTAACCTAATAATGGTTTCTAAAACCCTAGTTCAATTCAAACCATTCACTTTAAAAAAACAAGATTAGAAATTAGCAATGAAATTTAACACTAAAACAATTTCATTCAAGGAATCAAACCATAAGTATTTAAATGGGTCAAAATTATACCTCAATTTTTTTAGAGATCTAGCATGTGATTTGCCTCTAAGGATGGCTTCCTAGCTCCAAGATTCAAGCAAGAATGACTAAGGATAAATGATAGCATAAGGATTTTGTTTGAATTTTTGAATAAATTATGGATTTTGATGTGTTTTTTGAAGAAATTTGAAGGGGAAAGTGAAGGGAAAAATGGGGACAGCAGCAGGGCATGCTCGGCCAGCAGGAGGGAATTGGGATTTGTAAGAGAATGGTGTGGAATTTCCAAAGTAAAAGTCCCCCAATACCACCTAATACCCATACCTCATTTACAATAAATTAATCCATTTATTTTGTTTCCATTCAAGTGAGTTGAAGAAAAAAGAAAAAAAAAAGAGAGGGGAAGGTGGGCTGCTGAATTCGACAGTGGAGAAGGGATGGGGGAATGGTGTGGGTTGTGGGAATTTTTCAAGGTCAAAGCCTCTCCAATCAAGTACACCAAACCTCCAAAATATATATATAAAACCTACACCTTTTTAATTCAATTCCTCACATAACAAAAGAGTTGAAGATAATTTTTTTTGAGGTGGGAAATTTCTTCTGTAGGTTCAGCCCAAGAGATGAGGGTTAGGAGGTGTGAGTGATTAAAAAAAATTCTATGCAAAAAGACCCCCCATAACCTCAAAATTGCAAGTTTTAGTTCAAAATAATTATATTTTTGTTTTCCATAATAAGAAACAATTAAAACTTGAAATAAAATACTAAAAATTTATGTTACAACTAGATTTTAATTAACATGATTTTAAAGCTTAATTTTAGCCCATTTAAATTTGTATTTATCGCTAATTTAATGTATTTTCTTACCGGCTTAAAATAATATTAAAAAAATTGAAAAATAGGGAAAATTTTTTAAATGACCAAAATTTAATAAGTAACTCATTAGCTACTTAAAACAAGCAATTACCTATCCATTTTAGGTATAATTAGCCCTAAACTGCAAAATAACAAAAAAAAACGGTTTTCGGAAAAATACCGAATTTTCACCGATTTTCAGGAAAACACCAAAACGACTTTTCAAGACGCTACAATCTTCCCCCCTTAAGAAATTCGGTCCCCGAATTTAAAAATATAACTACGCGTACCTTCGAAGAGATGGGGATATTTCTTCCTCATCTCGCCCTCGGTCTCCCAGGTAACCTCCTCGCTGTTCGGGCTACGCCAAAGGACCTTGACAGTTGGTATAATCTTCGATCTCAACTTCTTCACCTGCCGATCCAGGATGGCCACCGGCTGCTCTGCAAAAGAAAGGTCGCGCTCTAGCTGGACTGTCAGGTGCTGAATCGCATGCAAAGGGTCGTGAAGGTACTTGCGGAGCATCGAAACATGGAAGACGGGGTGAATATCGGGAAAGCTGGGAGGAAGAGCCAAACGATATGCAACAGCGCCAACCCGCTCGAGGATCTCGAAGGGACCTACGAATCTAGGGCTAAGCTTCCCCTTTTGCCCAAAACGCATCACGCCCTTCATCGGAGAGACTTTCAGAAAAACATGGTCGCCAACTGCGAACTCTAATCTGCGACGGCGCCTGTCTGCATAGGATTTCTGTCTGCTCTGAGCTGCCCTCATCCGGTCTCGAATCAACTGTATCTTTGCTGTCGTCTCCTCAACAAGCTGCGGCCCCAAAATGCTGCTCTCGCTGAGCTCTGTCCAACAGACGGGCGATCTGCATCTCCTCCCATACAAAGCCTCGAAAGGTGCCATCTGAATAGTATCCTGGAAGCTGTTGTTGTAGGAGAAATCCACTAGAGGTAAATGATGATCCCAGCTACCACCAAAGTCTAAAACGCACGCTCTGAGCATGTCCTCGAGAGTCTGAATGGTCCGCTCTGACTGTCCGTCGGTCTGCGGATGAAACGCTGTGCTGAAGCTCAAACGAGTGCCCAAAGCCTCCTGAAGTCTCTGCTAAAGTCGGTTGGTGAACTGAGTGCCTCGATCTGACACGATACAAGTCGGTACGCCATGTAGTCGCACGATCTCGTCAATATAGAGCTGAGCATACTGAGCGAAGCTGAAAGTGGTCTTCACTGGTAGGAAGTGAGCCGCTTTCGTCAATCTATCCACGATCACCCAGATGGAGTCGTACCCTCGACTGGTCCTGGGTAGACCCACAACGAAATCCATCGAAATCTGCTCCCATTTCCACTCTGGAATGGGTAACGGCTGTAGCTCTCCTGCGGGCCTCTGGTGCTCGGCCTTGACTTGCTGACAAGTCAGGCATCTCGAAACGAACTCCGCAATGTCCCTCTTCATCCCGTCCCACCAGTAGGTCTCTCTCATATCATGGTACATCTTGGTGGAACCGGGGTGGACACTATACACTGATCGGTGTGCCTCCTCAAGAATGTCGCGCCGCAATCCATCAGCATCTGGTACGCACAGTCTAGATCCATATCGTAAAATCCCCTGATCGTCAATCACGAACTCGGAAAATCTGCCCTGTCCCATCTGTGCCATGATCTCTGAGCAACGGTCATCACTGCGCTGTGCCTCATATATACGGTCAAGCAACTGTGGGCGTGCACGAACATGCGCGAGCTGTCCCCCTGTCTCTGTGAACTCGAACTCAACTCGGCCGTCGCATAACATCTGCCAATTTGCTGACGACTGCCTCTGCACTGCGCGCAAAAAGGATAGACTACCCCCGGGCCTCCTACTCAACGCATCTGCCACCATATTCGCCTTGCCTGGGTGATATAAGATCTCGCAGTCGTAGTCTTTCACCAACTCCATCCAACGACGCTGTCTGAGGTTCAGGTCTCGCTGCTGAAATATGTACTTTAAGCTCTTGTGATCGGTGAATATCTGACACGACTCGCCGTATAGGTAATGTCGCCAAATCTTCAGTGCAAAGACCACTGCAGCCATCTCCAAATCATGAGTGGGGTAGTTCTGTTCATGCTTCTTCAACTGCCGAGAAGCATAAGCGATCACCCAGCCATGCTGCATCAATACGCATCCTAATCCCACTCGCGAAGCATCACAGTAGACCACGAATCCGCCTGATCCCGAAGGCAAAGATAATACCGGCGCCGTAGTCAAACAAGTCCGTAGCTGCTGAAAACTGCGCTCGCACTCCTCTGTCCAAACGAAAGGAACTCCCTTCCGGGTCAAACCGGTCAAAGGTGCAGCTATACGGGAGAAGTCCTGAACAAAACGCCTGTAGTAGCCTGCCAGGCCTAGAAAACTACGGATCTCAGTAACCGATGTAGGTCGGGGCCACTGCTGAACAGCCTCAATCTTCTTCGGGTCCACACATATGCCGTCTCTCGTAACCACGTGACCCAAGAATCCGACGCTGTCCAACCAGAATGCACACTTGGAGAACTTTGCGAACAGCTGGTGCTCCCTTAGAGTCTGTAACGTAATCCGCAAGTGCTGCTCGTGCTCCTCTCTGCTCCGGGAGTACACCAAGATATCGTCGATAAACACGATGATGAACAAGTCAAGATACGGCCTGAATGTACGGTTCATCAAATCCATGAATGCTGCTGGGGCGTTGGTGAGACCGAACGACATCACCAAAAACTCGTAGTGGCCATAGCGCGTGCGGAAAGCTGTCCTCGGTATATCCTCCTGTCGAACCCGCAGCTGATGGTATCCTGATCGCAAGTCGATCCTCGAAAAATACCCCGCACCCTGAAGCTGGTCGAACAAATCATCAATGCGCGGCAACGGATACCTGTTCCGAACGGTAACTTTGTTCAGCTGGCGGTAGTCGATACATAAGCGCAAACTTCCATCCTTCTTCTTGACAAACAGGACCGGAGCACCCCACGGAGAAACACTAGGTCGAATAAGCCCCTTATCTAACAAATCCTGCAACTGATCCTTCAGCTCTCGAAGCTCTGCCGGGGCCATCCGATAAGGCGGTATAGAAATAGGCCCCGAGCCGGGAATCAAATCAATGCAGAACTCAACATCGCGCTCAGGCGATAGCCCAGGTAGCTCATCAGGGAAAACATCAGGGAACTCACAAACTACCGGGACCCGGTCTAACGGAACCTCTGCAGCTCGAGTATCACAAATATACGCTAAGAATCCCTGACATCCCTTCCGCAAGAGCTGACCAGCGCGAAGAGACGAAATTAAGCTGGGAAGGGTGACACTGCGGTCTCCCCGAATAACAAGGACTGGCTCTCCCGGAAAGCTAAATATGACTGCCTTCTCACGGCAGTCCACCGAAGCATAACAAGTGGCTAACCAATCCATGCCCAGAAGCACATCAAAGTCCAACATATCGAGGAGAATCAAATCATCCGATGAATCCCTCTCCCCGATACGAACGGAACACAAACGAAATACAAAACGAGCGACAAACGACTCGCCTACCGGAGTAACAACAACAAGCGGATGATCTAACGACGACGACTCACAGCCCAATATCGGTTCAAAGTGTGTAGAGACGTACAAATGTGTGGAACCTGGGTCAAATAATACCCGCGCGTCAAAAGAGCAAACTGGCAAGGTACCTGTCACAACGGCATTGGATGCCTGCGCATCCTGCGGTGTCAAAGCAAATACTCGGGCCTGTCCTCCACCGATAGCGGGCTGACCTCGACCTCGGCCTCTGCCTCCTCGTCCTCTCTGAACAGGACCGCCGCGTCCACGGCCTCTGGGTGCACCTAACTGGCGTGGAGCATCGCCTGTGGTAGGAAGTAGGACTCTCTGTGGAGGGGGTGGCGATGGTGGTAGGGTCACCTGCGGAACTGTCGCTGCTCCCTGTTGTCTCGCCGGACAGTCTCTGACAAGATGGTGCAAACTCCCGCACCCAAAACACCCTGGCGACGGCTGCTGCCCCTGGGGATAAGAAACATATAACTGTCCCCGCCCAAATCCTCTGCCAGGCCTATCTCTCGGAAAGAATCTGGCGCGCTGCCTCTGAGACGGTACATCGGTGCGAATCCTCTTCGGCCCAGAAACGGCCGAAGTCTGTGATATGCGTGCCTCCATCCGCAATGCCGTATCCATAGCAGCTGAATAAGTGTCGTAGTGCTGGGCGCCAATGGCAAGATATAGCTGGGCATCAAGTCCCTGTACGAACCTCTTCACCATCTTCTCCTAGGTATCCACCAAATACTGAGCATATCGGGATAACTGTGTAAACTGGATGTCATACTCAGACACCGTCATCCCAGGTGTCTTGACTAAGGCCTCGAAGCTACGAGCTCTGGCGTCACGAACGCTCTCTGGAAGGAAACGGGCTAGAAAGACCGCTGTAAACTCGACCCAAGTCATAGGCGGCAGACCAGCAGCTCGACCTCTCAAGACTGACTCCCACCATGTCTGCGCGAGACCCTCTAGTCGGAAACTCGCAAGCTCTACCCATCGATCATCCGAACATCTCAGCGAACGGCAGATCCTGGCTAAACTGTCAAGGAACGTCTGTGGGTCCTCCGCTGCCTCGGTGCCGGTGAATACTGGAGGTCTCAGCCTCATGAAATCCTGTAGTGAAACCGGAATGGCCACGGTGGTAGTAGTAGGAGCAGGTATCATGGTCGTCTGGGATGTAGTAGGTACGTCATCCGGCCTCGGTGTACGACTGGCTGCAACTAGGGATCCTACCATCTGACGTAGCTCCTGCATGCCTCCCATCATCTGTCGCAACTCCTCCATACCAGTCTCGAGCCTATCCATACGGCCTGGGGAAGGTGGATCGGTCTGTCCCTGCGGCGTAGGCATACCACCCTGCTCAGTCCTAGTCTCGGACGAGCCAACTCGAATCTCGTCTCTGGCGGCAGCCCTCTGTGCCCTCGTAGCCTTCGGCGGCATAGTGGCTGTTACAGGAAAACGGATAGTAAGAACAGTGCAATAAGATCATAGGATACACGGAATTGAAGAAGGAATTTTCAAGCAAGTATATCCTAAAGTCACTTAGGCGGAGTACCGTATCGCAAGTATGCCGCGGACATACACACGCTACGTTACCCTACTTAAGTCACTTACTCCATCTACCAAGGGTCATCCTACACTCAAAAAGGTAAAACCTATCGCTCTGATACCAACTTTGTCACGACCCGCAGGGTACGGAACGTGACTGGCACTTAAGTTTACGAAACGTCTAAAGACGTCCGTGAAATAAGTAAGCCAAAGCCCAGAAAAATTTAACCAATTAAGCAGAAGAGTGAAGAAAACCCGATCAATTGAAAACGAGTTTATCAAATAAGTCATGTAAAACCCTTTTTAAAAACAATACCAATTTTTCCGAAAATTTCGGCAGAGTCTCCTTTGTAAATACTGGCCCCCAAAATGGGTACAATAAAAATATATATGAATCCAACAAATAAGGCATCCCCAAGCGGGAGCTAGCTCTTCGCCACAAGGCGGTCACAAATCCCACGCAATATAAAATGACGACATGCAAAATAATCATAATGAAGCATAAGAAAAACAGCATGTCGACTCAAGTGAGCTCGACCCCAAAATCCAGCATAAAAGTCCACAAACCTCACAGTCTCATCTCTAGGTCAATATACAATAATACGGGTAGATACAGTAGATGGAGTGCACTAGATACAAAGAATATACAAGGTGGTACAAAAATAATGATATAACCCACCTAAGAGCAAAACCTCGAGTCCAGGCAAAGGAGGCAAAAGAACAAGTACGCCCGCCGCTACTGTACTGACGGAGCGGACCTGCAAAAGGCTGTGGCACAACGGGGGTGAGTTGCCAACTCGTGAGTAATAAATAACATCTACAAAGGCTATCGTATGCATGCACACAAGCATCCTAGTATCTAAAATACAGGTATGACTGGATGCACTAGCAGGTGTGTATACAACATCAGTGTACTAATATGTATGCAACATGAATATCTGAGGTCTCAATAGGTATATATAAGAAACATTTTATCTCGTTTTGTTTTTGAAACTCTTTTAGAATGCCAGCATAAAACTCAAAGAATCGACGAGAACCGTTGTCCAGCAATGACACCTAAAAGCTGTCTCAAATCTCATAAATCCATGTCATAGTGTCTCTGGCCTCAGCCATCCGGCTGACCCATCTCAATATCAATATCTCATCCTCTCGCGGCCCCGGTCGGTATCCTCTGGATATCCGCCGTGCCCAATGAAGTCACCGGTAGGTAATCCGTCCCCTGCCAGGCTCATCGTCAGCACCACGAGCTTCTTGCCCCGGGGTACCCTACCGGGCCCACCATGTACCCGAGACGGATCATCCAACTCCTCGAAACGGGTCTCAAAAACCACAGCAAACTCATGGTGGACGGCACTTACATCACTAGAAAACCGCAATTTACATATTTTAAAAATATAATAAGTTTAGAAATTTTGCGGCTTTCCCCCGAAATCCAGAATATCACAAAATCTCAAGAAATCCTCATAACTGCATATGCCAATGATAATGAATGCATATGGTGTCAATAATCAAGTTGCGATGTATGATTGATAGATTAGGCATGAACGAATAATATGATGAAGTACATGCACATGAATAGCAATCCTACGATTTCATTTTAAGGAATTAAAGGCAATAGCACAAGTTTAAGTATCAATTAGTAAAAGGTTTCAATTTAAAGGTTATCTAGTGTGGTGGCATGGCAATTACCAGGGTGTGTGTGTAAGCATGAATAGTGCTCGTGCTGCATATAAAAACCCTGGCAATGGTGCAGGTGTCCTATAAAATGGTTTCGTATAGGTATGTCAATATAGGGCATGAATGTAGCAAATAATCATACAAGTATTACCCCCTAATTACTAACATTACTAAGAATCTTTTAAGTTACTAAAACTATTGGGCGGCTCGCGCCATCCAACGATAGTCCCCCGTAGATGTTACATCTACTCACCGGAATCCCTAGCTAGCTGTGTCCAATCACCGCTTTCCCCTTTCGTGCCGCGTCTGACGTCTCCGCGACCGAACCTGGAATTTACATCAATACCAAACATAAGGTTACATATCAAGACTGACGTAAAACCCAAACGAAAATACTAATGTTCACTAGCTAGGTACAACGTGCACAAGGTGCGCGGAACATACGCGAAAATCGCAAAAACTAACTATAATCGTTGTTTTGGGCGCCCGGCAAAGCTAAAACCCAAAAAAACCAAAAATCCGCATTCACACACCCTAAAAGTCGTAGGAGATGCTAAAAATATCCCCAAGGTATCACAAATAATTCACCATTTAATTTTAATGAAAACCTAGTAAGCACAAAACTTGCAATTTTGGTGCAAATATCGAAAATTAGCGATAAGGTTATCACAATCCAACACAAATATCCAACCACATAACTAGTTAGCCACAATCACATAAAATCAACTCATTTATCATGCTTCAAAACCCATTTTCCATACATAAACCCTTTCTTGAATTTCCTAAAACAACAATTTACAACCAAAATCACACTTTTAAAATTTAGTAAATTAGCATAGTTTAAAGACCACATAACAAAGTAACCTCTTAGATTAGGTTGTGTAGGAACTAGATAGCAAAATAATTTAATTAACCTAATAATGGTTTCTAAAACCCTAGTTCAATTCAAACCATTCACTTTAAAAAAACAAGATTAGAAATTAGCAATGAAATTTAACACTAAAACAATTTCATTCAAGGAATCAAACCATAAGTATTTAAATGGGTCAAAATTATACCTCAATTTTTTTAGAGATCTAGCATGTGATTTGCCTCTAAGGATGGCTTCCTAGCTCCAAGATTCAAGCAAGAATGGCTAAGGATAAATGATAGCATAAGGATTTTGTTTGAATTTTTGAATAAATTGTGGATTTTGATGTGTTTTTTGAAGAAATTTGAAGGGGAAAGTGAAGGGAAAAATGGGGACAGCAGCAGGGCATGCTCGGCCAGCAGGAGGGAATTGGGATTTGTAAGAGAATGGTGTGGAATTTCCAAAGTAAAAGTCCCCCAATACCACCTAATACCCATACCTCAATAACAATAAATTAATCCATTTATTTTGTTTCCATTCAAGTGAGTTGAAGAAAAAAGAAAAAAAAAGAGAGGGGAAGGTGGGCTGCTGAATTCGACAGTGGAGAGGGGATGGGGGAATGGTGTGGGTTGTGGGAATTTTTCAAGGTCAAAGCCTCTCCAATCAAGTACACCAAACCTCCAAAATATATATATAAAACCTACACCTTTTTAATTCAATTCCTCACATAACAAAAGAGTTGAAGATAATTTTTTTTTGAGGTGGGAAATTTCTGCTGTAGGTTCAGCCCAAGAGATGAGGGTTAGGAGGTGTGAGTGATTAAAAAAAATTCTTTGCAAAAAGACCCCCCATAACCTCAAAATTGCAAGTTTTAGTTCAAAATAATTATATTTTTGTTTTCCATAATAAGAACCAATTAAAACTTGAAATAAAATACTAAAAATTTATGTTACAACTAGATTTTAATTAACATGATTTTAAAGCTTAATTTTAGCCCATTTAAATTTGTATTTATCGCTAATTTAATGTATTTTCTTACCGGCTTAAAATAATATTAAAAAAATTGAAAAATAGGGAAAATTTTTTAAATGACTAAAATTTAATAAGTAACTCATTAGCTACTAAAAACAAGCAATTACCTATCCATTTTAGGTATAATTAGCCCTAAACTGCAAAATAACAAAAAAAAAACGGTTTTCGGAAAAATACCGAATTTTCACCGATTTTCAGGAAAACACCAAAACGACTTTTCAAGACGCTACAATAACAAGCGTGAAACTACTGATAACTCTTACCAGTATATTACTGCAACCCTGGCCAGGGATTTCCAGTTATGGCCAGTCGAGCATAGCGCAACATCAACCCCCAATACCGGGAGAGACAAATCCCCTCCTATCGCTCATTGCCTCCATGTGAATCGGGATTGTACCCAAAAAGCATCTGTTTGCACGACTCAGTAGAGCCGTGGTAGGGTGGAAATCAAAGCACAGTGGGAGACACACAAGACTCCTGTAGGGTTCCTAGGCACTCCAATGAGGTCTCACAAGGCATCGATCATGCCCGTTTCAAATTTAACGGTGCCGAGAAACCCTAGTGTACGGATCGTTGGCTAGATTTCTAGGAGAAACTATAAACTAGTTAACACTTAACTAAAAGAATACGGAAATACAACCTTTGTAGATCCGGTTCTCCACCTCCATAGCTCCGCAACGAAGTCTCCTCGCTGTCCAAATGAATTTCCGGGCTTTAGCGTCGGCTTCGTCGGAGAAATGGCGAGCTAGGTCGTCGATGTCCATGCCGAAGATGATCTACGTCGAGGTATCGCTAAATCAAGCTCCACCTTCACCATGTCATGAAAATTTGTGAAGGAAACACATTCTACTACTTGGCAAGAGGTAGAGGATGAAGAAATAGGAAGTGGGTAGACTTTAGAATTGGATTTCTCACTCATTTTCATCAATCACCATTGATGAAGTGGAGGTTTCTTCATTGAAGATGAAGAAGAAGAAGAAGATAATGAATATGATAAGTTATTCAAAATGAAAAATAAAAAGAATGCTTATCAAAATTTTAACTATGGTTATGTGTAGAGAATTGACCAAGGTTAAAGGAATGGTTAGGGTTAAGGATGAGATAAGAATGGCGGACTAGGTCAAAACTTCATGAAGCTTCAACTAAAGAACAAATAAAGCCACCATTCTTTTCTCTTTTCCATTTATTTTCCAAAATGTATAAACAAATAAATAAAGGAATAAATAAGTAATGGAAAATAAAACCCTAATTATATGTTTAACCATGGTTTAATTCTTTACACTTAACTAAGTTAACATGTATCATCAAACGTGATACAATCATTTGTACAAAAAGTATATCACATATACAACTTGTGCATCCAAGTGAGAAAATCCATTTAAAGTAAACCAATACTAGTTAATGCAAAGTAATATATCAAATATATAATTATGCATTAAATTATTAAATCAACACTTGATTCAATGATCCGGTCATGTCGCACACAACCGACTAGTATACAATGTATTGGCTTATCGAATCAACGCTTGAATCGATAACTAGGTTATATCGCATACAACCATTCGACACATTGATCGCGAGAATGAAATACGGTATCACATACACGCATTATTCTCGGTCCCGCACATATCTCATATGCGCTCCTATTTCGTTTTGCTTGAGCCAGGAAACCTCTGTGTAGGACTCTAAAGACTCGTCAATACGCCGGCAGCAGGTGATGATCATATCAAACACCCACAAGCCGCAAGCGGTCTGCTAAACGTAACGGCCACCCGGGTATTGAGCGATCAGAAGATCGACGAGCAAGCCCGCTCACACTCCAGTGAATCCAACCAGTAACACTACCGTACAGTCTGGTCTGTCCGTCTGATATGTCGCATATCTCACCTAGGGGTGGTAAACGTCAGACCCCAATAGCTCGATAAGTCGTGTCGATATGAGGTCTATAACACTTCGAGAAACTACTGGTAACACTTACCAGAAAATCTCAGCAACCCTGGTCAGGGATTTCCTGTTATAGCCAATCGAACACAGCGCAACATCAACCCCCTATACCGGGAGAGACGAATCCCCTCCTATCGCTCATTGCCTCCATGTGACTCGGGACTGTACCCAAAAACCACCGTTTTGCACGCCCTCTTGGACGTGGTAAGATGGAAATCAAAGCACAGTGGGAACCACACAAGACTCTATGACGATCTCGGGTCAACAGACTACTCTGTACCAGTGTCACCAGAGAACTGCCATCTGACGTGAGGTATAATACCATCTGGGAGTTCTCGGCAAGTCCGTCCAGTGTACCCAGTCTCTACGGAGCACCCGTATATCATCTCTGATGTCAAACACCAATGGATATGGGATCATCCATCGCCCATCTGTATGGGTCGAGACGGTACACGCTAGTCTACTCTGGTATATCGATGCCCCGTCTCGATACACCCATGACTAGGGACTTTGAAGGATGTACTTATAGACTACCATGTCCCCACTAGTATGATCCGCATCATAGTCCAGGTAGTCAAGTACACATCCTAAGGGCTTTACCAACATGTAACAGAGAGACAATCAGTGTACACGTTAAGGTAAAGAGCAACCAGATAGCATACTATCATGTCGAGCAAGAAAGTCCTCCCTATATATGTCCCAGCATCCACTACAATATACATCTAATGTACAGTAATGGCCTCTAGGGCATACATATAACTAACAATCTCCCACTTGCACTAGGGCCATCTGTAGCAGTGGTTGTAGTATCTCATACTCTACCATCCCATAAAAGTCTCTCTCTGGGAATAGGCCTTTGTGAGTGGATCCGCCGTGTTGTCCTCTGAGTCTGCTCTCCTTGCCTCGATCACCTTGGAGATCAACCATCTCCATGTTCAGGTGATACTGCCTTAGAATAAGTCTGGATCACTGATGGGACCGGCGTTCCTTGGCATAAGCTACAACTCCATTGTCTCACAATGGTAGGAACGTAGTTCATCTCATGAACTAATATACATCCAAACATCCTCTTTGGTAGCATCATAAGTAGCGATGTATCCAGCCTTTATCGTCTAGTATGTCACGGTATCTAGCTTGGAACTCTTCCAACATACCGTCCCTTTTCTAAGGGTAAAGACAATGCCTGCGACTGACATTCAGTCGTCTTTATCACCCTGGAACACTTCCAGTGATTCTCCCCAGGATCGATTGATACCATCTCACTACAACTAGTGAGAATCCTAACATCCATTTAGATCTATCTCATAGATCCAAAATCCAGGATTTAGTTGGTATCACTTTGATCCTATATGGAGAATCATTGTGATAAGCGGAGATTGACCGAGCGTAGCATAGGAAACTGTTTCCCTATCAAGAGTATGTCATCCACGTACTCTACGAGGATCGTCACCATACTCCCTACTAACTTTTTGTTTATACAAGGTTCATCTACCATTTTGATGATGTCAACTTCTTTGACTAATCCATCAAAACAGATGTTCCAACTCCGCGATGCCTGCTTCATCACATAAAACATCTTGCACACGTTTCCGCTGCTCCCACTGTCTACGAAGCCCTCTGGCTGTGTACTTATAGACGCTCTCTTCTAAATCATCATTTTAGAAGAGCTGTCATGACACCCAACCACCAGATATCGTAGTCATGGTATGTAGCCGTGGCAAGTAGGATCTGGATGGACTTAAGCATAGTTACTGGAAAAAGGTTTCATCATTATCCACGCCTGGTCGATGACGAAAACCTTTAACAAGTCTTGCTTTGAAAGTCTCAACTTTTCCATCTACACCAAGTAATCTTCTCAAGATATACTTGCTCCTGATGGGGATTTAACCCTTCAGATATAGCAACTAAAGTCCATACTTTGTTGGTGTACATGGATTCCATCTCAGATCACTAAGCATCCAGCCATTCTTACAGAGTCTTACTCCTGATGGCTAGCTCGAAGCTAGTTGGGTCATCATCTCATGATGCATTCCTCGCTCCCACTGTCATAGAGAAACCGAAGTATCTCTCAGGTGGGTGAGGAACCCTACTAGATCGGCGGAGAGGCTGAGGTTCGTTGGAATCTACTGAATCCTTTGGTTCTATCAAATCATCAGCTGCAGTTTGTATGGCTGGAACATTTCCAGTTGTACATAACAGGCGTTGCCTCGAGCTTGTCCGGATTTTGCTTTTAGACATAGGCCGGACAACCCCAAATCTTAACTAACTTAAGATATGGGCTCTTCCCTTTCCATATCACATATGAAATGGTAGGCTTTGATTTGATTCGAACCCTAATTCAATAGGTATGCAGCTTCATAAGTGCATAACTCCCAAAAGGAAATAGGTAACTCAGTAGTACTCATCATAGAGCACACCATATCGAATAGGGTGCAATTGCTCCGCCCCGACATACCATCTTGCAATGGTGTATACGGAGGAGTAATGCTGAGAGAGAATTTCATTCTCCTTTAGAATAGTCCAGAAATTCTATGCACAAGTATTCTCCTCCCTGATCTCATCATAGGACATAATACTTATACCCGTATTTTGGTTCTCTACTTCTAACTTATATTCTGTGAATATCTCAAAAGATTCGGACTTGTGTTTCAACAGGAACATAGGTCTGAATCTCGAAAGATCATCAGAGAATGCAATGAAGTATAAAGAACCAGTCCTGGCATGTGTAGACAGGAGACCTTACATATATCATCATGTATCAGTCCCAAGAGTTCACTAACTCTTTCTCTGTTTCCAATAAACAGAGCTATGGTCATCTTATCTTTGCGACATGACTGGCAAGTTTCATAAGATGTAAATTCAAACTGATTTAAAAATGCATCTTAATGTAACTTTAGCCAGTCGGGTCACATTAATCTGACCTAGTCTACAATACCTCAAGAAGGATTCGTTCATTTCTGAACTCTTCCTCTTGTGTGTGTTCTGCATACTAAGAACTGTAGTTTGATTTAGAACATTAATGTTTTAGATAACGTGCCTGAACCGATCAACTTTTGATATAGGAAATGTTCAAAACATTATCCAACAATACAAAATTTTATCATTTCTTTACTAATAAAGAGAGTGATATGATTTTGTATATCAGGTTCGGTATCTAATAACATTCGTTCAGAATCAATGTATTGGTAATACAGGGTGACAGTGACCGACAGACTTGGCTGCAACACTTGCCCCGTTTTCTGCCTCATGAAACTTATCACCCGTTTTCAGTTTTTCTAACCTTTTGTAGCCCTATGTAACATCTTACATATCTGGGATCCTGATCCGGTATCAAATACCCAGGATACGGAGGATACTGAGAAACAGTTCTGTGTAACGAACACACCCGAAGATGATGCATCAACATGCACTCTCTTCGTTTGGGCGGCACGGGAAATCTGGTATTCCCCAATTTCCTGCTCTGTCTTATAACAATTATAAGTTGGAGCGGGACCGACGTTCCCCAGCTCACTATAACAAGCGGGTTCGGTCAATAATCCGTATTATTATCTTGATTAAGGCGTGATATAGTCGCTACCAGGAGAGAGAGAGAAGAAAACACTCAGCGTGCGCTCTTGCAAGAACAGATTGGTTATTATTTTATCTAATCAGGATGGCTCCCACTGCTTTTTATCAAATCTTCCTTCAAACCCTAAATGGAAAGACTAGCCGGGATTAATTACACACTACAAGTTCGCCAATCTTTCAGCCAGGCCAGTGTCGGTACTTTGAGGGAGGTCCCCCGTGCTTTCGCACGAACTTAATTAATGTAAACCTCATTTTCCCATAGGCGTAACCCCGTCGACACCTTTCTAGACACCTACTTGATCGGCTAAATGTAATGTATAAAACTCTCCCAGGAGTAACTCTTACTCGCAGCGGGTATCGGGATCCAACTATCTCATAGAAGGTATGCAATCTCATTGCAAATTTCAACACTTGAAATTCCCGATAATGTTTTGCCCCTAGCGTCCTATGACCTTGACAGAGGTCAACAAACCATAGGCTGCTAGTCAAGTTCAACCCGTCATTTCTTGATTGAAGTAAACCCACCCGCACGACCCTTGACATAGGTCAACAAGGTCGCACGACTACCCTAAATCAATCACATCATATGCTTATGCAGATAAGCGCTAATCAGCTACCGCACACTACGCCTTGACAGAGGTCAACAAACGTAGCACGAATACTAACCAGTACATATCTGAAATGACGGAGGGCTACGACAGGTTTTTCTGAAAACCTATTGCGTAATGAACTTGATATCGTTGTAGGATCGAATGAATTTTGAAATGGAGTGTTTTTGAGGCTTTTCTAGTTTTGCTAAAGGAGTCACTCCCGGTGAAGGGATCGTCGGTCCTTTCCTCGTCGAATGAGGTGCGGGATATATCATATATATCACTGTGCAAAGCAAAAACACTTAAAAGCTATCAAAAGACAAACCGAGGGGTGTAGCATCTGCCAGTTATTGCTAAAGGAGTCACTCCCGGTGAAGGGATCTCGGTCCTTTCCTTATCGAATAAGGTGAAGGATATATCATATATACCGCTGTGCAAAGCAAAAACTGTAGCTACCTGTTTTATTTTGAAATTCGATTCTACAACATCTTTAGGTTTCTTTTATTTCATTAATCACATTAATGAAGTCCCATCATTTAAGTACCTAAACATCACAGATAAATACGACGTACACATATGCCATCCGCATTCGCCTCGATGTCCCCTCGTGCACCGTTAGGTTAGGTAACTAACGGCAGAGCGGGGCAGGGCTAGCACGAGTGTAAAACATAAGTAACATCCAAATAATATATCATATATACTATATACTGTATCTATCACAGAACATCACATGATCACATCACAGATATCGCAGCAGAAGAATCATATGAAATATTGGATATACTAGGACGTCCGTGTTTTCAATACGAGCCAGTATAAAACACGGATTCCACGGTCGTGATGAATAGCCAAACCCACACCCCTAGACCCCTACGAGAGCGGCAAGCAACCCTGCCAATTCTAGAGTTAGGAGACCCGGACTCGACTCTTCGAGTTGGTCTCCCTCTGGACTCCAGAACCCGGTTACTTGTGCCCTCCTCCTTGGGTCTATCCTAGTGCAGAAAAGTAAATAATATACAACGGGTGACCACTTCCGCAACCTGGAAGTGCCCCAAATAAAAGAATATTACATACAAGTTTTTACATGAATGAAAATGAAAAGCACTCATCTCACATAAAAACCCCCGGCTATTCAAACACGACGATCCAATATAACATATCCAGCAACACATAACATCACATGTCATCAACGTAAGTAAATATGCGCATCCCAATTGTCGTTGATATATAGCAACGAAACCGGCGATATCACATATTACTCTTACGGTCACAGAAAAGAAAGTGTAAAACTACAACAGTTGGAATCCGCAACCACCTCAGACATCGCATGCCTGACCAAATGAATTCCTTAGACATCACATGCCTAACAATTATAAACCCCGCATTTTAGTCTCTTTATCGAAAACACTTTTCAATACCAAGTCGGGCAATTTCACAAGATTTCCGACATTTTGATCGAATGCTCGTCGCAAACTTCAGTAGACGGTCGCACCCCTGACGCCGTCGACGAAGTGCACCAAGACGGAACACCGCTACCGCGAGCACCCGGACGGATGCTTTGGGCGACGGGGTTCTCCTACAGTCACTTGGTCGGGGCTATGGAGTGAAGCTGTCTATTAAGTTTATCGGCGAGTATCCGCGTACGCTACGTGATTGCGACGGACTTTTGATCACATCAAAATTCCGTGGCAACCGATCAAGTGAGACTAAATTGCTATGTTTATAATATTCATTCAGTTATCACATAACTTTTGTGAATTCCAATTGTTGTATCACATTCCGGATAATTAGAAAATGTTAAACTTTCCGATCGAACATTCGAACACCCAAGTTTTTCCGATACAGCTCAACACATGAAATAAGTCTAACAATATTCAGTTCGTGCCTCAGTACCAACGGTCCAGCCGTAGAAGGGTCAAGCCAACGCCTCACATGTGGCACGCCGTACTGCCCCAAACCCTAAGGTTCAAAGGGCAGTTCAAGACGGTCACATAATCGAGTTAAGGTTTGTTGTCTTCTAGAGGGTCCATCGCGTTACTTGCACTACTTAGAACGTCGTTAAACTACGGAAAAATCCAACACTTGGAAATTTCCCGACAGGGGAAAAATTGGGTATTTATATCCGGTCGAACTTTTTAACATATTCTAAAATTTATCCGGAAAACACATAGACACAGTTTGATAATCCGATCGAATATACGAAGTCCCAACACTACCCCAGAAAACTCAACTGTTGAGTAAATACAAAAAATTTCCAGAAGACTCAGCACTACAAGACATGAATTACTGTGCAAGCCACGTGGTGTAACTCAACACAGTGGCCGCGGAACCGCCGCGAATCCTATGGTGGGGCCGCGGTTCCGCGCCTCTGTAGTCGAGTTACCATCACGTGCTTCACAGTAACTCATGAAATTCCCTGCTGAATTTTTTGGCAATTTTTAATCTGGAAAAATCCCAGAAATTAAAAAATGTACAGAGAGCATATATAGGGTTGGGTTTTCGGGTCGTTCGGACTTCAAATTCCGTCTGGACTTCGCCTAAGGCTCTAGCTTGGCTCTGATACCACTGTAGGGTTCCTAGGCACTCTAATGAGGTCTCACAAGGCATCGATCATGCCCGTTTCAAATTTAACGGTGCCGAGAAACCCTAGTGTACGGATCGTTGGCTAGATTTCTAGGCGAAACTATAAACTAGTTAACACTTAACTAAAAGAATACGGAAATACAACCTTTGTAGATCCGTTTCTCCACCTCCATAGCTCCGCAACGAAGTCTCCTCGCTGTCCAAATGAATTTCCGGGCTCTAGCGTCGGCTTCGTCGGAGAAATGGCGAGCTAGGTCGTCGATGTCCATGCCGAAGATGATCTACGTCGAGGCATCGCTAAATCAAGCTCCACTGTAGCGTCTTGAAAAGTCGTTTTGGTGTTTTCTTGAAATTCGGTGAAAATTCGGTATTTTTCCGAAAACCGTCTTTTTCGATATTTTGCAGTTTAGGGCTAATTATACCTTAAATGGATAGGTAATTACTTGTTTTTAGTAGCTAATGAGTTATTTATGAAATTTTGGTCATTTAAAATTTTTTCCCTATTTTTCAATTTTTTAATATTATTTTAAGCCGGTAAGAAAATACATTAAATAAGCGATAAATACAAATTTTTCCGGGCTAATTTTATTCTCTAAAATTATGATAATTATAATCTAGTGATAACATAAATTTTTAGTAATTTATTTTGATTTTTAACAAATTTTTTTGTTATGAAACGAATTTATTGAATTTTGGGCTAAAACTTGCAATTTTTGAGTTGTAGGGGGCCTTTTTGCATAAAATTTCTTTTGTAAAACCCCTCTCTCTTTTTCCTCAGCCCTAGGACAGCCCCATCTTGTGTGAGACCAGAAATTTCTGGCCTCATTTCTTGAGTTGCTTTCTTGAGTTGATTTTGATAGTTTATGGAATTAATTTAAATATAATGGATAAAGTATGATACATTGACTTTGTGGACTTGACCCATGACCTTCCCCACTTGCCCACACCATCCCCACTCCTCCTTTCAGCAGAGAATTCCTGCAGGAAACAGCCCCCAAATTTCCCCCTCTCATTTCCTTCTAAACTCATCAAATTCCAACTCAAAATCCTTACAAATCCACAAATTTCTTCACAAAACCAAAACAAATCCTTGTGCTACCTCTTCTCAAGCCTAATATAGTTGAAAACATGTGGAAAGGAGGCATTTTTGGAGCAAATTTTCTTGCTTGATCCATAGATCAAGAGGTATAATTCCATCAAAGTTACTTTCTTTGTTGCAAATTCCTTTAAATGCATGGTTTAGTGTTAATTTTAGTGTAGTTTTAGTCTAGTTTTCTTAGGTTTTGCTTGAAAATTTAACTAGGGTTTGAAAGTCATAATAGTTAATGAAGTTGTTTTATAGTTAATCTAGTTGTTAATTAACTAATCTATATAGTTACCTTGTTGATGTAGTCTTTAATTGTGTTAATTTAGTTAACTTTAAAAGTTCGATTTTAGTTGTAATTGTCGTTTTAGGAATTTCAAGAGAGGGTTAGTGTATGGAATTGAGTTGTGAAGCTTGTTTAGTGAGTTGATTAAGGTTTAGAAAACATTATTTAATTGATTAAACCTAATTTGCTATCTAGTATTTTGCTAACCTAATCTAAGTGATTAATTTTCTTATGTGGGCTTTTGTTGTGTTAAATTAAGTTTTCAAGTGTGGAATTTTATTTGGAATTTGCTAGGTTATAATTCAAGAAATGGTTGTTTATGGAAAATAGGATTGGAATCATTGCTATTGTGTTGTAATTAGTGTTTGTAGATTGCTTGTAGTGTGCTTGGGAAATTATGCTTTATTGTAGTCGTTTTGTCGCAAATCGGCGATTTTTGCACCGATTTTGGAATGCAAATGCTTACTAGTTTTGTATAAAAATTATGTGATGAATTAATTGTGACATCTTGATGATTGTGTTGGCTTGTCCTACGACTTTTAGGATGCGTGAGTGCGGTTTTGGGTAGTCGGGTTTTAGTTTTGCCGGGCGACCCAAATCGGCGTTTTTGGCAGTTTTTGCGATTTTCGCGTGTGTTCCGCGCACTTTGTGCACGTTGTACCTAGTTAGCGAACTTTAGTAGTTTCGTTGGGGTTTTGCGTCGTTCTTGATATGTAACCTTATATTTGGTACTGATGTAAATTCCAGGTTCGGTCGCGGAAACGTCAGACGCGGCGCGAAAGGGAAAGACGGTGATTGGACACAGCTAGCCAGGGATTCCGGTGAGTAGATTTAACATCTACGGGGGACGATCGTTTGGATGGCGCAAGTCGCCCGATAGATTTAGTAAACTGGAAAATAGTAAATTGGATAATCACTTGTGACATTAGAATAATAATACTGGCATGATAATTGCTGCAATTAGATCAATATGTTATATCCATATACGCAAACTCAATTGTAGGACACATGCACCATTACCAGGTTTTTATATGCAGCACGAGCACTATTCATGTTTACACACACACCCTGGTAATTGCCATGCCACCACACTAGATAACCTTTAATTTAAACCTTTTACTAATTGAAACTTAAATTGTGCTATTTCCTTAAAATGAAACCGTAGGATTGTTATTCATGTGCATGTACTTCATCATGTTCATTGTTCATGCTTAATACATTAATCACACATCGCAACTTGATTATTGATATCATACGCATTCATTATCATTGATATATGCACTTATGAGGATTTCTTGAGATTTTATGATATTGCTGGATTTCGGGGGAAAGCCGCAAGATTTCTAAACTTATTATATTTTTAAAATATGTAAATTGCGGTTTTCTAGTGATGTAAGTGTCGTCCACCATGAGTTTGCTGTGGATTTGGAAATCCGTGTCGAGGAGTGGAGGAACCGGCACGGGTACATGGTGGGCCCGGTAAGGTACCCCGGGGCAAGAGGAATGTGGTGATGACGTTGAGCCTGGCAGGGGACGGATTACCTACCGGTGACTGTTTGGGACGGCGGATATCCAGAGGATACCGACCGTGGCCGCTAGATGATGAGATATTGATATTTGAGATGGGTCGGCCGGACGGCTGAGGCCATAGATATATTTATGAGATTTGAGACAGCTTTTAGGTGTCGTTGCTGGACACCGGTTCTCGTCGATTCTTTGATATTATGCTGGCATTCTAAAAGTGTTTCAAAAACAAAAAGAGATAAAATATTTATATATATATATATATACCTATTGAGACCTCAGATATTCATGTTGCATTCATATTCGTGCACTGATGTTGTATACATACCTGCTAGTATATCCATATTGCATACATACTTGCCTTTATGTCCTGCCCTACCTGTATATAGATGCTAGGATGCTTGTGTGCATGCATTCGATAGCCTGTGTAGATGTTATTTATTACTCACGAGTTGGCAACTCACCCCCGTTGTGCCATAGCTTTTTTGCAGGTCCGCCCCGTCAGTACAGTAGCGGCGGGTGCGCTTGCTTCTTTTGCCTCTTTTGCCTGAGCTCGAGATTTGCTCATAGGTGGGTTATGTTATTATTTTATACCACCTTGTATATTCTTTGTATCTAGTGTACTCCATCTACTGTTTCTACCAGATTATTGTATATTGACCTAGAGATGAGACTGTGAGGTTTGTGGATTTTATGCTGTATTTTGGGGTCGAGCTCACTTGAGCCGACATGCTACTTTTTCATGCTTCCTTATGCTTCATTATGCTTGTTGCCATTTACATTGCGTGGGATTTGTGACCGCCTTATGGCGAAGAGCTAGCTCCCGCTTGGGGATGCCCTATTTTGTTGGATTCATGTATATATTTTGTTGTACCCATTTTTGGGGGCCAGTATTTACAAAGGAGACTCTGCCGAAATTTTCGGGAAAAATTGATATTGTTTTTAAAAAGGGTTTTACATGACTTATTTGTTAACTCGCTTTCAATTGATTGGGTTTTCTTCACTCTTTTGCTTCATTGGTTTTGTTTTCTGGGCTTTGGCTTACTTATTTTACGGACGCCTTTAGACGTTTCGTAAACTTAAGTGCCAGTCACGTTCCGTACCCTGCGGGTCGTGACAAAGTTGGTATCAGAGCGATAGGTTTTACCTTTGTGAGTGTAGGATGACCCTTGGTAGATGGAGTAAGTGACTTAAGCAGGGTAACGTAGCGTGCGTATGTCCGCGGCATACTTACGATACGGTACTCCGCCTAAGTGACTTTAGGATATACTTGCTTGGAAAACTCCTTCTTCAATTCCGTGTATCCTATGATCCTATTGCACTGTTCTTACTGTCCTGTTTCCTGTACCAGTCACTATGCCGCCGAAGGCTACGAGGGCACAGAGGGCTGCCGCCAGAGACGAGATTCGAGCTGGCTCGTCCGAGACTAGGACTGAGCAGGGTGGTATACCTATGCCTCAGAGACAGACTGATCCGCATTCCCCAGGTCGCATGGATAGGCTTGAGTCCGGTATGGAGGAGCTGCGACAGATGATGGGAGGCATGCAGGAGTTACGACAGATAGTGGAATCATTAGTAGAGGTCAATCGAGCACAGAGATCAGGTACTACTCCCCCTACGGTCGTTTCGAGACCGAGTCGGATTCGCACTGATATGTTAGCACCTAGGAGGGTTCGCAGAGGCCGTGGTGGATTCTTTAGGGGCCAGTTATATCGCCTTCACCCATATGATCAGCAGCCATGGTTAGGATGTTTTTGGTGTGGTAGCCTGCATCATCTTGTCAGAGACTGTCCGACGAGACGACAGGGAGCAGCGACAGTTCCGCACGTGACCCTACCACCATCACCACCCCCTCCTCAGAGAGCCCTACTTCCTACCCCAGGCGATGCTCCACGCCAGTTAGGTGCACCGAGAGGCCGTGGACGTGGCGGTCCTGTTCAGAGAGGACGAGGAGGCAGAGGCCGAGGTCGAGGTCAGCCCGTTATCGGTGGAGGACAGGCCCGAGTTTTTGCTTTGACACCGCAGGATGTGCAGGCATCCAATGCCGTTGTGACAGGTACTTTACCAGTTTGTTCTTTCGACGCACGGGTATTATTCGACCCAGGTTCCACACATTCGTACGTATCTACACACTTTGCACCGATGTTGGGCCGTGAGTCGTCGTCGTTAGATCAGCCGCTTGTTATTGTTACTCCGGTAGGCGAGTCGTTTGTAGATCGGTTTGTATTTCGTTTGTGTTCCGTTCGTATCGGGGAGAGGGATTCATCAGTTGATTTGATACTCCTCGATATGTTGGACTTTGATGTGCTTCTGGGCATGGATTGGCTAGCCACTTGTTATGCTTCGGTGGACTGCCGTGAGAAGGCAGTCAGATTTAGCTTTCCGGGAGAGCCAGTCCTTGTTATTCAGGGAGACCGCAGTGTCGCCCTTCCCAGCTTAATTTCTTCTCTTCGCGCTGGTCAGCTCTTGCGGAAGGGATGTCAGGGATTCTTAGCGTTTGTTTGTGATACTCGAGCTGCAGAGGTTCCGTTGGACCGGGTCCCGGTAGTTTGTGAGTTCCCTGATGTTTTCCCCGATGAGCTACCTGGGCTACCGCCTGAGCGCGATGTTGAGTTCTGCATTGACTTGATTCCCGGTTCGGGGCCTATTTCTATACCGCCTTATCGGATGGCCCCGGCAGAGCTTCGAGAGCTGAAGGATCAGTTGCAGGATCTGTTAGATAAGGGGCTTATTCGACCTAGTGTTTCTCCGTGGGGTACTCCGGTCCTGTTTGTCAAGAAGAAGGATGGAAGTTTGCGCTTATGTATCGACTACCGCCAGCTGAACAAAGTTACCGTTCGGAACAGATATCCGTTGCCGCGCATTGATGATTTGTTCGACCAGCTTCAGGGTGCGGGGTATTTTTCGAGGATCGACTTGCGGTCAGGATACCATCAGCTGCGAGTTCGACAGGAGGATATATCGAGGACAGCTTTCCGTACACGCTATGGCCACTACGAGTTTTTGGTGATGTCGTTCGGACTCACCAACGCCCCAGCAGCATTTATGGATCTGATGAACCGTACATTCAGGCCGTATCTTGACTTGTTCATCATCGTGTTTATCGACGATATCTTGGTGTACTCCCGGAGCAAAGAGGAGCACGAGCATCACTTGCGGATTACGTTACAGACTTTGAGGGAGCACCAGCTGTTCGCAAAGTTCTCCAAGTGTGCATTCTGGCTGGACAGCGTCGGATTCTTGGGTCACGTGGTTACGAGAGACGGCATTTGTGTGGACCCGAAGAAGATTGAGGCTGTTCAGCAGTGGCCCCGACCTACATCGGTTACTGAGATCCGTAGTTTTCTAGGCTTGGCGGGCTACTACAGGCGTTTTGTTCAGGACTTCTCCCGTATAGCTGCACCGTTGACCAGTTTGACCCGGAAGGGAGTTCCTTTCGTCTGGACAGAGGAGTGCGAGCGCAGTTTTCAGCAGCTGCGGACATGTTTGACTACGGCGCCAGTATTATCTTTGCCTTCGGGATCAGGCGGGTTTGTTGTCTACTGTGATGCTTCGCGAGTGGGATTAGGATGCGTTTTGATGCAGCATGGCCGGGTGATCGCTTATGCTTCTCGGCAGTTGAAGAAGCATGAACAGAACTACCCCACTCATGATTTGGAGATGGCTGCAGTGGTCTTTGCACTGAAGATTTGGCGACATTACCTATACGGCGAGTCGTGTCAGATATTCACCGATCACAAGAGCTTAAAGTACATATTTCAGCAGCGAGACCTGAACCTCAGACAGCGTCGTTGGATGGAGTTGGTGAAAGACTACGACTGCGAGATCTTATATCACCCCGGCAAGGCGAATGTGGTGGCAGATGCGTTGAGTAGGAGGCCGGGGGTAGTCTATCCTTTTTGCGCGCAGTTCAGAGGCAGTCGTCAGCAGATTGGCAGATGTTATGCGACAGCCGAGTTGAGTTCGAGTTCACTCAGACAGGGGGACAGCTCGCGCATGTTCGTGCACGCCCACAGTTGCTTGACCGTATATATGAGGCACAGCGCAGTGACGACCGTTGCTCAGAGATCGTGGCACAGATGGGACAGGGCAGATTTTTCGAGTTCGTGGTTGACGATCAGGGGATTTTACGATATGGATCTAGACTGTGCGTACCAGATGCTGATGGATTGCGGCGCGACATTCTTGAGGAGGCACACCGATCAGTGTATAGTGTCCACCCCGGTTCCACCAAGATGTACCATGATATGAGAGAGACCTACTGGTGGGACGGGATGAAGAGGGACATTGCGGAGTTCGTTTCGAGATGCCTGACTTGTCAGCAAGTCAAGGCCGAGCACCAGAGGCCCGCAGGAGATGCTACAACCGTTACCCATTCCAGAGTGGAAATGGGAGCAGATTTCGATGGATTTCGTTGTGGGTCTACCCAGGACCAGTCGAGGGTACGACTCCATCTGGGTGATCGTGGATAGATTGACGAAAGCGGCTCACTTTCTTACGGTGAAGACGACTTTCAGCTTCGCTCAGTATGCTCAGCTCTATATCGACGAGATCGTGCGACTACATGGCGTACCGACTTGTATCGTGTCAGATCGAGGCACTCAGTTCACCAGCCGACTTTGGCAGAGACTTCAGGAGGCTTTGGGCACTCGTTTGAGCTTCAGCACAGCGTTTCATCCGCAGACAGACGGACAGTCAGAGCGGACCATTCAGACTCTCGAGGACATGCTCAGAGCGTGCGTTTTAGACTTTGGTGGTAGCTGGGATCGTCATTTACCTCTAGTGGAGTTCTCCTACAACAACAACTTCCAGGATACTATTCAGATGGCACCTTTCGAGGCATTGTATGGGAGGAGATGCAGATCGCCCGTTTGTTGGACAGAGCTCAGCGAGAGCAGCATTTTGGGGCCGCAGCTTGTTGAGGAGACGACATCGAAGATCCAGTTGATCCGAGACCGGATGAGAGTGGCTCAGAGCAGGCAGAAATCCTATGCAGACAGGCGCCGTCGCAGATTAGAGTTCGCAGTTGGCGACCATGTTTTTCTGAGGGTCTCTCCGATGAAGGGCGTGATGCGTTTTGGGCGAAAGGGGAAGCTTAGCCCTAGATTCGTAGGTCCCTTCGAGATCCTCGAGCGTGTTGGCGCTGTTGCATATCGTTTGGCTCTTCCTCCCAGCTTTCCCGATGTTCACCCCGTCTTCCATGTTTCGATGCTCCGCAAGTACCTTCACGACCCTTCGCATGCGATTCAGCACCCGACAGTCCAGCTAGAGCGCGACCTTTCTTTTGCAGAGCAGCCGATGGCCATCTTGGATCGGCAGGTGAAGAAGTTGAGATCGAAGGTTATACCAACCGTCAAGGTCCTTTGGCGTAGCCCAAGCAGCGAGGAGGTTACCTGGGAGACCGAGGGCGAGATGAGGAAGAAATATCCCCATCTCTTTGAAGGTACGCGTAGCTATATTTTTAAATTCGGGGACCGAATTTCTTTAAGGGGGGAAGATTGTAGCGTCTTGAAAAGTCGTTTTGGTGTTTTCTTGAAATTCGGTGAAAATTCGGTATTTTTCCGAAAACCGTCTTTTTCGATATTTTGCAGTTTAGGGCTAATTATACCTTAAATGGATAGGTAATTACTTGTTTTTAGTAGCTAATGAGTTATTTATGAAATTTTGGTCATTTAAAATTTTTTCCCTATTTTTCAATTTTTTAATATTATTTTAAGCCGGTAAGAAAATACATTAAATAAGCGATAAATACAAATTTTTCCGGGCTAATTTTATTCTCTAAAATTATGAAAATTATAATCTAGTGATAACATAAATTTTTAGTAATTTATTTTGATTTTTAACAAATTTTTTTGTTATGAAACGAATTTATTGAATTTTGGGCTAAAACTTGCAATTTTTGAGTTGTAGGGGGCCTTTTTGCATAAAATTTCTTTTGTAAAACCCCTCTCTCTTTTTCCTCAGCCCTAGGACAGCCCCATCTTGTGTGAGACCAGAAATTTCTGGCCTCATTTCTTGAGTTGCTTTCTTGAGTTGATTTTGATAGTTTATGGAATTAATTTAAATATAATGGATAAAGTATGATACATTGACTTTGTGGACTTGACCCATGACCTTCCCCACTTGCCCACACCATCCCCACTCCTCCTTTCAGCAGAGAATTCCTGCAGGAAACAGCCCCCAAATTTCCCCCTCTCATTTCCTTCTAAACTCATCAAATTCCAACTCAAAATCCTTACAAATCCACAAATTTCTTCACAAAACCAAAACAAATCCTTGTGCTACCTCTTCTCAAGCCTAATATAGTTGAAAACATGTGGAAAGGAGGCATTTTTGGAGCAAATTTTCTTGCTTGATCCATAGATCAAGAGGTATAATTCCATCAAAGTTACTTTCTTTGTTGCAAATTCCTTTAAATGCATGGTTTAGTGTTAATTTTAGTGTAGTTTTAGTCTAGTTTTCTTAGGTTTTGCTTGAAAATTTAACTAGGGTTTGAAAGTCATAATAGTTAATGAAGTTGTTTTATAGTTAATCTAGTTGTTAATTAACTAATCTATATAGTTACCTTGTTGATGTAGTCTTTAATTGTGTTAATTTAGTTAACTTTAAAAGTTCGATTTTAGTTGTAATTGTCGTTTTAGGAATTTCAAGAGAGGGTTAGTGTATGGAATTGAGTTGTGAAGCTTGTTTAGTGAGTTGATTAAGGTTTAGAAAACATTATTTAATTGATTAAACCTAATTTGCTATCTAGTATTTTGCTAACCTAATCTAAGTGATTAATTTTCTTATGTGGGCTTTTGTTGTGTTAAATTAAGTTTTCAAGTGTGGAATTTTATTTGGAATTTGCTAGGTTATAATTCAAGAAATGGTTGTTTATGGAAAATAGGATTGGAATCATTGCTATTGTGTTGTAATTAGTGTTTGTAGATTGCTTGTAGTGTGCTTGGGAAATTATGCTTTATTGTAGTCGTTTTGTCGCAAATCGGCGATTTTTGCACCGATTTTGGAATGCAAATGCTTACTAGTTTTGTATAAAAATTATGTGATGAATTAATTGTGACATCTTGATGATTGTGTTGGCTTGTCCTACGACTTTTAGGATGCGTGAGTGCGGTTTTGGGTAGTCGGGTTTTAGTTTTGCCGGGCGACCCAAATCGGCGTTTTTGGCAGTTTTTGCGATTTTCGCGTGTGTTCCGCGCACTTTGTGCACGTTGTACCTAGTTAGCGAACTTTAGTAGTTTCGTTGGGGTTTTGCGTCGTTCTTGATATGTAACCTTATATTTGGTACTGATGTAAATTCCAGGTTCGGTCGCGGAAACGTCAGACGCGGCGCGAAAGGGAAAGACGGTGATTGGACACAGCTAGCCAGGGATTCCGGTGAGTAGATTTAACATCTACGGGGGACGATCGTTTGGATGGCGCAAGTCGCCCGATAGATTTAGTAAACTGGAAAATAGTAAATTGGATAATCACTTGTGACATTAGAATAATAATACTGGCATGATAATTGCTGCAATTAGATCAATATGTTATATCCATATACGCAAACTCAATTGTAGGACACATGCACCATTACCAGGTTTTTATATGCAGCACGAGCACTATTCATGTTTACACACACACCCTGGTAATTGCCATGCCACCACACTAGATAACCTTTAATTTAAACCTTTTACTAATTGAAACTTAAATTGTGCTATTTCCTTAAAATGAAACCGTAGGATTGTTATTCATGTGCATGTACTTCATCATGTTCATTGTTCATGCTTAATACATTAATCACACATCGCAACTTGATTATTGATATCATACGCATTCATTATCATTGATATATGCACTTATGAGGATTTCTTGAGATTTTATGATATTGCTGGATTTCGGGGGAAAGCCGCAAGATTTCTAAACTTATTATATTTTTAAAATATGTAAATTGCGGTTTTCTAGTGATGTAAGTGTCGTCCACCATGAGTTTGCTGTGGATTTGGAAATCCGTGTCGAGGAGTGGAGGAACCGGCACGGGTACATGGTGGGCCCGGTAAGGTACCCCGGGGCAAGAGGAATGTGGTGATGACGTTGAGCCTGGCAGGGGACGGATTACCTACCGGTGACTGTTTGGGACGGCGGATATCCAGAGGATACCGACCGTGGCCGCTAGATGATGAGATATTGATATTTGAGATGGGTCGGCCGGACGGCTGAGGCCATAGATATATTTATGAGATTTGAGACAGCTTTTAGGTGTCGTTGCTGGACACCGGTTCTCGTCGATTCTTTGATATTATGCTGGCATTCTAAAAGTGTTTCAAAAACAAAAAGAGATAAAATATTTATATATATATATATATACCTATTGAGACCTCAGATATTCATGTTGCATTCATATTCGTGCACTGATGTTGTATACATACCTGCTAGTATATCCATATTGCATACATACTTGCCTTTATGTCCTGCCCTACCTGTATATAGATGCTAGGATGCTTGTGTGCATGCATTCGATAGCCTGTGTAGATGTTATTTATTACTCACGAGTTGGCAACTCACCCCCGTTGTGCCATAGCTTTTTTGCAGGTCCGCCCCGTCAGTACAGTAGCGGCGGGTGCGCTTGCTTCTTTTGCCTCTTTTGCCTGAGCTCGAGATTTGCTCATAGGTGGGTTATGTTATTATTTTATACCACCTTGTATATTCTTTGTATCTAGTGTACTCCATCTACTGTTTCTACCAGATTATTGTATATTGACCTAGAGATGAGACTGTGAGGTTTGTGGATTTTATGCTGTATTTTGGGGTCGAGCTCACTTGAGCCGACATGCTACTTTTTCATGCTTCCTTATGCTTCATTATGCTTGTTGCCATTTACATTGCGTGGGATTTGTGACCGCCTTATGGCGAAGAGCTAGCTCCCGCTTGGGGATGCCCTATTTTGTTGGATTCATGTATATATTTTGTTGTACCCATTTTTGGGGGCCAGTATTTACAAAGGAGACTCTGCCGAAATTTTCGGGAAAAATTGATATTGTTTTTAAAAAGGGTTTTACATGACTTATTTGTTAACTCGCTTTCAATTGATTGGGTTTTCTTCACTCTTTTGCTTCATTGGTTTTGTTTTCTGGGCTTTGGCTTACTTATTTTACGGACGCCTTTAGACGTTTCGTAAACTTAAGTGCCAGTCACGTTCCGTACCCTGCGGGTCGTGACATCCACCTTCACCATGTCATGAAAACTTGTGAAGGAAACACACTCTACTACTTGGCAAGAGGTAGAGGATGAAGAAATAGGAAGTGGGTAGACTTTAGAATTGGATTTCTCACTCATTTTCATCAATCACCATTGATGAAGTGGATGTTTCTTCATTGAAGATGAAGAAGAAGAAGAAGATAATGAATATGATAAGTTATTGAAAATGAAAAATAAAAAGAATAATTATCATAATTTTAACTATGGTTATGTGTAGAGAATTGACCAAGGTTAAAGGAATGGTCAGGGTTAAGGATGAGATAAGAATGGCGGACTAGGTCAAAGCTTCATGAAGCTTCAACTAAAGAACAAATAAAGCCACCATTCTTTTCTCTTTTCCATTTATTCCAAAATGTATAAACAAATAAATAAAGGAATAAATAAGTAATGGAAAATAAAACCCTAATTATATGTTTAACCATGGTTTAATTCTTCACACTTAACCAAGTTAACATGTATCATCAAACATGATACAATCATTTGTACAAAAAGTATATCACATATACAACTTGTGCATCCAAGTGAGAAAATCCATTTAATGTAAACCAATACTAGTTAATGCAAAGTAATATATCAAATATATAATTATGCATTAAATCATTAAATCAACACTTGATTCAATGATCCGGTCATGTCGCACACAACCGACTAGTATACAATGTATCGGCTTATTGAATCAACGCTTGAATCGATAACTAGGTTATATCGCATACAACCATTCGACACATTGATCGCGAGAATGAAATACGGTATCACATACACGCATTATTCTCGGTCCCGCACATATCTCATATGCGCTCCTATTTCGTTTTGCTTGAGCCAGGAAACCTCTGTGTAGGACTCTAAAGACTCGTCAATACGCCGGCAGCAGGTGATGATCATATCAAACACCCACAAGCCGCAAGCGGTCTGCTAAACGTAACGGCCACCCGGGTATTGAGCGATCAGAAGATCGACGAGCAAGCCCGCTCACACTCCAGTGAATCCAACCAGTAACACTACCGTACAGTCCGGTCTGTCCGTCTGATATGTCGCATATCTCACCTAGGGGTGGTAAACGTCAGAACCCAATAGCTCGATAAGTCGTGTCGATATGAGGTCTATAACACTTCGAGAAACTACTGGTAACACTTACCAGTAAGTCTCAGCAACCCTGGCCAGGGATTTCCTGTTATAGCCAATCGAACACAGCGCAACATCAACCCCCTATACCGGGAGAGACGAATCCCCTCCTATCGCTCATTGCCTCCATGTGACTCGGGACTGTACCCAAAAACCACCGTTTTGCACGCCCTCTTGGACGTGGTAAGATGGAAATCAAAGCACAGTGGGAACCACACAAGACTCTATGACGATCTTGGGTCAACAGACTACTCTGTACCAGTGTCACCAGAGAACTGCCATCTGACGTGAGGTATAATACCATCTGGGAGTTCTCGGCGAGTCCGTCCAGTGTACCCAGTCTCTACTGAGCACCCGTATATCATCTCTGATGTCAAACACCAATGGATATGGGATCATCCATCGCCCATCTGTATGGGTCGAGACGGTACACGCTAGTCTACTCTGGTATATCGATGCCCCGTCTCGATACACCCACGACTAGGGACTTTGAAGGATGTACTTATAGACTACCATGTCCCCACTAGTATGATCCGCATCATAGTCCAGGTAGTCAAGTACACATCCTAAGGGCTTTACCAACATGTAACAGAGAGACAATCAGTGTACACGTTAAGGTAAAGAGCAACCAGATAGCATACTATCATGTCGAGCAAGAAAGTCCTCCCTATATATGTCCCAGCATCCACTACAATATACATCCAATGTACAGTAATGGCCTCTAGGGCATACATATAACTAACAATCTCCCACTTGCACTAGGGCCATCTGTAGCAGTGGTTGTAGTATCTCATACTCAACCATCCCATAAAAGTCTCTCTCTGGGAATAGGCCTTTGTGAGTGGATCCGCCGTGTTGTCCTCTGAGTCTGCTCTCCTTGCCTCGATCACCTTGGAGATCAACCATCTCCATGTTCAGGTGATACTGCCTTAGAATAAGTCTGGATCACTGATGGGACCGGCGTTCCTTGGCATAAGCTACAACTCCATTGTCTCACAATGGTAGGAACGTAGTTCATCTCATGAACTAATATACATCCAAACATCCTCTTTGGTAGCATCATAAGTAGCGATGTATCCAGCCTTTATCGTCTAGTATGTCACGGTATCTAGCTTGGAACTCTTCCAACATACCGTCCCTTTTCTAAGGGTAAAGACAATGCCTGCGACTGACATTCAGTCTTCTTTATCACCCTGGAACACTTCCAGTGATTCTCCCCAGGATCGATTGATACCATCTCACTACAACTAGTGAGAATCCTAACATCCATTTAGATCTATCTCATAGATCCAAAATCCAGGATTTAGTTGGTATCACTTTGATCCTATGTGGAGAATCATTGTGATAAGCGGAGATTGACCGAGCGTAGCATAGGAAACTGTTTCCCTATCAAGAGTATGTCATCCACGTACTCTACGAGGATCGTCACCATACTCCCTACTAACTTTTTGTTTATACAAGGTTCATCTACCATTTTGATGATGTCAACTTCTTTGACTAATCCATCAAAACAGATGTTCCAACTCCGCGATGCCTGCTTCATCACATAAAACATCTTGCACACGTTTCCGCTGCTCCCACTGTCTACGAAGCCCTCTGGCTGTGTACTTATAGACGCTCTCTTCCAAATCATCATTTTAGAAGAGCTGTCATGACACCCAACCACCAGATATCGTAGTCATGGTATGTAGCCGTGGCAAGTAGGATCTGGATGGACTTAAGCATAGTTACTGGAAAAAGGTTTCATCATTATCCACGCCTGGTCGATGAAGAAAACCTTTAACAAGTCTTGCTTTGAAAGTCTCAACTTTTCCATCTACACCAAGTAATCTTCTCAAGATATACTTGCTCCTGATGGGGATTTAACCCTTCAGATATAGCAACTAAAGTCCATACTTTGTTGGTGTACATGGATTCCATCTCAGATCACTAAGCATCCAGCCATTCTTACAGAGTCTTACTCCTGATGGCTAGCTCGAAGCTAGTTGGGTCATCATCTCATGATGCATTCCTCGCTCCCACTGTCATAGAGAAACCGAAGTATTTCTCAGGTGGGTGAGGAACCCTACTAGATCGGCGGAGAGGCTGAGGTTCGTTGGAATCTACTGAATCCTTTGGTTCTATCAAATCATCAGCTGCAGTTTGTATGGCTGGAACATTTCCAGTTGTACATAACAGGCGTTGCCTCGAGCTTGTCCGGATTTTGCTTTTAGACATAGGCCGGACAACCCCAAATCTTAACTAACTTAAGATATGGGCTCTTCCCTTTCCATATCACATATGAAATGGTAGGCTTTGATTTGATTCGAACCCTAATTCAATAGGTATGCAGCTTCATAAGTGCAGAACTCCCAAAAGGAAATAGGTAACTCAGTAGTACTCATCATAGAGCACACCATATCGAATAGGGTGCAATTGCTCCGCCCCGACATACCATCGTGCAATGGTGTATACGGAGGAGTAATGCTGAGAGAGAATTTCATTCTCCTTTAGAATAGTCCAGAAATTCTATGCACAAGTATTCTCCTCCCTGATCTCATCATAGGACATAATACTTATACCCGTATTTTGGTTCTCTACTTCTAACTTATATTCTGTGAATATCTCAAAAGATTCGGACTTATGTTTCAACAGGAACATAGGTCTGAATCTCGAAAGATCATCAGAGAATGCAATGAAGTATAAAGAACCAGTCCTGGCATGTGTAGACAGGAGACCTTACATATATCATCATGTATCAGTCCCAAGAGTTCACTAACTCTTTCTCTGTTTCCAATAAACAGAGCTATGGTCATCTTATCTTTGTGACATGACTGGCAAGTTTCATAAGATGTAAATTCAAACTGATTTAAATATGCATCTTAATGTAACTTTAGCCAGTCGGGTCACATTAATCTGACCTAGTCTACAATACCTCAAGAAGGATTCGTTCATTTCTGAACTCTTCCTCTTGTGTGTGTTCTGCATACTAAGAACTGTAGTTTGATTTAGAACATTAATGTTTTAGATAACGTGCCTGAACCGATCAACTTTTGATATAGGAAATGTTCAAAACATTATCCAACAATACAAAATTTTATCATTTCTTTACTAATAAAGAGAGTGATATGATTTTGTATATCAGGTTCGGTATCTAATTGTTAGTGTATATGCCCTAGAGGCCATTACTGTATCATACTAGTTTGTATATTACTTAATGGAAGCTTGGGATATTCACAGTTGTATATACAATCTTGCTCGAAATGGTAGTATGCTACTTGGTTTGTCTCTGCTTTAATATGTGCATGTGTTTCTTTTAGCATATTGCAGGTATACATATTAGTAGAGCCCTTAGGATCTTTGCTTGATTACCAGCGATGTGATGGCGCTCGCACTCGTGGGAGCTGGGTAATCTATAAGCACATCCTTATACAGGTCCCTAGTCGTTGGACTATCGAGACAGGGCATCGATACTCCGGAGTAGACTAGCGTATGCGTTTCTCATCCCAGTGTGGGAGACGGTCTGTCCCACAGCCGTTAGTACGTCGTACTTGGGATAGTATGCGGGTGCTCGTTAGGTTACGAGTACACTGGACAGGATTCGTCGGGAACTGTTGGTTGGTAATATACCTATCGTCAGTTATCAGTTCCCAGGTGACATGAGTGCAGCTTAGTCCGCTGACTTGACACTGTCACTTCGCCTCGAGTGTGTTCCCACTGCACTTTGATTACTACCCTACCACGGCTCAGAGGAGTCGTGCAAACAGGTAGTTTTTAGGTGTAGTCCCGAAGCACTTGGAGGCAGTGACGGTTAGACAGGATTCGTCTCTCCCGGTATTGGGGGTTGACATCGCGCTGTGTCTAGGAGAGCCATTACACGAGTAGTCCCTGGCCAGGGCAAGCGAGATATACTGGTAGGTTTCCAGTGTTATCTCAGGGTGTTCTGGGCTACACTCCGACACGACTTGTACCGCTATTAGGGGACTGACGTTCACCGCCCCCCTAGGCCCGCCATGCGATGTATCAGACGAACAGACCGGACTGTACGGATATTGTCACATACAGGCTCAGTAGGAGTGTAGATGGGGTTCACCTCGTCAGTCTTCTTATCGACATCTACCTGGGGACCGTTACGTACAGCTAGTGCCGCTTGCGGTCTGTGGTTAAACCCACTGCCAGCGTAGTGTCGAGTCTTTAGAGTCCCACACAGAGAGCTATTCGCCTTTAGGCAAAATGAGTAGAGGTCGCATGGTTTTGCGACAGGGTTCGTTCGCATCCGCGCACTTGTGCACGTTTGCTGTCCGGACAGTTTATACTAGCGGGCTTTGGTTTAAGCCGGATCCTAGTGTATGGTTTGAGATTGGTTTTTCTCATTGTGTTCGTGTTCCTCGGATCGCGAATGCGGGTGCGTATGCACAGTTGCTTGAGATTGAGGGAGAGGACCTTGTTTAGGGTTAATGACTATTGTCATTTTATTAACCCTATTGTTTTTGTGTGTATTATTGTTAATTAATAATTAGCTTAATTATTGTGCATGGTTGTTGTTGTTGACATTTTGACTTCATTGACTTGTTGACCATGTTGACAAGTTGACCATGATCATTTCATTTGGAAGATGCTCTTTGATCCTTGCAATTTGCATTAATAATGAAATGATAATGGTCACCTCTTGATTAAACCATGACAATTTTCTTGCTAATTAATTAATTAAAATAACACACACATATTAGTGAGAATGGCTCACTAATAATTCATTCTATCATATCCTTTCTCTCTCTTGCTCATCCTCTCCCTCAAGCTCTCTCCCTCTCATGTGTTGAGAAACAAAAAAGCTTGAGAAAAACCTTCACTTGATCTTCTCTACTCACTTCTAGGGTTCAAGTCTTAGCATTTCTTGCACTCTAGTTACTCCTAGCTTGGAGTTGAAGCTAAAGGTCGAGGCTTTCGGGTGGATCGTTCTTTGACGGGAGAAGACAAGCAAGGTGAGGCCTTTCTACCATTCCGACGAGCAAGGAGAGAAGGAGTTCGAGCTCAAGGTATAACCTTTCTACAACTTAGCTAGTTGTTAGTTTACTTTAGCTAGTTTTCGTTTAGTAAAGATCCTCACAAGCAAGGTCCATGTTGCCTAAGTCATTAAAAATCCAATTTTTATTATGTTTTCCGCCTCCCCGTAAGCACCGGGGTGGGCAACGTGGACTTACAGTGGTATCAGAGCCTAACTAAACTCAAACTAGCTAGGTAGTGAAGTGTAACGAAGTTTCGAAACCGAAAATCCAAAAACCGAACTTTTGAAAAACCCTAGTTTCTGTTGAAATTTTTTCTGCTCAAAATGGAAAACTTTATACTTGTAAATTCATCTCAGGGTTTTTTATGAACACCCATGAAAAACGGTACAGTCATTCGTTCAAACAGCCGCGCTTCCGCCGCACGAGGTAGCCATCTGCCGCGGAAGCGCCGCGGTTTGTCGTCTTCTCTGCATCGTTTTTCGTGCAGTGTCTGTCTGTGTTGATTTTGGGATTTTTAGGATATATAATATATGCCCAGATTTTCCAGAACTAAAATTTACTTTTAGGGGCCTATAAATCCGTATTTTTCGGAACTTCACTGCACTTTAACTACATCGGTTATATCTGTAATGCTTGCATGTATTGAACGTCGGCTAATCGCTATAAGACGATTAGTCGGGGTTATACATGATCTGTGATTGTTATTGGTTTGTGGATATGAATGGATTGGATTGTCGCGGGTGAATGGCCGGGGTGGATGTGAGATGAGCGTTTTTTTTCTTTCATTCATTTGTAACATGTAAATTGATGTAATAATATTCTTTGTATGGCCGCACAACCGGGTCGGGGTTGTAGCCGTCATTGTATAATTCTTTTTACTGTTTTTGCTCCTAGGATAGACCCATGGAGGGGTGCACAAACTACCGGGTATCTCGAAGTGCCGAGTGGCCTACTCACGGTGGTGAGGGAGGTTGCTTCGCTTCGGGTGCTTGGCGGGTAGTTTGCCGCACCCGTAGGGGTCTTGGGTGGGGTATTGGCTATTCACCGCGACCGTGTAATCCGCTTTGCGTTGCAGGCTCGAACGCATTGCGGATTCCTAGTATATCCAATGTATTCATCTGTGATCTGTAATGTCTATCATTGCTATATATTTATATATAATAACTATTTAGGCGTTGCTTATGTTTTACAGCCGCGCTAGCCCAGCCCCCGCTCTGTCGTTAGTTAAGTAACCTAACGGGTGATGACGGGGCCCCGTGGCGAATGCGAATGGCATAAGCGTACGTCATATTTTGGTTGTTTTCTGCAATGGTAGGATTAAATGATGGGACGCATTAAAAGAACTAATGAAAGAAATAAACCAAGTAAAAGTCGATTGGAACACTTTGAAAACCACTCGGTTCTTTTCAAAACTAAACTTTTAAACGCGGAGCTTGAACCACTCCTTTTAAAAGCTATCTCGTTCCATCGATTATATCAAGTTCACTACGTTCACGGTTTCGCCAAAACCATCCGTAGCCCTCCATCATTTCGGTTAAATATTCGGTAGTATTCAAGCTATGTATTTTGACCTCACGCCAAGGCATAGTGATTGGTAGCTGCCGGATATTTATCCGTTGCATAGATAGAATGCGTTGATTTGAGACAGTCGTACTGCCGTTTTGGCCTACGTCAAGGGTAGGTACGGGTGGGTTCAAATTAACCAGGATAATGATGGGAAGAACTTGACATGTGACTTATGACATTTTGACCTCACGCCAAGGTCATAAGAGCATGGGGCAAAAATCCACATCGGGAGTTTCATAAGCACTGAAACTTGCTAGCGTTGCATACCATTTGGAGTGTGATGATTCTGGTAGGATTCCTTCGGTTTTATCACGCGATGACATTTGGATCCCGATCCTACTGTGAGTATATGCTACTCCTCGGGAAAACTCTCACTTAACGATCAATGCTATAAACCTAGTAGGTGCCTAGAAAGGTGTTAGCGGGGCTACGCCCACAGGGAAAAGAGGTTATTTAATTAAGGAACTTCGCGAAAGCGTTGGAAAACCTCCCTCGAAGTACCGACACTGGCCTGGCTGAACGGTTAAGCAAGTATTGTACGGTGAGAATGATCCCGGCTAATCCTTTTCTTTATGGTTTGAGAAGGGATTCGAGAAACAGTGGGAGCCATCCAGTTTAGACAAACTAAAAACCACTCTAAACTTGCAAGAGCATCATGCTAAAGTGTTTCTTTTCTCTCTCCTAATTGCAGCGACCATTCAACATGACCGGACTTAAGTTACTGTTAGATAAAAATATATTGACAGGGCCAAACTACAAAGATTGGCTCAGGAATGTCAAGATGGCTATCACTTATGACAAGCTGGGGTATATACTTACCACCAAAGCTCCCCCTGTCCCAGGTCCCACCTCCAGCGTCGCGGATGTAGAAATCCGTAAGACATGGGAGATAGATTGCGCGAGGGCCAGATGCCTCGTACTAGCCTCGATGGACAACGAACATCAGAGGAGGCACGAGAATATGGACCTAGAGTCCATATTTCTCCATACAAAAGAACTGTATGGAGAGCAGTCTCGTATCGCTAGATACGAAGTGTCGAAGAAGCTTTTTTCGGCAAGGTTGGCCGTCGGATCATCGGTAGCGGACCACGTGCTTAAGATGATCGGCTACATAGAGGAGCTCGCGGACCTTGGGACCACGTTGGAGAATGAACTCTATACCGATTTGATTCTCCAGTCCCTTCCTTCCACTTATGCCCAGTTCGTTCTTAACTTCAACATGCAAGGAAAGGAGGTTGAACTTGCCGAACTTCTGAACATGTTGAGGACTGCTGAGGGCACCCTACAGAAGGGTAGGGAGACATCCACTTTGTTTGTAGGAGGATCTTCCTCTTCTAGGTCCAGGGCGAAAGCCAAGGGCAAGAAGAAGAAAGCCCCCGCCAAACCAAGAGGCGGTGTCGGTAAAGTGGATACGAAGGGAAAGGGTAAAGCAACAAAAGTAGCAGGGAAGATGGTGGGGAAGGAAGAATGCTTCTATTGTCACAAAAGTGGTCACTGGAAACAGGATTGCAAGGCTTGGAAAGCCAGAACACAGGATTTGAAGCGAGTTGCAGCTTCAGCTTCAGGTGTGTATGTTATTGAAAACTGTCTATCAATAAACTCTACATCCTGGGTATTGGATACCGGATCAGGATCTCATATCTGTAATTCTTTGCAGGCGTTGAGAAAGCGTAGAGTTTTGAAGGCAGGTGACATGACCCTCAGAGTTGCGAACGGTGCTAGCATGGATGCAGAGGCCGTGGGGGACTATCACCTGGGATTATCTGATGGACACTTTTTGGTTTTGCGTAGTTGTTATTATGTACCAAATGCAACCTGTAATATCATATCTGTATCTTTATTATCTAAAGAAGGTTATGAATTTGCATTTGTAAGTAATGTAGTGAACATTCACCTTAATCAAGTTTTGATTGGGTCAGGTACATTGAACAACGGTATATACGTTTTAAACCAACCACAGGTTTTCAATATCCAGAATACACACAAAAGAAAGTCTCCAGAAATTAATAAAACTTTCTTATGGCATTGTAGACTGGGTCACATCAATGAGAGAAGATTGACTAAGTTACATACTGAAGGATATTTGGATCCGTTCGAATATCAATCGTATGCAACTTGTCAATCCTGTCTCAAAGGAAAGATGACAAAGGCTCCGTTTTCTGGACACGGAGAAAGAGCGAGCGAGCTCTTGGGACTCGTACACAGCGACGTGTGCGGTCCAATGTCTACACATGCGCGAAGCGGTTTTTCTTACTTCATTACTTTTACGGATGATTTCTCAAGATTCGGACACATCTTCTTAATGAAGCATAAATCCGAAGCTTTTGATAAGTTCCAGGAATATAAGAATGAAGTAGAAAAACAGACCGGCAAAAGTATCAAGATCCTAAGATCGGATCGAGGAGGAGAATACTTAAGTGCCGAATTCCTGAACTACTTAAAAGAGAATGGAATTCTCTCTCAGCTTACTCCTCCATACACTCCACAACATAACGGTGTATCGGAGAGACGGAACCGGACCCTATTGGATATGGTACGGTCCATGATGAGTAACGCTGAGTTACCGCGATCGTTCTGGGGATATGTGCTAGAAACAGCTGCATATCTTTTGAACCGTGTTCCCACTAAGACTGTGCCTACCACACCATATGAGTTATGGAGTGGGAAGAAACCCTATCTTCAATACTTTAAGATTTGGGGATGTCCAGCTTATGTCAAAAAGCAGCATACGGACAAGCTCGAGGCACGCTCAGTACTGTGCAAGTTTGTGGGATACCCAAAGAACTCCAGGGGGTATCTTTTCTATTACGCAGAGGAACAAAAAGTCCTTGTTTCTCGTAATGCCCATTTTCTGGAACATCAGTTTTTAGAAAAAGAATTAAGTGGGAGCGCGATAGAACTGGAAGAAATTCCAGAACCGCAAGCTATTACTGAAAGCTTAGTAGAACCAGAGGGTTCAAAAGAACAGGACATTCCTATGCCACTCCGCAGGAGTAGTAGGCAGTCTCATCCGCCCGAGAGGTACTACGGTTTTCTCATTGACGGGGATAGAGAGGACTGCATCCTGGATTGTGATGAGCCTACTAGCTTCCAGCAAGCCATTCAGAGCGTCGACTCGGTAAAATGGCTGGATGCAATGCGGACCGAGATGGAGTCCATGTACACCAACAAAGTATGGACGTTGGACATTGCTCCAGACGGAGTAAAACCCGTAGGATGCAAGTGGATCTTCAAAAGGAAGATTGGTGTGGATGGACAGGTTGAGACCTATAAAGCTAGACTGGTAGCAAAGGGTTTTCGTCAGCGACCTGGTTTGGACTATGACGAAACCTTTTCTCCAGTAGCTATGCTGAAATCCATTCGGATCCTTCTTGCCATCGCTGCTTTCCACGATTATGAGATTTGGCAGATGGACGTAAAGACAGCTTTTCTAAATGGTCATTTAGAGGAGTGTGTCTACATGGACCAGCCAGAGGGTTTCATTCAGGGTGGGAGCAGCGGAAAGGTGTGCAAGTTGCTCAAGTCCATTTATGGACTCAAGCAGGCATCGCAGAGTTGGAACATCTGTTTTGATGAGACGGTCAAAGAATTTGGCTTTATCAAAAATCCAGATGAACCATGCATCTATTGTAGATTTGTAGCGAGAACTGTAGTATTCCTCGTTTTATACGTGGATGACATTCTCTTAATAGGAAATGACATTCCTATGCTACAATCTGTCAAGGGGTTCTTGTCACACAGGTTCTCCATGAAAGACCTGGGTGATGCCTCATACATTCTGGGTATCCGGATCTACCGTGACAGATCCAAGAGGATATTAGGACTCTCACAGTCCAGGTACATCGACACCATACTGAAGAGATTCAGTATGGAAGATTCCAAGCGCGGTAATCTACCGGCTTGTCATGGGATCACCCTCTCCAAAGAGATGTCTCCCAAGACTGATTTAGAGAGGGATCGCATGTCTGTTATACCCTACGCTTCTGCGGTAGGCTCTATTATGTATGCGATGTTGTGTACCAGACCGGATGTGGCTTATGCACTGAGTGTGGTAAGCAGGTATCAGTCAAACCCTGGGGAGAAACATTGGATAGCAGTAAAGAACATTCTCAAGTACCTGAGAAGGACTAAGGAGATGTTCTTGGTGTATGGCGGAAAAGACCTGCAGATTGAGGCCTTTGCTGACTCCAGCTTCCAGAGTGACAAGGATGATTCCAAGTCCATGTCGGGTTTCGTCTTTACCCTCAATGGAGGGGCGGTGTGTTGGAAGAGCTCCAAACAGGAAACCGTTGCTGACTCGACTATGGAAGCGGAATACATAGCTGCATCTGATGCCGCAAAAGAAGCTGTCTGGATGAGGAAGTTCTTGAAAGAACTTCAGGTGGTTCCGTCCATTGTTGACCCAATACCTCTGTATTGCGACAACAACGGGGCTATAGCTTTAGCGAAGGAACCCAGGTCCCATCAGAAATCCAGACACATCTTAAGGCGGTATCACCTGATCAGGGAGATTGTGGATCGCCAGGAGATCGAGGTCCGGAGAGTTGCATCAGAGGATAACACAGCAGATCCATTCACCAAGGCCTTGCCCCAGACTCAGTTCGAGCGGCTGATCGAGATGATAGGTCTTCGATACGCCAGTACATGGCCTTAGTGCAAGTGGGAGATTGTTAGTGTATATGCCCTAGAGGCCATTACTGTATCATACTAGTTTGTATATTACTTAATGGAAGCTTGGGATATTCACAGTTGTATATACAATCTTGCTCGAAATGGTCGTATGCTACTTGGTTTGTCTCTGCTTTAATATGTGCATGTGTTTCTTTTAGCATATTGCAGGTATACATATTAGTAGAGCCCTTAGGATCTTTGCTTGATTACCAGCGATGTGATGGCGCTCGCACTCGTGGGAGCTGGGTAATCTATAAGCACATCCTTATACAGGTCCCTAGTCGTTGGACTATCGAGACAGGGCATCGATACTCCGGAGTAGACTAGCGTATGCGCTTCTCATCCCAGTGTGGGAGACGGTCTGTCCCACAGCCGTTAGTACGTCGTACTTGGGATAGTATGCGGGTGCTCGTTAGGTTACGAGTACACTGGACAGGACTCGTCGGGAACTGTTGGTTGGTAATATACCTATCGTCAGTTATCAGTTCCCAGGTGACATGAGTGCAGCTTAGTCCGCTGACTTGACACTGTCACTTCGCCTCGAGTGTGTTCCCACTGCACTTTGATTACTACCCTACCACGGCTCAGAGGAGTCGTGCAAACAGGTAGTTTTTGGGTGCAGTCCCGAAGCACTTGGAGGCAGTGACGGTTAGACAGGATTCGTCTCTCCCGGTATTGGGGGTTGACATCGCGCTGTGTCTAGGTGAGCCATTACACGAGTAGTCCCTGGCCAGGGCAAGCGAGATATACTGGTAGGTTTCCAGTGTTATCTCAGGGTGTTCTGGGCTACACTCCGACACGACTTGTACCGCTATTAGGGGACTGACGTTCACCGCCACCCTAGGCCCGCCATGCGATGTATCAGACGAACAGACCGGACTGTACGGAGATTGTCACATACAGGCTCAGTAGGAGTGCAGATGGGGTTCACCTCGTCAGTCTTCTTATCGACATCTACCTGGGGACCGTTACGTACAGCTAGTGCCGCTTGCGGTCTGTGGTTAAACCCACTGCCAGCGTAGTGTCGAGTCTTTAGAGTCCCACACAGAGAGCTATTCGCCTTTAGGCAAAATGAGTAGAGGTCGCATGGTTTTGCGACAGGGTTCGTTCGCATCCGCGCACTTGTGCACGTTTGCTGTCCGGACAGTTTATACTAGCGGGCTTTGGTTTAAGCCGGATCCTAGTGTATGGTTTGAGATTGGTTTTTCTCATTGTGTTCGTGTTCCTCGGATCGCGAATGCGGGTGCGTATGCACAGTTGCTTGAGATTGAGGGAGAGGACCTTGTTTAGGGTTAATGACTATTGTCATTTTATTAACCCTATTGTTTTTGTGTGTATTATTGTTAATTAATAATTAGCTTAATTATTGTGCATGGTTGTTGTTGTTGACATTTTGACTTCATTGACTTGTTGACCATGTTGACAAGTTGACCATGATCATTTCATTTGGAAGATGCTCTTTGATCCTTGCAATTTGCATTAATAATGAAATGATAATGGTCACCTCTTGATTAAACCATGACAATTTTCTTGCTAATTAATTAATTAAAATAACACACACATATTAGTGAGAATGGCTCACTAATAATTCATTCTATCATATCCTTTCTCTCTCTTGCTCATCCTCTCCCTCAAGCTCTCTCCCTCTCATGTGTTGAGAAACAAAAAAGCTTGAGAAAAACCTTCACTTGATCTTCTCTACTCACTTCTAGGGTTCAAGTCTTAGCATTTCTTGCACTCTAGTTACTCCTAGCTTGGAGTTGAAGCTAAAGGTCGAGGCTTTCGGGTGGATCGTTCTTTGACGGGAGAAGACAAGCAAGGTAAGGCCTTTCTACCATTCCGACGAGCAAGGAGAGAAGGAGTTCGAGCTCAAGGTATAACCTTTCTACAAATTAGCTAGTTGTTAGTTTACTTTAGCTAGTTTTCGTTTAGTAAAGATCCTCACAAGCAAGGTCCATGTTGCCTAAGTCATTAAAAATCCAATTTTTATTATGTTTTCCGCCTCCCCGTAAGCACCGGGGTGGGCAACGTGGACTTACACTAATAACATTCGTTCAGAATCAATGTATTGGTAATACAGGGTGACAGTGACCGACATACTTGGCTGCAACACTTGCCCCGTTTTCTGCCTCATGAAACTTATCACCCGTTCTCAGTTTTTCTACCCTTTTGTAGCCCTATGTAACATCTTACATATCTGGGATCCTGATCCGGTATCAAATACCCAGGATACGGAGGATACTGAGAAACAGTTCTGTGTAACGAACACACCCGAAGATGATGCATCAACATGCACTCTCTTCGTTTGGGCGGCACGGGAAATCTGGTATTCCCCAATTTCCTGCTCTGTCTTATAACAATTATAATTTGGAGCGGGACCGACGTTCCCCAGCTCACTATAACAAGCGGGTTCGGTCAATAATCCGTATTATTATCTTGATTAAGGCGTGATATAGTCGCTACCAGGAGAGAGAGAAGAAAACACTCAGCGTGCGCTCTTGCAAGAACAGATTGGTTATTATTTTATCTAATCAGGATGGCTCCCACTGCTTTTTATCAAATCTTCCTTCAAACCCTAAAAGGAAAGACTAGCCGGGATTAATTACACACTACAAGTTCGCCAATCTTTCAGCCAGGCCAGTGTCGGTACTTTGAGAGAGGTCCCCCGTGCTTTCGCACGAACCTAATTAATGTAAACCTCGTTTTACCAGAGTCGTAACCCCGTCGACACCTTTCTAGACACCTACTTGATCGGCTAATTGTAATGTATAAAACTCTCCCAGGAGTAACTCTTACTCGCAGCGGGTATCGGGATCCAACTATCTCATAGAAGGTATGCAATCTCATTGCAAATTTCAACACTTGAAATTCCCGATAATGTTTTGCCCCTAGCGTCCTATGACCTTGACAGAGGTCAACAAACCATAGGCTGCTAGTCAAGTTCAACCCGTCATTTCTTGATTGAAGTAAACCCACCCGCACGACCCTTGACATAGGTCAACAAGGTCGCACGACTACCCTAAATCAATCACATCATATGCTTATGCAGATAAGCGCTAATCAGCTACCGCATACTACGCCTTGACAGAGGTCAACAAACGTAGCACGAATACTAACCAGTACATATCTGAAATAACGGAGGGCTACGATAGGTTTTTCTGAAAACCTATTGCGTAATGAACTTGATATCGTTGTAGGATCGAATGAATTTTGAAATGGAGTGTTTTTGAGGCTTTTCTAGTTTTGCTAAAGGAGTCACTCCCGGTGAAGGGATCGTCGGTCCTTTCCTCGTCGAATGAGGTGCGGGATATATCATATATATCACTGTGCAAAGCTAAAACACTTAAAAGCTATCAAAAGACAAACCGAGGGGTGTAGCATCTGCCAGTTATTGCTAAAGGAGTCACTCCCGGTGAAGGGATCTCGGTCCTTTCCTTATCGAATAAGGTGCAGGATATATCATATATACCGCTGTGCAAAGCAAAAACTGTAGCTACCTGTTTTATTTTGAAATTCGATTCTACAACATCTTTAGGTTTCTTTTATTTCATTAATCACATTAATGAAGTCCCATCATTTAAGTACCTAAACATCACAGATAAATACGACGTACACTTATGCCATCCGCATTCGCCTCGATGTCCCCTCGTGCACCGTTAGGTTAGGTAACTAACAGCAGAGCGGGGCAGGGCTAGCACGAGTGTAAAACATAAGTAACGTCCATATAATATATCATATATACTATATACTGTATCTATCACAGAACATCACATGATCACATCACAGATATCGCAGCAGAAGAATCATATGAAATATTGGATATACTAGGACGTCCGTGTTTTCAATACGAGCCAGTATAAAACACGGATTCCACGGTCGTGATGAATAGCCAAACCCACACCCCTAGACCCCTACGAGAGCAGTAAGCAACCCTGCCAATTCTTGAGTTAGGAGACCCGGACTCGTCTCCTCGAGTTGGTCTCCCACTGGACTCCAGAACCCGGTTACTTGTGCCCTCCTCCTTGGGTCTATCCTAGTGCAGAAAAGTAAATAATATACAACGGGTGACCACTTCCGCAACCTGGAAGTGCCCCAAATAAAAGAATATTACATACAAGTTTTTACATGAATGAAAATGAAAAGCACTCATCTCACATAAAAACCCCCGGCTATTCAAACACGACGATCCAATATAACATATCCAGCAACACATAACATCACATGTCATCAACGTAGGTAAATATGCTCATCCCAATTGTCGTTGACATATAGCAACGAAACCGGCGATATCACATATTACTCTTACGGTCACAGAAAAGAAAGTGTAAAACTACAACAGTTGGAATCCGCAACCACCTCATACATCGCATGCCTGACCAAATGAATTCCTTAGACATCACATGCCTAACAATTATAAACCCCGCATTTTAGTCTCTTTATCGAAAACACTTTTCAATACCAAGTCGGGCAATTCAACAAGATTTCCGACATTTTGATCGAATGCTCGTCGCAAACTTCAGTAGACGGTCGCACCCCTGACGCCGTCGACGAAGTGCACCAAGGCGGAACACCGCTACCGCGAGCACCCGGACGGATGCTTTGGGCGACGGGGTTCTCCTACAGTCACTTGGTCGGGGCTATGGAGTGAAGCTGTCTATTAAGTTTATCGGCGAGTATCCGTGTACGCTACGTGATTGCGACGGACTTTTGATCACATCAAAATTCCGTGGCAACCGATCAAGTGAGACTAAATTGCTATGTTTATAATATTCATTCAGTTATCACATAACTTTTGTGAATTCCAATTGTTGTATCACATTCCGGATAATTAGAAAATGTTAAACTTTCCGATTGAACATTCGAACACCCAAGTTTTCCCGATACATCTCAACACATGAAATAAGTCTAACAACATTCAGTTCGTGCCTCAGTACCAACGGTCCAGCCGTAGAAGGGTCAAGCCAACGCCTCACATGTGGCACGCCGTACTGCCCTAAACCCTAAGGTTCAAAGGGCAGTTCAAGACGGTCACATAATCGAGTTAAGGTTTGTTGTCTTCTAGAGGGTCCATCGCGTTACTTGCACTACTTAGAACGTCGTTAAACTACGGAAAAATCCAACACTTGGAAATTTCCCGACAGGGGAAAAATTGGGTATTTATATCCGGTCGAACTTTTTAACATATTCTAAAATTTATCCGGAAAACACATAGACACAGTTTGATAATCCGATCGAATATACGAAGTCCCAACACTACCCCAGAAAACTCAACTGTTGAGTAAATACTAAAAATTTTCAGAAGACTCAGCACTACAAGACATGAATTACTGTGCAAGCCACGTGGTGTAACTCAACACAGTGGCCGCGGAACCGCCGCGAATCCCATGGTGGGGCCGCGGTTCCGCGCCTCTGTAGTCGAGTTACCATCACGTGCTTCACAGTAACTCATGAAATTCCCTGCTGAATTTTTTGGCAATTTTTAATCTGGAAAAATCCCAGAAATTAAAAAATGTACAGAGAGCATATATAGGGTTGGGTTTTCGGGTCGTTCGGACTTCAAATTCCGTCTGGACTTCGCCTAAGGCTCTAGCTTGGCTCCGATACCACTGTAGGGTTCCTAGGCACTCCAATGAGGTCTCACAAGGCATTGATCATGCCCGTTTCAAATTTAACGGTGCCGAGAAACCCTAGTGTACGGATCGTTGGCTAGATTTCTAGGCGAAACTATAAACTAGTTAACACTTAACTAAAAGAATACGGAAATACAACCTTTATAGATCCGGTTCTCCACCTCCATAGCTCCGCAACGAAGTCTCCTCGCTGTCCAAATGAATTTCCGGGCTCTAGCGTCGGCTTCGTCGGAGAAATGGCGAGCTAGGTCGTCGATGTCCATGCCGAAGATGATCTACGTCGAGGCATCGCTAAATCAAGCTCCACCTTCACCATGTCATGAAAACTTGTGAAGGAAACACACTCTACTACTTGTCAAGAGGTAGAGGATGAAGAAATAGGAAGTGGGTAGACTTTAGAATTGGATTTCTCACTCATTTTCATCAATCACCATTGATGAAGTGGAGGTTTCTTCATTGAAGATGAAGAAGAAGAAGAAGATAATGAATATGATAAGTTACTCAAAATGAAAAATAAAAAGAATACTTATCATAATTTTAACTATGGTTATGTGTAGAGAATTGACCAAGGTTAAAGGAATGGTTAGGGTTAAGGATGAGATAAGAATGGTGGACTAGGTCAAAGCTTCATGAAGCTTCAACTAAAGAACAAATAAAGCCACCATTCTTTTCTCTTTTCCATTTATTTTCCAAAATGTATAAACAAATAAATAAAGGAATAAATAAGTAATGGAAAATAAAACCCTAATTATATGTTTAACCATGGTTTAATTCTTTACACTTAACCAAGTTAACATGTATCATCAAACATGATACAATCATTTGTACAAAAAGTATATCACATATACAACTTGTGCATCCAAGTGAGAAAATCCATTTAAAGTAAACCAATACTAGTTAATGCAAAGTAATATATCAAATATATAATTATGCATTAAATCATTAAATCAACACTTGATTCAATGATCCGGTCATGTCGCACACAACCGACTAGTATACAATGTATCGGCTTATCGAATCAACGCTTGAATCGATAACTAGGTTATATCGCATACAGCCATTCGACACATTGATCGCGAGAATGAAATACGGTATCACATACACGCATTATTCTCGGTCCCGCACATATCTCATATGCGCTCCTATTTCGTTTTGCTTGAGCCAGGAAACCTCTGTGTAGGACTCTAAAGACTCGTCAATACGCCGGCAGCAGGTGATGATCATATCAAACACCCACAAGCCGCAAGCGGTCTGCTAAACGTAACGGCCACCCGGGTATTGGGCGATCAGAAGATCGACGAGCAAGCCCGCTCACACTCTGTAAGTGCACGGCGGCGTCCCGACCGTCAATCCGACGGCCAAATGCGGAAACAGTGAAAAACTTTAATTTTGCGGACTTAGCAAACCGGCACCACCGCGCACTAAACACCCGGATCGAACCATTAACAAGTCTAAGCTAACTAGAAGAAGGGGAAGAGATATACCGACTGATCCGAGTCCTCCGGTCTTCTTCTCCACTCCGATCTCCTCGCGGGATCTCCGTCCGTCTCCTCCTCGTCGGAAAGGGCACTACGAAGCCGGGTACTTATACCGGCTCCCACCTCAATACCGAGGAAACTCGGGCGCGAAGTTGGCTAGCCGACGCGCCCAAGATATGCTGTAGAATGTAGTGTAGAATCATAGTCTCTTTTGGGGGGGAGGAATTGCCATGGATGGAGAAGAGAATGATTTGGAGAGAGAGCATGTGAACTTTGATACAAAAATTGAGAAGTAGAATAATTTCCATACAACAAACAAAACCATCTCTCATTTTTCCCCTCTTCCTTCAAAATGGCCGGCCCCCCCTTTTACCAAAATGGTGGAGAGAAAATACAAATCAAGAAGGGAGGTGATGGTAGTAAAAGGAGGAGGGTGACCACATCCTAAACATAATGATCATAAAACTCAAATCCATATCAAATCCATTCACTTCATAATAAATGCATGAAAAGCAAAGATGATTTCATAATCAATCCTTATGCAATAAACCCCTCCACAAAGTGTTATTTGCAAACTTGCAAATAACACCCTCCATCGAAAAAGTCCGGCCGGGAAAGAACAAAGGAAAACCGGCCGGAACGGAATGCAAACTGGCAACTCCAGAAAACTGGTCCCGTAATAAATTACAGGAAAAACCCCGATACTGTGCATACACACCCGCATCTGTATTTCGTCCGGATACAAATGCAGAGAGACAAAATCTACACTGTACTAAACTAGGACCGGCTTAAACCAAAACCGGCTAGTAAAATCTGTCCGATCCTGATCCGTGCAATACCGCACGTATCTGATCGAACCTTGCCATATATGCATACGGCCACTAGTACAAACCGTCCGATCCTGATGCGTGCAATACCGCACGTATCTGATCGGACCCTGCCATCCATACGGCCTCTACAGCGTTTCGCCCGAAAGCTTGAGTAACTGTAAGTGTGCTGGACTCTAAAGACTCGTCAATACTATGGCTGTGGATTTAACCACTAGCACGTCAGAGGTATAAGCCAATACGTGACGGGCCACCAGCTATTGACCAAAAGGGACGTCGATGAGCGAACTCATCCTGACACCCTACTGAGCCTGTCAGCCTGTCAATGACAATATCCGTACAGTCCGGTCCGTTCGTCTATGAGCATCGCATGTCGGGCCTAGGGGATTGGTAAAAGTCAGACCCCCAAAAGCGGTACAAGTCGTGTCGGAGTGTAGCCCAGAACACCCTGAGATACTACTGGAATACCTACCAGTAAATCTCCTGCCTTGGCCAAGGTCTTCGTGTAATGGCTCTCCTAGACACAGCGCGACCTCACCCCCAATACCGGGAGAGAGGAACCCCTGAAGATCCGCTCACTGCCTCCATGTGGCTCGGGACTGTACCCAACTAAAACCTGTTTGCACGACTCCTTTGAGCCGTGGTAGGGTAGTAATCAAAGTACAGTGGGAACTCACACGAGACAAATGACGATCCCCAGGTCGATGAACTAACCTGTACACATGTCACCAGGGAACTGCTATCTGACGTCAGGTATAAGACCAACTAGCATGTTCCCGGCGAGTCATGTCCGGTGTACTCATAACCCAATGAGCACCTGTATACATCTTAGGTGATCCAACTGACACCAGTGGCTTGTGAGACCGGCCACCGCCCCTCGTCGGGGTCTCGACTGAATACACTAGTCTACTCTGGAGTATCGATGCCCTGTCTCGAAACTCCCACGACTAGGGACCTTTTAAGGATGTGCTTATAGACTACCAGCTCCCACGTATATGATCGCCCTCATACTGCCGGTAGTCAAGCAAGAATCCTAGGGGCTCTATCAACGTGCAATAGCGACCTGTCAGGTCACCTAAAGCAGTACACGATGATAAAGGTAAACCAGATAGCATACTATCATCTCGAGTAAGACTGTCTTACCGGGATAGGTCCTCCCTCAATCATCGCAATCACGTTCCTGTGATCCAATAATTGACTCTGAGGGCATTATCTCCAACAATCTCCCACTAGCACTCAAGGCTAATTATTGCGATGTCGCATACTCACAACCCGTGTGATACCGAACACCCAACTCCTCTACTAGTCAGTCTCATAAAGCCTGTTTGCGAAACTCTTGCATTCGAGGAATAGCCTCAGTGAGTGGATCCGCCTAGATGTTTCTTTCTATGTCTCTCTATATCTCAAGTTCGCGGAGAAAGCCATCTCCCAAAATGAGCAATACCTGTCTTAGAATGTCTGGATGTCTGATGGGACCTAGCTCATAAATGAACTCCAAATCCAAACTTCTTAGACTGTATCGTCAACTGAACTTAATCAGTATCCTGCGCCATGCCACCCTCAGTATTGCCTTGGACTACCTGTCCAAAATACTGCCCCTCGTCAGAGGGAAAAACTATAACTCTGACAACCTCCTTGTCGTCCATGTCACCTTGGAAGCCTGGAATGATAACCGTCTCCTAAAGGAGGCAGCCGTTATCATATCCCTAGAACATCCACTTATGTTCTAAAACTACTTCCGACTGTTCCTTCAGGATTGGATCAATATTAACTTATTGCATCTAGTGCAAGAACAACATCTGGTGTGGTATTTGACATCTCATGATTGACTCAATTGCCTAAGCAAGTGATCTGCCAATCATGCACATCCCTCTCTACTTTAGTCTATAAGACACCTTTAGAGAGGGTGACTCCATCACCTGCAGGTACACTACCGTGCCAGGAGTCGTCCATTCTAAATACTCTTAGAATGCTGTCTAAGTACCCAGATTGGGAAACCACCCAAATCTAGATCTAAAACTATAGATCTAGTAACCAGTATGTCTGATATAATGTCCAAATCCCATATGGAGAAAATACTGTGTGACGACCAAAGTATAACCGATCGTAGTATAGGAATTTCTTTTCCTACTCTGTGTATATCATCCAAATACTAGGATATCACACCCTACTACCTTCTCAACAGATCCATCCCCTATTCTGATGACGTTAAACCCATGGCTGTCACATCAGAAATAGATGATCTATCTCCGCTATATCTGCTTTAGTCTATAAATAGACATAAGCCTGATGTCCACCAATGCTTCCGCTGCTCCCACTGACTACGACAACCCTCTGCCAGAGTCATATAGACGTGGACTTCTAAAACTAGTTTAGAACGACGCTATACTCATCCTCCTGCCGGGTCTCGCAGCCTGGAACAACAACAATGGCAAGTGTGGGTAAACAAGAACTTCCCTGTCACCGTCCTTGAGGCTACCGGAGTACCTCTCGGGTGCCTGAAGTTACCCACCTTATCTGCGGAGTGGCCAATGGAATGTCAAATCAGATTGAATCTTTAGGTTCCTTATCAAATCTTCAGTAATCGTTTGCGGTTCTGGAATCACTTCCAGTTCTACCATACTCCCACTACTGTTTTCTGAAAAAATCCATTTTTATTAAAACTGTGGCGAGTCTAGAACAATATCACTATTGATCTTCCAGATGGTAGAAAGTCAACCCTCATCATAGCCTGGGTCAACCCACAAACAGCCATTACAGAAACGTGCCTTGAGTTATCCAGAGTCTGGTTTTAATCATAAGCCGGACAACTCCCTGTACCTTAACAACGTTAAGATATGAACTGTTCTATATCCAATATAGAACCAGAGGCACTGATTTAATTGAACCAGATTCAAATCATGCAGCTGTCTCCAGTGCATGTCAAGTAAATGGAAGGAGGACGATCAGCGTTACTCAACTTAGGAATGCTTCCAATTATGAGTAACCTGAAAGAGAAGCAATTTCTCTTTATCATTACTATCAGCTGAATACCATACACAAGTATCTACATCTTCGTTCACCTTGAAGAATCCCGATACTTGCTACACCTGGTTCTCTACTCTATTCAAATACCTATAACTCCTCAAAACTTAGACCCTGTGTTTCTACGAAACACATGTCTAAGACTAGAGAAGTTAAAAGTAAACAGAATATAGTAAGAGGACCAACCCCTCTGTCCTAATAGACACTGGACAACATACAATACTATGTATAAGTCCGCTGAGTCTAACAACTCTTTCACTGTGTGTCGTAGGTTGAAAACTGTACTTATGGTTAAGAAGAATTACACCGCTGTTTAATGCTCCTTACCTAACCATCCACTGATATAGGTAAATGTCATCGACATAATATCAAAAGGTATATCTCACTCTATGAAAATAGACGTACAGATATATCAATTTGAAATTGGTGCACAACAGCGGATATTCAAAACCAAATATTTGCCGACCGGCAAACAGCCCAGGTGATCTCCTCAAATATCACCGATTACAACGAATCCCGATATAATGAGGATGATCATCCTATTCCCAATAACTTACTCCCACTCATCATCTGTAAAACCATACAGATGTGAGAATCATACCTGGTAAATACATACCCTGGAGCAAGTGTCTAATCGGGAAATCAGTTTTCCATTAACAATACACAGTGAAACTGAAACATTAAAATGTTTCGTTGGGGTATCCTGGTATTCCCAGTAATGCCTCTTCCATTATCCAGATTCACAACTGTAACCGTATAATTCTTTGCCACCTCTCCAAATCCCTTTATATGTCTTTAGTCATTACCTTCTGCACACCCATTTAGGCCAAATGGTTTTCTTCCTTCCCTACCGTTCGGCACCAGCCTATGGTTTGGAAGAAGACTATCCAATAAGCATAATGGGTGTACTGTCCCAATCCTAGGAGCACTCGCAATGCGAGAGAAGGTGAAGATAAAAGACAACCGAATAAACCTTATTCCTATTTCTCCTGGACCAGAATCCATCCCCGAACTGGAACAAGTTCCTTTCGAGTTCGTATATAACCATACGATGGAGTTTCCAATAAACTGTGGATCTTCGTAGTGACACGGAGTGTCCTGGAGAAATACAAAGGTGATTTAGGATTGGCGAAGAAATACTTGGTTTGGTCGTGAATATCAGTCGCACTTTACTTTGCCCTCTTACTAATCCCTTGCTTTGTCTTAATCTTAATACCTTCTGCACACCGTTTAGGCTAATTGGTTTTCTTCATTCCCTACTGGTCGGCACCAGCCTAAGGTTTGGAAGAAGACTATCCAATTTGCGTAATAGGTGTACTATCTCCTAAACCAAGGAGTACTCACAACTTGAGAAAAGGTAAAAGGGAAAAGACAACTGAATAATCCTATCCGTTTTCTCCAGAACCGGAAACCATCCTCGAATCCCTTCGAGTTCGTATCTAACCATACGATGGTTTTGTCCAATGGAAGTGGACGTTCGTAGTAATACGGGGTGTCCTGGAGAAAAGGGTAAAAGTAGGAGTGGCAATGAGGTCTGCAACTCTGACAATCCAAAAGCCAGTGTTAAGAAGGTTCGGTCAACTTGGTCACTGAGTCATAGTCTAGGGTCGGGTCAATGGTCGCTGCCAGAGAGAGAGAAAAGAAACACTCAGCGTGCACTCTATCCTAGATCAGAATGGTTATCACTTAATCTAATCTGGAAACCTCCCACTGTACCTCAAATTCTCCTCCAAACCTGAAAGAAGAATTAGTCGGGGTCACCCGAGGAGTAAACCAACTCATCAGTGGGAATCGGGATCCAACTATCATTGCATGATAACGTGACGGAATCCGCTTACGGTGTCACACTCCAGAAGGTATGCGCATATCTGGCAAGTTTCAGTTCTTTTGAAACTCCCGATGTAATTTTTACCCCATGCTCTTATGACCTTGACTTTGGCCAACATATCATAAGTCACATGTCAAGTTCTACCCATCATTCTCCAGGTTAATTTGAACCCACCCGTACATACCCTTGACTTTGGCCAAAATGGCAGTACGACTGTCCCAAACCAACGCATCTATCTATGCTGCATATGAATACCCCAATAGCTACCAAACACTGTGCCTTGACTTTGGCCAACATACACAGCTTGAATACTATTGACCATTCATATGAAATGACGGAGGGCTACGATTGGTTTCTGGCGAAAACCTTTAACGTAATGAACTTGATATCGCTGAAGGAACGGATAGCTTTTTAGAAAATATAGTAACGAAAACCTTCGCTAAAGAGGTCACTCCCGGTGAAGGGATCTCGGCTCTTTCCCCGTAGAATGGGATGCAGGATATTCCAAATGAATACCACGATGCAAAGCAAAAGTAATCGGCTATAGTGAAGTCATTGCTCTGACGCAAACTGTTTGTCCAAGGGGTCACTCCCGGTGAAGGGATCTCGGCCCTTGCCTCGTCGACTGAGGAGCAGGATATTCCAAATGAATACCGCGATGCAAAACAAAAGTGAACGTCCTTGCAATAACAGCTTTTAGAAAAGTGTTCCAACAACATCAGAATAGGTTTTTTTAACTTGCATTGATCCGAATCAACGCAGTCCCATCATTGATCACACCACAAAGAACGAAAATATACTGACGTACGTATATGCCATCCGCATTCGCCACTGGGTCCCGTCATCACCCGTTAGGTTAGCTAACTAACGGCAGAGCGGGGACTGGACTAGCGCGGATGTAAAACATATACAACATCTACTAATATATATACCAATATATTATATTTCGCTCAAGGCGTGATAAAAAAGCAACATCACAGAAATGTACAGCATCACAGAACAATACAGATATCTGGGATCCCCGGGTTTCATAGAGCCACTACTGAAACCCGACGTTCCCCTGGTCGTGTGGATAGCCTGTGCAATGAAATCCTAGACCCCTACGGACGCGGCAAGTTACCCGCCAAAACCTGAAGCGAGGCAGCCCCCTTCATCGACGTGAATGGACCACCCGGCACTCCACGGAATCTGGCAACTTGGGCACCCCTCCTGGGTCAACCTGTACCCCCTACGAGTGCGGCGAATAGCCCGCCAATCCCAGAGTGAAGCCCCTCCGTCCTAATGCCATGAGATGCGGGCTTGTTGCCCTCCAGAACCCGGCTATCCGTGCACCCTTCCGCGGGGTAAACCTAGTACAGAAAATAAAATATACATACACCGGGTACATCGACCGCAACCAGGTCGTGCCCCAAAAGAATAATACAAACAGGCAGTGACGGCAGTCCACATGTCGGACGCTCACCCCGTAATATCAAATGTACATAATACAACAAAACTGTACTAGCATTGCATCCAGGCTATCCCCCACGACCGATCCGCAACATCACAGCATAAACATAGAACATCAACGTGAAAGTCACGTTCGCAAATCCGTCTAACCGGGCTATAGCAGTCAGACCGGATTTACCGATTGAGTGACATTCACGGTCGCAGATATAATGTAAATTCTGTGAAAAATGTGTTAAAAATTTTCCGATTGATCAAAAATTAACAAGTGGGCCCCCAATCAAAACTGTAGCACTCACAGAAAACCTGGGCCCAATTTTAATATTCCAAAACCCCTAAAAATAGCCCAGAAGCCCACTGGAAAAGATCGATACAGTGAAGTCACAAAAGTGCGGCGGAACCGCGGCCCAAGGGGGGGTTTGGCCGCGGTTCCGCGCTCTGTTGGTCGACTGACTGCGTCGAATTTTCCCAGTAGTCTTAGAACTCCCTGCACATCATTCTGAGACCACCTGAAAAATTTTTGGAGCAAGGAAAAATTCAACAGAAAACTGATGTGGGGTAAAATTGGGTTTTTGGAATTTTGGTCGATCGGAACTGAAAAACACATCAAACGAAGCTAGACGAAGTTAATGGCGAGGCTCTGATACCACTGTAAGTGCACGGCGGCGCCCCGGCCGTCAATCCGACGGCCAAATGCGGAAACGGTGAAAAACTTTAATTTTGCGGACCTAGCAAACCGGCACCACCGCGCACTAAACACCCGGATCGAACCATTAACAAGTCTAAGCTAACTAGAAGAAGGGGAAGAGATATACCGACTGATCCGAGTCCTCCGGTCTTCATCTCCACTCCGATCTCCTCGCGGGATCTCCGTCCGTCTCCTCTTCGTCAGAAAGGGCACCACGAAGCCGGGTACTTATACGGGCTCCCACCTCAATACCGAGGCAACTCGGGCGCGAAGTTGGCTAGCCGACGCGCCCAAGATATGCTGTAGAATGTAGTGTAGAATCATAGTCTCTTTTGGGGTGGAGGAATTGCCATGGATGGAGAAGAGAATGATTTGGAGAGAGAGCTTGTGAACTTTGATACAAAAATTGAGAAGTAGAATAATTTCCATACAACAAACAAAACCATCTCTCATTTTCCCCCTCTTCCTTCAAAATGGCCGGCCCCCCCTTTTAACAAAATGGTGGAGAGAAAATACAAATCAAGAAGGGAGGTGATGGTAGTAAAAGGAGGAGGGTGACCACATCCTAAACATAATGATCATAAAACTCAAATCCATATCAAATCCATTCACTTCATAATAAATGCATGAAAAGCAAAGATGCTTTCATAATCAATCCTTATGCAATAAACCCCTCCACAAAGTGTTATTTGCAAACTTGCAAATAACACCCTCCATCGAAAAAGTCCGGCCGGGAAAGAACAAAGGAAAACCGGCCGGAACGGAATGCAAACTGGCAACTCCAGAAAACTGGTCCCGTAATAAATTACAGGAAAAACCCCGATACTGTGCATACACACCCGCATCTGTATTTCGTCCGGAGACAAATGCAGAGAGACAAAATCTACACTGTACTAAACTAGGACCGGCTTAAACCAAAACCGGCTAGTAAAATCTGTCCGATCCTGATCCGTGCAATACCGCACGTATCTGATCGAACCTTGCCATATATGCATACGGCCACTAGTACAAACCGTCCGATCCTGATGCATGCAATACCGCACGTATCTGATCGGACCCTGCCATATCTCCATACGGCCTCTACAGCGTTTCGCCCGAAAGCTTGAGTAACTGTAAGTGTGGTGGACTCTAAAGACTCGTCAATACTATGGCTGTGGATTTAACCACTAGCACGTCATAGGTATAAGCCAATACGTGACGGGCCACCAGCTATTGACCAAAAGGGACGTCGATGAGCGAACTCATCCTGACACCCTACTGAGCCTGTCAATGACAATATCCGTACAGTCCGGTCCGTTCGTCTATGAGCATCGCATGTCGGGCCTAGGGGATTGGTAAAAGTCAGACCCCCAAAAGCGGTACAAGTCGTGTCGGAGTGTAGCCCAGAACACCCTGAGATACTACTGGAATACCTACCAGTAAATCTCCTGCCTTGGCCAAGGTCTTCGTGTAATGGCTCTCCTAGACACAGCCCGACCTCACCCCCAATACCGGGAGAGACGAACCCCTGAAGATCCGCTCACTGCCTCCATGTGGCTCGGGACTGTACCCAACTAAAACCTGTTTGCACGACTCCTTTGAGCCGTGGTAGGGTAGTAATCAAAGTACAGTGGGAACTCACACGAGACAAATGACGATCCCCAGGTCGATGAACTAACCTGTACACATGTCACCAGGGAACTGCTATCTGACGTCAGGTATAAGACCAACTAGCATGTTCCCGGCGAGTCATGTCCGGTGTACTCATAACCAAATGAGCACCTGTATACATCTTAGGTGATCCAACTGACACCAGTGTCTTGTGAGACCGGCCACCGCCCCTCGTCGGGGTCTCGACTGTATACACTAGTCTACTCTAGAGTATCGATGCCCTGTCTCGAAACACCCACGACTAGGGACCTTTTAAGGATGTGCTTATAGACTACCAGCTCCCACGTATATGATCACCCTCATACTGCCGGTAGTCAAGCAAGAATCCTAGGGGCTCTATCAACGTGCAATAGCGACCTGTCAGGTCACCTAAAGCAGTACACGATGATAAAGGTAAACCAGATAGCATACTATCATCTCGAGTAAGACTGTCTTACCGGGATAGGTCCTCCCTCAATCATCGCAATCACGTGCCTGTGATCCAATAATTGACTCTGAGGGCATTATCTCCAACACACTCCAGTGAATCCAACCAGTAACACTACCGTACAGTCCGGTCTGTCCGTCTGATATGTCGCATATCTCACCTAGGGGTGGTAAACGTCAGACCCCAATAGCTCGATAAGTCGTGTCGATATGAGGTCTATAACACTTCGAGAAACTACTGGTAACACTTACCAGTAAATCTCAGCAACCCTGGCCAGGGATTTCCTGTTATAGCCAATCGAACACAGCGCAACATCAACCCCCTATACCGGGAGAGACGAATCCCCTCCTATCGCTCATTGCCTCCATGTGACTCGGGACTGTACCCAAAAACCACCGTTTTGCACGCCCTCTTGGACGTGGTAAGATGGAAATCAAAGCACAGTGGGAACCACACAAGACTCTATGACGATCTCGGGTCAACAGACTACTCTGTACCAGTGTCACCAGAGAACTGCCATCTGACGTGAGGTATAATACCATCTGGGAGTTCTCGGCGAGTCCGTCCAGTGTACCCAGTCTCTACTGAGCACCCGTATATCATCTCTGATGTCAAACACCAATGGATATGGGATCATCCATCGCCCATCTGTATGGGTCGAGACGGTACACGCTAGTCTACTCTGGTATATCGATGCCCCGTCTCGATACACCCACGACTAGGGACTTTGAAGGATGTACTTATAGACTACCATGTCCCCACTAGTATGATCCGCATCATAGTCCAGGTAGTCAAGTACACATCCTAAGGGCTTTACCAACATGTAACAGAGAGACAATCAGTGTACACGTTATGGTAAAGAGCAACCAGATAGCATACTATCATGTCGAGCAAGAAAGTCCTCCCTATATATGTCCCAGCATCCACTACAATATACATCCAATGTACAGTAATGGCCTCTAGGGCATACATATAACTAACAACTCTATGACGATTTCGGGTTCAACTGACTAAGCTGTACCAGTGTCACCAGAGAACTGCCATCTGACGTGAGGTATAATACCATCTGGGAGTTCTCGTCAAGTCCGTTCAGTGTACCCAGTCATCACTGAGCACCCGCATACCATCTCTGATGTCAAACACCAATGTATATGGGATCATCCATCGCCCATCACATGGGTCGAGAAGATATACGCTAGTCTACTCTGGAATATCGATGCCCTGTCTCGATATTCCCACGACTAGGAACATTGAAGGATGTACTCATTGACTACCCAGGCCCCACTAGTATGATCTACATCATAGTCCTGGAAGTCGAGCACACATCCTAAGGGCTTTATCAACATGTAATAGAGAGACAGCAAGTATACATGTTAAGATAAAGAGCAACCAGATAGCGTACTATCATGTCGAGCAAGAAAGTCCTACCTATATATGTCCCAGCATCCACTACAATATACATCCTATGTATAGTAATGGCCTCTAGGGCATATATATAACTAACAGTTCCAATGTACATACAGTCGCAGTGGGAGAGTATCACTTGGGGTTGCCATCTGGGTGTATATTGGTTTTGAACCCATGTTATTTTGTACCAAGTATGCTTTGTAATATAATATCTGTTTCTTTGTTAGACAATGAAGGATATAATTTTGTATTGCAGAACAATGTTATGAACATTCACCTGAATCAAATGTTGGTTGGGTATGGTACACTTAATAACGGGATATACGTCCTAAATCAACACACAGTTTTCAACATACAACACAGTAATAAAAGAAAACTTTCAGAAATAAATGAAGCTTTTCTTTGGCACCGTAGATTTGGTCATATTAACGAAACAAGACTAAACAAGTTACACAAAGATGGATATTTAAACCCTTTTGAATATAAATCTTATGCGACTTGCCAGTCTTGTATCAAGGGTAAAATAACCAAAACTCCGTTTACCGGACACGGAGAAAGAGCTACCGAGCTACTAGGACTCATACATAGTGATGTATGTGGGCCAATGTCTACATAGGCTAGAGGCGGTTTTTCTCACTTCATTACTTTCACTGACGATTTCTCAAGATTCGATCATGTATTTTTATTAAAGCACAAATCCGAAGCTTTCGAGAAATTCACTGAATATAAACAAGAAGTAGAAAAACAAACCGGTTTGAGTATCAAAATGCTTCGATCAGATCGAGGTGGGGAGTACCTCAGTACATAATTTGCAAACTTCCTAAAAGAGAATGGGATTCTCTCTCAGCTCACTCCTCCTTACACACCACAGCACAACGGTGTGTCTGAACTACGGAATAGGACCCTATTAGATATGGTTTGATCCATGATGAGTGATGCTGAGTTACCTGTCTCATTTTGGGGGCATGCATTGGAGACTGCAGCATTTCTTTTGAACAGGGTTCCAACCAAAACCGTGTCTACCACGCCATATGAGATATGGCATGGGAAGAGACCATCTCTTAAGAGAATTAAGATTTGGGGTTGCCCGGCCTATGTTAAAAAGCAGAATCCGGACAAACTCGAGACATGGTTAGACATGTGCGAATTTATGGGATATCCAAGGAACTCTTATGGATATCTATTCTACCACAAGGAGGAACAAAAGGTGTTTGTTTCTTAGTATTCCACATTCTTAGAAAAAGAGTTTTTCACAGATAAAGATGATGGCAATGTGGTGGATCTAGAAGAGGTTCTAGAGACACAAACTATAAATGACGACTTGGTTGAACCGGCTGTTGCAATAGAAACTGAGGAACCTCAGCCACTCAGTAGGTTTGGTAGGACTTCCCGCCCACCGGAGAGGTACTACGGTTTCCACATTGATGGTGACAGAGAAGACTGCATCATGGAGGATGATGATCTTACCAGTTTTCAGCAAGCTATCACGAGTGGAGACTCTGTGAAGTGGCTGGATGCCATGAGATCCAAATGGAGTCTATGTACACCAACAAAGTTTGGACGTTGTACCCCCTGGGGTAAAACCTGTGGGATGCAAATGGATCTTTAAAAGAAAGATTGGTGTAGATGGGCAGGTAGAGACCTACAAGGCAAGACTTGTGGCGAAGGGTTTTCGTCAAAGACCAGGTTTGGACTATGACGAGACTTTTTCGCCCGTAGCCATGCTTAAATCCATTCGGATCCTACTTGCTATTGCTGCTCACTATGACTATCAAATCTGGCAGATGGACGTTAAAACGACATTTCTAAATGGAGATTTAGAAGAATGCGTTTATATGGATCAACCGGAGGGCTTCATTGACAGTGGGAGCAGCGGGAAAGCATGTAGATTGCTTAAATCCATATATGTGTTAAAGCATGCATCACGGAGTTGGAACATCTGTTTCGATGATGTTATCAAAGAGTTTGATTTCATCAAAAATCTAGATGAACCTTGTGTTTATAAGAAGGCTGTAGGGAGAGCTGTCATTTTACTCGTATTGTACGTCGATGACATTCTTCTGATAGGAAATGATATTCCTATGCTACAGTCGGTCAAATCTTTCTTATCACTAAGGTTCTCCATGAAGGACCTGGGTGATGCCACATACATTCTGGGTATAAGGATCTATAGGGATAGATCCAAGAGGTTATTGGGATTGTCCCAAACCAGGTACATCAACACCATCCTAAAAAGGTTTAGTATGGAAGACTCCAAACGGGGTGCCTTACCCGCTTGCCATGGGGTCACTCTCTCCAAGGATTCTTGCCCAAAGACCGATGAAGAGAGAGCTCGCATGAGCATCATACCCTATGCTTCGGCAATTGGATCTATAATGTATGCGATGTTGTGTACACGCCCAGATGTAGCTTATGCACTTAGTGTAGTAAGCAGGTATCAATCCAACCCAGGGGAGAATCACTGGATAGCTATGAAGAACATTCTTAAGTACTTGCGAAGGACTAAAGAATTGTTCTTGGTGTATGGTAATGGAGATCTCCAAATGGAGGCCTTTACCGATTCGAGCTTCCAGAGCGATAAGGACGACATCAAATCTATCTCTGGGTTTGTATTTACCCTCAATGGAGGGGCGGTAAGTTGGAAGAGTTCCAAACAGGATACCGTTGCAGACTCTACGATGGAGGCTGAGTACATTGCTGCGAATGATGCCACCAAGGAAGCCGTCTGGATGAGGAAGTTCGTCTTGGAGCTAGGTGTAGTTCCAACCATTATTGATCCAATACCATTGTATTATGATAATAATGGGGCTATTGCGTTAGCCAAGGAGCCCAGGTCCCATCAGCGGTCCAGACACATCCTGAGGCGCTTTCATTTGATCCGGGAGATTGTAGATCGCCGCGAGATCGAGATTAAGAGAGTAGACACAAAGAATAACACCGCGGATCCACTCACCAAGGCCCTCCCTCGGCCGCAGCATGATAGACTTTTTGAGATGTTGGGTATGAGATACGCCAATAACTGGTCTTAGTGCAAGTAGGAGATTGTTGGATATATGTATGCCCTGGAGGCCATTATGTGATAGTGGATGTATTTATACATGTATATATATATATATTCAGTGTACATTCTTGCTCGACATGATAGTATGCTATCCGGTTCTTCTTTATCTGATATGTTGATTTGATCATGCTTTTATTCATTCATACATGTTGATAAAGCCCTGAGGATATTTGTTAGTTATATGTATGCCCTAGAGGCCATTACTGAACATAGGATGTATATTGTAGTGGATGCTGGGACATATATAGGGAGGACTTTCTTGCTCGACATGATAGTATGCTATCTGGTTACTCTTTACCTTAACGTGTACATTGTCTGTCTCTCTGTTACATGTTGGTAAGCCCTTAGGATGTGTACTTGACTACCTGGACTATGATGCGGATCATACTAGTGGGGACATGGTAGTCCATAAGTACATCCTTCAAAGTCCCTAGTCGTGGGTGTATCGAGACGGGGCATCGATATACCAGAGTAGACTACCGTGTACCTTCTCGACCCATACAGATGGGCGATGGATGATCCCATATCCATTGGTGTTTGACATCAGGGATGATATACGGGTGCTCAGTAGAGACTGGGTACACTGGACGGACTCGCCGAGAACTCCCAGATGGTATTATACCTCACGTCAGATGGCAGTTCTCTGGTGACACTGGTACAGAGTAGTCTGTTGACTCGAGATCGTCATAGAGTCTTGTGTGGTTTCCACTGTGCTTTGATTTCCATCTTACCACGTCCAAGAGGGCATGCAAAACGGTGGATTTTGGGTACAGTCCCGAGTCACATGGAGGCAATGAACGATAGGAGGGGATTCGTCTCTCCCGGTATAGGGAGTTGATGTTGCGCTGTGTTCGATTGGCTATAACAGGAAATCCCTGGCCAGGGTTGCTGAGATTTACTGGTAAGTGTTACCAGTAGTTTCTCGAACAGTTATAGACCTCATATCGACACGACTTATCGAGCTATTGGGGTCTGACGTTTACCACCCCTAGGCGAGATATGCGACATATCAGACGATCAGACCGGACTGTACGGTAGTGTTACTGGTTGGATTCACTGGAGTGTGAGCGGGCTTGCTCGTCGATCTTCTGATCGCTCAATACCCGGGTGGCCGTTACGTTTAGCAGACCGTTTGCGGCTTGTGGGTGTTTGATATGATCATCACCTGCTGCCGGCGTATTGACGAGTCTTTAGAGTCCTACACAGAGGTTTCCTGGCTCAAGCAAAACGAAATAGGAGCGCATATGAGATATGTGCGGGACCGAGAATAATGCGTGTATGTGATACCGTATTTCATTCTCGCGATGAATGTATCGAATGGTTGTATGCGATATAACCTAGTTATCGATTCAAGCGTTGATTCGATAAGCCGATACATTGTATACTAGTCGGTTGTGTGCGACATGACCGGATCATTGAATCAAGTGTTGATTTAATGCATATTTATATATTTGATATATTACTTTGCATCAACTAGTATCGGTTTACTTAAGATGGATTTTCTCACTCGGATGTGCACATTGTATATTCGATATAGTTTTGTGCACTTGATTGTATCATGTTTGATGATGCATGTTTACTTGGTTAAGTGTAAAGAATTAAACCATGGTTAAACATATAATTAGGGTTTTATTTTTCCATTACTTATTTATCCATTTATTTATATATATATATATTCATTTTGGAAAATAAATGGAAAAGAGAAAAGAATGGTGGCTTTATTTGTTGTTTAGTTGAAGCTTCATGAAGCCTTGACCTAGTCCACCATTCTTATCTCATCCTTAACCCTAACCATTACTTTAACCTTGGTCAATTCTCTACACATAACCATAGTTAGAATTATGATAAGGATTGATTATTCTTTTCTTTTTCAATAACTTATCATAACACTTTCTTCTTCTTCTTCATCTTCTTCCATGAAGAAAACCTTAGGTCGTCAATGGTGATTGATGATAAAGAGTGAGAAATCCAATTCTAAAGTCTACCCACTTCCTATTTCTTCATCCTCTACCTCTTGCCAAGTAGTAGAGTGTATTTCCTTCACAAGTTTTCATGACTTGGTGAAGGTGGAGCTTGATTTAGCGATGCCTCGACGTAGATCATCTTCGGCATGGACATCGACGACCTAGCTTGCCCATTCTCCGACGAAGCCGACGCTAGAGCCCGGGAACTCATTTGGACAGCGAGGAGACTTCGTTGTGGAGCTATGGAGGTGGAGCACCGGATCTACAAAGGTTGTATTTCCGTATCTCTTAGTTAAGTGTTAACTAGATTCATTTTTCGCCTAGACATCTAGTCTAAGATCCGTAGTCTAGGGTTTCCCGGCACCTAGAATTTTTGAATTTGGCATGATCGATGCCTTGTGAGACCTCTTGAGAGTGCCTAGGAACCCTACAGTGGTCTCAGAGCCTAGCTAGAGCCTTAGGCGAAGTCCAGACGGAATTTGAAGTCCGAACGAACTCGAAACCCGATCGCAAACATGCTCTCTGTCCAATTTTTAAAAATCTGGATTTTTCCATATTAAAAATATGCAGAAAATCAAGCAGGGTTTATTAGGAATTACTGTAAATTTCGTGGGCATAATTCAATTAAGCCGCCGCGGTTCCGCGGCACGAGCATGGCTCGTGCGGCGGTTCCGCTGCCGTACGTACCCACTATACAAAAGTTTTTGCACAGTAACTCCTATTTGACAGTGCTGGTTTTCCTGGGTATTTTTAATATTTTTTCAAGAGTTGAATTTTTCTGGATTGTTTTGGGGATTTGAATGTTCGATCGGATTATCAAATTTTGTCTGTGTGGCTTTCCGGGTATTTTTAGAATATGTTAAAAAGTTCGACCGGATATAAATACCCAATTTTTCCCCTGTCGGGAAATTTCCAAGTGTTGGATTTTTCCGTAGTTTAACGACGTTCTAAGTAGTGCAAGTAACGCGATGGACCCTCTAGAAGACAACAAACCTTAACTCGATTATGCGACCGTCTTGAACTGCCCTTTGAACCTTCGGGTTTGGGGCAGTACGGTGTGCCACATGTGAGGCGTTGGCTTGACCCTTCTACGGATGGACCGTTGGTACTGAGGCACGAACTGAATGTTGTTAGACTTATTTCATGTGTTGATATGTATCGGGAAAACTTGGGTGTTCGATTGTTCGATCGGAAAGTTTAACATTTTCTGTGTATCTGGAATGGGATGCAATAATTGGAATTCACAAAAGTTATGTGATAACTGAATGAATGTTATAAACATAGCACTTTAGTCTCACTTGATCGGTTGCCACGGAATTTTGATGTGATCAAAAGTCCATCGCAATCACGTAGCGTACGCGGATACTCGCCGGGTAAACTTAATAGACAGCTACACCCCATAGCCCCGACCAAGTGACTGTAGGAGAACCCCGTTGCCGAAAGCATCCGTTCGGGTGCTCGCGGCAGCGGTGTTCCGCCTTGGTGCACTTCGTCGACGGTATCGGGGGTGCGGCCGTCTACTGAAGTTTGTGACGAGCATTCGATCAGGATGTCGGGAATCCTGTTGAATTGCCCGACTTGATATTGAAAAGATTTTTCGATTTTGAGACTAAAATGCGGGGTTTATAATTGTTAGGCATGCGATGTCTAAGTAATTCATTTGGTCAGGCATGCGATGTCTGAGGTGGTTGCGGATTCCAACTGTTGTAGTTTTACACTTTCTTTTCTGTGACCGTAAGTGTAATATGTGATATCGCCGGTTTCGTTGCTATATGTCAACGACAATTGGGATGCGCATATTTACTTACGTTGATGACATGTGATGTTATGTGTTGCTGGATATGTTATATTGGATCGTCGTGTTTGAATAGCCGGGGGTTTTTATGTGAGATGAGTGTTTTTCATTTTCATTCATGTAAAAACTTGTATGTAATATTCTTTTATTGGGGCACTTCCAGGTAGCGGAAGTTGTCACATTTTGTATATTATTTACTTTTCCGCACTAGGATAGACCCAAGGAGGAGGGCACAAGTAACCGGGTTCTGGAGTCCAGTGGGAGACCAACTCGAGGAGTCGAGTCCGGGTCTCCTAACTCTAGAATTGGTAGGGTTGCTTGCCGCTCTCGTAGGGGTCTAGGGGTGTGGGTTTGGCTATTCATCACGACCGTGGAATCCGTGTTTTATACTGGCTCGTATTGAAAACACGGACGTCCTAGTATATCCAATATTTCATATGATTCTTCTGCTGCGATATCTGTGATGTGATCCTGTGATGTTCTGTGATAGATACAATATATAGTATATATGATATATTATATAGGCGTTACTTATGTTTTACACCCGCGCTAGCCCTGCCCCGCTCTGCCGTTAGTTACCTAACCTAACGGTGCACGAGGGGACATCGAGGCGAATGCGGATGGCATAAGTGTACGTCGTATTTATCTGTGATGTTTAGGTACTTAATTGATGGGACTTCATTAATGTGATTAATGAAAGTAAAAGAAACCTAAGATGTTGTAGAATCGAATTTCAAAATAAAACAGGTAGCTACAGTTCTTGCTTTGCACAGCGGTATATACGATATATCCTGCACCTTATTCGATAGGGAAAGGACCGAGATCCCTTCACCGGGAGTGACTCCTTTAGCGATAACTGGCAGATGCTACACACTCGGTTTGTCTTTTGATTGTTTTTTAAGAGTTTTTGCTTTGCACAGTGATATATGTGATATATCCCGCACCTCATTCGACGAGGAAAGGACCGACGATCCCTTCACCGGGAGTGACTCCTTTAGCAAAACTAGAAAAGCCTCAAAAGCACTCCATTTCAAAATCATTTGATTCTACAACGATATCAAGTTCATTAAGCAATAGGTTTTCAGAAAAACCTGCCGTAGCCCTCCGTCATTTCAGATAAGTCCTAGTTAGTATTCGTGCTACGTTTGTTGACTATGTTAAGGCGTAGTGTGCGGTAGCTAATTAGTGCTTATCTGTATAAGCATATGATGTGATTGGATTAGGGTAGTCGTGCGACTTTGTTGACTATGTTAAGGGTCGTGCGGGTGGGTTTAATTCAATCGGGAAATGACGGGTTGAACTTGACTAACACTTATGATTTGTTGACTATGTTAAGGTCATATAGCTGCTAGGGGCAAAATATTATCGGGAATTTCAAGTGTTGAGATTTGCAATGAGATTGCATACCTTCTATTAGATAGTTAGATCCCGATACCCGCTGCGAGTAAGTGTTACTCCTGGGAGAGTTTTATACATTACAATTAGACGATCAAGTAGGTGTCTAGAAAGGTGTTAACGAGGTTACGCCTCTGGGAAAATGAGGTTTACATTAATTAGGTTCGTGCGAAAGCACGGGGGACCTCCCTCAAAGTACCGACACTGGCCTGGCTGAAAGATTGGCGAACTTGTAGTGTGTAATTAATCCCGGCTAGTCTTTCCTTTTAGGGTTTGAAGGAAGATTTGATAAAAAGCAGTGGGAGCCATCCTGATCAGATAAAATAATAACCAATCTATTCTTGCAAGAGCGCACGCTGAGTGTTTTCTTCTCTCTCTCTCCTGGTAGCGACCATATCACGCCTTTATCAAGATAATAATACGGATTATTGACCGAACCTGCTTGTTATACTGAGCTGGGGAACGTTGGTCCCGCTCCAACTTATAATTGTTATAAGACAGAGCAGGAAATTGGGGAATACCAGATTTCCCGTGCCGCCCAAACGAAGAAAGTGCATATGATGCATCATCTTCGGGTGTGTTCATTATACAGAACTGTTTCTCAATGTCCTTTACATCCTGGGTATATGATACCAGATCAGGATCCCAGATATGTAATCTGTTACATAGGGCTACAGATAGGTAGAGAACTGAGAACGGGTGATAAGTTTCATGAGGCAGAAAACGGGGCAAGTGTTGCAGCCAAGTCTGTCGATCACTGTCACCCTGTATTACCTGAATACATTGATTCTGAACAAATGTTATTAGATACCGAACCTGATATACAAAATTATATCTATCTCTTTATTAGTAAAGAAATGTTAAAATTTTGTATTGTTGGATAATGTTTTGAACATTTCCTATATCAAAAGTTGATCGGTTCAGGCACGTTATCTAAAAGCATTGATGTTCTAAATCAAACTACAGTTCTTAGTATACAGAACACACACAAGAGAAAGAGTTCAGAAATGAACGAATCCTTCTTGAGGTATTGTAGACTAGGTCAGATCAATGTGACCCGACTAGCTAGAGTTACATTTAGATGCATATTTAAATCAGTTTGAATTTACATCTTATGAAACTCGCCAGTCATGTCACAGAGATAAGATGACCATAGCTCTGTTTATTGGAAACAGAGAAAGAGTTAATGAACTCTTGGGACTGATACATGATGATGTATGTAAGGTCTCCAGTCTACACATGCCAGGACTGATTCTTTATACTTCATTATATTCTCTGATAATCTCTCAAGATTCAATCATATGTTCCTGTTGAAACATGAGTCCGAATCTTTTGAGATATTTACAGAATATGATTTAGAAGTAGAGAACCAAAATACGGGTAAAAGTATTATGTCCTTTGATGAGATCAGGGAGGAGAACACTTGTGCATGGAATTCCTGGACTATTCTAAAGGAGAATGAGATTCTCTCTCAGCATTACTCCTCCGTATAGACCATAGCACGATGGTATGTCGGGACGGAGCAGATACACCCTATTTGATATGGTGTGCTCTATGATGAGTACTACTGAGTTACCTTTTTCCTTTTGGGGGTTATGCACTTATGAAGCTACATACCTATTGAATAGGGTTCGAATCAAATCAGTTGCCTACCACTTCATATATGATATGGAAAGGGAAGAGCCCATATCTTAAGTTAGTTAATATTTGGGGTTGTCCGGCCTATGTCTAAAAGCAAAATCCGGACAAGCTCGAGGCAAGGTCTGTAATGTAGAACTGGAAAGGTTCCAGCTATACAAACTGCAGCTGATGATTTGATAGAACCAAAGGATTCAGTAGATACCAACGAACCTCAGCCTCTCCGCCGATCTAGTAGGGTTCCTCACCCACCTGAGAGATACTTCGGTTTCTCTATGACAGTGGGAGCGAGGATTGCATCATGAGATGATGACCCAACTAATTTCGAGCTGGCCATCAGGAGTAAGACTCTGTAAGAATGGCTGGATGCTTAGCAATCTGAGATGGAATCCTTATACACCAACAAAGTATGGACTTTGGTTGCTATATCTGAAGGGTTAAATCCCCATCAGGAGCAAGTATATCTTGAGAAGATTACTAGGTGTACATGGAAAAGTTGAGACTTTCAAAGCTAGACTAGTTAAAGGTTTTCGTCATTGACCAGGCGTGGATAATGATGAAACCTTTTCCAGTACCTATGCTTAAGTCCATCCAGATCCTACTTGCCACGGCTACATACCATGACTACGATATCTGGCGGTTGGGTGCCATGACTCCTTTTCTAAATGATGTTTTAGAAGAGTGTGTCTATAAGTACACAGCCAGAGGGCCTCGTAGACAGTGGGAGCAGCGGAAACGTGTGCAAGATGCTTTATAGGATTAAAGCAGGCATCGCGGAGTTGGAACATCTGTTTTGATGGATTAGTCAAAGAGTTTGACATCATCAAAATGGTAGATGAACCTTGTATAAACAAAAAGGTAGTAGGGAGTATGGTGGTGATCCTCGTAGAGTACGTGGATGACATACTCTTGATAAGAAAGGAGTTTCTTATGCTACGCTCGATCAATCTTCGTTTATCACAAAGATTCTCCGTGTAGGATCAAAGTGATACCTACTAAATCCTGGGTTTTGGATCTATGAGATAGATCTAAATGGATATTAGGATACTCACTAGCTGTAGTGAGATGGTATCAATCGATCCTGGGGAGAATCACTGGAAGGGTTCCAGGGTGATAAAGACGACTGAATGTCAGTCGCAGGCAGTGTCTTTACCCTCAGTAAAGGGACGGTATGTTGGAAGAGTTCCAAGCTAGATACCGTGGCATACTAGACGATAAAGGCTGGATACATCGCTACTTAAGATGCTACCAAAGAGGCTGTTTGGATGTATATTAGTTCATGAGATGAACTTAGTTCCTCCCATTGTGTGACAATGGAGTTGTGGCTTATGCCAAGGAACGTCTGTCCCATCAGTGATCCAGACTTATTCTAAGGCAGTATCACCTGATCATGGAGATGGTTGATCTCCAGGTTGATCGAGGCAAGGAGAGCAGACTCAGAGGATAACACGGCGGATCCACTCACGAAGGCCTATTCCCAGAGAGAGACTTTTATGGGATGGTTGAGTATGAGATACTTCGACCACTGCTACAGATGGCCCTAGTGCAAGTGGGAGATTGTTACTTATATGTATGCCCTAGAGGCCATTACTGTACATAGGATGTATATCGTAGTGGATGCTGGGACATATATAGGGAGGACTTTCTTGCTCGACATGATAGTATGCTATCTGGTTACTCTTTACCTTAACGTGTACATTGTCTGTCTCTCTGTTACATGTTGGTAAAGCCCTTAGGATGTGTACTTGATTACCTGGACTTTGATGCGGATCATACTAGTGGGGACATGGTAGTCCATAAGTACATCCTTCAAAGTCCCTAGTCGTGGGTGTATCGAGACGGGGCATCGATATACCAGAGTAGACTAGCGTGTACCTTCTCGACCCATACAGATGGGTGATGGATGATCCCATATCCATTGGTGTTTGACATCAGGGATGATATACGGGTGCTCAGTAGAGACTGGGTACACTGGACGGACTCGCCGAGAACTCCCAGATGGTATTATACCTCACGTCAGATGGCAGTTCTCTGGTGACACTGGTACAGAGTAGTCTGTTGACCCGAGATCGTCATAGAGTCTTGTGTGGTTCCCACTGTGCTTTGATTTCCATCTTACCACGTCCAAGAGGGCGTGCAAAACGGTGGATTTTGGGTACAGTCCCAATTCACATGGAGGCAATGAACGATAGGAGGGGATTCGTCTCTCCCGGTATAGGGAGTTGATGTTGCGCTGTGTTCGATTGGCTATAACAGGAAATCCCTGGCCAGGGTTGCTGAGATTTACTGGTAAGTGTTACCAGTAGTTTCTCGAACAGTTATAGACCTCATATCGACACGACTTATCGAGCTATTGGGGTCTGACGTTTACCACCCCTAGGCGAGATATGCGACATATCAGACGATCAGACCGGACTGTACGGTAGTGTTACTGGTTGGATTCACTGGAGTGTGAGCGGGCTTGCTCGTCGATCTTCTGATCGCTCAATACCCGGGTGGCCGTTACGTTTAGCAGACCGTTTGCGGCTTGTGGGTGTTTGATATGATCATCACCTGCTGCCGGCGTATTGACGAGTCTTTAGAGTCCTACACAGAGGTTTCCTGGCTCAAGCGAAACGAAATAGGAGCGCATATGAGATATGTGCGGGACCGAGAATAATGCGTCTATGTGATACCGTATTTCATTCTCGCGATGAATGTATCGAATGGTTGTATGCGATATAACCTAGTTATCGATTCAAGCGTTGATTCGATAAGCCGATACATTGTATACTAGTCGGTTGTGTGCGACATGACCGGATCATTGAATCAAGTGTTGATTTAATGATTTAATGCATATTTATATATTTGATATATTACTTTGCATCAACTAGTATCGGTTTACTTAAGATGGATTTTCTCACTCGGATGTGCACATTGTATATTCGATATAGTTTTGTGCACTTGATTGTATCATGTTTGATGATGCATGTTTACTTGGTTAAGTGTAAAGAATTAAACCATGGTTAAACATATAATTAGGGTTTTATTTTTCCATTACTTATTTATCCATTTATTTATATATATATATATATATTCATTTTGGAAAATAAATGGAAAAGAGAAAAGAATGGTGGCTTTATTTGTTGTTTAGTTGAAGCTTCATGAAGCCTTGACCTAGTCCACCATTCTTATCTCATCCTTAACCCTAACCATTACTTTAACCTTGGTCAATTCTCTACACATAACCATAGTTAGAATTATGATAAGGATTGATTATTCTTTTCTTTTTCAATAACTTATCATAACACTTTCTTCTTCTTCATCATCTTCTTCCATGAAGAAAACCTTAGGTCATCAATGGTGATTGATGATAAAGAGTGAGAAATCCAATTCTAAAGTCTACCCACTTCCTATTTCTTCATCCTCTACCTCTTGCCAAGTAGTAGAGTGTGTTTCCTTCACAAGTTTTCATGACTTGGTGAAGGTGGAGCTTGATTTAGCGATGCCTCGACGTAGATCATCTTCGGCATGGACATCGACGACCTAGCTTGCCCATTCTCCGACGAAGCCGACGCTAGAGTCCGGGAACTCATTTGGACAGCGAGGAGACTTCGTTGCGGAGCTATGGAGGTGGAGCACCGGATCTACAAAGGTTGTATTTCCGTATCTCTTAGTTAAGTGTTAACTAGATTCATTTTTCGCCTAGACATCTAGTCTAAGATCCGTAGTCTAGGGTTTCCCGGCATCTAGAATTTTTGAATTTGGCATGATCGATGCCTTGTGAGACCTCTTGAGAGTGCCTAAGAACCCTACAATATTGACTTGACTACTGTGATTATGATAGAGATCATACTAGTGGGACATCAGTAGTTTATAAGCATATCCTGGAATGTCCCTAGTCGTAGGTGTATCGAGACGGGGCATCGATATACCAGAGTTGACTAGCGTATATGATACTAGACCCATATGACGGGCGATGGATGTTCCCACATTCATCGATGTTTGACATCGAGATCGTATACGGGTGCTCAGTGGTGACTGGGTACACTGGACGGACTCGCCGAGAACTCCTATATGGAATTATATCTATCGTCGGATAGCAGTTCTCAGGTGACACTGGTGCAGATTAGTCTATAGACCCGAGATCGTCATAGAGTCTTATGTGTTCTCCCACTGTACTTTGATTACCACCCTACCACGGCTCTACTGAGTCTTACAAACAGGTGGCCGTTGGGTACAGTCCCGAGACACACGAAGGCGATGAGCGATAGGAGGGGTTTCGTCTCTCCCGGTATTGGGAGTTGATGATGTGCTGTGCTCGACTGGCTATATCAGTAAGTCCCTGGCCAGGGCTGTTGAGATTTACTGATAAGTGTTATCAGTAGTTTCTCGATCTGTTATAGACCTTTCATCGGCACGACTTATTGAGTTATTGGGGTCGACGTTACCATCCCTAGACTCGATATGCAGCTTATCTGAAGAAGAGACCGGACTGTACGGTAGTGTTGCCGGTTGGCTCGACGGTAGTTGTAGCAGGTTCGCTTGTTCTCTTCTGATCGCTCAATACCCGGGTGGCCGTTACGTTTAGCTGACCGCTTGCGGCTTGGGGGGTGCTTGATATGATCAACACCCACTGTCGGCGTATTGACGAGTCTTAGAGTCCCACAAAGGAGTTACCTAGTCCAGGAGAAACGTTGTGGTGCGCATATGCGATATGCGCGTGGACCAGGTTAAAATGCGCGTATGAGATACCGTATATTAATCAGGCGGCTTGCTTTTGGTCGGGTGGTATGTGATATGACCGGGTTGATAAATCAAGTGTTGATTTATCATTTAACCAGTAGTTTCTCACTACAAATCCTTTTCTTGTCTTTTTGGTGTATGCATGCATGTATGCATTCATTCTTGTTCATGCACATATGGATGTGCATGCACACATACATGCATACATCATTCTATCATGGTTGTATATATAGAAGATGGTGGCAATATAAGACTCACACCTTATAATTATATATGGATATATATTGTATTTGTTTTAAAACAAAAGAAAAGAAAAAGATTAATACATGGTTATCTTCTACATTCTTCTTTGAACTAACCTTGTTCACCTACTTTTTAACCATGAGTTAATCTTCCTTTTGTGTTTTAACTCAAGTGCAATAATATCCATATAATGTAGCTATGGTTTGAGATGAAGAGTAGAAAATATATATACTTATATTTTCTATTTTTCATAACACATTATCATTCTCTTGATTTTTCTAAAGCCATCATCTTCTTCCTCCTTGGTCTTTTGCTCTCTAGATTTCTCAAGTGAGCAAAACACTCACCAAGTTAGGATTTTGAAGTGAGAAAACCAACCACAACACCATTCTACACTAGTCTTGCCCACTTGTGAAGAGTGTTAGCTTCCATTTTCTTCTCTTGATCTTGTGAAGTTACAAGCTTGGACAAAGCGGACTCCGGGTGGATCATCGTGGACCTAGAGGAGTTCAAGCGGACCTTTTATAACCTTCAAGTAGCCAAAGAGTCTAGCATAGGGAGCTACAAAGGTTGTACTCTCAAAACCCTAGCTTAATCTACTTGTGATGATATGCATGTTTAGAAACCCTAATTTTCTAGTGATGATTCTTTGTATGTTCACTTAGCACCTTAAAATTTTAATTTTGAGACATGTGATGCTTCCAAACCCTTCATTAGGTGCTAGGTAAACCTAACAGTTTAACCCACTGCCAGGGTACTGACGAATCATTAGAGTCCCCCACAGATAGTTTCCCAAGTTTGGCCGAAACGTTGTAGAGGCCATATGGTTTTATGGCAGGGTTCGGAAAATGCACGTGCGTTTACGCACGTGTCTTATTTCGGGCAGATAATACTGGTGGGCTTTGGTTTAAGCCGGATCCGAGTATTATACTTTGTAGATATAATATCTTTGTCTCAGTTGCATTTGTATTCGGTCATAATACAAATACGGGTATGTTTATTCTGTTACGGGGTTATCCTGAAATTCATTTCGGGATCGCTTTTGGAAGTTGCCAGTTTTCTATCACCCGTTTTAAACATTCGGTTTAAATGCGGAATTATCTTTTCTTTTGGGTGAGCCATGAGGGTGAGTCATGAGTGGAAGCTTCTAGAAGAGGTGACTAGGTTAGTGACTCATGGTTTGCATTAAATGTTTTAGTGTGGTGATTAAAGTGAGTCACCATTTGCATTAATGTGTTTTGGTGATGCTTAGGATATTATTCCTTAAGGTTACCACCTTTGCTCCTACACTCACCCTCTTCCTTTCCTATATGTGGTCGGCCCCTCCCCTCCTTTTGAGCTAGCCCCTTTGTAAAAAGAATATGGTTGTTGATTAAAAAGTTTATGGAATTTGGTTCATGGAAATTTGATAGCTCATTTCTTATTTCATTCCATTCAAAAGGCAACTTCATTAACCGTTCATCCATGGTTTTGGATGAAGCGAAACAAAGTGTTTTACTCATTCTCTACATCAATCTTGGTCATCTCTTTTAGCAGACTTGATGACCGAGTTGCCTCGGGATAGAGGCGGGAGCCCGTTTAAAGATCCGTAGATGTGGTGCCACCTCGACGAGGAGCCAGGAGATCGGAGCAGCCGCAACGGAGCGTGGGATGATGGTTAAAGACCGAAGGACTCGGATCGTTCGGTATAGCCTTTCTACCCACTTTGTAGTTTGTTAGTTTAGCGTTAATGGCAGATCCGAGTTATAGTATGCGATAGCGCCAGTTAAAAAGTTTTTGTTCCGCGTTTGGCGTCTGAAAGACGGCCAGGACGCTACCGTAGACTTACATATTTGACCCGTAACCCGAATTGGGATGCCGTATGATGGATTTTACCGTACGAAGTATAAATATGATGATTGATCCGCTCTCATGATTCGAGGATGTCGTATTATTTATTGTATCGTACATGACGCTATTGAGGCGGGATCGCCGACTACTAGATATATCGACTCTGACTTAGCTGGATTTCATTACCCTTTCGATTAGTCTCTTAGTTTAGTTCTGAAGTTTATCAGGTAGATGTTAGACTGGGCTCGAGTGAAACTTATTTTCAAAGCTAACGAATCGTGAGTATTTTAAAGACAGGCCGAGGGATACTACGGATATTTCAAAGGACGCACCTTTCTTAAAAACACCGTAGCCCCTATTTTCTAAAAACCACGATTCGTGCTATTTCAAATGCCTAAATTGTATGACTCGTACTTATAAATGTATATTCTTATATGTTGCATACTATTCATTTTCCGCATATTCTTGTTGTTCTTATCGCATTGCATGCTTATACATGTGTTGTCTTTTGTTATTATGAACCCATGTTATCAGGACACCAGCACCATTACCGATGATGTGTATATCCACGAACACTTACTTGCCGGCTCACACACATCATCATCAGTAATTGCCATGTCACGTACACTTAGAGAATATTACTTCATCAATATAAATTGCTAGCTGGTAGTTCGATATAGTACTATTACGCTTGCTTTCATATGCTAGTTTTGATATTGCATTTATTACTGAGATACTTCATGCAAGTATATGTATTCATTTGTCATGTGATATTATGGGGATTTATGCCGATAATTCATTGTTTATTGACTCTTGATATTGGGATTTCGGATTTTCCATGAGATTTTTGGATTTGGAGAAACCGTAAGGATCTTATAAACTCATTTTCATTTAAAAAGATAAAAACTGCGGTTTTCTCGTGATATGATTTAAGAGGTGTCCACCATGAGTTTTCTCGGCTCTTGAGCGGTATCATACACCCGATTCGAGGAGGAGGAGGAACCGTCTGCGGGTGCATGATGGACCCGGTGCGGTACCTCGGGGCAAGATGGTCATAGATGATGGCGTTGAGCCTGGCAGGGGAGCACTACGACCGGTTATTTGTGAGGCGACGAATATCCGGAGGATACCGACGTTGTCGTGAGATATGATATGGGCCAGTCCGGATTGCCGGAGCCCGAGATATTGAGATATTGGGATATATATTTTGTGTTGATACTTGACACAGATTCCTTGTTGATTTCATTGATGATACTTCGATTTTTATGCAGAAATCTCACTGAGATATGAAAACAGTTTTCTCATTTAGATGTATTCTGTTTTCATGCATTCATACATCATATATACGATATGTTGTTACCTGAGGCATTGACACGAGCACTTGGTATTACACTTATGTTAGATGTTTATCTTTCCATTATTAGATGTTTCAGGCTGTATTTACTATGAGGATTTTATTGTATGACCTAGGAGAGAGTCATACATGCGATTTCTTCTCGGTGATGTTTTCTACTCACGAGTTGGCAACTCACCCCCATTGTGCCACAGTTTCTTGCAGGTTTTGTCGTACAGGTTTCGTTGCAGTTGCTGGCACACTGTTTCCTTCCGGGTGATTGCTTTAGTATGTGGGTTCACTCGCATCGTGACCACCGTTATATTTTATTTATTCCAGTTGTATCTAGTAAACTCCATCAACCAGACTTGTATATTTTCAGACTTAGAAAACCAGTTGTTATTCTTTCGACCTTAGAGTCGCGCACTTGTATTATTATGGTTATTCTCTGGTTTTCTTGATGATGATGGTTTTCTTTCTGAGTTTTGATCCTCGCCCTTCGGCGTTGTATATTATATTGCTTGCATGGTTGTTTCCGCCCATTTGGCGAAGAGCTAGCTCCTGCTTGGGGATGCCTTATTCATTACTTATGTATATTATGCGTGTTGTACCCATTTGGGGCCAATATTTACAAAGGAAACTCTGCCGAAATTTTTGGAAAAGACTTGATGTTTTAAAAATGTTTACTACGACTTTCAAAGTAATTTATATGCAAACTTTTAAATAATTTTTCCTTCACTTTCTTTTCAAATGGTTTAGATTTTTGGGCTTTTGGCTTACTTGAATCGGGTGGGGTCCTATAGACTTCATATGATTCAAGTGCCAGTCACGTGCTATTTCGGGTCGTGACAGTATGTTAATAGACGCTTATTAGGATTAGGATTAGGATTGGGTTAGTTTGAGTTAGGAGTTCACTCGCTTCTTTCGTTTTCCACTCTTAATATTGATATTACGATAATCGGTAACAATGGGGATTAGCACGACTTGGAAGGAAACTTGCGAGTATAAGTTAGGCTTTCCAACGCTTAGTTCCTTCCTTTGGGTCCTTGTCCGTCCGTTCTTGGCTCTTAGCCATAACCTTCGGTCAATTCAACTACAACCGGTCATACTAGGGTGTCACCGCTATCATATAGGATATGGTGCTGTAGAGAGCGAACTGTGGTTGCCTTGACGGGAGTATGAATCAAGTTGTTGGCCAAAGAAAAGAGTGAGAGCTATTTTCTTTTCTCAAACTTTCCTTATCCTACCCTAACAAGTGAGAAACTACTCACAAATAATAAAATAAAAGAAAATAAAACAAGTAAAGAAGATAAAAAGAAATGAGATAGAAAATTACTGAAAGTATGTCTTAGCACCTCTATTAGGTTTCCACAAGCATCAAGTATGCAATTTTAAAAAATCTAGAGTGCTAAAGCATACTATACAAGAATCGAACTAGGGAATTAATGTTTTGTAGCAAGAAAACAAGTTCTAAACTAAGTGATGGGGGTTTACAATCTTTGTAGACCAAGTCCTTCACTTATATAGCTCCAAGCAGTAGTCTCTAGAACTCTTCTTTGACTCCACTTGAGAAAGGATCGAGCTTACTTGAAGTCTTCGATGCCGAAGATGATCCACCTTGAAGTCTCTCTAACTCAAGCTCACTCTTCAATAATCAAAGTATTAGTGAAGCAAACAACGTATACTAAAGGGCTAGGATAGTGTAGGTTGATGAAGTATGAATTTTTCACACTTATAAATTCATTTCTCTTTCTTTTTCCAACTCAAGAAAAAAACCCTAGAGGAGAAAAAAATTGAAGAAGAGATGAGAATGAACTTGGATGTTAGAATGAACCATGTGATGAAGTGATAAGTGTAGGGTTACTAGGCACTCTAATAAGGTTCTACAAGGAATCAACCATGCCCGATTAAAATTATAGCCGTGCCGAATAACCCTAAACAAGATCTTTGCTAGATAATTAGGGTAACACATGCAAGTAAACAACTTTACTATCTAAGTGAAGAAGAAAATACAACCTTTGTAGATCGGTCCTTCACTTCATAAGCTCCTTGTAGTAGTCCCTTCGCTGCGATCATCGAACTCCCGGACTCTCGGACGGCTCCATGAGAAAAGGCCAACGGTTTTGCTTGAAGTCTTCGAGGCTGAAGATGATCTACGTCGAGGGAATACGAACTCAAGCTACCACTTCACCAAAGTGAAGCAAACACCCTATACTAAAGTGCTAGTCTAGTAGAGGATGGTGAAATAGGAAATGGGTTCACTTTAGAATTTCTTTTCTCACTATATTTCTCTCTCTTTATCAAACCCTAGCAAACATTTGAAGGAGGAAGAAGATGAGCTCAAAAATGAGAATGAAAAACTAATCAAGAGAGAGAGAGAGAGCTAACTATGGGTGAGTGGGTATCATATACTAACTCATGTAGAGACATAACCATGGCTAATTATAGTGGTTGGGTTTATAAATATCCTAAGTAAAACAAAACTAGTGGACTTTGGTCAATGCACTCACAAGCTTCATGAAGCTTCATGCACTTGAACAATTATCCACTAATTTTGTATTTACTTTGTATATTAAAACCCCACCAATATAATTATAATGGTATATGTCTCATACACCCATGTAAGTTGTATCAACAACTATGATACAAAATGAACACAAATAAATATATATCACATATATATTAAGTTGTGCACAAGTGAGAAAAACAAATGCTTAAGTGAACCAATGTTAGATAATATAAATTAGTATATCACATATACAATTATACACTAAATTATTAGATCAACACTTGATTTAATAATCCGGTTATATCACATATAACCGACTAACATCCAACGTATCGACTTATCGAATCAACCCTTGATTCGATAACCTGGTTATATCTCATATAACCGAGCGACACAAAAGTCGCGAGAATAGAATACGGTATCACATACTCGCATTATTCTTGGTCCCGCACATATCACATATGCGCTCCTATTTCGTTTTGCCCGATCCAGTAAAACCACTATGTAGTGTAGGGTTGCTAGGCACATGCACAAGGGTCTACGAGGCATCAACCATGCCCGATTTAAAATTTAGCGGTGCCGAACAACCCAGAGCCGGAGCTTTAAACTAGAGTTTTTGTGAAAACAAGCATGTTAAACACTTTAACACTAAGTGAGAGGGATTACAACCTTTGTAGATCCGGTCCTTCACTTCTTAAGCTCCGTGTTGAGGTCCCTTCGCTGCGATCATAGTGTTCCGGACTCTCGAGAGGCTCCGCGAAGATAAAGATGCAGTCTTGCTTCCGATCTTCGATAACAAAGATGATCTACCTTGAAGTTTCATTAACACAAGCTAACACTCACTTAATGAAGTGAACACTCTCATCTAAAGGGCAATGATAGATGAGAATGATGAAGTAGGATTTTTTCTCTATTTTATTTTCTTATTCTCACCCATTTTCATCACTTGAGAAAAAGCTAGAAAGCTTTTTCCATGAAAGAAAGAAAGAAGAAGGAAGAAGAAGAAGAATATCAAAATCCTTTTGTGATGAATAATGCTAGACTTGATAAGGTTAGAAATGCAACCATGGTTCAAGTAACCATTGTAGAGATTTTACTAGGGTTAAGGGGGTTAAGTTAAAGAAATATCTTGCAAAATATCTTTTCTAGAACAAAAAAGAAAACCTTCTAGAAACTTCTAGAAATGATTAACCCAAAACAAACCCTAACCATGTTTAATCTCCACTAAACATGTTGCATTAATAACTATATCATGTTACAATATTATATATCACATATATAATATTTATTGTAACAAAATAAAATAATACAATTAACATATATCGCATATATATTAATGTATTACCCGAGTGAGAAAAAGAATCTTTTAGTGAGCTAATATTAGTTAATGTAATTTAATATATCATATATATTATTATACATTAAATTATCGAATCAACACTTGATCCGACAATCCGGCTATATCGCATATAACCGACTAATATCTCATTTACCGATTCATCGAATCAACACTTGATCCGATGACCCGGCTGATATCAAATATTGTGAGAATAGAATACGGTATCACATATCGCATTATCCTCGGTCCTGCACATATCACATATGTGCTCCTTCTCCATTTTGCCTGAGCCAAGAAACCTCTGTGTAGGACTCTAAAGAATCGTCAATACGCCGACAGTAGGTGATGATCATATCAAACACCCACAAGCTGCAAGCGGTCAGCTAAACATAACAGCCACCTAGGTATTGAGCGCTCAGAAGATCAACAAGAAATCCTGTACATTCTCCTGTGAATCCAAACAATAACACTCCCGTACAGTCCGGTCTCGTCGTCTGATATGTCGCATATCTCGCCCAGGGGTGGTATACGTCAGACCCCAGTAGCTTGATAAGTCGTGTCAATATGAGGTCTATAACAGTTCGAGAAACTACTGATAACACTTACCAGCAAATCTCAGCAACCCTGGTCAGGGATTTTCGGTTATAGCCAATCGAACACAGCACAACATCAACTCCCTATACCGGGAGAGACGAATCCCCTCCTATCGCTCATTGCCTCCATGTGATTCGGGACTGTACCCAAAAGCCACCTTTTTGCACACCCTCTTGGACATGGTATGATGGAAATCAAAGCACAGTGGGAATCACACAAGACTCTATGACGATCTCGGGTCAACAGACTGCTCTATACCAGTGTCACCGGAGAACTGCCATCTGACGTGAGGTATAATACCATCTGGGAGTTCTCGGCGAGTCCTTCCAGTGTACCCAGTCTCTACTGAGCACCCGTACACCATCCTTGATGTCAAACACCGATGGATATGGGATCATCCATCGCCCATCATATGGGTCAAGATGCGTATACGCTAGTCTACTCCGGTGTATCGATGCCCTGTCTCGATACACCCTCGACTAGGAACAATTATAGGATGTACTCGTCGACTACCGTGTCCCCACTAGTATGATCTCATCATAGTCCTTGTAGTCGAGTACATATCCTAAGGGCTTTATCAACATGTAACATAGAGACAATCAGAGTACATGTTAAGATAAAGTACAACCAGATAGCATACTATCATATCGAGCAAGAAAGTCCTCCCTATATATGTCCAAGCATCCATTACAATATACATCGTATGTATAGTAATGGCCTCTAGGGCATACATATAACTAACAATCTTCCACTTTCACTAGGGCCATATGTTGTGGTAGTACATACCCAATAATTAACTGTGGTAGAAGTATCTCATATTCAACCATCCCATAAAAGTCTCTACTGGAAAAAAGGCCTTTGTGAGTGGATCCGCGCTGTTGTCCTCTGTGTCTACTCTCCTAACCTCGATCTCCCTGGAGATCAACCATCTCCATGATCAGGCGATACTGCCTAAGAATTATATCTGGATTTCTGATGGGAAGGGGGTTCCTCGGCAAAAGCCACAACTCCATTGTCACACAATGGTAGGAACGTAGTTCATCTCATGAACTTATATATCCAGACTGCCTCTTTGGCAGCATCCTTGGTAACGATGTATCTTGCCTTGAATCGTCTAGTAAGTCACGGTATCTATCTTGGAACTCTTCCAACATACCGTCCCTCCACTGAGGGTAAAGACAATACCTGCGACTGACTTTCAGTCGTCCTTATCACCTTGGAACCTTTCTAGCGATTCTCCCCAGGATCGATTGATACCATCTCACTACAACTAGTGAGTATCCTAACATCCAATTAGATCTATCTCATAGATCCAAAACCTAGGATTTAGGAGGTATCACCTTGATCCTATACAGAGAATCCTTGTGATAAGCGGAGATTGACCGAGCGTAGCATAGGAAACTCCTTTCCTATCAAGAGTATGTCATCCACGTACTCTACGAGGATCACCACCATACTCCATACTACCTTTTTGTATATACAAGGTTCATCTACCATTTTGATGAAGTCAAACTCTTTGACTACCACATCAAAACAGACGTTCCAACTCCGCGATGCCTGCTTTATCACATAAAATATCTTGCACACGTTTCCGCTGCTCCCACTGTCTACGAAGCCCTCTGGTTGTGTACTTATAGACGCTCTCTTCTAAAACATCATTTAGAAAAGCAGTCATGACACCCAACCGCCAGATATCGTAGTCATGGTATGTAGCCGAAAGTAGGATCTAGATGGACTTAAGCATAGCTTCGAAAGTCTCAACTTTTCCATGTACACCAAGTAATCTTCTCAAGATATACTTGCTCCTGATGGGGATTTAAACCTTCAGATAAAGCAACCAAAGTCCATACTTTGTTGGTGTATAAGGATTCCATCTCAGATCGTTAAGCATCCAGCCATTCTTATAGAGTCCCACTCCTGATGACCTGCTCGAAATTAGTTGGGTCATCATCTTATGATGCAATCCTCGCTCCCATTGTCATAGAGAAACCGAAGTATCTCTCAGGTTGGTGAAGAACCCTGCTAGATCGGCGGAGAGGCTGAGGTTCGTTGGTTGCTATTGAATCCTTTGGTTCTACCAAATCATCAGCTGCAGTTTGTATGGCTGAAACTCTTTCCAGTTCTACAGAACTAACATTGCCTCGAGCTTGTCCGGATTTTGCATTTCAGACATAGGCCGGACAACCCAAAATCTTAACAAACTTAAGATATGGGCTCTTCCCTTTCCATATCACATATGAAGTGGCAGGCAACTGATTTGATTTGAACCCTTCTCAAGTACATAACTCCCAAAAGGAAATAAGAAACTCAGTAGTACTCATCATAGAGCACACCATATCACAAAGGGTGCTATTGCTCCGCCCCGATATGCCATCATGCTATGGTGTATACAGAGGAGTAATGATAAGAGAGAATCTCATTCTCCTTTAGAATAGTCCAGGAATTCCGTGTTCAAGTATTCTCCTCCTGGATCTCATCAAAAGACATAATACTTATACCCGTTTTTTTGGTTCTCTACTTCTTACTTATATTCTGTGAATATCTCAAAATGTTCAGACTTGTGTTTCAACAGGAACATATGTCCAAATCTTGAGAGATCATCAGAGAATGTAATGAAGTACAAAGAACTAGTCTTGGCATGTGTAGACAGGGGACCATCATACATCATCATGTATCAATCCCAAGAGTTCACTAACTCTTTCTCTGTTTCCAATAAACAGAGCTATGGTCATCGTATCTTTGTGACATGACCGACAAGTTTCACAAGATGTAAATTCAAACTAATTTAAATATGCATCTATATGTAACTTCAGCCAGTCGGGTCGCATTGATATGACCTAGTCTACAATGCCTCAAGAAGGTTTCATTCATTTCTGAACTCTTCCTCTTGTGTGTGTTCTGTATGTTAAGAACTATTATTTGATTTAGAACGTCTATGCTTTTAGATAACGTGCCTGAACCGATCAACTCTTGATATAGGAAATGTTCAAAACATTATCCAAAAATACAAAATTATATCCTTTCTTTATTAATAAATAGACTGATATGATGTTGTACATCAGGTTCGGTATCTAATAACATTCGTTCAGAATCAATGTATTCTGGTAATACAGGATGATAGTGACCAACAGACTTGGCTGCAACACTTGCACTGTTTCTATCTCATGAAACTTATCACCCGTTCTCAGTTCTCTACGTATCTGTATCCCATGTAACAAATTACATTTGCGGGATCCTGATCTGGTATCACATACCCAGAACGTAAAGGATATTGAGAAACAGTTCTGTGTAATAAACATACCCGAAGAAGATACATCAACATGCACTTTCTTCGTTTGGGCGGCACGGGAATTCTGGTAACCCCCTATTTCCTTCTCTGTCTTATAATAATTATAAGTTGGAGCGGGACCAACGTTCCCCAGCTCAGTATAATAAGCGGGTTCGGTCAATACATCCGTATTATTATCTTGATTAAGGCGTGATATGGTCGCACCAGGAGAGAGAGAGAAGAAAGCACTCAGCGTGCTCTTTTACAAGATTAGATTGGTTATCAATTTATCTAATCAGGATGTCTCCCACTTTTTTAGTCAAATCTTTCTTCAAACCCTAAAAGGAAAGACTAGACGGGATTAATTACACTCTACAAGTTCGCCAATCTTTCAGCCAGGCCAGTGTCGGTACTTTGAGGGAGGTCCCCCGTGCTTTTGCACGAACCTAATTAAAGTAAACCTCGTTTTTCCAGGGGCGTAACCCCGTTGACACCTTTCTAGACACCTACTTGATCGGCTAATTGTAATGTATAAAACTCTCCCAGGAGTAACAATTACTCACAGCGGGTATCGGGATCCAACTATTTCATAGAAGGTATGCAATCTCATTGCAAATTTCAACACTTGAAATTCCCAATAATATTTTACCCCTAGCGTCCTATGACCTTGACGCAGGCCAACAAACCATAGTTCCCTAGTCAAGTTCAACCCGTACATTTCCTGATTGAATTAAACCCACCCGCACGACCCTTGACGCAGGCCAACAAAGTTGCACGACTACCCTAATCCAATCGCATCGTATGCTGCATATAAGCACCAGTTTGCTACCGTACACTACGCCTTGACGCAGGCCAACAAACGTAGTACGAATACTAAATACTACTTATCTGAAATGACGGAGGGTTACGACAGGTTTTTATGAAAACCCTTTGCGTAATGAACTTTATCGTTGTAGAATCGAGTGATTTTAAATGGAGTGTTTTTGAGGCTTTTCTAGATTTGCTAAAGAGGTCACTCCCGGTGAAGGGATTGTCGGCTCTTTCCTTATCGAAAAAGGTGCAGGATATTTCACAAATACCACTATGCAAAGCAAGAACTATAGAAGCAATCAAAAGACAGACTGAGTTTGTAGCATCTGCTAGTTTCACTAAAGAGGTCACTCCCGGTGAAGGGATCTCTGCTCTTTCCTTATCGAATAAGGTGCTGGATGTTCTACAAAAAACACCGCTATGCAAAGCAAGAACTAGAGCTACCAGTTTTCAAACAAGATCTACAACATCTTTAGGTTTCTTTTATTTCATTAATCTCATTAATGAAGTCCCATTTTAATTTCTCTTCACAAGCATTACATTTGAAACGAAATCTGCAATATAACATATATCTCATATATATAATATAAACATTCGTCTCAGGCAGTAATATGATCTTATCATAGAACATAGCAGCAGAAGAACATATATGAAATATTGGATAAACTAGGACGTCCGTGTTTTTAATACGAGCCTGTATAAAACACGGATTCCACGGTCGCGATGAATAGCCAAACCCACATCCCTAGACCCCTACGAGAGCGGCAAGCAACACTGCCAATTCTAGGGTTAGGAGACCCGGTCTCGACTCCTCGAGATGGTCTCCTACTGGACCCCAGAACCCGGTTACTTGTGCTCCCCGCCTTGGGTCTACCGAATGCGGAAAAGTAAATAATATACAATGGTGACATCACCCTCAGCCCGGAAGTGCCCCAATAAAAGAATATTACATACAAATGAATTTTACATGAATGAAAAAGAAAAACTCTCATCTCACATAAAACCCCCGGCTATTCAAAACGCAACGATCCAATATTGTAGGGTTCCTAGGCACTCTAGTTAAGTCTCACAAGTGATCAAACATGCACAAATAAAAATTACGGGTGCCTACAAACCCGACTACGGATCGTTTACTAGATATTTAGGCGAAACATGTAAACTAGTTAACAATTTAACTAAGGGAACGGACATACAACCTTTGTAGATCCGGTCCACCACCTCCACGGCTCCGCAACGAAGTCCCTTCCGCTGTCCAAAAGGAATCCGGACTCCAACGTCGGCTTCGTCGAAGAATAAGCGAGCTAGGTCGTCGATATCCAAGCCGAAGATGATCTACGTCGAGGCATCGCTAGAACAAGCTCCAACTTCACCAAGTCGGAAAAACTTGTGAAGGAAACACCCTATACTACTTGGCAAGAGGTAGAGGATGAAGAAATAGGAAGTGGGTAAACTTTAGTTTTGGATTTCTCACTAGACTTCATGACTTTCCATTGGAGTAGCAAGCTTTCTTCAATGTTGAAGAAGATGAAGGAGAAGAAGAAGATATGATAAACTTTTTTAAATTAAAATAGAAAAGAAAATACAATACTTATCATATCTTTGACCATGGTTTAGTGTAGAGACTTAACTTAGGTTAGATAGTGGTTAGGGTTAGATAAAAGACAAGAATGGTGGACTAAGTTCAAAGCTTCAAGAAGCTTTCAAATAAAGACAAAAACTAGCAACCATTCTTATCTTTTTATCTTTTCTTTTTCCAAAATAAACAAAAGGAATGAATAAATGATTAAGTAAATGAAAAAGAAACCCTAATCACTAATTAACCATGGTTTAACACTTTACACAAAACCAAGCTAGAATGTATCATCAAACATGATACAATCATGTGCACAAAACTATATCGAATATACAATGTGCACATCCGCGCGAGAAAATCCATTTAAAGTGAACCGACACTAGTTAATGCAAAGCAATATATCAAATATATAATTATGTATTAAATCATTAAATCAACACTTGATTTAACGATCCGGTCATATCGCATATAACCGGCTAGTATCCAATGTGTCGGCTTATCGAATCAATCCTTGATTCGATAACTAGGTTATATCGCATATAACTATTCGATACATTGATCACGAGAATAGAATACGGTATCATATACACGCATTATTCTCGGTCCCGCACATATCTCATATGCGCTCCTATTTCGTTTCGCTTGAGCTAGGAAACCTCTGTGTAGGACTCTAAAGACTCGTCAATACGCCGGCAGCGGATGATGATCATATCAAACATCTGCAAGCCGCAAGCGGTCTGCTAAACGTAACGGCCACCCGGGTATTGAGTGATCAGAAGATCGACGAGCAAGCCAGCTCACACTCCTGCGAATCCGACCAGTAACACTACCGTATAGTCCGGTCTGTTCGTCTGATATGTCGCATATCTCGCCTAGGGGTGGTAAACGTCAGACCCCAATAGCTCGATAAGTCATGCCGACGTAGGGTCCATAACATTCGTGAAACTACTGATAACACTTACCAGTATATCACTGCAACCCTGGCCAGGGATTTCCTGTTATGGCCAGTCGAGCATAGCACAACATCAACCCCCAATACCGGGAGAGACGAATCCCCTCCTATCGCTCATTGCCTCCATGTGAATCGGGACTGTACCCAAAAACCACCTGTTTGCACAACTCAGTAGAGCCGTGGTAGGGTGGAAATCAAAGCACAGTGGGAGACACACAAGACTCTATGACGATCTCGGGTCAACAGACTTAGCTGTACCAGTGTCACCAGAGAACTGCCATCTGACGTGAGGTATAATACCATCTGGGAGTTCTCGGCGAGTCCGTTCAGTGTACCCAGTCTCCACTGAGCACCCGCATACCATCTCCGATGTCAAACACCAATGGATATGGGATCATCCATCGCCCATCGCATGGGTCGAGAAGATATACGCCAGTCTACTCTGGAATATCGATGCCCCGTCTCGATATTCCCTCGACTAGGAACATTTCAAGGATGTACTCATGGACTATCCAGGCCCGACTAGTATGATCTGCATCACAGTCCTGGAAGTCGAGTACACATCCTAAGGGCTTTATCAACATGTAATCAGAGAGACAGGAAGTATACATGTTAAGATAAAGAGCAACCAGATAGCGTACTATCATGTCGAGCAAGAAAGTCCTACCTATATATGTCCCAGCATCCACTACAATATACATCCAATGTACAGTAATGGCCTCTAGGGCATACATATAACTAACAATCTCCCACTTGCACTAGGGCCATCTGTAGCAGTGGTCGCAGTATCTAATACTCAACCATCCCATATGAGTCTCTCTCTGGGAAAAGGCCTTCGTGAGTGGATCCGCCGTGTTGTCCTCTGAGTCTACTCTCCTGACCTCGATCACCCTGGAGATCAACTATCTCCATGATCAGGTGATGCTGCCTCAGAATATGTCTGGGTCACTGATAGGACCAGGGTTCCAGGGCTAAAGCCACACTTCCATTATCATACAATGGCAGGAACCTAGTTCATCTTATGAACCAGTATACACCCAAACTGCCTCTTTGGTAGTATCTTGAGTAGCGATGTTACCAGCCTTTATCATCCAGTTTGCCACGGTATCTTGCTTGGAACTCTTCCAACATACCGTCCCTTTACTGAGGGTAAAGACAGTGCCTGTGACTGACATTCAGTCGTCTTTATCACCCTGGAACTCTTCCAGTGATTCACCCCAGGATCGATTGATACCATCTCACTACATTTAGTGAGAATCCTAGCATCCAATTACATCTATCTCATAGGTGAAAACTCAGGATTTAGGAGGTATCACTTTGATCCTATTTGGTGAATCCTTGTGATAATAGGAGATTGACCGATCGTAGTATAGGAAACTCCTTTCCTATCAAGAGTATGTTGTCTACGTACAATACGAAGATGACCACCTTACTCTCTACTACCCTTTTGTAAATACAAGGTTCGTCTACCATTTTGATGAAGTCAAACACTTTGACTATCACATCAAAACAGACGTTCCAACTCCGCGATGCCTGCTTCATTTTGTAAAGCAACTTGCACACGTTTCTGCTGCTCCCACTGTTTACGAAGACCTCTGGCTGTGTTCTTACAGACGTTCTCTTCTAAATCAGTATTTAGAAAAGCAGTCATGGCACCCAACCGCCAGATATCGTAGTCATGGTATGTAGCCGTGGTAAGTAGGATCTGGATAGACTTAAGCATAGCTACTGGAAAAAGGTTTCATCATTATCCACGCCTGGTCGATGACGAAAACCTTTAACAAGTCTAGCTTTGAAAGTCTCAACTTTTCCATCTACACCAAGTAATCTTCTCAAGATATACTTGCTCCTGATGGGGATTTAACCCTTCAGATATAGCAGCTAAAGTCCATACTTTGCTGGTGTACATGGATTCTATCTCAGATCGCTAAGCATCCAGCCATTCTTACAGAGTCCCTACTCTCGATGGCCTGCTCGAAACTAGTTGGGCCATCATCTCATGATGCAATCCTTTCTCCCACTGTCATCGAGAAACCGAGGTATCTCTCAGGCGGATGAGGAACCCTACTAGATCGGCGGAGAGGCTGAGGTTCATCGGGAACTATAGAATCTTACGGTTCTGTCAAATCATCAACTGCAGTTTTGTATAGCTGGAACCTTTTCCAGTTCTACAGAACTGATCCTGCCTCGATCTTGTCCGGATTTTGCTTTAAACATAGGCCGGACAACCCAAATCTTAACTTGCTTAAGAGATAGGATCTTCCCGCACCATATCTTATATGGAGTGGTAGGCACTGATTTGATTCGAACCTAATTCAATAGGTATGCAGCTTCTCAAGTGCATAACCCCAAAAGAAAATAGGTAACTCAGTAATACTCATCATAGAGCACACCATATCTAATATTGTGCAATTGCTCCGCCCTGATACACCATTGTGCTGTGGTGTATTCAGAGGAGTAGTACGGAGAGAGAATCTCATTCTCCTTTAGAATGGTCCAGGAATGCCATGCTCTAGTATTCTCCTCCCTGATCTCATCATAGGACATAATACTTATACCCGGTTATTGGTTCTCTACTTCTAACTTATATTCTGTGAATATCTCAAAAGGTTCGGACTTATGTTTCAACAGGAACATATGACTGAATCTTGAGAGATTATCAGAGAATATAATGAAGTATGAAGAACCAGTCCTGGCATGTGTAGACAGGAGACTTTACATACATCATCATGTATCAGTCCCAAGAGTTTACTAACTCTTTCTCTGTTTCTAATAAACAGAGCCATGGTCATCTAATCTTTATGACATGACTGGCAAGTTTCACAAGATGTAAATTCAAACTGATTTAAATATGCATCTAAAATGTAACTTTAGCCAGTCGGGTCGCATTGATGTGACCTAGTCTACAATGCCTCAAGAAGGATTCGTTCATTTCTGAATTCTTCCTCTTGTGTGTGTTCTGTATACAAGGAACTGTAGTTTGATTTAGAACGTCAATGCTTTTAGATAACGTGCCTGAACCGATCAACTTTTGATATAGGAAATGTTCAAAACATTATCCAACAATACAAAATTATATCATTTCTTTATTAATAAAGAGACTGATATAATTTTATATATCAGGTTCGGTATCTAATAGCATTTGTTCAGAATCAATGTATTGATAATACAGGGTGACAGTGACCAACAGACTTGGCTGCAACACTTGCCCCGGTTTCTGTCTCATGAAACTTATCACCCGTTCTCAGTTTTTCTACCTTTTTGTAGCCCTATGTAACAGCTTACATATCTGGGATCCTGATCCGGTATCATATACCTAGGATTCAGAGGATACTGAGAAACAGTTCTTTGTAATGAGCATACCCGAAGGAGATGCATCATATGCACTTTCTTCGTTTGGGCGGCATAGGAAATCTGGTATTCCCCAATTTCCTGCTCTATCTTATAACAATTATAAGTTGGAGCGGGACCAACGTTCCCCAGCTCAGTATAACAAGCGGGTTCGGTCAATACATCCGTATTATTATCTTGATTAAGGCGTGATATGGTCGCTACCTGGAGAGAGAGAGAAGAAAACACTCTGCGTGCGCTCTTGCAAGATCAGATTGGTTATATATTTTATCTAATCAGGATGGCTCCCACTGCTTTTTATCAAATCTTCCTTCAAACCCTAAAAGGAAAGACTAGCCGGGATTAATTACACACTACAAGTTCGCCAATCTTTCAGCCAGGCCAGTGTCGGTACTTTGAGGGAGGTCCCCCGTGCTTTCGCACGAACCTAATTAATGTAAACCTCGTTTTCCCAGAGGCGTAACCTCGTTAACACCTTTCTAGACACCTACTTGATCGGCTAATTGTAATGTATAAAACTCTCCCAGGAGTAACTCTTACTCGCAGCGGGTATCGGGATCCAACTATCTCATAGAAGGTATGCAATCTCATTGCAAATTTCAACACTTGAAATTCCCGATAATGGTTTTTACCCCTAGCACCTATGACCTTAACTATGGTCAACAAATCATAAGTACTAGTCAAGTTCTACCCGTCATTTCGTGATTAATTAGACCCACCCACATGACCCTTAACTAAGGTCAACAAAGTCACGCGACTGTCCTAACTAATCGCATCATATGCGGTGTAGGAAGACATCACTTAGCTACCGTACACTGTGCCTTGACTATGGTCAACAAACACAGCACGAATACTAAGTACTCTACTTCCTAAAATGACGGAGGGTTGCGGCTGGTTTTTGTGAAAACCTTTAACGCTTTGAACTTGATCTCGTTTCGGAATCAAATGGTTTTAAAATGGAATGTTTTTGAGGCTTTTCTAGTTTTGCTAAAGGGGTCACTCCTGGTGAAGGGATCGTCGGCCCTTTCCTCGTCGAATGAGGTGCGGGATATATCATATATATCACTGTGCAAAGCGGAAACTATAGAAGCGATCAAATGACAAACCGAGGGTTGTAGCATCTGCCAGTTATTGCTAAAGGAGTCACTCCCGGTGAAGGGATCTCGGTCCTTTCCTTATCGAATAAGGTGCAGGATGTTCTACAAGGAACACCGCGATGCAAAGCAAGAACTGTAGCTACCTGTTTTATTTTGAAATTCGATTCCACAACATCAATTAGGTTTATTTTCTTTTATTAATCTCATTAATGAATATCCCATCATTTAATTTACCTAAACATCACAGATAGATATGACGTACACTTATGCCATCCGCATTCGCCTCGATGTCCCCTCATGCACCGTTAGGTTAGGTAACTAACGGCAGAGCGGGGCAGGGCTAGCGCGGGTGTAAAACATAAGTAACGTCTATATAATATATCATATATACTATATATAATATCTGCCACAGAACATCGCACGATCTCAGATAAAACACAGCAGAAGAAACATATGAAATATTGGATATACTAGGACGTCCGTGTTTTCAATACGAGCCAGTATAAAACACGGATTCCACGGTCGTGATGAATAGCCAATCCCACACCCCTAGACCCCTACGAGAGCGGCAAGCAACCCTGCCAATTCGGGAGTTAGGAGACCCGGGCTCGACTCCTCGAGTTGGTCTCCCACTGGACTCCAGAACCCGGTTACTTGTGCTCTCCTCCTTGGGTCTATCCTAGTGCAGAAAAGTAAATAATATACAAACGGTGACTACTTCCGCAACCTGGAAGTGCCCCCAATAAAAGAATATTACATACAAGTTTTTACATGAATGAAAATGAAAAAACACTCATCTCACATAAAAACCCCCCGGCTATTCGAACACGACGATCCAATATAACATATCCAGCAACACATAACATCACATGTCATCAACGTAAGTAAATATGTGCATCCCAATTGTCGTTGACATATAGCAACGAAACCGGCGATATCACATATTACACTTACGGTCACAGAAAAGAAAGTGTAAAACTACAACAGTTGGAATCCGCAACCACCTCAGACATCGCATGCCTGACCAAATGAATTACTTAGACATCGCATGCCTAACAATTATAAACCCCGCATTTTAGTCTCATTATCGAAAACTCTTTTCAATATCAAGTCGGGCAATTCAACAGGATTCCCGACATTCTGATCGAATGCACGTCGCAAACTTTAGTAGGCGGCTGCACCCCCGATACCGTCGACGAAGTGCACCAAGGCGGAACACCGCTACCGCGAGCACCCGAACGGATGCTTTCGGCGACGGGGTTCTCCTACAGTCACTTGGTCGGGGCAATGGAGTGAGGCTGTCTATTAAGTTTACCCGGCGAGTATCCGCGTACGCTACGTGATTGCGACGGATTTTTGATCACATCAAAATTCCGTGGCAACCGATCAAGTGAGACTAAACTGCTATGTTTATAACATTCATTCAGTTATCACATAACTATTGTGAATTCCAATTATTGTATCTCATTCCAGATAAACAGAAAATGTTAAACTTTTCGATCGAACAATCGAACACCCAAGTTTTCCCGATACAGATCAACACATGAAATAAGTCTAACAACATTCAGTTCGTGCCTCAGTACCAACGGTCCAGCCGTAGAAGGGTCAAGCCAACGCCTCACATGTGGCACGCCGTACTGCCCCAAACCCGAAGGTTCAAAGGGCAGTTCAAGACGGTCACATAATCGAGTTAAGGTTTGTTGTTTTCTAGAGGGTCCATCGCGTTACTTGCACTACTTAGAACGTCGTTAAACTACGGAAATATCCAACACTTGGAAATTTCCCGATAGGGGAAAAATTAGGTATTTATATCCGGTCGAACAATTTAACATATTCTAAAATTTATCCGGAAAGCCACACAGACAAAATTTGATACCCCGATCGAAACACCGAATCCCCAAAACAACTCCAGAAAACTCATCTGTATAATAAATATAAAAATATCCCAGGAAGATCAGCACAGAAATCTGAGAATTACTGTGAAAGCAAAATGCACTAAACGACAAAAACGGCCGCGCTTCCGCCGCACGAGGCATGCTCGTGCCGCGGAAAGGCGGTGGTAAAGTTGAATCAGGCCCACGAAATTTACAGTAATTCTTAGAAAACCCTGCTTGATTTTCTGGATATTTTTAATCTTGAAAAATCCACAATTTTAAAATCTGGACAGAGAGCATGTAAGGTTTGGGTTTTCGGGTTCGTTCGGACTTCAATTTCCGTCTGGACTTCGCCTAAGGCTCTAGCTAGGCTCTGATACCACTGTAGGGTTCCTAGGCACTCTAGTTAAGTCTCACAAGTGATCAAACATGCACAAATAAAAATTACGGGTGCCTACAAACCCGACTACGGATCGTTTACTAGATATTTAGGCGAAACATGTAAACTAGTCAACAATTTAACTAAGGGAACGGACATACAACCTTTGTAGATCCGGTCCACCACCTCCACGGCTCCGCAACGAAGTCCCTTCCGCTGTCCAAAAGGAATCCGGACTCCAACGTCGGCTTCGTCGAAGAATAAGCGAGCTAGGTCGTCGATATCCAAGCCGAAGATGATCTACGTCGAGGCATCGCTAGAACAAGCTCCAACTTCACCAAGTCGGAAAAACTTGTGAAGGAAACACCCTATACTACTTGGCAAGAGGTAGAGGATGAAGAAATAGGAAGTGGGTAAACTTTAGTTTTGGATTTCTCACTAGACTTCATGACTTGCCATTGGAGTAGCAAGCTTTCTTCAATGTTGAAGAAGATGAAGGAGAAGAAGATATGATAAACTTTTTTAAATTAAAATAGAAAAGAAAATACAATACTTATCATATCTTTGACCATGGTTTAGTGTAGAGACTTAACTTAGGTTAGATAGTGGTTAGGGTTAGATAAAAGACAAGAATGGTGGACTAAGTTCAAAGCTTCAAGAAGCTTTCAAATAAAGACAAAAACTAGCAACCATTCTTATCTTTTTATCTTTTCTTTTTCCAAAATAAACAAAAGGAATGAATAAATGATTAAGTAAATGAAAAATAAACCCTAATCACTAATTAACCATGGTTTAACACTTTACACAAAACCAAGCTAGAATGTATCATCAAACATGATACAATCATGTGCACAAAACTATATCGAATATACAATGTGCACATCCGCGCGAGAAAATCCATTTAAAGTGAACCGACACTAGTTAATGCAAAGCAATATATCAAATATATAATTATGTATTAAATCATTAAATCAACACTTGATTTAACGATCCGGTCATATCGCATATAACCGGCTAGTATCCAATGTGTCGGCTTATCGAATCAATCCTTGATTCGATAACTAAGTTATATCGCATATAACCATTCGATACATTGATCGCGAGAATAGAATACGGTATCATATACACGCATTATTCTCGTTCCGCACATATCTCATATGCGCTCCTATTTCGTTTCGCTTGAGCTAGGAAACCTCTGTGTAGGATTCTAAAGACTCGTCAATACGCCGGCAGCGGATGATGATCATATCAAACATCTGCAAGCCGCAAGCGGTCTGCTAAACGTAATGGCCACCCGGGTATTGAGTGATCAGAAGATCGACGAGCAAGCCCGCTCACACTCCTGCGAATCCGACCAGTAACACTACCGTATAGTCCGGTCTGTTCGTCTGATATGTCGCATATCTCGCCTAGGGGTGGTAAACGTCAGACCCCAATAGCTCGATAAGTCATGCCGACGTAGGGTCCATAACATTCGTGAAACTACTGATAACACTTACCAGTATATCACTGCAACCCTGGCCAGGGATTTCCTGTTATGGCCAGTCGAGCATAGCACAACATCAACCCCCAATACCGGGAGAGACGAATCCCCTCCTATCGCTCATTGCCTCCATGTGAATCGGGACTGTACCCAAAAAACCACCTGTTTGCACAACTCAGTAGAGCCGTGGTAGGGTGGAAATCAAAGCACAGTGGGAGACACACAAGACTCTATGACGATCTCGGGTCAACAGATTAAGCTGTACCAGTGTCACCAGAGAACTGCCATCTGACGTGAGGTATAATACCATCTGGGAGTTCTCGGCGAGTCCGTTCAGTGTACCCAGTCTCCACTGAGCACCCGCATACCATCTCCGATGTCAAACACCAATGGATATGAGATCATCCATCGCCCATCGCATGGGTCGAGAAGATATACGCTAGTCTACTCTGGAATATCGATGCCCCGTCTCGATATTCCCTCGACTAGGAACATTTCAAGGATGTACTCATGGACTATCCAGGCCCCACTAGTATGATCTGCATCACAGTCCTGAAAGTCGAGTACACATCCTAAGGGCTTTATCAACATGTAATCAGAGAGACAGGAAGTATACATGTTAAGATAAAGAGCAACCAGATAGCGTACTATCATGTCGAGCAAGAAAGTCCTACCTATATATGTCCCAGCATCCACTACAATATACATCCAATGTACAGTAATGGCCTCTAGGGCATACATATAACTAACAAATATAACATATCACAACAACACATAATATTTCATATCATCAACGTAAGCAAGTATACGTATCCCGATTGTCATTGATGTATAGCAATGAAGCCGGCGATACACCACATACTATGCTTACGGTCACAGAAAAGAAAGTGTAAAACTAAAATAGTTGGAATCCGCAACCTCCTTAGTGTTAGTGTATATGCCTTAGAGGCCATTACTGTATCATACTAGTATGTATATTACTTGATGGAAGCTTGGGATATTCACAGTTGTACAGACAATCTTGCTCAATATAGTAGTATGCTACTTGGTTTGTCTCTGCTTTAATGTGTACATGTGTGTTTATTTATTATATCACCTATACGCATTAGTAGAGCCCTTAGGATCTTTGCTTGATTACCGGCGTTGTGATGGCGATCACACTCGTGGGGGCTGGGTAATCCACAAGCACATCCTTATACACGTCCCTAGTCGTGGGAGTATCGAGATAGGGCATCGATACTTCGGAGTAGATTAGCGTATGTGCTTCTCATCCCAGCACGGGAGACGGTCTGTCCCACAGCCGTCAGTACGTCGTACTTGAGATTGTATGCGGGTGCTCGTTAGGTTACGAGTACACTGGACAGGACTCGTCGGGAACTGATGGTTGGTATTATACCTATCGTCAGTTATCAGTTCCCAGGTGACATGAGTACAGCTTAGTCCGCTGACTTGACACTGTCACTTCGCCTCGAGTGTGTTCCCACCGTTCTTTGATTACTACCCTACCACGGCTCTACTGAGTCGTGCAAACAGGTAGTAGTTGGGAGCAGTCCCGAAGCACTTGGAGGCAGTGACGGTTAGACAGGATTCGTCTCTCCCGGTATTGGGGGTTGACATCGCGCTGTGTCTAGGAGAGCCATTACACGAGTAGTCCCTGGCCAGGGCAAACGAGATATACTGGTAGGTTTCCAGTGTTATCTCAGGGTGTTCTGGGCTTCACTCCGACACGACTTGTACCGCTTTTAGGGGACTGACGTTTACCGCCCCCTAGGCCCGCCATGCGATGTATCAGACGAACAGACCGGACTGTGCGGAGATTGTCACATACAGGCTCAGTAGGAGTTCGGATGGGTTTACCTCATCGGCCTTCTTATCGACATCTACCTGGGGACCGTTACGTACAGCTAGTGCCGCTTGCGGTCTGTGGTTAAACCCACTGCCAGTGTAGTGTCGAGTCTTTAGAGTCCCACACAGAGGGTTTCCCTGCACTGAGCGAAACGTGTAGAGGCCGTATGGTTTTACGGCAGGGCTGCAATCACTTACGTACACTTGTGTGCGTATGTTGTTCGGGCAGGCAGTACTAGTGGGCTTTGGTTTAAGCCGGATCCTAGTATTGCACGGATGGATTTGTTTTGTCTTCTGCGCATCCGCATTCTACGGAATGCGGATGCAGGTGTGTATGCACAGTTTTCCGGAGTGATGAAGGAGGAGGTGCCTCATTAGGGTTTTGGCAGTTGGTTCGGCCAAAACCGTTATGTGGCAAGCTCATTAGGGTTTTGACAGTTGATTCGGTCAAAACCATTTTGAGGCGGACTCATTAGGGTTTTGACAGTTCGTTTGGTCAAAACCATTATGAGCCGCGGACATCATTTACTAATCCTTTTAGTGATAATTTTATGATGGCTAATTGCATTGACCATTTGACCCCGTTGACCTCTCTTGACTTTGTTGACCTGTTGACCGTGTTGACCATTGACTTTCAAGAGGGATCTACACTCTTCTTTTCTTTTTCTTTTTCCTTTTGGATTATGATAATGGTCATTTCAATGTAGCCATCAAACTTTATCTTGATGGGATTAGTAATGATGGTGTTTTTACATTATTGCAACCATGGTTACTTTTCTTTGTATCATAATTTCTTTCTCATTCTCTCTCTTGTTTTTTGAAGTGAGAAGAAAAGAAACAAACCATGGTTGTTGCTCCTCCTCCTTCTTCCTCCTCTTGATTTATCTTTTGATCTCATGTGTTGAGAGATAAAGATCCCACAAAGACAAAACCATTCATCTACCACTTCTACACAACCTAGGGCTTCTAGATTAGCAATCTCTTTGCCCTAGTTACCTCGGCTCGAGGTGGAGCTCGGTGCACATCTCTCGGGTGGATCGTCTTCGACTCAAGGAGGCCGCGGAGGTGACCAAAGTCCGGATCAACTCTCGGAGCAAGCAAGGAGAAGAACAAAAAGAAGAGAAGGAGTTCAAGTTGAGTGACCAAAGTCCGGATCAACCCTCGGAGCAAGCAAGGAGAAGAACAACCAGAAGAGAAGGAGTTCAAGTTGAGGTATAACCCCTAACCGAGTAGATAAATCTCTAGTTAGGATGCTAGTGTATTGTTTAGCAAAGATCCGGCTTTTACGGTCCATGTTGCCAAGTCCAGAATTTTTTTTTTTTACCGTTTCCGCAATCCCGAAAGTACCGAGAGAGGTAACGTGGACCTAACAGTGGTATCAGAGCCTAACTAAACACACCCTAGCATATTAGCAAAGTATTTGGAGTTTCGACCGGACGAAAAACCGCAAAAGAACCCGGAAATTTGTAGTTTCTGCCGATTTTTAGAACTGTTCCAAAATTAAAATATCATACACTAAAAATCGGCTCAGGCTTTTTTTAGAATACTGAAGAAAAATGATCATCCAACTCGACTAAAGCGCCGCGGTTCCGCGGCATAAGCATATGCCGCTGAACCGCGGCCGAGTTAACTCGGTTGGGGATCCTGTTCGCTGCAGTGTTCTTATATGGGTATTTTGGGATTTTTACAATATGACTTTTCTGCCCAGATTTTCCAGAAAGAAAAATTTGTTTTTGGGGCTCAAAAATCTGTATTTTTGGTCGATGTTCTGTAGACTTTGGCTAATGGTTATATCTGTAATGTTTTATATGTATTGAACGTCTACTAATCGCTATACGTCGATTAGTGGGGGTTATACATATCTGTGATCTGTGTTGTTGATGGTTTGTGTATATGAACTCGTTGGATTGTCGCGGATGAATAGCCGGGATGGATGTGAGATGAGAGTTTCTTTTTCTTTCATTCATGTAATAAATTTGTAAATTGATGTAATATTATTTGTATGGCCGCACAACCGGGTCGGGGTTGTAGCCGTCATTGTATAATTCTTTTTACTGTTTTTTGCTCCTAGGATAGACCCATGGAGGGGTGCACAAACTACCGGGTATCTCGAAGTGCCGAGTGGCCTACTCACGGCGTTGAGGGAGGTTGCTTCGCTTCGGGTACTTGGCGGGTAGTTTGCCGCACCCGTAGGGGTCTTGGGTGGGGTTTTGGCTATTCATCGCGACCGTGTAATCCGCTTTTCGTTGCAGGCTCGAACGAATCGCGGGTTCCTAGTATATCCAAAGTGTTCATCTGTGATCTGGATTGGCTATCATTGCTGTATATCTATATATAATAACTATTTAGGCATTGCTTATGTTTTACAGCCGCGCTAGCCCAGCCCCCGCTCTGTCGTTAGTTAAGTAACCTAACGGGTAAGGACGGGGCCCCATGGCGAATGCGAATGGCATAAGCGTACGTCATATTTTGGTTGTTTTTTGCAATGGTAGGATTTAAATGATGGGACGCATTAAAAGAACTAATGCAAGAAAATAAACCTAAAAGACGTTGTTGGAACAAGTTTTTCAAAAAAAGCTGTTATTGCAAGGACGTTCATTTTTGTTTTGCATCGCGGTATTCGGTTATGAATGCCCAGCACCTCAGTCGACGAGGCAAGGGCCGAGATCCCTTCATCGGGAGTGACCCCTTGGATAAAAGTTTGCGTCAGGGTAATAACTTCACTATAGTCGATTATTCTTGCTTTGCATCGAGGTATTCAGTTTGGAATATCCTGCACCTCATTCGACGAGGAAAGAGCCGAGATCCCTTCATAGGGAGTGACCTCTTTAGCAAAAGTTTTCGCCACTATATTTTTCCAAAAAGATTACCAGGTTCCTTCAACGATATCAAGTTCATTACGTTAACGGGTTTTTCGCCAAAAACCTAGCCGTAGCCCTCCGTCATTTCCTACAAGTACTACTCAGTATTCGAGCTACGTATTTTGGCATTGTCAAGGCATAGTGATCGGTAGCTAAGTATTGCTTGTTTGCAGCCTTATTTTTCGGATTATTTAGGACAGTCGCATAGCTATGTTGGCATTGTCAAGAGTTATACGGGTGGGTCTAAGTTAATCAAGATAATGACGGGCCGAACTTGACTAACGGTTCATGATATGTTGGCATTGTCAAGGTCATGAATCGTTAGGGGCAAAAACCTCATTGGGAGTTTCAGAAGTACTGAAACTTGCAAATTTAGCATACCTTCTGGAGTGTGATGGCTAGAGTGGATTCCATCTAGGTCATTACACAATGACAGTTGGATCCCGATCCCACTGATGAGTTGGATTACTCTCGGGAGATTATTTTCGCTTAACAATCAATGCTATAAACCTAGTAGGTGTCTAGAAAGGTGTTAGCGGGGCTACGCCCCCAGGGAAAAGAGGTTCTTAAATTAAGGAACTTCACGAAAGCGTTGGAAAACCTCCCTCGAAGTACCGACACTAGCCTGGCTGAAAGGTTAAGCAAGTATTGTGACGTGAATTAAATCCCGACTAGTTCTTCTTTTAAAAGGTTTTAAGAAGAATTTGAGGAAACAGTGGGAGACATCCTGGTTAGATAAACTAATAAACCAATCTAATCTTGCAAGAGCGCACGCTTAGTATTTCTTTTCTCCCTCTCCAGGTAGCAACCATTTCACGCCCTAATCAAGATAATAAAATGTATCGCTTGACCGATCCGAATTCTTATTCGGGACTGGGGAACGTTGGTTCAGCTCTAACTTGTGACAACAGTCATGAGTATGAGAATGGGAAAGGGGATTGTATGGATTTCCAGGATACCCAGTTGAAGAAGAAGCATGGTTTTGCATCTACTTCAGGTGTTCTTGTAATTGAGAACTGTTTTGCGGTCAGCCCTACCTCTTGATACCGGATCAGGATCTCATATCTGTAATTTATTGCAGGGACTGAGAAAAAGTAGGAAAGTTGCACCGGGTGATATGTCGCTCAGAGTAGCGAACGGAGCACAAGTTAATGCGGCAGCCGTCGGTGATTATCACCTAGTATTGCTAAATGGCAAGACTGTGATTTTGAACGATTGCTATTATGTACCCTCCATGGTTTGCAACATCATATCAGTTTCTTTACTCGATAAAGATGGATATAACTTTGTTCTTGACAAGAATATCATGAACATTTACCTTGATAAGGTACTGGTTGCAGAGGGTACACTGTGTAATGGTATCTACGTTCTAAATCAGAATACAGTTCTAAATGTACAAAATAGACGCAAGAGGAAGAATTCAGATACGAATCAATCCTACTTGTGGCATTGTAGACTTGGTCATATCGGAGAGAAAAGACCGAGTAAGTTACATAAAGATGGACTCTTGAATGCGTTCAAGTTTTCATCTTATGAAACTTGTCAGTCTTGTCTCAAAGGGAAGATGACCAAATCTCCGTTCACCGGACATGGAGAAAGAGCAACAGAGCTCTTGGGACTCATACACAGTGATGTGTGTGGTCCGATGACTATACATGCAAGGGGTGGGTTCTCACACTTCATCACATTCACTGACGATCTCTCTAGGTTCGGATATGTGTATCTGATGAAACACAAATCTGAAACTTTTGAGAAATTCAAGGAATTCAGAAACGAAGTAGAGAACCAGACAGGCAAAAGTATCAAGATCCTCCGGTTTGATAGAGGAGGGGAGTACTTAAGCACGGAATTCCGAGATTACTTAAAAGAGAATGGTATTCTCTCTCAGCTTACTCCTCCTTATACACCACAGCACAACGGTGTATCGGAGAGAAGGAATCGTACCCTATTGGATATGGTTCGATCCAAGATAAGTAATGCCGAGTTACCTCTTTCATTCTGGGGACTTGCGCTAAATACAGCGGCATACTTACTGAATCAGGTTCCGTCTAAATCTGTGCCTAAGACTCCATATGAAATATGGAGTGGTAAGAAACCATATCTCGAACGAATTAAGATATGGGGTTGTCCGGCCTATGTAAAAGTACAAAAACCGGACAAGCTTGAGGCACGGTCAGTTTTATGCAAGTTTGTGGGATATCCTAGAAATTCTCTGGGATATCTATTCTACCACACTGAGGAACAGAAGGTGTTCGTTGCTCGCCGCGCCACCTTTTTAGAGTGGCAATTTCTTGCAAAAGAAATAAGTGGGAGCACGGTAGAACTGGATGAAATATCTGATCCAAAAACTCAAACTGAGGATTTAGCAGAACCAGAAAATTCAATAACCCCAAACGAACCTCAGCCACTCCGCAGATCTGGTAGGATTTCTCATCCGTCCGAGAGATACTACGGTTTTCTCATAGACGGGGATCGAGAGGATTGCATCTTGGAAGAAGATGACCCTACCAGTTTCAGGCAGGCCATTATCAGTAGGGACTCTGATAAGTGGCAGGAAGCAATGCAATCCGAAATGCAGTCCATGTACGCCAATAAAGTGTAGACCTTGGATATTGCTCCACCTGGGGTAAAACCCGTTGGATGCAAATGGATCTACAAAAGGAAACTGGGTGTAGATGGGCAGGTGGAAACCTATAAGGCTAGACTCGTTGCAAAAGGTTTTCGTCAAAGACCTGGTTTGTACTATGACGAAACTTTTTCTCCGGTGGTTATGCTCAAATCCATTCGGATCCTACTTGCCATTGCTACCTTCCATGACTATGAAATCTGGCAGATGGATGTTAAAACGGCTTTCCTAAATGGTTGTTTGGAAGAGTGCGTTTACATGGATCAACCAGAAGGTTTCGTAGACAGTGGGAGCAGCGGGAAGGTGTGCAAGTTGCTTAAATCCATTTATGGATTAAAGCAGGCATCGCGGAGCTGGAACATCTGTTTTGATGAGGCAATCAAGGAATTTGATTTCATCAAGAACGAAGATGAACCTTGTGTTTATAAGAAGATTGTAGGACGAACTGTCGTATTCCTAGTCTTGTACGTGGACGACATTCTTTTGATAGGAAATGACATTCCTATGCTACAATCGGTCAAGCTATTTTTGTCACAAAGGTTCTCCATGAAGGACCTAGGTGATGCCTCGTACATTCTGGGGATCAAGATCTATAGAGATAGATCCAAGAGACTATTGGGACTTTCGCAGTCTAGGTACATAGAGACCGTACTAAAGAGATTTAGTATGGAGGGTTCCAAGCGCGGTAACATACCCGCATTGCACGGAATTACCCTTTCCAAGAAGATGTCCCCTAAGACTGACGAGGAGAGGGTTCGCATGAGCACTATACCCTACGCTTCGGCGGTAGGATCTACAATGTATGCGATGCTATGTACAAGACCAGATGTAGCTTACGCGTTGAGCGCAGTAAGCCGGTATCAGTCAGACCCAGGGGAGGACCACAGGACAGCAGTGATGAACATTCTCAAGTACCTAAGAAGGACTAAAGAGATGTTCCTGGTTTACGGTAATGGAGACCTCAGGGTCGAGTCCTTTACCGATTCAAGCTTCCAGAGTGACAAAGATGACAGCAAGTCTGTTTCGGGTTTTGTGTTTACCCTCAACGGAGGGGCGGTATGTTGGAGGAGTTCCAAACAGGATACCGTCGCAGACTTGACGATGGAGGCTGAATACATTGCTGCAAGCGATGCCGCAAAAGAGGCAGTCTGGATGAAGAAGTTCATTAGTGAACTTCAGGTGGTTCCTTCCATTGTTGACCCAATACCTTTGTATTGCGATAACAATGGAGCTATAGCTTTAGCGAAGGAACCAAGGTCCCATCAGAAATCCAGGCACATCTTAAGGTGGTATCACCTGATCAGGGAGATTATTGATCGCCAGGAGATCGAGGTGCGGAGAGTGGATACAAAGGAAAACACAGCGGACCCATTCACGAAGGCCTTGCCCCAGACTCAGTTCGAGCGGCTGATCGAGATGATAGGTCTTCGATACGCCAGTACATGGCCTTAGTGCAAGTAGGAGATTGTTAGTGTAAATGCCCTAGAGGCCATTACTGTATCATACTAGTATGTATATTACTTGATGGAAGCTTGGGATATTCACAGTTGTACAGACAATCTTGCTCAATATAGTAGTATGCTACTTGGTTTGTCTCTTCTTTAATGTGTACATGTGTGTTTATTTATTATATCACCTATACGCATTAGTAGAGCCCTTAGGATCTTTGCTTGATTACCGGCGTTGTGATGGCGATCACACTCGTGGGGGCTGGATAATCCACAAGCACATCCTTATACACGTCCTTAGTCATAGGAGTATCGAGATAGGGCATCGATACTCCGGAGTAGACTAGCGTATGCGCTTCTCATCCCAGCACGGGAGACGGTCTGTCCCACAGCCATCATTACGTCGTACTTGAGATAGTATGCGGGTGCTCGTTAGGTTACGAGTACACTGGACAGGACTCGTCGGGAACTGATGGTTGGTATTATACCTATCGTCAGTTATCAGTTCCCAGGTGACATGAGTACAGCTTAGTCCGCTGACTTGACACTGTCACTTCGCCTCGAGTGTGTTCCCATTGTTCTTTGATTACTACCCTACCAAGGCTCTACTGAGTCGTGCAAACAGGTAGTAGTTGGGAGCAGTCCCGAAGCACTTGGAGGCAGTGACGGTTAGACAGGATTCGTCTCTCCCGGTATTGGGGGTTGACATCGCGCTGTGTCTAGGAGAGCCATTACACGAGTAGTCCCTGGCCAGGGCAAACGAGATATACTGGTAGGTTTCCAGTGTTATCTCAGGGTGTTCTGGGCTTCACTCTGACACGACTTGTACCGCTTTTAGGGGACTGAAGTTTACCGCCCCCTAGGCCCACCATGCGATGTATCAGACGAACAGACCGGACTGTGCGGAGATTGTCACATACAGGCTCAGTAGGAGTTCGGATGGGTTTACCTCATCGGCCTTCTTATCGACATATACCTGGGGACCGTTACGTACAGCTAGTGCCGCTTGCGGTCTGTGGTTAAACCCACTGCCAGCGTAGTGTCGAGTCTTTAGAGTCCCACACAGAGGGTTGTAAGTGCACGGCGGCGCCCCGGCCGTCAATCCGACGGCCAAACGCGGAAACGGTGATAAACTTTAATTTTGCGGACTTAGCAAACCGGCACCACCGCACACTAAACCCCGGATCGGGCCATTAAACTAGTCTAAGCTAACAACAAGAAAGGGGAAGAGATATACCGACTGATCCGAGTCCTCCGGTCTTCATCTCCACTCCGATCTCCTCACGGGATCTCGATCCGTCTCCTCCTCGTCGGAAAGGGCACCACGAAGCCGGGTACTTTTACGGGCTCCCACCTCAATACCGAGGCAACTCGGGCGCGAAGTAGGCTAGCCGACGCGTCCAAGATTTGCTGTAGAATGTGTAGTGTAGAACCTATGTCTCTTTTGGGGTTTGTTGCCATTTGTAGATGATGGAGGAATCAAGACAAGAAAAATGGTGCTTGCATTTTTCTTAACATGAAAAATGAGATCAAGAATGCTACTCTCTCAAAGATGAAGCTCTCATCTTCTTCTCTCTCAACCATGGAAAAAACTTATCATCTTAGAAAATGGTGGAGGAAAGAATATGAAGCATGAAGGGAGGTGATGGTAGGAGCACTAGTGGTGACCACATCCAAACCATCATCATAACAAATCAACATCAACTACAAATCACTTCTAATCACCAAAAAGCAAGTGATGAGAATGGTATCAAAAAGATGCTATCATAATTAAAACATTTGCAAGAAAAACCCTCCACAAAGTGTTATTTGCAAACTTGCAAATAACCCCCTCCATCTGAAAAGTCCGGCCGGGAAAGAACAAAGGAAAACCGGCCGGAACGGAATGCAAACTGGAAACTCCAGAAAACTGGTCCCGTAATAAATTACAGGAAAACCCCCATATTGTGCATACACACCCGCATCTGTGTTCCGTCCGGATACAAATGCAATGAGACAAAATCAACACTGTACTATACTAGGATCCGGCTTAAACCAAAGCCGGCTAGTAATATCCGTCCGATCCTGATCCGTGCAATACCGCACGTATCTGATCGAACGCTGCCATATAACCATACGGCCACTAGTACAAACCGTCCGATCCTGATCCGCGCAATACCGCACGTATCTGATCGGACCCTGCCATATCTCCATACGGCCTCTACAGCGTTTCGCCCGAAAGCTTGAGTAACTGAAAGTGTGGTGGACTCTAAAGACTCGTCAATACTATGGCTGTGGATTTAACCACTAGCACGTCAGAGGTATAAGCCAATACGTGACGGGCCACCAGCTATTGACTAAAAGGGACGTCGATGAGTGAACTCATCCTGACACCCTACTGAGCCTGTCAGTGACAATATCCGTACAGTCCGGTCCGTTCGTCTATGAGCATCGCATGTCGGGCCTAGGGGGTTGGTAAAAGTCAGACCCCCAAAAGCGGTACAAGTCGTGTCGGAGTGTAGCCCAGAACACCCTGAGATACTACTGGAATACCTACCAGTAAATCTCCTGCCTTGGCCAAGGTCTTTGTGTAATGGCTCTCCTAGACACAGCGCGACCTCACCCCTAATACCGGGAGAGACGAACCCCTGAAGATCCGCTCACTGCCTCCATGTGGCTCGGGACTGTACCCAACTAAAACCTGTTTGCACGACTCCTTTGAGCCGTGGTAGGGTAGTAATCAAAGTACAGTGGGAACTCACATGAGACAAATGACGATCCCCAGGTCGATGAACTAACCTGTACACATGTCACCAGGGAACTGCTATCTGACGTCAGGTATAAGACCAACTAGCATGTTCCCGGCGAGTCCTGTCCGGTGTACTCATAACCCAATGAGCACCTGTATACATCTTAGGTGAACCAACTGACACCAGTGGCTTGTGAGACCGGCCACCGCCCCTCGTCGGGGTCTCGACTGTATACACTAGTCTACTCTGGAGAATCGATGCCCTGTCTCGAAACTCCCACGACTAGGGACCTTTTAAGGATGTGCTTATAGACTCCAGCTCTCACTTATATGATCTGTTGGAGATAGTGCCCTCATAGTCAATTATTGGATCGCAGGTACGTGATTGCAATTATTGCGGAGGACCTATCCCGGTAGCACAGTCTTACTCGAGATGATAGTATGCTATCTGGTTTGCCTTTATCAGTCGTGTACATGTTCAGGTGACTGATTGCATGTTACACTTTGATAGAGCCCTTAGGATCTTGCTTTACTACCAACAGTATGATGGCGATCATATACGTGAGAGTTGGGTAGTTTATATGCATATCCTTAATTGTGGTCCCTAGTCGTGGGAGTTTCGAGACAGGGCATCGATACTCCGGAGTAGACTAGTGTATACAGTCGAGACCCCGACGAGGGGCGGTGGTCGGTCTCACAAGCCACTGGTGTCAGTTGGATCACCTAAGATGTATACAGGTGCTCATTGGGTTATGAGTACACCGGACAGGACTCGTCGGGAATCTGCTAGTTAGTATTATATCTATCGTCAGATAGCAGTTCCCTGGTGACATGTGTACAGGTTAGTTCATCGACCTGAGGTCGTCATTTGTCTCGTGTGAGTTCCCACTGTGCTTTGATTTCTACCCTACCACGGCTCAAAGGAGTCGTGCAAACAGGTAGCTTTTGGGTACAGTCCCGAGCCATATGGAGGCACGTGAGCGGATCGGCAGGGGATTCGTCTCTCCCGGTATTGGGGGCGAGATCGTGCTGTGTCTAGGAGAGCCATTACACAAAGCCCACGGCCGTGGCAGGAGATTTACTGGTAGGTACTCCAGTAGTATCTCAGGGTGTTATTGGGCTTCACTCCGACACGACTTATACTGTTATTGGGGGTCTGACGTTGCTAGCCCCTTAGGCAGATATGCGATACTCATTGACGAACGGACCGGACTGTATATACATTGTCACTGTTAGGCTCAGTAGGGTTTTCGGAGGAGTTCGCTCATCGGTCTCCCTTGAGTTCGCTCCTCGGCCACCCTTGAGGTCAGTCCATGGGCAGCCGTTACGCATAGCTAGTGCCGCTGACGGTTTGTGGTTAAACCCACTGCCAGGGTACTGACGAGTCATTAGAGTCCTCCACAGACAGTTTCCTAAGTTCGGGCGAAACGTTGTAGAGGCCGTATGGTTTTATGGCAGGGTTCGGAAAATGCACGTGCGTTTACGCACGTGTTATTTTTCGGGCAGATAATACTGGTCGGCTTTGGTTTAAGCCGGATCCGAGTATTATATTGAGTAGGTATAATATTTTTGTCTCAGTTGCATTTGTATTCGGTCGTAATACAAATGCGGGTATATTTATACAGTTTCGGGGTTTTCCTGAAAGTCGTTTCAGGATCACTTTTGGAAGTTGCCAGTTTCCAGTTTTCTATCAGCCGTCTTTTAACATTCGGTTAAAGACGGATTTATCTTTTCTTCAGATATGAGTGAGTCATCATTCTAGAAGCTTCTAGAAGTGATGATGAGGCATATGACTCATTAGTGCATTAATGATTTCATTAAAGGCATGATGAGGTGTTTAAGTGACTCATGCTTTGTTATTATAGCTTCTTGTTTTGCTTAAGATATTTTGAGTGAGAAGCTTCATACCTTATGGTCACCACTTGCTCCTACGGTCACCTCCCTCTTCTATATTAGTGCACACCCCTCTCTCTCCTCATACTCTCTCTCACTTGATAGTTTTTCATGGTTGGAAAAAAGATTATGATAGATTTGGGGTGTATGAAATACACAGTTCATTTCATTCCATCACCCGATTTCCACGGCAACTTCATTAACCGATCGTCCACGGATTTGGACGAAGTGAGACAAAGTCATCTACTCATTCTCTACATCAATCTTGGTCGTCTCTTTTAGCAAACTTGACGACCGAGTTGCCTCGAGTCAGAGGCGGGAGCCCGTTTAAAGAACCGATCATGTGGTGCCACCTCGACGAGGAGATCGGAGATCGACGAGATCGGAGCAGCCGCAACGGAGCGTGGGATGATGGTTGAAGAACGAAGGACTCGGATCGTTCGGTATAACCATTCTACACTCTTTACAGTTTGTTAGTTTAGCAATAATGGCAGATCCGGGTTGAAGTATACGATAGCGCCAGTTTAAAAGTTTTGTTCCGCATTTTGGCGTCTGTAGACTGCCGGGGCGCTAGCGTAGACTTACAGTGGTATCAGAGCCTCACCATTTTGCTATACTAACTTGTGCTAACGCGTTTAAAACATCGATCCGACCGGAAATCGAAAACTACAAAATCCTATGCCGACAGTTTCTGTTGATTTTAAACGGTTTCAAAATTGAATTCTGGATGTCTTAAAAATCCGTGCAGGCATATTTAAGAACCACGACGAAATTTGGAGTCGTGACTCCTCCAAGCCGCCGCGGAAGGGCGGCCAAACCCATGGATTGGCCGCGCTTCCGCGGCCATGTGAGGAGCACGTGCTCCCAAATTTGGTCAGTGTGTTCAGTGTTGGATTTTGGGGTTTTTGGTATATATAATTTTGGCCCAGGTTTTATTACTGTTCACCAGTAAGCAGTGGGGCCCACTTTTTGAAATTTGGTCTTTGGTCGATCGTAATTTAAACACGTTAGTTTACAGTGCTTACATTATATCTCCGACCGGGAATGTCATTTGATCGGTAAACCGCGTTTAACTGCTATAGTTCTTTTAGACGGGTTTGCGAACGTGACATTCGCGTTGATGTTCTGTGTTGTGCTGTGATGTTGCGGATTTGTCGTGGTGGATAGCAGTGTGCAATGGTAGTACAGTTTGTGTTTATTTGTACATTTGATATTGCGGGGCGAGCGTCCAACTTGTGGACTGCCGTCACTGCCTGTTGTATAATATTCTTTTGGGGCACGACCAGGTTGCGGTCGATGTACCTATTGTACTATTTTTCATTACTGTACTAGGTTTTACCCCGCGACGGAGTGCACGGATAGCCGGGTTCGGGAAAGCAACGGGTCCGCATCTCATGGCTTTGAGAGGAAGAGGGGCCCCACTTCAGAATTGGCAGACTATTCGCCGCACTCGTAGGGGGTACAGGTTGACCCAAGGAGGGGTGCTCAATTTACCGGATTCCGTGAAGTGCCGGGTGTTCCATTCACAATGCTGTGGGGGACTGCCTCGCTTCAGGTTTTGGCGGGTAACTTGCCGCACCCGTAGGGGTCTAGGTTTCATTGCACAGGTTATCCACACGACAGGGGAACGTCGAGTTTCAGCAGCGGCTCTGTGAAACTCGGGGATCCCAGATTATCTGTATTATTCTGTGATGCTTATTACTTTTCTGTAATGTTGCATATTATCACGCCTGGAGCGATTATGTATATTGGTTTATATACTATTAGATGTTGTATATGTTTTACACCCGCGCTAGTCCAGTCCCCGCTCTGTCGTTAGTTAAGTAACCTAACGGGTGATGACGGGACCTAGTGACGAATGCGGATGGCATATACGTACATTTTATTTTCGTTCTTTTCTGGTGTGATTGATTGATGGGACTGCGTTGATTCTGATCAATGCAAAGAAAAACAAACCTGTTTGAGTTGTTGGAACAATTTTAAAAAAGGTGTTATTACAAAGACGTTTCTTTTTGTTATGCATAGCGGTATTCGGTGTGAATATCCAGCACCTCATTCGACGAGGCAAGGGCTGATATCCCTTCACCGGGAAAGACCCCTTGGACAGAAGTTTGCGTCAGAGTAATAAATTCACTATAGTCGATTACAAGTTGCTTTGCATAGCGGTATTCAGTGGAATATCCTGCACCTCATTCCACGAGGAAAGAGCCGAGATCCCTTTACCGGGAGTGACCTCTTTAGCAAAAGGTTTTCGCCACTATATTTTAAAAAGCTATCAGATTCCTTCAACGATATCAAGTTCACTACGTTAAAGGTTTTTCGCCAAAAACCAGTCGTAGCCCTCCGTCGTTTCTTATGGATGGTCAGTAGTATTCAAGCTATGTTTGTTGGCTTTCGTCAAGGCATAGTGTTTGGTAGCTGCTGGGTATTCATTTGTTGCATAGATAGATGAGTTGGTTTGGGACAGTCGTATTACCTTGTTGGCTTTCGTCAAGGGTATGTACGGGTGGATTCAAATTAACAAGATAATGACGGGCAGAACTTGACATGTGACTTATGATTTGTTGACTTTCGCCAAGGTCATAAGAGCTGGGGCAAGAAAATGATATCGGGAGTTTCTAAAGAAACTGAAACTTGCCAAGTATGCGCATACCTTCTGGAGTATGAATAACGTGGATGCATTCCATCACGTTAACATGCGATGAGAGTTGGATCCCGATTCCCACTGATGAGTTGGTTTACTCTTCGGGTGATCCCGATTGATTCTTCTTTAGGTTTGGAGGAGAATTTGACAGGACAGTGGGAGGTTTCCGGATTAGATAAAATGATGACCATTCTGATCTAGGTTAGAGTGCACGCAGAGTGTTTCTTTTCTCTCTCTCTCTTTGGCAGCGACCTTTGACCGACCCTAGACTATGACTCAGTGACCAGGTTGACCGAACCTTCTTAAAATACTGGCTTTTGGATTGTCTGAGTTGCATAAGTCATTGCCACTCCTTCTTTTACCCTTTGCATTTCTCAGAACACCCGTATTACTACGGATATCCACTTCCATTGGATAGATCCATCGTATGGTTATATACGAACTCGAAGGGACTTCTTCGGGGATGGATCCAGGTTCAGGAGAAATAGAATTGGTTTATTCAGTTGTCTTTTATTATCACCTTCTCTCAGGTTGCGAGAGCTCCTTCATTTAGGAGAGTACACCTATTACGCTTATTGGATAGTCTTATTCCAAACCATAGGCTGGTGCCGAAAGGTAGGGAATGAAGAAAACCAATTAGCCTAAGTAGGGTGTGCAGAAGGTAATATGTAAAGACAAAATAAAGGGATTAGAAAGAGGGCAAAGTAAATTGCGACTGATATCATTCACGACCAAAACCGCGTACTTCATCGCCACTCCTATTTCACCTTTAAAAGAATAAGGTATTATTCAGTTGTCTTTTATCATCACCTTCTCTCGAGATGCGAGTACTCCTTGGTTTAGGAGGGTACACCTATTATGCTTACTGGATAGTCTTCTTCCAAACCATAGGCTGGTGCCGAACGGTAGGGAAGGAAGAAAACCAGTTAGCCTAACGATGGTGTACAGAAGGTAACGACTAAAGACAAATAAAGGGATTTGGAGAGACGGCAATAAAATATACGGTTGAAGTCATGAATTGGATTATGGAAGAGGCATTGCTATGAATACCAGGATACCCCTACGAAACATCTTCATGTTTCAGTGCATTGTTAAAGGAAAAACTGTTTTCCCAATTAGACACTTACTCCAAGGGTATGTATTTACCAGGTTTCATTCTCATATCTGTATGGTTTTACAGATGATGATTGGGAGTAAGATATTGGGAATTGGGTGATCATCCTCATTATATCGGAATTCGTTGTAATTGGTGATATTTGAGGAAATCGCCAGGGTACAGTTTTCCACCTACAACGCACAGGTTTTGAGTTGTTTAACTCAGCGGACTTATACAGAGTATTGTATGTTGTCCAAGTGTCCATCAGGACAAAGGGGTAGGTCCTCGTACTGTGTTCTATTTACTTATAACTTCTTTAGTATTTAGACGAGTGTTTCGTAGAAATACAAGGTCTAAGTTTTGAGAAGTTGTGGGTATAAGAATAAAGGAGAGAACCGGGTGTCACAAGTATCGGGATTCTTCAAAGAGATCGAAGATGTAGATTCTTGTGATTGGTATTCAGATGATAGTGATGGTTTTGAGAAACGAGTTTTCTCTTTCAGGTTGCTCATAATTGGATGGATTCCTAAGTTGAGTAATGCTGATTAGCCTTTTTCCATTAAGTTGATATGCACTGGAGACAGCTGCATGATTTGAATATGGTTCCAATTAAATAAGTGCCAATGTTTCTGTATTGGATATAGAATGGATCGTACCTTAAAAGAAATTAAGGTACGGGGAGTTGTCCAGTTTATGCTTAAAACCAGACTCTGGATAACTCAGGGCACGTTTCTGTAGTGGCTGTTTGTGGGTTGACCCTGGCTATGACGAGGGTTGATATTCTACCATTTGGAAGATCAATAGTGATATTGTTCTTGACTCGCCACAGTTTTAGTAAAATGGATCTTTTTCAGAAAACAGTAGTGGGAGTATGGTAGAACTGGAAGTGATTCCAGAACCGCGAACGATTACGGAAAATTTAATAGGACCTATACATTCAATCAGGTTTGACATTCCAATAGCCACTCCGCAGATTCGGTAGTTAACCTCAGACACCCGAGAGGTACTTCGGTAGCCTCAAGGACGGTGACAGGGAGGTTCTTATCTATCCAGACTTGACACTACTGTTGTTCCAGGATATGAGACCCGGTAGGAGGGTTGTCGTAGTCAGTGGGAGCAGCGGAAGTATAGTGGGCAAGATGCTTATATCTATTTATAGACTTGAGCAATTATAGCGGAGATAGATCATCTAATTTTGATGTGACAGTCATGGGTTTGACTTCAATCAGAATAGGGGATGGATCAGTTAAGAAGGTAGTAGGGTGTGATGTCATGGTATCTGGATGACATACACGGAGTAGGAAGTAAAATTCCTATACTACGATCGGTTGTACTGTGGTCGTCACACAGTTGTTTCTCCAGACAGGATATGGATATAATATTTGACATTTTGGTTTCTGGATCTATGGTTTTAGATCTGGATTTAGGTAGTTTCCCAATGTGGGTACTTTGACAGATATTCTAATGGTTTTTGGAATAGTTGACTCCTAGCATGGTAGTGTACCTGCAGGTGATGGAGTCACCCTCTCTAAAGGTGTCGTATAGACTAAAGGGGAGAGGGATGTGCATGATTGGCAGATCACTTGCTTAGGCAATTGAGTCAATCATGAGATGTCAAGTACCGCACCAAATGTTGTTTTTGCACTAGATGCAATGAGTTTGTATTAATCCAATCCTGGAGAAACATAAGGAAGCAGTTTTAGAACATTAGTATATGTTCTACGGATTTGATGACGGCAGCCTCTTTCGGGAGACGGTTATCATTCCAGGCTTCAAAGGTGACATGGTTGACAGAGTGATTGTCAGAGTTATAGTTTTCCCTCTGACGAGGGACAGTATTATCGACAGGTGGTTCCAAAGGATACTGTGGGTGGCATGGTGCCCGATACTGATTAGGTTCAGTGATCGATTCAGTCTAAGAAGTTTGGATATGGAGTTCATTTATGAACTAAGGTCCCATCAGATATCCAGACATATTCTAAGACAGGTACTACTCAATTCGGGAGATAGCTTTCTCCGCGAACTTGAGATTTAGAGAGATATTGAAAGATACTTCTAGGCGGATCCACTCACCGAGGCTATTTCTCGAACACAATAGTTTTACAAACGGGCTTTGTGAAACTGATTAGTAGAGGAGTTGGATGTTCGGTTTCACACGGGCTGTGAGTAGTCGACATCGCAATATTAGCCTTGAGTGCAAGTGGGAGATTGTTGGAGATAGTGCCCTCATAGTCAATTATTGGATCGCAGGTACGTGATTGCAATGATTGCGGAGGACCTATCCCGGTAGCACAGTCTTACTCGAGATGATAGTATGCTATCTGGTTTGCCTTTATCAGTCGTGTACATGTTCAGGTGACTGATTGCATGTTACACTTTGATAGAGCCCTTAGGATCTTGCTTTACTACCAACAGTATGATGGCGATCATATACGTGAGAGTTGGGTAGTTTATATGCGTATCCTTAATTGTGGTCCCTAGTCGTGGGAGTTTCGAGACAGGGCATCGATACTCCGGAGTAGACTAGTGTATACAGTCGAGACCCCGACGAGGGGCGGTGGTCGGTCTCACAAGCCACTGGTGTCAGTTGGATCACCTAAGATGTATACAGGTGCTCATTGGGTTATGAGTACACCGGACAAGACTCGCCGGGAATCTGCTAGTTAGTATTATATATATCGTCAGATAGCAGTTCCCTGGTGACATGTGTACAGGTTAGTTCATCGACCTGAGGTCGTCATTTGTCTCGTGTGAGTTCCCACTGTGCTTTGATTTCTACCCTACCACGGCTCAAAGGAGTCGTGCAAACAGGTAGCTTTTGGGTACAGTCCCGAGCCATATGGAGGCACGTGAGCGGATCGGCAGGGGATTCGTCTCTCCCGGTATTGGGGGCGAGATCGTGCTGTGTCTAGGAGAGCCATTACACAAAGCCCACGGCCGTGGCAGGAGATTTACTGGTAGGTACTCCAGTAGTATCTCAGGGTGTTATTGGGCTTCACTCCGACATGACTTATACTGTTATTGGGGGTCTGACGTTGCTAGCCCCTTAGGCAGATATGCGATACTCATTGACGAACGGACCAGACTGTATATACATTGTCACTGTTAGGCTCAGTAGGGTTTTCGGAGGAGTTCGCTCATCGGTCTCCCTTGAGTTCGCTCCTCGGCCACCCTTGAGGTCAGTCCATGGGCAGCCGTTACGCATAGCTAGTGCCGCTGACGGTTTGTGGTTAAACCCACTGCCAGGGTACTGACGAGTCATTAGAGTCCCCCACAGACAGTTTCCCAAGTTCGGGCGAAACGTTGTAGAGGCCGTATGGTTTTATGGCAGGGTTCGGAAAATGCACGTGCGTTTACGCACGTGTTATTTTTCGGGCAGATAATACTGGTCGGCTTTGGTTTAAGCCGGATCCGAGTATTATATTGAGTAGGTATAATATCTTTGTCTCAGTTGCATTTGTATTCGGTCGTAATACAAATGCGGGTATATTTATACAGTTTCGGGGTTTTCCTGAAAGTCGTTTCAGGATCACTTTTGGAAGTTGCCAGTTTCCAGTTTTCTATCAGCCGTCTTTTAACATTCGGTTAAAGACGGATTTATCTTTTCTTCAGATATGAGTGAGTCATCATTCTAGAAGCTTCTAGAAGTGATGATGAGGCATATGACTCATTAGTGCATTAATGGTTTCATTAAAGGCATGATGAGGTGTTTAAGTGACTCATGCTTTGTTATTATAGCTTCTTGTTTTGCTTAAGATATTTTGAGTGAGAAGCTTCATACCTTATGGTCACCACTTGCTCCTACGGTCACCTCCCTCTTCTATATTAGTGCACACCCCTCTCTCTCCTCATACTCTCTCTCACTTGATAGTTTTTCATGGTTGGAAAAAAGATTATGATAGATTTGGGGTGTATGGAATACACAGTTCATTTCATTCCATCACCCGATTTCCACGGCAACTTCATTAACCGATCGTCCACGGATTTGGACGAAGTGAGACAAAGTCATTTACTCATTCTCTACATCAATCTTGGTCGTCTCTTTTAGCAAACTTGACGATCGAGTTGCCTCGAGTCAGAGGCGGGAGCCCGTTTAAAGAACCGATCATGTGGTGCCACCTCGACGAGGAGATCGGAGATCGACGAGATCGGAGCAGCCGCAACGGAGCGTGGGATGATGGTTGAAGAACGAAGGACTCAGATCGTTCGGTATAACCATTCTACACTCTTTACAGTTTGTTAGTTTAGCAATAATGGCAGATCCGGGTTGAAGTATACGATAGCGCCAGTTTAAATGTTTTGTTCCGCATTTTGGCGTCTGTAGACTGCCGGGGCGCTAGCGTAGACTTACATGATCGCCCTCATACTGCGGGCAGTCAAGCAAGAATCCTAGGGGCTCTATCAACGTGCAATAGCGACATGTCAGGTCACCTAAAGCAGTACACGATGATAAAGGTAAACCAGATAGCATACTATCATCTCGAGTAAGACTGTCCTACCGGGATAGGTCCTCCCTCAATCATTGCAATCACGTGCCTGTGATCCAATAATTGACTCTGAGGGCACTATCTCCAACAATCTCCCACTTGCACTCAAGGCTAATTATTGCGATGTCGCATACTCACAGCCCGTGTGATACCGAACACCCAACTCCTCTACTAGTCAGTCTCACAAATCCCGTTTGTGAAACTATTGCGGTCGAGGAATAGCCTCAGTGAGTGGATCCGCCTAGAAGTTTCTTTCTATGTCTCTCTCTATCTCAAGTTCGCGGAGAAAGCCATCTCCCGAAATGAGCAATACCTGTCTTAGAATGTCTGGATGTCTGATGGGACCTATCTCATAAAAGAACTCCAAATCCAAACTTCTTAGACTGTATCGTCAACTGGACTTAATCAGTATCCTACGCCATACCACCCTCAGTATAGCCTTGGACCACCTGTCCAAAATACTGCCCCTCGTCAGAAGGAAAACTATAACTCTGACGACCTCCTTGTCGTCCAGGTCACCTTGGAAGCCTGGAATGATAACTGTTTCCCCGAATGGGGCTTTCGTTATCATATCCCTAGAACAGTCACTTATGTTCTAAAACTGCTTCCGACTGTTTCTCCAGGATTGGATCAATGTCAACTTATTACATCTAGTGCAAGAACAATATCTGGTGTGGTACTTGACATCTCATGATTGACTCAATTGCCTAAGCAAGTGATCTGCCAATCATGAACATCCCTCTCCCCTTTAGTCTGTAAGACACCTTTAGAGAGGGTGACTCCATTACCTGCAGGTACACTACCATGCCAGGAGTCGTCCATTCTAAATACTCTTAGAATGCTGTCTAAGTACCCAGATTGGGAAACCACCCAAATCTAGATCTAAAACCATAGATCTAGTAACCAGTATGTCTGATATAATGTCCAAGTCCTTTGTGGAGAAACTACTGTGTGACGACCAAAGTATAACCGATCGTAGTATAGGAATGTCACTTCCTACTTTGTGTATGTCATCCAAAACCCGGATATCATACCCTACTACCTTCTCAACAGATCCATCCCCTATTCTGATGACGTCAAACCTATGATTGTCACATCAGAAACAGATGATCTATCTCCGCTACATCTGCTTTAGTCTATAAATAGACATAAGCCTGATGTCCACCAATGCTTCCGCTGCTCCCACTGACTACGACAACCCTCTGGCAGAGTCATATAGACGTGCACTTCTAAAGCTAGTTTAGAACGACGCTATACTCATCCTCCTGCCGGGTCTCACAGCCTGAACAACAACAATGGCAAGTGTGGGTAAACAAGAACTTCCCTGTCACCGTCCTTGAGGCTACCGGAGTACCTCTCGGGTGCCTGAAGTTACCCACCTTATCTGCGGAGTGGCCAATGGAATGTCAAGCCAGATTGAATCTTTAGGTTCCTTATCAAATCTTCAGTAATCGTTTGCGGTTCTGGAATCACTTCCAGTTCTACCATACTCCCACTACTGTTTTTGAAAAAATCCATTTTTAATAAAACTGTGGCGAGTCTAGAACAATATTTCTATTGATCTGCCAGATGGTAGAAAGTCAACCCTCGTCATAGCCTGGGTCAACCCACAAACAGTCATTACAGAAACGTGCCTTGAGTTATCCAGAGTCTGGTTTTAATCATAAGCCGGACAACTCCCCGTACCTTAACAACGTTAAGATATGAACTGTTCTATATCCAATATAGAACTAGAGGCACTGATTTAATTGAACCAGATTCAAAATCATGCAACTGTCTCCAGTGCATGTCAACTAAATGGAGATAGGCCGATCAGCGTTACTCAACTTAGGAATGCTTCCAATTATGAGTAACCTGAAAGAGAAGCAATTTCTCTTTATCATTACTATCAACTGAATACCATACACAAGTATCTACATCTTCGATCACTTTGAAGAATCCCGATACTTGCTACACCTGGTTCTCTACTCTATTCAAATACCTATAACTCCTCAAAACTTAGACCATGTGTTTCTACGAAACACATGTCCAAGAACTAGAGAAGTTAAAAGTAAACAGAATATAGTATGAGGACCAACCCCTCTGTCCTAATGGACACTGGACAACATACAATACTCTGTATAAGTCCGCTGAGTCTAACAACTCTTTCACTGTGTGTCGTAGGTTGAAAACTGTACTTATGGTTAAGAAGAATTGCACCGCTGTTCAATGCTCCTTACCTAACCATCCACTAATATAGGTAAATGTCATAGACATAATTTCAAAAAGTATATCTCACTCTATAAAAAATAGACGTACAGATATATCAATTTGAAATTGGTGCACAACAACGGATATTCAAAACCAAATATTTGCCGACCGGCAAACAACCCAGGTGGCTTCCTCAAATATCACCAATTCCAACGAATCCCGATATAATGAGGATGATCACCCTATTCCCAATAACTTACTCCCACTCAACATCTGTAAAGCCATACAGATGTGAGAATCAAACCTGGTAAATACATACCCTGGAGCAAGTGTCTAATCAGGAAATCAGTTTTCTTTTAACAGTACACAGCTGAACTGAAACATTGAAATGTTTCGATGGGGTATCCTGGTATTCCTAGTAATGCCTCTACCATTATCCAGATTCACAACTATAACCGTATAATTCTTTGCCACCTCTCCAAATCCCTTTATATGTCTTTAGTCATTACCTTCTGCACACCCCTTTAGGCCAATTGGTTTTCTTCCTTCCCTACCGTTCGGCACCAGCCTATGGTTTGGAAGAAGACTATCCAATAAGCATAATGGGTGTACTGTCCTAATCCAAGGAGCACTCGCAATGCGAGAGAAGGTGAAGATAAAAGACAACCGAATAAACCTTATTCCTATTTCTCCTGGACCAGAATCCATCCCCGAACTGGAACAAGTTCCTTTCGAGTTCGTATATAACCATACGATGGATTATCCAATAAACTGTGGATCTTCGTAGTGATACGGAGTGTCCTGGAGAAATACAAAGGTGATTTAGGATTGGCGAAGAAATACTTGGTTTGGTCGTGAATATCAGTCACAATTTACTTTGCCCTCTTACTAATCCCTTGCTTTGTCTTAATCTTAATACCTTCTGCACACTGTTTAGGCTAATTGGTTTTCTTCATTCCCTACCGGTCGGCACCAGCCTATGGTTTGGAAGAAGACTATCCAATTTGCACAATCGGTGTACTACTCCTAAACTAAGGAGTACTCGCAACCTGAGAGAGGGTGAAAAGAAAAGACAACTGAATAATCCTATTCGTTTTCTCCAGAATCGGAAACCATCCTCGAATTCCTTCGAGTTCGTATCTAACCATACGATGGTTTTGTCCAATGGAAGTGGACGTTCGTAGTAATACGGGGTGTCCTGGAGAAAAGGGTAAAAGTAGGAGTGGCAATGAGGTCTGCAACTCTGACAATCCAAAAGCCAGCGTTAAGAAGGTTCGGTCAACTTGGTCACTGAGTCATAGTCTAGGGTCGGGTCAATGGTCGCTGCCAAGAGAGAGAGAAAAGAAACACTCAGCGTGCACTCTATCCTAGATCAGAATGGTTATCAATTTATCTAATCTGACGTATGGTATAATACCATCTGGGAGTTCTCGGCGAGTCCGTCCAGTGTACCCAGTCTCCACTGAGCACCCGTACACCATCCTTGATGTCAAACACCGATGGATATGGGATCATCCATCGCCCATCATATGGGTCAAGATGCGTATACGCTAGTCTACTCTGGTGCATCGATGCCCTGTCTCGATACACCCTCGACTAGGAACAGTTATAGGATGTACTCGTCGGCTACCGTGGCCCCACTAGTATGATCTCATCATAGTCCCAGTAGTCGAGTACATATCCTAAGGGCTTTATCAACATGCAATATAGAGACAATCAGAGTACATGTTAAGATAAAGTACAACCAGATAGCATACTATCATGTCGAGCAAGAAAGTCCTCCCTATATATGTCCTAGCATCCACTACAATATACATCGTATGTACAGTAATGGCCTCTAGGGCATACATATAACTAACAATCTCCCACTTGCACTAAGGCCATCTGTTATGGTATCGCATACCCAACAATTAGCTGTGGTTGAAGTATCTCATACTCAACCGTCCCATAATTAGTCTCTACTGGGAAAAAAGCCTTTGTGAATGGATCCGCGCTGTCGTCCTCTGTGTCTGCTCTCCTAACCTCGATCTTCCTGGAGATCAACCATCTCCATGATCAGGTGATACTGCCTAAGAATTATATCTGGATTTCTGATGAGACGGGCTTTCCTTGGCATAAGCCACAACTCCATTGTCTCACAATGGTAGGAACGAAGTTCATCTTATGAACTTATATATATCCAGACTGTCTCTTTGGTAGTATCCTTGGTAACGATCTATCTTGCCTTTAATTGTCTAGTAAGTCACGGTATCTAGCTTGGAACTCTTCCAACATACCGTCCCTCCACGGAGGGTATAGATAATTCCTGCGACTGACATTCAGTCGTCCTTATCAGCCTGGAACCTTTCCAGTGATTCTCCCCAGGATCGATTGATACCATTTCACTACAACTAGTGAGTATCCTAATATCCAAATAGATCTATCTCATAGATCCAAAACCCAGGATTTAGGAGGTATCAATTTTGATCCTATATGGAGAATCCTTGTGATAAGCGGAGATTGACCGAGCGTAGTATAGGAAACTCCTTCCCTATCAAGAGTATGTCATCCACGCACTTTACGAGGATCACCGACATACTCTCTACTATCTTTTTGTATATACAAGGTTCATCTACCATTTTGATGAAGTCAAACTCTTTGACTACCACATCAAAACAGATGTTCCAACTCCGCGATACCTGTTTTATCATATAAAACATCTTGCACACGTTTCCGCTGCTCCCACTGTCTACGAAGCCCTCTGGCTGTGTACTTATAGACGCTCTCTTCTAAAACATCACTTAGAAAAGCAGTCATGACACCCAACCACCAGATATCGTAGTCATGGTATGTAGCCGTGGCAAGTAGGATCTGGATGGACTTAAGCATAGATCCTTAGAAAAGGTTTCAACACAATCCATACTTGGTCTTATCATGCAAACCTTTAACAAGTCTAGTTTTGAAAGTCTCAACTTTTCCATGTACACCAAGTAATCTTCTCAAGATATACTTGCTCCTGATGGGGATTTAACCCTTCAGATAAAGCAACCAAAGTCCATACTTTGTTGGTGTATAAGGATTCCATCTCAGATCGATAAGCACCCAGCCATTCTCACAGAGTCCCACTCCTGATGGCCAGCTCGAAACTAGTTAGGTCATCATCTCATGATGCAATCCTCGCTCCCACTGTCATAGAGAAACCTAAGTATCTCTCAGGTGGGTGAGGAACCCTACTAGATCGGCGGAGAGGCTGAGGTTCGTTGGAAACTATTGAATCCTTTGGTTCTACCAAATCATCAGCTGTATTTTGTATAGCTGGAACATTTCCAGTTCTACATAACATACATTGCCTCGAGCTTGTCCGGATTTTGCTTTTAGACATAGGCCGGACAACCCCATGTAAGTCTACGCTAGCGCCCCGGCAGTCTACAGACGCCAAATGCGGAACAAAAACTTTTAACTTGGCGCTATCGTATACTTTAACCCGGATATGCCATTATTGCTAAACTAACAAACTGTAAAGAGTGTAGAATGGTTATACCGAACGATCCGAGTCCTTCGTTCTTCAACCATCATCCCACGCTCCGTTGCGGCTGCTCCGATCTTGTTGATCTCCGATCTCCTCGTCGAGGTGGCACCACATGATCGGTTCTTTAAACGGGCTCCCGCCTCTGGCTCGAGGCAACTCGATCGTCAAGTTTGCTAAAAGAGACGACCAAGATTGATGTAGAGAATGAGTAGATGACTTTGTCTCACTTCGTCCAAATCCGTGGACGATCGGTTAATGAAGTTGCCGTGGAAATCGGGTGATGGAATGAAATGGACTGTGAAATTCCATACACCGATAAAACCTATCATAATCTTTTCTCTCTAAAATGAAACCTCAAGTGAGAGTGAGAGTGAATGAGAGAGGAGGCCTTCCATTCATATATGAAGGAGGAGGGTGAGTGTAGGAGGAGATAAGGAGGTAACCATAACAAAACATCCTTATCATAATATGAACACAAACTAAATATCTAGCAAAAAGATCTTAAGCATAACAAGAAATGGTTGATTACAAAGCATGAGTCACAAAGCTTAGTCACAAATTCTAGAACCTTCTAGAACCTTCTAGAATGATGACTCACTCCATCTGAAGAAAAGATAAATCCGTCTTTAACCGAATGTTAAAAGACGGCTGATAGAAAACTGGAAACTGGCAACTTCCAAAAGTGATCCTGAAACAACTTTCAGGATAACCCCGAAACTGTATAAATATACCCGCATTTGTATTACGACCGAATACAAATGCAACTGAGACAAAGATATTATACCTACTCAATATAATACTCGGATCCGGCTTAAACCAAAGCCGACCAGTATCAACTGCCCGAAAACTGACACGTGCGTAAACGCACGTGCATTTTCCGAACCCTGCTATAAAACCATACGGCCTCTACAACGTTTCGCCCGAACTTGGGAAACTATCTGTGGGGGACTCTAATGACTCGTCAGTACCCTGGCAGTGGGTTTAACCACAAACCGTCAGCGGCACTAGCAATGCGTAACGGCTGCCCACAGACTGACCTCAAGGGATGCCTATGAGCGCACTCATCCGGAAAACCCTACTGAGCCTAACAGTGACAATGTATATACAGTCCGGTCCGTTCGTCAATGAGTATCGCATATCCGCCTAGGGGGCTAGTAACGTCAGACCCCCAAAAAGCAGTATAAGTCGTGTCGGAGTGTAGCCCAATCACACCCTAAGATACTACTGGAGTACCTACCAGTAAATCTCCTGCCATGGCCATGGACTTTGTGTAATGGCTCTCCTAGACACAGCACGACCTCGCCCCCAATACCGGGAGAGACGAATCCCCTGCCGATCCGCTCACGTGCCTCCATATGGCTCGGGACTGTACCCAAAAGCTACCTGTTTGCACGACTCCTTTGAGCCGTGGTAGGGTAGAAATCAAAGCACAGTGGGAACTCACACGAGACAAATGACGACCTCAGGTCGATGAACTAACCTGTACACATGTCACCAGGGAACTGCTATCTGACGATAGGTATAGTACTAACTAGCAGATTCCCGGCGAGTCTTGTCCGGTGTACTCATAACCCAATGAGCACCTGTATACATCTTAGGTGATCCAACTGACACCAGTGGCTTGTGAGACCGGCCACCGCCCCTCGTCGGGGTCTCGACTGTATACACTAGTCTACTCCGGAGTATCGATGCCCTGTCTCGAAACTCCCACGACTAGGGACCACAATTAAGGATATGCATATAAACTACCCAACTCTCACGTATATGATCGCCATCATACTGTTGGTAGTAAAGCAAGATCCTAAGGGCTCTATCAAAGTGTAACATGCAATCAGTCACCTGAACATGTACACGACTGATAAAGGCAAACCAGATAGCATACTATCATCTCGAGTAAGACTGTGCTACCGGGATAGGTCTTCCGCACTCATTGCAATCACGTACCTGCGATCCAATAATTGACTATGAGGGCACTATCTTCAACAATCTCCCACTTGCACTCAAGGCTAATATTGCGATGTCGACTACTCACAGCCCGTGTGAAACCGACACCCAACTCCTCTACTAATCAGATTCACAAAGCCCGTTTGTAAAACTATTGTGTTCGAGAAATAGCCTCAGTGAGTGGATCCGCCTAGATGTTTCTTTCTATATCTCTCTTAATCTCAAGTTCGCGGAGAAAGCCATCTCCCGAATTGAGTAGTACCTGTCTTAGAATGTCTGGATATCTGATGGGACCTTAGTTCATAAATGAACTCCATATCCAAACTTCTTAGACTGTATGGATCACTGAACCTAATCAGTATCCTGCACCATGCCACCCACAGTATCCTCTGGAACCACCTGTCCATAATACTGTCCCTCGTCAGAGGGAAAACTAAAAACTCTGACAATCACTCTGTCATCCATGTCACCTTTGAAGCCTGGAATGATAACCGTCTCCCGAAAGAGGCTGCCGTTATCAAATCCGTAGAACATGTACCAATGTTCTAAAACTGCTTCCCTATGTTTCTCCAGGATTGGATTAATACAAACTTATTGCATCTAGTGCAAAAACAACATCTGGTGTGGTACTTGACATCTCATGATTGACTCAATTTCCTAAGCAAGTGATCTGCCAATCATGCACATCCCTCTCCCCTTTAGTCTGTAAGACACCTTTAGAGAGGGTGACTCCATCACCTGCAGGTACACCACCATGCTAGGAGTCAACTATTCCAAAAAACCATTAGAATATCTGTCAAAGTACCCACATTGGGAGACTACCCAAATCCAGATCTAAAACCATAGATCTAGAAACCAAAATGTCAAATATTATATCCATATCCTGTCTGGAGAAACAACTGTGTGACGACCACAGTACAACCGATCGTAGTATAGGAATTTTACTTCCTACTCTGTGTATGTCATCCAGATACCATGACATCACACCCTACTACCTTCTTAACTGATCCATCCCCTATTCTGATTGAATTCAAACCCATGACTGTCACATCAAAATTAGATGATCTATCTCCGCTAAAACTGCTCAAGTCTATAAATAGATATAAGCATCTTGCCCACTATACTTCCGCTGCTCCCACTGACTACGACAACCCTCCTACCGGGTCTCATATCCTGGAACAACAGTAGTGTCAAGTCTTGGTAGATAAGAACCTCCCTGTCACCGTCTCTGAGGCTACCGAAGTACCTCTCGGGCGTCTGAGGTTACCTACCATACCTGCGGAGTGGCTATTGGAATGTCAAACCTGATTGAATATATAGGTCCTATTAAATTTTCCGTAATCGTTCGCGGTTCTGGAATCACTTCCAGTTCTACCATACTTCCACTACTGTTTTCTGAAAAAGATCCATTTTTACTAAAACTGTGGCGAGTCAAGAACAATATCACTATTGATCTTCTAAATGGTAGAATATCAACCCTCGTTTATAGCCAGGGTCAACCCACAAACAGCCATTACAGAAACGTGCCCTGAGTTATCCCGAGTCTGGTTTTAATCATAAGCTGGACAACTCCCCGTACCATAACATCTTTTAAGGTACGAACTATTCTATATCCAATATAGAAACTTTTGCACTAATTTAATTGGAACCATATTCAAATCATGCAACTGTCTCCAGTGCATATCAACTTTATGGAAAGAGGCTAATCAGCATTACTCAACTTAGGAATCCATCCAATTATGAGTAACCTGAAAGAGAAACACGTTTCTCAAAACCATCACTATCATCTGAATACCAATCACAAGAATCTACATCTTCGATCTCTTTGAAGAATCCCGATACTTGTGATACCTGGTTCTCTACTTTATTCTTATACCCACAACTTCTCAAAACTTAGACCTTGTATTTCTACGAAACACTCGTCTAAATACTAGAGAAGTTATAAGTAAACAGAACATAGTACGAGGACCTACCCCTTTAGTCCTGATGGACACTGGACAACATACAATACTCTGTATAAGTCCGCTGAGTTTAAACAACTCAAAATCTGTGCGTTGTAGGTGGAAAACTGTACCCTGGCGATTTCCTCAAATATCACCAATTACAACGAATTCTGATATAATGAGGATGATCACCTAATTCCCAATATCTTACTCCCACTCATCATCTGTAAAACCATACAGATATGAGAATGAAACCTGGTAAATACATACCCTTGGAGTAAGTGTCTAATCGGGAAAAACAGTTTTTCCTTTAACAATGCACTGAAACATGAAAATGTTTCGTAGGGGTATCCTGGTATTCATAGTAATGCCTCTTCCATAATCCAATTCATGACTTCAACCGTATATTTTATTGCCATCTCTCCAAATCCCTTTATTTGTTTTTAGTCGTTACCTTCTGTACACCATCGTTAGGCTAACTGGTTTTCTTCCTTCCCTACCGTTCGGCACCAGCCTATGGTTTGGAAGAAGACTATCCAGTAAGCATAATAGGTGTACCCTCCTAAACTAAGGAGTACTCGCATCTCGAGAGAAGGTTACGATAAAAGACAACTGAATAATACCTTATTCTTTTTAAAGGTGAAATAGGAGCGGCGATGAATTACGCGGTTTTGGTCGTGAATGATATCAGTCGCAATTTACTTTGCCCTCTTTCTAATCCCTTTATTTTGTCTTTACATATTACCTTCTGCACACCCTACTTAGGCTAATTGGTTTTCTTCATTCCCTACCTTTCGGCACCAGCCTATGGTTTGGAATAAGACTATCCAATAAGCGTAATAGGTGTACTCCCCTAAACCAAGGAGCTCTCGCAACCTGAGAGAAGGTGATAATAAAAGACAACTGAATAAACCAATTCTATTTCTCCTGAACCTTGATCCATCCCCGAAGAAGTCCCTTCGAGTTCGTATATAACCATACGATGGCTCTATCCAATGGAAGTGGATATCCGTAGTAATACGGGTGTTCTGAGAAATACAAAGGGTAAAAGAAGGAGTGGCAATGACTTATGCAACTCAGACAATCCAAAAGCCAGTATTTTAAGAAGGTTCGGTTAACCTGGTCACTGAGTCATAGTCTAGGGTCGGTCAAAGGTCGCCGCCAAAGAGAGAGAGAGAAAAGAAACACTCTGCGTGCACTCTAACCTAGATCAGAATGGTCATCATTTTATCTAATCCGGAAACCTCCCACTGTCCTGTCAAATTCTCCTCCAAACCTAAAGAAGAATCAATCGGGATCACCCGAAGAGTAAACCAACTCATCAGTGGGAATCAGGATCCAACTCTCATCGCATGATAACGTGATGGAATGCATCCACGTTACTCATACTCCAGAAGGTATGCGCATACTCGGCAAGTTTCAGTTTCTTTAGAAACTCCTGATATCAATTTTTCCCCATGCTCTTATAACCTTGGCGTTGGTCAAAATGTCATAAGTCACATGCCAAGTTCTACCCATCACTATCTTGTCAATTTGAACCCACCCGCACATGCCCCTGACGTTGGCCAATCGGCAGAACGACTGTCCCAAACTAACTCATCTATCTATGCAACAATTGAATACCCAGCAGCTACCAAACACTATGCCTTGGCGTTGGTCAAAATGCGTAGCTTGAATACTACTGAATACCCAAAAGAAGTGACGGAGGGCTACGGCTGGTTTTTGGCGAAAAACCTTTAGCGTAGTGAACTTGATATCGCTGAAGGAACCTGATAGCTTTTTAAAATATAGTGGCGAAAACCTTTTGCTAAAGAGGTCACTCCCGGTAAAGGGATCTCGGCTCTTTCCTCGTGGAATGAGGTGCAGGATATTCCACTGAATACCGCTATGCAAAGCAACATGTAATCGACTATAGTAAAGTTATTACCCTGACGCAAACTTCTGTCCAAGGGGTCTTTCCCGGTGAAGGGATATCGGCCCTTGCCTCGTCGAATGAGGTGCTGGATATTCACACCGAATACCGCTATGCATAACAAAAGAAAACGTCTTTGCAATAACACCTTTTAAATTGTTCCAACAACTAAAACAGGTTTGTTTTACTTTGCATTGATCAGAATCAACGCAGTCCCATCATTCAATCACACCAGAAAAGAACGAAAATAAAATGTACGTATATGCCATCCGCATTCGTCACTGGGTCCCGTCATCACCCGTTAGGTTACTTAACTAACGACAGAGCGGGGACTGGACTAGCGCGGGTGTAAAACATATACAACATCTAATAGTATATAAACCAATATACAATAATCGCTCCAGGCGTGATAGTATGCAACATTACAGAAAAGTAATAAGCATCACAGAACAATACAGATAATCTGGGATCCCCGAGTTTCACAGAGCCGCTGCTGAAACTCGACGTTCCCCTGTCGTGTGGATAGCCTGTGCAATGAAACCTAGACCCTTACGGGTGCGGCAAGTTACCCGCCAAAACCTGAAGCGAGGTAGTCCCCACAGCATAGTGAATGGAACAACCGGCACTTCACGGAATCCGGTAATCTTGGGCACCCCTCCTTGGGTCAACCTGTACCCCCTACGAGTGCGGCGAATAGTCTGCCAATTCTGAAGTGGGACCCCTCTGCCTCTCAAAGCCATGAGATGCGGACCCGCTGCTTTCCCGAACCCGGCTATCCGTGCACTCCGTCGCGGGGTAAAACCTAGTACAGTAATGAAAAATAGTACAATAGGTACATCGACCGCAACCTGGTCGTGCCCCAAAAGAATATTATACAACAGGCAGTGACGGCTGTCCACAAGTTGGACGCTCGCCCCGCAATATCAAATGTACAAATAAACTCAAACTGTACTACCATTGCACACTGCTATCCACCACGACAAATCCGCAACATTACAGCACAACACAGAACATCAACGCGAATGTCACGTTCGCAAACCCGTCTAAAAGAACTATAGCAATCAGACGCTGTTTACCGATCAAATGACATTCTCGGTCGAAGATATAATGTAAGCACTGTAAACTAACGCATTTAAATTACGATCGACCAAAGACCAAATATCAAAAAGTGGGCCCCACTGCTTACTGGTGAACAGTAACAAAACCTGGGCCAAAATTATATATACCAAAAATCACAAAACCCAACAGCGAACCCACTGACCAAATTTGGGAGCACGTGCTCCTCACATGGCCGCGGAAGCGTGGCCAAACCATGGGTTTGGCCGCCCTTCCGCGGCGGCTTGGAGGAGTCACGACTCCAAATTTCGTCGTGGTTCTTAAATATGCCTGCACGGATTTTTAAGACATCCAGAATTCAATTTTGAGACCGTTTAAAATCAACAGAAACTGTCGGCATAGGATTTTGTAGTTTTCGATTTCCGGTCGGATCGATGTTTTAAACGCGTTAGCACAAGTTAGTATAGCAAAATGGTGAGGCTCTGATACCACTGTAAGTCTACGCTAACGCCCCGGCAGTCTACAGACGCCAAATGCGGAACAAAAACTTTTAACTTGGCGCTATCGTATACTTTAACCCGGATCTGCCATTATTGCTAAACTAACAAACTGTAAAGAGTGTAGAATGGTTATACCGAACGATCCGAGTCCTTCGTTCTTCAACCATCATCCCACGCTCCGTTGCGGCTGCTCCGATCTCGTTGATCTCCGATCTCCTCGTCGAGGTGGCACCACATGATCGGTTCTTTAAACGGGCTCCCGCCTCTGACTCGAGGCAACTCGATCGTCAAGTTTGCTAAAAGAGACGACCAAGATTGATGTAGAGAATGAGTAGATGACTTTGTCTCACTTCGTCCAAATCCATGGACGATCGGTTAATGAAGTTGCCGTGGAAATCGGGTGATGGAATGAAATGGACTGTGAAATTCCATACACCGATAAAACCTATCATAATCTTTTCTCTCTAAAATGAAACCTCAAGTGAGAGTGAGAGTGAATGAGAGAGGAGGCCTTCCATTCATATATGAAGGAGGAGGGTGAGTGTAGGAGGAGATAAGGAGGTAACGAAAACAAAACATCCTTATCATAATATGAACACAAACTAAATATCTAGCAAAAAGATCTTAAGCATAACAAGAAATGGTTGATTACAAAGCATGAGTCACAAAGCTTAGTCACAAATTCTAGAACCTTCTAGAATGATGACTCACTCCATCTGAAGAAAAGATAAATCCATCTTTAACCGAATATTAAAAGACGGCTGATAGAAAACTGGAAACTGGCAACTTCCAAAAGTGATCCTGAAACAACTTTCAGGATAACCCCGAAACTGTATAAATATACCTGCATTTGTATTACGACCGAATACAAATGCAACTGAGACAAAGATATTATACCTACTCAATATAATACTCGGATCCGGCTTAAACCAAAGCCGACCAGTATCAACTGCCCGAAAACTGACACGTGTGTAAACGCACGTGCATTTTCCGAACCCTGCCATAAAACCATACGGCCTCTACAACGTTTCGCCCGAACTTGGGAAACTGTCTGTGGGGGACTCTAATGACTCGTCAGTACCCTGGCAGTGGGTTTAACCACAAACCGTCAGCGGCACTAGCAATGCGTAACGGCTGCCCACGGACTGACCTCAAGGGATGCCTATGAGCGCACTCATCCGGAAAACCCTACTGAGCCTAACAGTGACAATGTATATACAGTCCGGTCCGTTCGTCAATGAGTATCGCATATCCGCCTAGGGGGCTAGTAACGTCAGACCCCCAAAAAGCAGTATAAGTCGTGTCGGAGTGTAGCCCAATCAAACCCTGAGATACTACTGGAGTACCTACCAGTAAATCTCCTGCCATGGCCATGGACTTTGTGTAATGGCTCTCCTAGACACAGCACGACCTCGCCCCCAATACCGGGAGAGACGAATCCCCTGCCGATCCGCTCACGTGCCTCCATATGGCTCGGGACTGTACCCAAAAGCTACCTGTTTGCACGACTCCTTTGAGCCGTGGTAGGGTAGAAATCAAAGCACAGTGGGAACTCACACGAGACAAATGACGACCTCAGGTCGATGAACTAACCTGTACACATGTCACCAGAGAACTGCTATCTGACGATAGGTATAGTACTAACTAGCAGATTCCCGGCGAGTCCTGTCCGGTGTACTCATAACCCAATGAGCACCTGTATACATCTTAGGTGATCCAACTGACACCAGTGGCTTGTGAGACCGGCCATCGCCCCTCGTCGGGGTCTCGACTGTATACACTAGTCTACTCCGGAGTATCGATGCCCTGTCTCGAAACTCCCACGACTAGGGACCACAATTAAGGATATGCATATAAACTACCCAACTCTCACGTATATGATCGCCATCATACTGTTGGTAGTAAAGCAAGATCCTAAGGGCTCTATCAAAGTGTAACATGCAATCAGTCACCTGAACATGTACACGACTGATAAAGGCAAACCAGATAGCATACTATCATCTCGAGTAAGACTGTGCTACCGGGATAGGTCCTCCGCAATCATTGCAATCACGTACCTGGGATCCAATAATTGACTATGAGGGCACTATCTTCAACACCCCAAATCTTAACAAACTTAAGATATGAGCTCTTCCCTTTCCATATCACATATGAAGTGGTAGGCAACTGATTTGATTTGAACCCTATTCAATAGGTATGCAGCTTCACAAGTGCATAACTCCCAAAAGGAAATAGGAAACTCAGCAGTACTCATCATAGAGCACACCATATCATATAGGGTGTTATTGCTCCGCCCCGATATACCATCGTGCTATGGTGTATACGGAGGAGTAATGCTGAGAGAGAATCTCATTCTCCTTTAGAATAGTCCAGGAATCCCGTGCTCAAGTATTCTCCTCCTTGATTTCATCAAAGGACATAATACTTATACCTGTATTTTGGTTCTCTACTTCTAACTTATATTTTGTGAATATCTCAAAAGGTTGGGACTTGTGTTTCAACAGGAACATATGTCTGAATCTTGAGAGATTATCAGAGAATGTAATGAAGTACAAAGAACCGTTCTTGCCATGTGTAGACAGGGGACTTTCATACATCAACATGTATCAATCCCAAAAGTTCACTAACTCTTTCTCTGTTTCCAACAAACAGAGCTGTGGTCATCTTATCTTTGTGACATGACCGGCAAGTTTCACAAGATGTAAATTCAAACTAATTTAAATATGCATCTATATGTAACTTCAGCCAGTCGGGTCGCATTGATATGACCTAGTCTACAATACCTCAAGAAGGATTCATTCATTTCTGAACTCTTCCTCTTGTGTGTGTTCTGTACGTTAAGAACTGTGGTTTGATTTAGAACGTCAATGCTTTTAGATAACGTGCCTGATCCGATCAACTCTTGATATAGGAAATGTTCAAAACATTATCCAACAATACAAAATTATATCTTTTCTTTACTAATAAAGTGACTGATATGATTTTGTATATCAGGTTCGGTATCTAATAACATTTGTTCAGAATCAATGTATTCTGGTAATACAGGGTGATAGTGACCAACAGACTTGGCTGCAACATTTGCACCGTTTTCTGTCTCATGAAACTTATCACCCGTTCTTAGTTCTTTACCTATCTGTAGCCCATGTAACAGATTACATATACGAGATCCTGATCCGGTATCACATACCCAGGACGTAAAGGATACTGAGAAACAGTTTTGTGTAATGAACACACCCGAAGATGATGCATCAACATGCACTTTCTTCGTTTGGACGGCACGGGAAATCTGGTATTCCCCAATTTCCTGCTCTGTCTTATAACGATTATAAGTTGGAGCGGGACCAACGTTCCCCAGCTCAGTATAACAAGCGGGTTCGGTCAATATATCTGTTTTATTATCTTGATTAAGGCGTGATATGGTCGCTACCTGGAGAGAGAGAGAAGAAAACACTCAGCGTATGCTCTTGCAAGATTAGATTGGTTATATAATATATCTAATCAGGATGTCTCCCACTGTTTTAGTCAAATCTTCCTTCAAACCCTAAAAGGAAAGACTAGCCGGGATTAATTACACGCTACAAGTTCGCCAATCTTTCAGCCAGGCCAGTGTCGGTACTTTGAGGGAGGTCCCCCGTGCTTTTGCACGAACCTAATTAAAGTAAACCTCGTTTTCCCAGGGGCGTAACCCCGTTAACACCTTTCTAGACACCTACTTGATCGGCTAATTGTAATGTGTAAAACTCTCCCAGGAGTAACTCTTACTCGCAGCGGGTATTGGGATCCAACTATCTCATAGAAGGTATGCAATCTCATTGCAAATTTCAACACTTGAAATCCCTAATAATATTTTTTGCCCCCAGCGTCCTATGACCTTGACGAAGGTCAACAAACCATAGGCTACTAGTCAAGTTCAACCCGTCATTTCCTGATTGAATTAAACCCACCCGCACGACCCTTGACGGAGGTCAACAAGGCCGCACGACTACCCTAATCCAATCTGCATCATATGCATAAGCAGATAAATACTAGTCAGCTACCGCACACTACGCCTTGACGGAGGCCAACAAACGTAGCACGAATACTAAGTAGGACTTATCTGAAATGACGGAGGGCTACAACAGGTTTTTCAGAAAACCTATTGCGTAATGAACTTGATATCGTTGTAGAATCGAGTGATTTTTAAATGGAGTGTTTTTGAGGTTTTTGTAGTTTTGCTAAAGGGGTCACTCCCGGTGAAGGGATCGTCGGCCCTTTCCTCATCGAATAAGGTGCAGGATATTTCACAAATACCACTATGCAAAGCAAGAACTATAGAAGCAATCAAAAGACAAATCGAGTTTGTAACATCTGCCAGTTATTGCTAAAGGAGTCATTCCCGGTGAAGGGATCTCGGTCCTTTCCTTATCGAATAAGGTGCAGGATGTTCTACAAGGAACACCGCGATGCAAAGCAAGAACTAGAGCTACCAGTTTTTATAAACAAGTTTCTACAACATCTTAGGTTTCTTTTATTTCATTAATCTCATTAATAAAGTCCCATTTTAATTATGCTTCACAAGCATCTCTTTTGAAATGAAATCTGCAATATAACATATATCTCATATATATAATATAAACATTCGTCTCAGGCAGTAATATGATCTCATCACAGAACATTGCAGCAGAAGAACATATATGAAATATTGGATATACTAGGACGTCCGTGTTTTCAATACGAGCCTGTATAAAACACGGATTCCACGGTCGCGATGAATAGCCAAACCCACATCCCTAGACCCCTACGAGAGCGGCAAGTAACACTACCAATTCTAGGGTTAGGAGACCCGGTCTCGACTCCTCGAGATGGTCTCCCACTGGATCCTAGAACCCGGTTACTTGTGCTCCCCGCCTTGGGTCTACCTAATGCGGAAAAGTAAATAATATACAACGGTGACATCTTCCGCAACCTGGAAGTGCCCCAATAAAAGAATATTACATACAAAAGAATTTTACATGAATGAAAAAGAAAAACTCTCATCTCACATAAAACCCCCGGCTATTCAAACGCGACAATCCAATACAACATATCACAGCAACACATAATATCTCATATCATCAACGTAAGCAAGTATGCGTATCCCGATTGTCGTTGATGTATAGCAACGAAGCCGGCGATACACCACAAACTACGCTTACGGTCACAGAAGAGAAAGTGTAAAACTACAACAGTTGGAATCCGCAACCTCTTTAGACATCGCATGTCTAACCAAATGAATTCCTTAGACATCTCATGCCTAACTATTATAAACCCTGCATTTTAGTCTCATTATCGAAAACACTTTTCAATATCAAGTCGGGCAATTCAGCAAGATTCCCGACAACCTGATCGAATGCTCGTCACAATCTTTAGTAGACGGCCGCACCCCCAGACGCCGTCGACGAAGTGCACTAAGGCGGAACACCGCTGCCGCGAGCACCCGAACGGATGCTTTCGGCGACGGGGTTTTCCTACAGTCACTTAGTCGGGGCTATGGGGCGTAGCTGTCTATTAAGTTTACCCGGCGAGTATCCGCGTACACTACGTGATTGCGACGGGCTTTTGATCACATCAAAATTCCGTGGCAACCGATCATCTGAGACTAAACTGCTATGTTTATAATATTCAAATTAGTTATCTCATAACTACCTGTGGATTCCAAATATTGTATCACATTCCAGATAAATAGATAAAGTTAAACTTTCCGATCGAATCATCAAACACCCAAGATTTCCCCAATATATCTCAACACTTGAAATCAGTTTCAAAACATCCATCACATGCCACAGTACCAATGGTCCAGCCGTAGAAGGGTCAAGCCAACGCCTCACATGTGGCACGCCGTACTGCCCCAAACCCTAAGGTTCAAAAGGCAGTTCAAGACGGTCACATAATCGAGTTAAGGTTTGTTGTCTTCTAGAGGGTCCACCGAGTTACTTGCATGACTTAGAACATTCTTAAACAAGAGAAAAAAAATCCAACTTTTGAAAAATTTTCCGACAGGGGAAAAAGTGAGTTATTGATATCCGTTCGAACTTTTTAACAGTTTCTAAAAATTACCCGGAAAACACATAGATAACATCTGATAATCCGATCGAATCATCGAATCCCTAAACAACCCCAGAAAACTCAACTGTATAATAAATATTAAAATATTCCAGAAAATACAGCACTAGAAATTAGGAATTACTGTGCAAATTAAACAGGCTAATGTCACTACTTGGCCGCGGAACCGCCGCACAAGCTGTTAGTTATATGTATGCCCTAGAGGCCATTACTGTACATTGGATGTATATTGTAGTGGATGCTGGGACATATATAGGGAGGACTTTCTTGCTCGACATGATAGTATGCTATCTGGTTACTCTTTACCTTAACGTGTATACTGATTGTCTCTCTGTTACATGTTGGTAAAGCCCTTAGGATGTGTACTTGACTACCTGGACTATGATGCGGATCATACTAGTGGGGACATGGTAGTCCATAAGTACATCCTTCAAAGTCCCTAGTCGTGGGTGTATCGAGACGGGGCATCGATATACCAGAGTAGACTAGCGTGTACCTTCTCGACCCATACAGATGGGCGATGGATGATCCCATATCCATTGGTGTTTGACATCAGAGATGATATACGGGTGCTCAGTGGAGACTGGGTACACTGGACGGACTCGCCGAGAACTCCCAGATGGTATTATACCTTACGTCAGATGGCAGTTCTCTGGTGACACTGGTACAGAGTAGTCTGTTGACCCGAGATCGTCATAGAGTCTTGTGTGGTTCCCACTGTTCTTTGATTTCCATCTTACCACGTCCAAGAGGGCGTGCAAAATGGTGGTTTTTGGGTACAGTCCCGAGTCACATGGAGGCAATGAGCGATAGGAGGGGATTCGTCTCTCCCGGTATAGGGGGGTTGATGTTGCGCTGTGTTCGATTGGCTATAACAGGAAATCCCTGGCCAGGGTTGCTGAGATATACTGGTAAGTGTTACCAGTAGTTTCTCGAATTGTTATAGACCTCATATCGACACGACTTATCGAGCTATTGGGGTATGACGTTTACCACCTCTAGGCAAGATATGCGACATACCAGACGAACAGACTGGACTGTACGGTAGTGTTTCTGGTTGGATTCACAGGAGTGTGAGCGGTCTTGTTTGTCGATCTTCTGATCGCTCAATACCCGGGTGGCCGTTACGTTTGGCAGACCGCTTGCGGTTTGTGGGTGTTTGATATGATCATCACATGCTGCCGGCGTATTGACGAGTCTTTAGAGTCCTACACAGAGGTTTCCTGGCTCAAGCGAAACGAAATAGGAGCGCATATGAGATATGTGCGGGACCGAGAATGATACCAGTATGTGATACTGTATTTGATTCTCGCGATTTGTGACATTGATCGGTTATATGCGATATAGCCGGGTTGTCGGATCAAGTGTTGATTCGATCAGATGTTACTGTTGATATTAGTCGGTTATATGCGATATGACCGGATCATTAAATCAAGTGTTGATTTAATGATTTAATGCATAATTTTATATTTTATATATTACTTTGTATTAACTAGTATCGGTTCACTTAAGATGGATTTTCTCACTCGGATGTGCACATTGTATATTCGATATAGTTTTGTGCACTTGATTGTATCATGTTTGATGATACATGTCTACTTGTGTTTGTGTGAAGATTGAACCATGATTATATGAATGGTTAGGGTTATGATTATTCATTCATTCATTTATTTATTTATTAGTTTTGGAAAATAATAGCAAAAGAGAAAAATGGTGGCTTTCTTTGATCTTTCTTGAAGCTTCATGAAGACTTTGACCAAGTGACCATTTTTGTCTCATGCTTAACCCTAACCATTCCTTTTAACCATGATTCATTCTCTACACTAAACCATGGTTTGAATATGATAAGGTTTGATTTTCTTTTCCTTTTTCAATTAACACTTATCATATTCTTCATCTTCTTCTTTTTCTTCACTTCAAGAAAAAGCTTGAAAGCTTTAATGGCAAAGTGAGAAAAAGAGCGAGAAGTCCAATTCTAAAGTCTACCCACTTCCTATTTCTTCATCCTCTACCTCTTGCCAAGTAGTAGAGTGTGTTTTCTTCACAAGTTTCTTGACTTTGTGAAGTTGGAGCTTGATCTAGCGATACCTCGACGTAGATCATCTTCGGCATGGACATCGACGACCTAGCTCGCCATTTCTCCGACGAAGCCGACGCTAGAGCCCAGGAATTCATTTGGACAGCGAGGGGACTTCGTTGCGGAGCTATGGAGGTGGAGCACCGGATCTACAAAGGTTGTATTTCCGTTTAAACTTTAGTTAAGTTGTTAACTAGTTTCTTTTTCGCCTAAACATCTAGCCGACGATCCGTTCTAGGGTTTCTCGGCACCGTTAAAATTTGAAATTGGCATGGTTGATGCCTTGTGAGACCTCATTAGGGTGCCTAGGAACCTTTCACTGGTATCAGAGCCTAGCTAGAGCCTTAGGCGAAGTCTGGACGACGTTTGAAATCCGAACGAACATCGAAACCCATTCCCAAAATGCTCTCTGGAAATTTTCTAAAATTTTGGATTTTTGTCAATTAAAAATAAGCAGAAAAATAAGCAGGGTGTTATTTGAATTACTGTGAAATACGAGGGCCTAAATCGACTTTTCCACCACGGAACCGCGGCACGTGCTATGCATGGTGCGGCGGTTCCGCGGCCGTACTGTTCCCTTGTTTGATGATTTCTGCACAGTAACTCATATAATTTAATGCTGTATTTTCTGGGGTATTTTTATTGTGACTCTACAGAAGAGTATTCTGGGGTTGTATTGGGAATCAAAGATTCGACCGGATTATCAAATTTTGTCAGTGTGGCTTTCCGGATAAATTTTAGAATATGTTAAAAAGTTCGACCGGACATAAATACCCAATTTTTCCCCTGTTGGGAAATTTCCAAGTGTTGGATTTTTCCGTAGTTTAAAGACGTTCTAAGTAGTGCAAGTAACTCGATGGACCCTCTAGAAGACAACAAACCTTAACTCGATTATGTGACCGTCTTGAACTGCCCTTTGAACCTTCGGGTTTGGGGTAGTACGGCGTGCCACATGTGAGGCGTTGGCATGACCCTTCTACGGCTGGACCGTTGGTACTGAGGCACGAACTGAATGTTTTTAGACTTGTTTCATGTGTTGATCTGTATCGGGAAAACTTGGGTGTTCGATTGTTCGATCGGAAAGTTTGACATTTTCTATTTATCCGGAATGGGATACAATAATTGGAATTCACAATAAGTTATGAGATAACTGAATGAATGTTATAAACATAGCAGTTTAGTCTCACTTGATCGGTTGTCACGGAATTTTGATGTGATCAAAAGTCCGTCGCAATCACGTAGCGTACGCGGATACTCGCCGGGTAAACTTAATAGACAGCCTAACCCCATAGCCCCGACCAAGTGACTGTAGGAGAACCCCGTCGCCGAAATCATCCGTTTGGGTGCTCGTGGCAGCGGTGTTCCGCCTTGGTGCACTTTGTCGACGGCGTCGGGGGTGCGGCCGCCTACTGAAGTTTGCGACGAGCATTCGATCAGGATGTCGGGAATCTTGTTGAATTGCCCGATTTGATATTGAAAAGTGTTTTCGATAATGAGACTAAAATGCGGGGTTTATAATTGTTAGGCATGCGATGTCTAAGTAATTCATTTGGTCAGGCATGCGATGTCTGAGGAGGTTGCGGATTCCAACTGTTGTAGTTTTACACTTTCTTTTCTGTGACCGTAAGTGTAATATGTGATATCGCCGGTTTCGTTGCTATATGTCAACGACAATTGGGATGCGCATATTTACTTACGTTGATGACATGTGATGTTATGTGTTGTTGGATATGTTATATTGGATTGTCGTGTTTGAATAGCCGGGGTTTTTTATGTGAGATGAGTGCTTTTCATTTTCATTCATGTAAAAACTTATATGTAATATTCTTTTATTGGGGCGCTTCCAGGTTGCGGAAGTTGTCACCTTTTGTATATTATTTACTTTTCCGCACTAGGATAGACCCAAGGAGGAGGGCACAAGTAACCGGGTTCTGGAGTCCAGTGGGAGACCAACTCGAGGAGTCGAGGTCGGGTCTCCTAACTCTAGAATTGGTAGGGTTGCTTGCCGCTCTCGTAGGGGTCTAGGGGTGTGGGTTTGGCTATTCATCGCGACCGTGGAATCCGTGTTTTATACTGGCTCGTATTGAAAACACGGACGTCCTAGTATATCCAATATTTCATATGATTCTTCTGCTGCGATATCTGTGATGTGATCATGTGATGTTCTATGATAGATACAGTATATAGTATATATGATATATTATATAGACGTTACTTATGTTTTACACCCGCGCTAGCCCTGCCCCGCTCTGCCGTTAGTTACCTAACCTAACGGTGCACGAGGGGACATCGAGGCGAATGCGGATGGCATAAGTGTACGTCGTATTTATCTGTGATGTTTAGGTACTTAATTGATGGGACTTCATTAATGAGATTAATGAAATAAAAGAAACCTAAGATGTTGTAGAATCGAATTTCAAAATAAAACAGGTAGCTACAGTTCTTGCTTTGCACAGCGGTATATATGATATATCCTGCACCTTATTCGATGAGGAAAGGACCGAGATCCCTTCACCGGGAGTGACTCCTTTAGCAATAACTGGCAGATGCTACACACTCGGTTTGGTTTTTGATTGCTTTTAAGTGTTTTTGCTTTGCACAGTGATATATATGATATATCCCGCACCTCATTCGACGAGGAAAGGACCGACGATCCCTTCACCGGGAGTGACTCCTTTAGCAAAACTAGAAAAGCCTCAAAAGAACTCCATTTTAAATTCATTTGATTCTACAATGATATCAAGTTCATTACGCAAAAGGTTTTCAGAAAAACCTGTCGTAGCTCTCCGTCATTTCAGATAAGTACCGGTTAGTATTCGTGCTGCGTTTGTTGACCTCTGTCAAGGCGTAGTGTGCGGTAGCTGATTAGCGCTTATCTGCATAAGCATATGATGTGATTGATTTAGGGTAGTCATGCGACCTTGTTGACCTCTGTCAAGGGTCGTGCGGGTGGGTTTACTTCAATCAAGAAATGACGGGTTGAACTTGACTAGCAGCCTATGGTTTGTTGACCTCTGTCAAGGTCATAGGATGCTAGGGGCAAAATATTATCGGGAATTTCAAGTGTTGAAATTTGCAATGAGATTGCATACCTTCTATGAGATAGTTGGATCCCGACACCCGCTGCGAGTAAGAGTTACTCCTGGAAGAGTTTTATACATTACAATTAGCCGATCAAGTAGGTGTCTAGAAAGGTGTTAACGGGGTTACGCCTCTGGGAAAACGAGGTTTACATTAATTAGGTTCGTGCGAAAGCATGGGGGACCTCCCTCAAAGTACTGACACTGGCCTGGCTGAAAGATTGGCGAACTTGTAGTGTGTAATTAATCCCGGCTAGTCTTTCCTTTTAGGGTTTGAAGGAAGATTTGAAAAAAAGCAGTGGGAGCCATCCTGATTAGATAAAATAATAACCAATCTATTCTTGCAAGAGCGCATGCTGAGTGTTTTCTTCTCTTTCTCTCCTGGTAGCGACCATGTCACGCCTTAATCAAGATAATAATACGGAATATTGACCGAACCCGCTTGTTATACTGAGCTGGGGAACGTTGGTCCCGCTCCAACTTATAATTGTTATAAGACAGAGTAGGAAATTGGGGAATACCAGATTTCCCGTGCCGCCCAAACGAAGAGAGTGTATGATGATGCATCATCTTCGGGTGTGTTCGTTACACAGAACTGTTTCTCAGTATCCTCTGAATCCTGGGTATATAATACCGGATCAGGATCCCAGATATGTAATCTGTTACATAGGGCTACAAAAGGGTAGAAAAACTGAGATCGGGTGATAAGTTTCATGAGGCAGAAAACGGGGCAAGTGTTGCAGCCAAGTCTGTTGGTCACTGTCACCCTGTATTGTAATACATTGATTCTGAACGAATGTTATTAGATACCGAACCTGATATACAAAATCATATCTGTCTCTTTATTAGTAAAGAAACGATAAAATTTTGTATTGTTGGATAATGTTTTGAACATTTCCTATATCAAAAGTTGATCGGTTCAGGCACGTTATCTAAAAGCATTAATGTTCTAAATCAAACTACAGTTCTTAGTATATGGAACACACACAAGAGGAAGAGTTCAGAAATGAACGAATTCTTCTTGAGGTATTGTAGACTAGGTCATATCAATGCGACCCGACTAGCTGAGTTACATTTAGATGCATATTTAAATCAGTTTGAATTTACATCTTGTGGAACCCGCCAGTCATGTCACAAAGATAAAATGACCATAGCTCTGTTTACTGGAAGCAGAGAAAGAGTTAGTGAACTCTTGGGATGATACATGTTGATGTATGTAAGTCCCCTGTCTACACATACCAAGACCGGTTCTTTTTACTTCATTACATTCTCTGATAATCTTTCGAGATTCAGACCTATGTTCCTGTTGAAACACATATCCGAACCTTTTAAGATATTCACAGAATATAAGTTAGAAGTAGAGAACCAAAATACGGGTATAAGTATTATGTCCTTTGATGAGATCGAGGAGGAGAATGCTTGAGCACGGAAATCCTGGACTATATTAAAGGAGAATGAGATTCTCTCTCGGCATTACTCCTCCGTATACACCATAGCACGATGGTATATCGGGGTGGAGCAATCACACCCTATTTGATATGGTGTGCTCTATGATGAGTACTACTGAGTTACCTATTTCCTTTTGGGAGTTATGCACTTGAGAAGCTGCATACCTATTGAATAGGGTTCCAATCAAATCAATTGCCTACCACTTCATATGTGATATGGAAAGGGAAGAGCCCATGTCTTAACCTAGTTAAGATTTGGGGTTGTCCGGCCTATGTCTAAAAGCAAAATCCGGACAAGCTCGAGGCAAGGTCTGTAATGTAGAACTGGAAAAGTTCCAGTCATACAAACTACAGCTGATGATTTGATAGAACCAAAGGATTCAGTAGATTCCAACGAACCTCGGCCTCTCCGCCGATCTAGTAGGGTTCCTCACCCACCTGAGAGATACTTCGATTTCTCGATGACAGTGGGAGCGAGGATTGCGTCATGAGGTGATGACCCAACTAGTTTCGAGCTGGCCATCAGGAGTGAGACTCTGTAAGAATGGCTGGATGTTTATCGATCTGAGATGGAATCCTTATACACCAACAAAGTATGGACTTTGGTTGCTATATCTGAAGGGTTAAATCCCCATCAGGAGCAAGTATATCTTGAGAAGATTACTTGGTGTAGATGGATAAGTTGAGACTTTCAAAGCTAGACTTGTTAAAGGTTTTCGTCATCGACCAGGCGTGGACAATGATGAAACCTTTTCAAGTGGCTTTGCTTAAGTCCATCCAGATCCTACTTGCCACGGCTACATACCATGACTACGATATCTGGTGGTTTGGTGCCATGACATCTTTTCTAAATGATGTTTTAGAAGAGAACGTCTGTAAGTACACAGCCAGAGGGCTTCGTAAACAGTGGGAGCAGCGGAAACGTGTGCAAGATGTTTTATTTGATAAAGCAGGCATCGCGGAGTTGGAACGTCTGTTTTGATGTGTTAGAAAAAGAAGTTGACATCATCAAAATGGTAGATGAACCTTATATAAACAAAAAGGTAGTAGGGAGTATGGTGTCGATCCTCGTAGAGTACGTGGATGACATACTCTTGATAGGGAAGGAGTTTCCTATGCTACGCTCGATCAATCTCCGTTTATCACAAAGATTCTCTGTATAGGATCAAAGTGATACCTACTAAATCCTAGATTTTGGATCTATGAGATAGATCTAATTGGATGTTAGGATACTCACTAGTTGTAGTAAGATGGTATCAATTGATCCTGGGCAGAATCACTGGAAGTGTTCCAGGGTGATAAAGACGACTGAATGTCAGATGCAGGCATTGTCTTTACCCTCAGTAAAGGGACGGTATGTTGGAAGAGTTCCAAGCTAGATACCGTGACATACTAGACGATAAAGGCAGGATACATCGCTACTTAAGATGCTACCAAAGAGGCTGTTTGGGTGTATATTGGTTCATGAGATGAACTACGTTCCTCCCATTGTGTAACAATGGAGTTGTGGCTTATGCCAAGGAACGTCCGTCCCATCAGTGATCCAGACATATTCTAAGGCAGTATCACCTGATCATGGAGATGGTTGATCTCCAGGGGATCGAGGTCAGGAGAGTAGACTCAGAGGACAACACGGCGGATCCACTCACGAAGGCCTATTCCCAGAGAGAGACTTTTATGGGATGGTTGAGTATGACATACTACAACCACTGCTACAGATGGCCCTAGTGCAAGTGGGAGATTGTTAGTTATATGTATGCCCTAGAGGCCATTACTGTACATTGGATGTATATTGTAGTAGATGCTGGGACATATATAGGGAGTACTTTCTTGCTCGACATGATAGTATGCTATCTGGTTACTCTTTACCTTAACGTGTATACTGATTGTCTCTCTGTTACATGTTGGTAAAGCCCTTAGGATGTGTACTTGACTACCTGGACTATGATGCGGATCATACTAGTGGGGACATGGTAGTCCATAAGTACATCCTTCAAAGTCCCTAGTCGTGGGTGTATCAAGACGGGGCATCGATATACCAGAGTAGACTAGCGTGTACCTTCTCGACCCATACAGATGGGCGATGGATGATCCCATATCCATTGGTGTTTGACATCAGAGATGATATACGGGTGCTCAGTGGAGACTGGGTACACTGGACGGACTCGCCGAGAACTCCCAGATGGTATTATACCTTACGTCAGATGGCAGTTCTCTGGTGACACTGGTACAGAGTAGTCTGTTGACCCGAGATCGTCATAGAGTCTTGTGTGGTTCTCACTGTGCTTTGATTTCCATCTTACCATGTCCAAGAGGGCGTGCAAAATGGTGGTTTTTGGGTACAGTCCCGAGTCACATGGAGGCAATGAGCGATAGGAGGGGATTCGTCTCTTCCGGTATAGGGGGGTTGATGTTGCGCTGTGTTCGATTGGCTATAACAGGAAATACCTGGTCAGGGTTGCTGAGATATACTGGTAAATGTTACCAGTAGTTTCTCGAATTGTTATAGACCTCATATCGACACGACTTATCGAGCTATTGGGGTCTGACGTTTACCATCCCTAGGCAAGATATGCGACATACCAGACGAACAGACCGGACTGTACGGTAGTGTTACTGGTTGGATTCACAGGAGTGTGAGCGGGCTTGCTCGTCGATCTTCTGATCGCTCAATACCCGGGTGGCCGTTACGTTTGGCAGACCGCTTGCGGCTTGTGGGTGTTTGATATGATCATCACCTGCTGCCGGCGTATTGACGAGTCTTTAGAGTCCTACACAGAGGTTTCCTGGCTCAAGCGAAACGAAATAGGAGCGCATATGAGATATGTGCGGGACCGAGAATGATACCAGTATGTGATACTGTATTTGATTCTCGCGATTTGTGACATTGATCGGTTATATGCAATATAGCCGGGTTATCGGATCAAGTGTTGATTCGATCAGATGTTACTGTTGATATTAGTCGGTTATCTGCGATATGACCGGATCATTAAATCAAGTGTTGATTTAATGATTTAATGCATAATTATATATTTGATATATTACTTTGCATTAACTAGTATCGGTTCACTTAAGATGGATTTTCTCACTCGGATGTGCACATTGTATATTCGATATAGTTTTGTGCACTTGATTGTATCATGTTTGATGATACATGTCTACTTGTGTTTGTGTGAAGATTGAACCATGATTATATGAATGGTTAGGGTTATGATTATTTATTCATTCATTTATTTATTTATTAGTTTTGGAAAAAAATAGCAAAAGAGAAAAATGGTGGCTTTCTTTGATCTTTCTTGAAGCTTCATGAAGACTTTGACCAAGTGACCATTTTTGTCTCATGCTTAACCCTAACCATTCCTTTTAACCATGATTCATTCTCTACACTAAACCATGGTTTGAATATGATAAGGTTTGATTTTCTTTTCCTTTTTCAATTAACACTTATCATATTCTTCATCTTCTTCTTCTTCTTCACTTCAAGAAAAAGCTTGAAAGCTTTAATGGCAAAGTGAGAAAAAGAGTGAGAAATCCAATTATAAAGTCTACCCACTTCCTATTTCTTCATCCTCTACCTCTTGCCAAGTAGTAGAGTGTGTTTTCTTCACAAGTTTCTTGACTTGGTGAAGTTGGAGCTTGATCTAGCGATGCCTCGACGTAGATCATCTTCGGCATGGACATCGACGACCTAGCTCGCCATTTCTCCGACGAAGCCGACGCTAGAGCCCGGGAATTCATTTGGACAGCGAGGGGACTTCGTTGCGGAGCTATGGAGGTGGAGCACCGGATCTACAAAGGTTGTATTTCCGTTTAAACTTTAGTTAAGTTGTTAACTAGTTTCTTTTTCGCCTAAACATCTAGCCGACGATCCGTTCTAGGGTTTCTCGGCACCGTTAAAATTTGAAATTGGCATGGTTGATGCCTTGTCAGACCTCATTAGGGTGCCTAGGAACCTTTCACAAGCCAGCTTGTGCCGCGGTTCCGCCGCACTCTAGACGATTCATGATCACGTGTTGCACAGTAATTCTTAGGATTCCCTGCTGATTTTTCTGCATATTTTTAATTTCGAAAAAAACCAGATTTCAGAAAAGGTACAGAGAGCATTTTGGAAATGGGATTTCGGTTCGATCGGACTTCAAACTTCGTCTAGACTTCGCCTAAAGCTCTAGCTTGGCTCTGATACCACTGTAGGGTTGCTATGCACGCGCACAAGGGTCTACGAGGCATCAACCATGCCCGATTAAAAATTTAGCCGTGCCGAACAACCCGAATACGGATCTTTAAACTAGAGATTAGGCGAAAACAAGCATGCTAAACACTTTAACACTAAGTGTGAGGGATTACAACCTTTGTAGATCCGGTCCTTCACTTCATATGCTCCGTGTTGTGGTCCCTTCGCTGCGATCATCGGGATCCGGACTCTCGAGAGGTTCCACGAAGAGAAAGACGCAACCTTTGCTTCCGATCTTCGATACTAAGATGATCTACCTTGAAGTTTCTTTAACACAAGCTAACACTCATGAAATGATGTGAACACTCTCATCTAAATGGCAAGGGAAGATGAGGATGATGAAGTAGGATTTTTGCTCTTTTTATTTATCTTTTTCTCATATTTATCCATCACAAAAATCAAAGCAAGAAACTATTTCAAGCAAAGAACAAGAAGGAAGAAGATGATGAACAATCTTAGAATCCTTTTGTGATGAATAGGAAAAGAATAATATGATAGAATTATGCAACCATGGTCAAGTTAACCTTTGTAGAGAATTAACTAGGGTTAGGGTTTGGGTTGGGTTAAAGCATGAGTCACTTGAAAATATCTTTCACAAAACAAAATGAAAAGCTTCTAGAAACATCTAGAAAGCTTAACCCTAATCCAAACCCTAATCATGTTTAAACTCCACTAAACAAGTTGCATTAGTTATCATATCATGTTACAATATTATATATCACATATATAATATTTATCGTAACAAAATAAAATAATACAATTAACATATATCGCATATATATCAATGTATTACCCGAGTGAGAAAAAGAATCTTTTAGTGAGCAAATATTAGTTAATGTAATTTAATATATCATATATATATTATTATACATTAAATTATCGAATCAACACTTGATCCGACAATCCGGCTATATCGCATATAACCGACTAATATTTATCCGTACCGATTCATCGAATCAACACTTGATCCGATGACCCGGCTGATATCAAATATCGCGAGAATAGAATACGGTATCACATATCGCATTATCCTCGTTCCCGCACATATCACATATGTGCTCCTACTCCGTTTTTCCTGTGTCAAGAAACCTCTATGTAGGACTCTAAAGAATCGTCAATACGCCGGCAGTAGGTGATGATCACATCAAACACCCACAAGCTGCAAGCGGTCAGCTAAACGTAACAGCTACTCAGGTATTGAGCGCTCAGAAGATCAACAAGCAAGAATGTACATTCTCCTGTGAATCCAAACAGCAACACTCCCGTACAGTCCGGTCTCGTCGTCTGATATATCGCATATCTCGCCTAGGGATGGTAAACGTCAGACCCCAGTAGCTTGATAAGTCGTGTCGATATGAGGTCTATAACAGTTCGAGAAACTACTGATAACACTTACCAGTAAATCTCAGCAACCCTGGCCAGGGATTACCGGTTATAGCCAATCGAACACAGCACAACATCAACTCCCTATATCGGGAGAGACGAATCCCCTCCTATCGCTCATTGCCTCCATGTGATTCGGGACTGTACCCAAAAGCCACCTTTTTGCACGCCCTCTTGGACATGGTATGATGGAAATCAAAGCACAGTTGGAACCACACAAGACTCTATGACGATCTCGGGTCAACAGACTACTCTGTACTAGTGTCACCGGAGAACTGCCATCTGACGTATGGTATAATACCATCTGGGAGTTCTCGGCGAGTCCGTCCAGTGTACCCAGTCTCCACTGAGCACCCGTACACCATCCTTGATGTCAAACACCGATGGATATGGGATCATCCATCGCCCATCATATGGGTGAAGATGCGTATACGCTAGTCTACTCTGGTGCATCGATGCCCTGTCTCGATACACCCTCGACTAGGAACAGTTATAGGATGTACTCGTCGACTACCGTGGCCCCACTAGTATGATCTCATCATAGTCCCAGTAGTCGAGTACATATCCTAAGGGCTTTATCAACATGCAATATAGAGACAATCAGAGTACATGTTAAGATAAAGTACAACCAGATAGCATACTATCATGTCGAGCAAGAAAGTCCTCCCTATATATGTCCTAGAATCCACTACAATATACATCGTATGTACAGTAATGGCCTCTAGGGCATACATATAACTAACATAAACGAAGTTAAACTATCCGATCGATTTAACGAGTCCCCAATACACCCCAGAAAACTCAACACTTGAGTGGAATTAAAACTTCCCAGAATAGTGCAAAAGAAACCAGGAATATTACTGTGAAGTGGTGGGCCCCAATATCACTATTCAGCCACGGAACCGTGGCCACGCGCATGGATTGGCCTCGGTTCCGCGGTCACGTGATGGAATCAATGGTCCGTACTTCACAGTAATTCCTAGATTTCTATGCTTAATTTTCTGAGCATTTTTAATTCACAAAAAATCACATTTTGAGAAAATTTCCAAAGAAGGGTATATATCGGGGTTTCTGGGTTCGATCGGACTTTAAACTTCGGATAGACTTCGCCTAAAGCTCTAACTTAGCTCTGATACCACTGTAGGGTTGCTAGGCACATGCACAAGGGTCTACGAGGCATCAACCATGCCCGATTTAAAATTTAGCCGTACCGAACAACCCAGAGCCGGATCTTTAAATTAGAGTTTATGCGAAAAAAGCATGTTAAACACTTTAACACTAAGTGAGAGGGATTACAACCTTTGTAGATCCGGTCCTTCACTTCTTAATCTCCGTGTTGAGGTCCCTTCGCTGCGATCATCGTGTTCCGGACTCTCGAGAGGCTCCGCGAAGAGAAAGATGCAGTCTTGCTTCCGATCTTCGATAACAAAGATGATCTACCTTGAAGTTTCATTAACACAAGCTAACACTCACTTAATGAAGTGAACACTCTCATCTAAAGGGCAATGATAGATGAGAATGATGAAGTAGGATTTTTGCTCTCTTTTATTTTCTTATTCTCACCCATTTTCATCACTTGAAAAAAAGCTAGAAAGCTTTTTCCATGAAAGAAAGAAAGAAGAAGGAAGAAGAAGAAGAATATCATAATCCTTTTGTGATGAATAATGCTAGACTTGATAAGGTTAGAAATGCAACCATGGTTTAAGTAACCATTGTAGAGATTTTACTAGGGTTAAGGGTTAGGGTTAAGTTAAAGAAATATCTTGCAAAATATCTTATCCAAAACAAAAAAGAAAACCTTCTAGAAACTTCTAGAAATGATTAACCCAAAACAAACCCTAACCATGTTTAATCTCCACTAAACATGTTGCATTAATAACCATATCATGTTACAATATTATATATCATATATATAATATTTATTGTAACAAAATAAAATAATACAATTAACATATATCGCATATATATCAATGTATTACCCGAGTGAGAAAAAGAATCTTTTAGTGAGCTAATATTAGTTAATGTAATTTAATATATCATATATATTATTATACATTAAATTATCGAATCAACACTTGATCCGACAATCCGGCTATATCGTATATAACCGACTAATATCTCATTTACCGATTCATCGAATCAACACTTGATCCGATGACCTGGCTGATATCAAATATCGTGAGAATAGAATACGGTATCACATATCGCATTATCCTCAGTCCTGCACATATCACATATGTGCTCCTTCTCCGTTTTGCCTGAGCCAAGAAACCTCTGTGTAGGACTCTAAAGAATCGTCAATACGCCGGCAGTAGGTGATGATCATATCAAACACCCACAAGCTGCAAGCGGTCAGCTAAACGTAACAGCCACCCAGGTATTGAGTGCTCAGAAGATCAACAAGCAAGCCTGTACATTCTCCTGTGAATCCAAACAGTAACACTCCCGTACAGTCCGGTCTCGTCGTCTGATATGTCGCATATCTCGCCCAGGGGTGGTATACATCAGACCCTAGTAGCTTGATAAGTCGTGTCGATATGAGGTCTATAACAGTTCGAGAAACTACTGATAACACTTACCAGTAAATCTTAGCAACCCTGGCCAGGGATTTCCGGTTATAGCCAATCTAACACAGCACAACATCAACTCCCTATACCGGGAGAGACGAATCCCCTCCTATCGCTCATTGCCTCCATGTGATTCGGGACTGTACCCAAAAGCCACCTTTTTGCACGCCCTCTTGGACATGGTATGATGGAAGTCAAAGAAAAGTGGGAATCACACAAGACTCTATGACGATCTCGGGTCAACAGACTACTCTATACCAGTGTCACCGGAGAACTGCCATCTGACATGAGGTATAATACCATCTGGGAGTTCTCGGCGAGTCCTTCCAGTGTACCCAGTCTCTACTGAGCACCCGTACACCATCCTTGATGTTAAACACCGATGGATATGGATCATCCATCGCCCATCATATGGGTCAAGATGCGTATACGCTAGTCTACTCTGGTGTATCGATGCCCTGTCTCGATACACCCTCGACTAGGAACTGCTATAGGACGTACTCGTCGACTACCGTGGCCCCACTAGTATGATCTCATCATAGTCCCAGTAGTCGAGTACATATCCTAAGGGCTTTATCAACATGTAACATAGAGACAATCAGAGTACATGTTAAGATACAGTACAACCAGATAGCATACTATCATATCGAGAAAGAACTGTAGGGTTCCTAGGCACTCTAGTGAGGTCTCACAAGGCATCGAACATGCCAATTTCAAAAATTCTAGGTGCCGGAAACCCTAGACTACGGATCTTAGACTAGATGTTTAGGCGAAAAAGCTAACTAGTTAACACTTAACTAAGAGATATCGGAAATACAACCTTTGTAGATCCGGTGCTCCACCTCCATAGCTCCGCAACGAAGTCGTCTCCGCTGTCCAAAAAGAATCCGGGCTCTAGAGTTGGCTTCGTCGGAGAAAAAGCGAGCTAGGTCGTCGATGTCCATGCCGAAGATGATCTACGTCGAGGCATCGCTAAATCAAGCTCCGACTTCACCAAGTCAAGAAACTTGTGAAGTAAACACACTCTACTACTTGGCAAGAGGTAGCGGATGAAGAAATAGGAAGTGGGTAGACTTTAGATTTGGATTTCTCACTCATTTGCTCAATTCACCATTGATGAAGAAAGCTTTTTCTTCTTGAGTTCAAGGAAGAAGAAGAAGAAAAATTATCATAAGATAATTCTAAAATGAAAAGAATAAATCATTCTTATCATCTTAGAACCATGGTTTAGTGTAGAGAATTAATCATGGTTGAGTGGTATGGTTAGGGTTAAGGATGAGATAAGAATGGTGAACTAAGTCAAAGCTTCATGAAGCTTTAACTAAACAACAAATGAAGCCACCATTCTTTTCTCTTTCTTTTATTCATTTATCAAAAATAAATGGATAACTAAATAAGATAAATGAATAACAAATAATAAACCCTAACCATTTCATTAACCAAGGTTTAATACTTTACACTTAACCAAAAAGCATGTATCATCAAACATGATACAAGCAAGTGCACAAAATCATATCACATATATAATGCGCACATCCCGAGTGAGAAAATCCATTTAAAGTGAACCAATACTAGTTATTGCAAAGTAATATATCAAATATATAATTATGCATTAAATCATTAAATCAACACTTGATTCAATGATCCGGTCATGTCGCACACAACCGACTAGTACACAATGTATCGACTTATCGAATCAACGCTTGAATCGATAACTAGGTTATATCGCATACAACCATTCGACACATTGATCGCGAGAATGAAATACGGTATCACATACACGCATTATTCTCGGTCCCGCACATATCTCATATGCTCTCCTATTTCGTTTCGCTTGAGTCAGGAAACTTCTGTGTAGGACTCTAAAGACTCGTCAATACGCCGGCAGCAGGTGATGATCATATCAAACACCCACAAGCCGCAAGCGGTCTTCTAAACGTAACGGCCACCCGGGTATTGAGCGATCAGAAGATCGACGAGCAAGCCCGCTCACACTCCTGTGAATCCAACCAGTAACACTACCGTACAGTCCGGTCTGATCGTCTGATATGTCGCATATCTTGCCTAGGGGTGGTAAACGTCAGACCGCAATAGCTCGATAAGTCGTGTCGATATGAGGTCTATAACAATTCGAGAAAGTACTGGTAACACTTACCAGTAAATCTCAGCAACCCTGGCTACGGATTTCCTGTTATAGCCAATCGAACACAGCGCAACATCAACTCCCTATACCGGGAGAGACGAATCCCCTCCTATCGCTCATTGCCTCCATGTGACTCGGGACTGTACCCAAAAACCACCGTTTTGCACGCCCTCTTGGACGTGGTAAGATGGAAATCAAAGCACAGTGGGAACCACACAAGACTCTATGACGATCTCGGGTCAACAGACTACTCTGTACCAGTGTCACCAGAGAACTGCTATCTGACGTGAGGTATAATACCATCTGGGAGTTCTCGGCGAGTCCGTCCAGTGTACCCAGTCTCCACTGAGCACCCGTATATCATCCCCGATGTCAAACACCAATGGATATGGGATCATCCATCGCCCATCTGTATGGGTCAAGAAGGTATACGCTAGTCTACTCTGGTATATCGATGCCCCGTCTCGATACACCCACGACTAGGGACTTTGAAGGATGTACTTATGGACTACTATGTCCCCACTAGTATGATCCGCATCATAGCCCAGGTAGTCAAGTACACATCCTAAGGGCTTTACCAACATGTAATAGAGAGGCAATCAGTATACACGTTAAGGTAAAGTGTAACCAGATAGCATACTATCATGTCGAGCAAGAAAGTCTTCCCTATATATGTCCCAGCATCCACTACAATATACATCCAATGTACAGTAATGGCCTCTAGGGCATACATATAACTAACAAGTACTCCCTATATATGTCCAAGCATCCATTACAATATATATCGTATGTACAGTAATGGCCTCTAGGGCATATATATAACTAACATGTAGGACTCTAAAGACTCGTCAATATGCCGGCAGTAGGTGATGATCATATCAAGCACCTACAAGCCGTCAGCGGTACTAACTGGACGTAACGGCTGCCCGGGTATTGAGCGATCAGAAGATCAGCAAGCAAGCCTGCTCCAACTCCTGCAAAATGCCTGACAGTGACACTACCGTACATTCCGGTCTCCTCGTCTGATATGTCGCATATCAAGTCTAGGGGTGGTAAACGTCAGACCCCAATAACCGATAAGTCGTGCCGATATAAGGCTCATAACAGGTTGAGAAACTACTAGTAATACTTACCAGTAAATCTCTAAACCAGCCCTGGCCAGGGACTTCCCTGTTATGGCCAATCGAGCACAGCGCAACATCAACCCTCAATACCGGGAGAGACGAAACCCCTCCTATCACTCATTGCCTCCATGCGACTCGGGATTGTACCCAAAAAACACCGTTTTGCACGCCCTCTTGGACGTGGTAATATGGAAATCAAAGCACAGTGGGAATCACACAAGACTCTATGACAATCTCGGGTCTACAGACTAACCTGCACCAGTGTCACCAGAGAACTGCCACCTGATGTGAGGTATAATACCATCTGGGAGTTCTCGGCAAGTTCGTCCAGTGTACCCAGTCTCCACTGAGCACCCGTATATCATCTCTGATGTCAAACACCAATGGATATGGGATCATCCATCGCCCATCTATATGGGTCGAGAAGCTATACACTAGTCTACTCTGGTATATCGATGACTCGTCTCGATACACCCATGACTAGGGACCTTGAAGGATGTACTTATGGACTACCATGTCCCCACTAGCATGATCCGCATCATAGTCCAGGTAGTAAGTACACATCCTAAGGGCTTTACCAACATGTAACAAAGAGACAATCAGTGTACACGTTAAGGCAAAGAGTAACCGGATAGCATACTATCATGTCGAGCAAGAAAGTCCTCCCTATATATGTCCAAGCATCCACTAGAATATACATCTCATGTATAGTAATGGCCTCTAGGGCATAGATATAACTAACAATCTCCCACTTGCACTAGGGCCATCTGATAACAGTGGTTGTAGTATCTCATACTCAACCATCCCATAAAAGTTTCTCTGGGAAATAGGCCTTTGTGAGTGGATCAACCATCTCCATGATCAGGCGACACTGCTTTAGAATATGTCTGGATGACTGATGGGACGGGCGTTCCTAGGCATAAGCCACAACTCCATTATCACACAATGGTAGGAACGAAGTTCATCTCATGAACTAATATACACCCAGACTTCCTCTTTGGTAGCATCTTTGGTAGCGGTGTATCCAGCCTTTATCGTCTAGAATGCCACGGTATCTAGCTTGGAACTCTTCCAACATACCGTCCCTTTACTGAGGGTAAAGACAATGCCTGTGACTGATATTCAATCGACCTTATCATCCTGCAACTTTTCCAGTGATTCTCCTCAGGATCGATTGATACCATCTCACTACAACCAGTGAGTATCCTAACATCCAATTAGATCTATCTCATAGATCCAAACTCAGGATTTAGGAGGTATCACTTTGATCCTATATGGAGAATCCTTGTGATAAGCGGAGATTGACCGAGCGTAGCATAGGAAACTCCTTCCCTATCAAGAGTATGTCTTCCACGTACTCTGTGAGGATCACTACCATACTCTTTACTACCTTTTTGTATATACAAGGTTCATCTACCATTTTGATGAAGTCAAACTCTTCGAATTTCACATCAAAATAGATGTTCCAACTCCGCGATGCCTGCTTCATCCCATAAAGCAACTTGCACACGTTTCCACTGCTCCCACTGTCTACGAAGCCCTATGGCTGTGTACTTATAAACGCTCCCTTCTAAATCACTATTTAGAACAGCCGTCATGACACTCAACCGCCTAATATCGTAGTCATGGTATGTAGCAGTGGCAAGTAAGGTCTGGATGGACTTAAGCATAGGTACTTAGAAAAGGTTTCATCATAATCCACACCTGTTCAATGATGCAAACCTTTAACAAGTCTAGCTTTGAAAGTCTCAACTTTTCCATGTACACCAAGTAATCTTCTCAAGATATACTTGCTTCTGATGGGGATTTAACCCTTCAGATAAAGCAACCAAAGTCCATACTTTGTTGGTGTATCTGGATTCCATCTCAGATCGCTTAGCATCTAGCCATTCTTATAGAGTCCCCTTCCTGATGGCCTGCTCGAAACTAGTTGGGTTATCATCTCATGATGCATTCCTCGCTCCCACTGTCATAGAGAAACCGAAGTATCTCTCAGGTGGGTGAGGAACCCTACTAGATCGGCGGAGAGGCTCAGGTTTGTTGGAAAATATTGAATCCTCCGGTTCTACCAAATCATCAGTTGCAGTTTGTTTGGCTAGTGTAGGGTTACTAGGCACACTCATGAGGTTCTACAAGGCATCAACCATGCCAAAATCAAATTTTTATGTGCCTAACAACTCTATGCAAGATCGTTAACTAGAGATTAGGCGAAACTATAAGCTAGTAAACTACTTTACTACTAAGTGAAAGGGATTATAACCTTTGTAGATCCGGTCCTTCACTTCTAAAGCTCCGTGTTGACGTCCCTTCGCTGCGATCATCGGGATCCCGAACCCTAGCGTTGGTTTCATTGGAGAAAACAGCGGGCTAGGTCATTGACTTCGAGGCCGAAGATGATCTACGTCGGGGAGACTCAAACTCAAGCTATTCCTTCACTTGGTCAAGAACTTTGTGAAGAGAACACCCTATACTACTTGGCAAGTGGTAGAGGATGAAGAAATAGGAAGTGAGTTCATTTTAGATTTGGATTTCTCACTCTTTTTCTTCACTTGAAAATTTTCAAGAAAAGCTTTCTTCACTTCAAGAAGAAGATGAAGAAGAAAAGAATATGAATAATCATTAACTAAAATGAATAATCAAGTGAAGTCTATCATGTTGCGACCATGGGTGAGTAAACCATTGTAGAGACTAAATTAGAGTTTAGGTTGATGGTTAGGTCAAAGAACAAAACAAAATGGTTAGACTTTTTCAAAGATGCTAAAAAGCTTCATGAAGCTTCAAGCATAAAACAAAGAAAGCCACCATTTTATTTTTGCCAAAATAAATAAAACAAATAAAACCCTAACCATTAACCTAAACATGGTGTAAGTCATACACACACCCAAGTTTGCATGTATCATCAATCATGATACAAACTAGTGCACAAACATATATCATATATACAACTTGTGCACATCAAGTGAGAAAATCAATCTTAAGTGAACAAATACTAGTTAATGTAAAGTAATATATCAAATATATAATTATATATTAAATCATTAAATCAACACTTGATTTAATGATCCGGTCATATCGCATATAACCGACTAATTTGTAGTGTATCAATATATCGAATCAACACTTGATTCGGTAACCCGGCTATATCACATATAACCGTCCAATGATACAAATCGCGAGAATAGAATACAGTATCACATACTGGTATTATTCTTGGTCCCGCACATATCTCATATGTGCTCCTATTTCGTTTCGCTTGAGCCAGGAAACCCCTGTGTAGGACTCTAAAGACTCGTCAATACGCCGGCAGTAGGTGATGATCATATCAAACACCTACAAGCCGCAAGCGGTCTGCTAAACGTAACGGCCACCTGGGTATTGAGCGATCAGAAGATCAACGAGCAAGCCTGCTCACACTCCTGTGAATCCAACCAGTAACACTTACCGCACAGTCCGGTCAGTTCGTCTGATATGTCGCATATCTCGCCTAGGGGTAGTAAACGTCAGACCCCAGTAGCTTGATAAGTCATGCCGATGTAAGGTCCATAACAAGCACGAAACTACTGATAACACTTACCAGTAAATCAGTGCAACCCTAGCCAGGGATTTCCAGTTATGGCCAGTCGAGCATAGCGCAACATCAACCCCCAATACCGGGAGAGACGAATCCCCTCCTATCGCTCATTGCCTCCATGTGAATCGGGATTGTACCCAAAAACCACCTATTTGCATGACTTAGTAGAGCCGTGGTAGGGTAGAAATCAAAGCACAGTGGGAGACACATAAGACTCTATGACGATCTCGGGTCAACAGACTAAGCTGTACCAGTGTCACCAGAGAACTGCCATCTGACGTGAGGTATAATACCATCTGGGAGTTCTCGGCGAGTCCTTTCAGAGTACCCAGTCACCACTGAGCACCCGCATACCATCTCTGATGTCAAACACCAATGGATATGAGATCATCCATCGCCCATCACATGGGTCGAGAAGATATACGCTAGTCTATTCTGGAATATCGATGCACCGTCTCGATATTCCCGCGACTAGGAACATTGAATGATGTACTCATGGACTACCCAGGCCCCACTAGTATGATCTTCATCATAGTCCTGGAAGTCGAGTACACATCCTAAGGGCTTTATCAACATGTAACAGAGAGACAATAAGTATACATGTTAAGATAAAGAGCAACCAGATAGCGTACTATCATGTCGAGCAAGAAAGTCCTACCTATATATGTCCCAACATCCACTACAATATACATCTCATGTACAGTAATGGCCTCTAGGGCATACATATAACTAACAGCTGGAACTCCTTCCAGTTCTATTTCATGACCACTAATTTCTTCTCAAGAAATTCCCTTTCACAAAGGTGGCATGCTGAGAAACAAAACTTCTTTTGTTCCTATAGGTAGAAGATATTCCCTTGCGAATGCTTGGGATATCCAACAAACATCCACAAAACAGACCTTACCTCGAGTCTGTCCGGATTTTACTTTTAGACATAGGCCGGACAACCCCAAATCTTAACAAACATAAGATATGGGCTCTTCCCTTTCCATATCATATATGAAGTGGTAGGCAACTGATTTGATTTGAACCCTATTCAATAGGTATGCAGCTTCTCAAGTGCACAACTCCCAAAAGGAAATAAGAAACTCAATAGTACTCATCATAGAGTACACCATATCACATAGGGTGCTCCCGATATACCATCATGCTATGGTGTATACGGAGGAGTAATGCTGAGAGAGAATCTCATTCTCCTTTAGAATAGTCCAGGAATCCCGTGCTCAAGTATTCTCCTCCCTGATCACATCAAAGGACATAATACTTATACCCATTTTTGGTTCTCTACTTCTAACTTATATTCTGTGATTATCTCAAAAGTTTCGGACTTGTGTTTCAACAGGAACATATGTCTGAATCTTGAGAGATCATCAGTGAATGTAATGAAGTATAAAGAACCGGTCCTGACATATGTAGACATGGGACCTTCATACATCAGCATGTATCAATCCCAAGAGTTCACTAACTCTTTTTCTGTTTCCAATAAACAGAGCTATGGTCATCTTATCTTCGTGACATGGCCGGCAAGTTTCATAAGATGTAAATTTAAAATAATTTAAATATGCATCTAAATGTAGCTTCAGCTAGTCGGGTTGCATTGATATGACCTAATCTACAATGCCTCAAGAAGAATTCGTTCATTTCTGAACACTTCCTCTTGTGTGTGTTTTGTATACTAAGAACTGTAGTTTGATTTAGAACGTCAATACTTTTAGATAACGTGCCTGAACGGATCAACTCTTGATATAGGAAATGTTCAAAACATTATCCAACAATACAAAATTATATCTCTCTTTACTAATAAAGAGACTGATATGATGTTGTATATCCGGTTCGGTATCTAATAATATTCATTCAGAATCAATGTATTCTGATAATACAGGGTGATAACTGCCAACATCTTGGCTGCATCTATTGCACTGTTTCCAACTCTTGAAATTTTATCACCCGTTCTCAGTTCTCTACCTATCTGTAGCCTATGTAACAGATTACATATGTGGGATCCTGATCCGGTATCTCATACCCAGGACGTAGAGGATACTGAGAAACAGTTCTCGGTAATGAACATACCCGAAGAAGATGCATCATCATGCACTTTCTTCGTTTGGACGGCACGGGAATCCTGGCAATCCCCTATTTCCTGCTTGGTCTTATACCAATTATAAGTTGGAGCGGGACCAACGTTCCCCAGCGTAGTATAACAAGCAAGTTCGGTCAATACATCCATATTATTATCTTGATTAAGGCATGATATGGTCGCTACCTGGAGAGAGAGAGAAGAAATCACTCTGCGTGCGCTCTTGCAAGATTAGATTGGTTATTATTTTATTTAATTAGGATGGCTCCTACTGTTTTTATCAAATCTTCCTTCAAACCCTAAAAGGAAAGACTAGTCGGGATTAATTACACCCTACAATTTCGCCAATCTTTCAGCCAGGCCAGTGTCGGTACTTTGAGGGAGGTTCCCCGTGCTTTCGCACAGACCTAATTAAAATAAACCTCGTTTTCCCAGAGGCGTAACCCCGTTGTCACCTTTATAGACACCTACTTGATCGGCTAATTGTACTGTGTAAAACTCTCCCAGGAGTAACAATTACTCGCACTAGGTATCAGGATCCAACTATCTCATAGAAGGTATGCAATCTCATTGCAAATTTCAACACTTGAAATTCCCGATAATATTTTGCCCCTAACGTGCAATGACCTTGACGAAAGCCAATAAACCATAGCCCGCTAGTCAAGTTCAACACGTACATTTCTTGACTGAATTAAACCCACCCACATGACCCTTGACGAAAGCCAACAAAGCCTTACGACTACCCTAATCCAATCGCATCATATGCAGCAGATAAGCAGCATAAAGCTGCCGCACACTACACCTTGACGAAAGCCAACAAATAAAGCACGAATACTATATACAACTTATCTGAAATGACGGAGGGCTACGACAGGTTTTTCTGAAAACCTATTGCGTAATGAACTTGATATCGTTGTAGAATCAAATGATTTTAAAATGGAGTTTTTTTTGAGGCTTTTGCTAGTTTCGCTAAAGAGGTCACACCCGGTGAAGGGATCTCGGCTCTTTCCTCGTCGATTGAGGTGCAGGATATATCATATATATCACTGTGCAAAGCAAGAACTAGAAAAGCAATCAAAAGACAAAACCGAGGGGTGTAGCATCTGCCAGTCATTGCTAAAGGGGTCACTCCCGGTGAAGGGATCTCGGCCCTTTCCTTATCGAATAAGGTGCAGGGTGTTCTACAAGGAACACCGCGATGCAAAACAAGAACTGTAGCTACCTGTTTTTGAAAATTCGATTCTACAACATCTTTTAGGTTTCTTTTCTTTCATTAATCACATTAATGAAGTCCCATCATTTAAGTTAGCTAAAAATCACAGATAAATACGACGTACACTTATGCCATCCGCATTCGCTTCGATGTCCCCTCATGCACCGTTAGGTTAGGTAACTAACGGCAGAGCGGGGCAGGGCTAGCGTGGGTGTAACACATAAGTAACGTCTATATAATATATCATATATACTATATACAGTATCCATCACAACATATCAAATGATCACATTACAGATATCGCAGTAGAAGAAACATATGAAACATTCGATATACTAGGATGTCCGTGTTTTCTTTTGAGCCTCTATAAAACACGGATTCCACGGTCGTGATGAATAGCCAAACCCACACCCCTAGACCCCTATGAGAGCGGCAAGCAACCCTTCCAATTCTAGAGTTAGAAACCCGGACTCGACTCCTCGAGTTGGTCTCCCACTGGAATCTAGAACCCGGTTACTTATGCTCTCCTCTTTGGGTCTATCCTAGTGCGGAAAAGTAAATAATATACAAATGGTGACATCAACCTCATCCCGGAAGTGCCCCAATAAAAAGAATATTACATACATTTAATTTTACATGAATGAAAATAAAAACTCTCATCTCACATAAAACCCCCGGCTATTCAAAACGCGACGATCCAATATAACATATCCAGCAACACATAACATCACATGTCATCTACGTAAGTAAATATGCGCATCCCTATTGTCGTTGACATATAGCAACGAAACCGGCGATATCACATATTACACTTACGGTCGTAGAAAAGAAAGTGTAAAACTACAACATTTGGAATCCACAATCTCTTTAGACATCGTAAATCCAAAATATCACATACTTCGCATTTCATGCCTAACTATATGAATTCCATATATTATGTCACATTCCAAATAAATAGACAGTATTAAACATTCCGATCGAATAATCAAATACCCAAGATTTCTTAAATAGCTCAACACTTGAGCGGAGTTCAAAAATTCCAGAATACGTCACAGTACCAACGGTCCAGCCGTAGAAGGGTCAAGCCAACGCCTCACATGTGACACGCCGTACTGACCAAACCCTAAGGTTTATAGGCGGTTCAGACGGTCACATAATCGAGTTAAGATTTGTGTTCTTCTAGAAGGTCCACCACGTTACATGCACGTTTTTCCGAAAGATTTAAACTCAAGAAAAAATTCAACACTTGAAAGTTTTTCATGCCGGGGAAAATGAGTTAATGATATCCGTTCGAACATTTTAATACTTTCTAAATTATCCGGAAAACATAACGAAATTAAATTTTCCGATCGAATCAACGTATACAAAATAATCCCCTGAACACTCAACACTTGAGTCAAATTAAAAATACCTAGAAATTAGCAATTTTGCCTACGGATGTTACTGTGTCAAAATGAGGCAGTCTTCTGTACGGCCGCGGATCCGCGGCGCAAGTAGGGTATTGCCGCGGTTCCGCGGCCAATTGTATGGCTTACTGTCTCGTTTTTCACAATGTTGCTTATATTTCCCTGCTGAATTTTTTAGGTATTTTTAATACAGAAAAATCACAGTTTTCAAAAAATGTCTAGAGAGGGGTTCAAATCGTCGTTTCGTGGTTCGTTCGGACTTTTAATTTCGTATACACGTCACCTAACGCTCTAGTTAGGCTCTGATACCACTGAAGGGTTACTAGGCACTCTAATAAGGTTCTACAAGGCATCAACCATGCCCGATTAAAATTTTAGACGTGCCGAATAACCCTAAACAAGATCTTTGCTAGATTATTAGGGTAACACATGCAAGTAAACATCTTTACTATCTAAATGAAGAAGAAAATACAACCTTTGTAGATCGGTCCTTCACTTCATATGCTCCTTGTAGTAGTCCCTTCGCTGCGATCATCGAACTCCCGGACTCTCGGACGGCTCCATGAGAAGAGGGCAACGGCTTTGCTTGAAGTCTTCGAGGCCGAAGATGATCTACGTCGAGGGAATACGAACTCAAGCTACCACTTCACCAAAGTGAAGTAAACACCTTATACTAAAGTGCTAGTCTAGTAGAGGATGGTGAAATAGGAAATGGGTTCACTTTAGAATTTCTTTTCTCACTATATTTCTCTCTCTTTATCAAACCATAGCAAGCATTTGAAGGAGGAAGAAGATGAGATCAAAAATGAGAATGAAAAACTAATCGAGAGAGAGAGAGAGAGAGAGAGCTAACCATGGGTGAGTGGGTATCATATACTAACTCATGTAGAGACATAACCATGGCTAATTATAGTGGTTAGGTTTATAAATATCCTAAGTAAAACAAAACTAGTGTACTTTGGTCAATGCACTCACAAGCTTCATGCACTTGAACAATTATCCACTAATTTTGTATTTACTTTGTATATTAAAACCCCACCAATATAATTATAATGGTATATGTCTTATACACCCATGTAAGTTGTATCAACAAGCATGATACAAAATGAACACAAATAAATATATATCACATATATATTAAGTTGTGCACAAGTGAGAAAAACAAATGCTTAAGTGAACCAATGTTAGTTAATGTAAATTAGTATATCACATATACAATTATACACTAAATTATTAGATCAACACTTGACTTAATAATCCGGTTATATCACATATAACCGACTAACATCCAACGTATCAACTTATCGAATCAACCCTTGATTCGATAACGTGGTTATATCTCATATAACCAAGCGATACAAAAGTCGCGAGAATAGAATACGGTATCATATACTCGCATTATTCTCGGTCCCGCACATATCACATATGCGCTCCTATTTCGTTTTTCCTGAGCCAGTAAAACCTCTATATAGGACTCTAAAGACTCGTCAATACGCCGGCAGTAGGTGATGATCATATCAAGCACCCACAAGCCGTTAGCGGTAATAGATGGACGTAATGGCTACCCGGGTATTGAGCGATCAGAAGATCAGCAAGCAAGCCCGCTCCAACTCCTGCAAAAAGCCTGACAGTGACACTACCGTACAGTCCGGTCTCCTCGTCTGATATGTCGCATATCAAGTCTAGAGGTGGTAAACGTCAGACCCCAATAACCGATAAGTCGTGCCGATATGAGGCTTATAACGGGTCAAGAAACTACTGGTAACATTTACCAGAATCTCTAAACCAGCCCTGGCCAGGGACTTCCCTGTTATGACAAATCGAGCACAGCGCAACATCAACCCCCAATACTGGGAGAGACGAAACCCCTCCTATAGCTCATTGCCTCCATGCGACTCGGGAATGTACTCAAAAACCACCGTTTTGCACGCCCTCTTGGACGTGGTAAGGTGGAAATCAAAGCACAGTGGGAATCATACAAGACTCTATGACGATTTCGGGTCTACAGACTAACCTGCACCAGTGTCACCAGAGAACTGCCATCTGACATGAGGTATAATACCATCTAAGAGTTCTCGGCGAGTCCGTCCAGTGTACCCAGTCTCCACTGAGCACCCGTATATCATCTCTGATGTCAAACACCAATGGATATGGGATCATCCATCGTCCATCTATATGGGTCGAGAAGCTATACGCTAGTCTACTCTGGTATATCGATACCCCGTCTCGATACACCCACGACTAGGGACCTTGAAGGATGTACTTATGGAAAACCATGTCCCCACTAGTATGATCCGCATCATAGTCTAGGTAGTCAAGTACACATCCTAAGGGCTTTACCAACATGTAACAGAGAGATAATCAGTGTACACGTTAAGGTAAAGAGTTACCAGATAGCATACTATCATGTCGAGCAAGAAAATCCTCCCTATATATGTCCAAGCATCCACTAGAATATACATCTCATGTATAGTAATGGCCTCTAGGGCATACATATAACTAACAATAAGATGAGATTTGATTATGATAAATATCCTTAAACCGTCCAAAAGAGAAGAGGTGAGTCATGGCTTCTCAAGTCTTCTACAAGCCACCAAAACATTAACTCATTTTCTTTTCTTCTAATTCAATAATTTTAATCATTATCTACGCACATATCTTCATGTGTGATTCTCATACATACATGTCCCTTGTATCATCAACCATGATACAAATCCAAATATATATATATATATATATATATCACACACACATACACACATATAAAGAGAAGAAAATCTTAAGTGATCTTTAATATTAGTTAATATATATATATATATCAAATATATAAATATATATTAAATTATTAAATCAACACTTGATTCAATAATCCGATTATATCATATATAATCGACTAATATCATATATATATGTGTGTGTGTGTGTGTGTGTGTGTGTATCAAAACAATAAATCAACACTTGATTCAATTATTCAGTTATATCACATATAACCGGCTAATATTCAATATTAGATATTAAATCAACACTTGATTCAATAATTTTGTCATATCATATATAACCAGCCAATATCAAATATATATTAACATATACATATAAATCAAATCATTGAATCAATACTTGATTCAATAATTCGGTTATATCACATATAACCTAACCGATATCAAATATCGCTAGATTAGAATACGGTATCACATACTCGTATTTAATCAAGCACCTACACATATCTCCATATGTGCCCTAATTTGTTTCGCTTGAGCTAGGAAATCTCTGTGTGGGACTCTGAAGACTCGTCAATACGCCAGCAGTAGGTAATGATCATATCAGATACCCACAAGCCGTCAGCGGTACTATCTGGACGTAATGGCTATCCAGGTATTGAACGAATAGAAGATCAACAAGCAAACTTGTCCAAACTCCCGTAAAGCCTATAAGCAACACTTATCATACAGTTCGGTCTCTTCGTCTGATATGTCGCATATCGAGTCTGGGGGTGGAATCGTCAGACCCCCACTAACTTGATAAGTCATGCCGATGTGTGGCCTATAACCTTTCGAGAAACTTTTGATGACACTTACCAGTAAATCTCATCAGCCCTGACCAGGAACTTGCTGTTATAGCCAATCGAGTATAGCGCAACATCAACTCCCAATAAGAGACGAAACCCCTTCTATTGCTCACTGCCTCCATGTGACTCGGGACTGTACCCAAAATCCACCTGTTTGCACGATTCCTTTGAGCCGTGGTAGGGAGGAAATCAAAGCACAATGGGAACTACACAAGACTCTATGACGATCTCAGGCCTACAGACTAACCTGCACAAGTGTCACCACAGAACTGCTATTTGAAGATAGGTACTATCTAGGAGTTCTCAGCGAGTCCTGTTCGGTGTACCCATTCTCTAATGAACACTTGTGTACAATCTTTGATGTCAAACACCAATGGTTGTTGGATCAAGCATCGCCCCATACAGGGTCAAGAAACGTACACACTAGTCTATTCTGGAATATCGTTTCCCTGTCTCGATATTCTCTCGACTAGGAACTGTTAAAGGATGTGCTTGCAGACTACACAAGCCCCACTAGTATGATTTGCATCACAGTCCTGGTAGTCAAGACAACATCCTAAGGGCTTTATCAACATGTATCAGAGAGACATAATAATAAAATAAGTGTACATGTTAAGATAAAGAGCAACCAGATAGCATACTATCATGCCGAGCAAGAAAGTCCTCTCTATATATGTCTAAGTATCCACTATATCATACAATAATGACCTCTAGGGTATACATATTCCTAACAATCTCCCACTTGCACTAAGGCCAGTTGTTGTAGTATCACATACCCAACATCCCAAAAAGTCTCTCAAACTGCGTCTGGGGGAGGGCCTTCGTGAGTGGATCCACTGTATTGTCCTTCGTATCTACTCTCCTGACCTTGATCTTCCGGCGATCAACTATCTCCCGGATCATGTGATACCGCTTCAGAATATGTATGGATCGCTGATGGGACCGGGGTTCCTTTTCCAAAGCCAAAGCTCCATTGTTAGCACAATATAAGGGTATTGGATCCTCAATGGATGGAACCACACCAAGTTCAGCAATGAACTTCTTCATCTAGACAGCCTCTTTGGCAGCATCGTTGGCAGATGTATTCAGCCTCCATCGTCGAGTCTGCTACGGTATCTTACTTGGAACTCTTCCAAATACCATCCCTTAATTGAGGGTGAAGGCAAAACCCGAGACAAACTTGCTGTCGTCCTTATCACTCTGGAAGTTCGAATCGGTAAAGGACTCCACTTGGAGTTCTCCATTACCATACACCACGAACATTTCTTTAGTCCTTCTCATGTACTTAAGAATGTTCTTCACAGCTATCTAGTGTTTCTCCCATGGGTATGATTGATACCTACTTACTACACCTAGTGCATAAGCTACATCCGGTCTGGTACATAACATCGCGTATATGATAGACCCAACTGCAGAAGCATAGGGTATCACGTGTATGTGAGCCCTCTCCAAATTAGTCTTGGGAGACATCTCTTTGGAGAGAGTGATTCCTGAACAAGCGGGTAAATTACCACGCTTAGAATCTTCCATACAAAATCTCTTTAGTATGGTATTTATGTACCTGGATTGGGACAATCCCAACATCTTTTTAGATCTATCTCTATAGATCTTTATCCCCAGGATGTAGGAGGCATCACTCAGATCTTTCATGGAGAATTTTTGTGACAGGAAGAGTTTGACCGAGTGTAGCATAAGAACATCATTTCCTATCAAGAGTATGTCATCCATGTATAGTACGAGGAAGACAACCTTACTCTCTATAACCTTTTTATATACTTCTAATATAAAAGAAAGCACTCACTGAATTACTTACGGAATCTCGTCTTTCTCTCGATTTTATCCTTCACTTTTCTTTCAATTCAGAAAGGAGAAAAGAGAAACGTTCCCGCGCGCGGGGGGGAGGGGGGGGGCAGATTGGAGCTCAGGTCGGCGTACGGGCGCATTTAGTTTGCACTTGAGGGACAAGAGAGGTTATTCCTATTTTCTAGTTTGGGGAAAAGTAGCGCGAAAGCCGTTGCGCGGTAGCGCATCCGTCTGCATCCGTTTTTTTGCTGGGAGAGGTCTCATGATTCATCTACGTTTTTGTTGAAGTCAAACTCTTTGACTGCTACATCAAAACATATGTTCCAGCTCCGCGACGCCTGCTTTAATCCATAGATTGATTTAAGCAGGTTGCACACTTTTCCGCTGCTTCCACTGTCTACGAAGCCCTCTGGCCGTGTCATATACACGCTCTCTTCTAAATCACCATTTAGAAAAACGGTCTTGACATCCATCTTCCAGATTTCATAGTCATGGTATGCAGCAATGGCAAGTAGGATCCTGATGCACTTAAGCATAGCCACTGGAGAAAAGGTTTCATCATAATCGACACCTGGTCGTTGACGGAAACCTTTTGCTACAAATCTAGCTTTGAAGGTCTCAACCTTTCTATCTACACCAATTTTCTTCTTAAAGATCTACTTGCTCCCAATGGGTTTTACCCCTTCAGGAGCAACTTCCAAAGTCCATACTTTGTTGGTGTACATGGATTCCATCTCATATCGCATAGCATCCAGCCATTTCACAGAGTCCCCACTTGTGATGGCCTGCTCGAAACTAGTTGGGTCATCATCTTCCATGATGCAATCCTCGCTCTCACCATCTACGAGAAAACCATAGTATCTCTCAGATGGATGAGGAACCCTACTAGATCTACGGAGTCGCTGAGGTTCGTCGGGGACTATTGATTTCTCCGGTTCTACCAAATTATCAGTTGTAGTTTGTGTAGCTGAAACTTCTTTCAGCTCTACCTTATTACCACTAATTTCTTTCATAAGAATTTCCTTTTCTGAAAAAGTGGCGTATTGAGAAACAAAAATCTTTTGTTCCTCAGTGTGGTAAAAGATATATCCATATGAATTCTTTGGTTATCCCACAAACTTGCAAAGAACTGATCGTTCTTCGAGTTTGTCTGGATTCTGTTTTTTAACATAGACCGGACAACCCCATATCTTAACTCGTTTAAGAGATGGTCTCTTCCCATACTATATCTCATATGGAGTGGTAAGCACGGATTTGGTCGGAACCCTATTCAATAGGTATGCAGCTTTCTCAAGTGCATAAATCCAAAAGGAAATAGGTAACTGTTCGCCGCCGAAAGACGCGACCGGGACGTTGGGACGTCTGGCCTGAATTTTGGGGGCATATGCTATTTGGTTTTATTCGTCCACCTCTCCGAAGATGCCAAATTAATTTATGGCACCATGTATCGGAGGTTTAGACGGATGCGGCCGTTGTAGCAGATTTCGTCAGATTCCCTCTCGTTTGAGGGATTTTTGATTATGGGGACGCTCTTCCCTGCAGGCGCAAGCCCATGCAGTTAATTACGCTACCGCATCGCAGTAACCACTTTCTCCTTCTCCAGATGGTCACTTTGTGTCGTGGGTGTTTGTTTTGTTTTTGGTTACCCGTGGATTGTATACGGAGACTAATTTATGTTGTCGCCCGTAGGGCGTGGATTAGTCAAAATCCGTATTTTCTTAGATTTGGGTTTGGGGTTTGGTTTAAGGATCGTTAATCTCATTTAAGACTAAAATCAACTAAAACGTTTGTTAAGAATACGTTAGTTGTTCATACTATAATATTGTATTATTATATTCCCCATTCTTATTCTTTTTATAAATAAACAGGTGCTTTTGACCCATGTCTGCTACTTAGTTACAGGTTACAGGTTCTTGGAGCTAAAACAGTGAAAAAGATAAAAGATGATGCAAAAGTGGAACTACAACCAACAAATAGAAGGACCTTGATCAAGCCTACATAAAGATAAGTTCACAAAGTACAAGGAAGCGCAAGGTCCAAGATCGCGAAGCCACGGTTAAAGTCCACTACAAGTATTCACTGGAAGATCTGGAAGATAACTAGAAGTCAAAATGTGAAAAAGTGAAGAAATAAAGATTAAACTGTGACCAGAACCAACCCCTGTAGTTTCCAGCCCAGAAGCCTCTGTACGGCCGCGGTTCCGCGGCCGAACCATGCTCTTGGCTGCGGAACCTCGGCCATAGTGCGCCCGTGTTGGTGCGAAATTTCTTGGCGGTGCGCGGGCGTTGACTAGGTCTTTTCTTAGGGGGTATTTTTGTAAAAGCAGATATGCGAGTCATTGTAACCCTAGGGTTTCCTATCCTCTATAAATAGGAACTCTAAATCTTGTATGAGGTCATGCCTCTTTTCATTTCACAAATTCAGATCTGTACTGCGTTTATATTTGGAGAGAGCCATCAATAAAAATTAGTAAGTTACTTTTATTTCTTTGCTTTTGTTCTCTTTTAATTTAGAATGTCTTTTAATCCCCTAATGAGCGAGTAATCTCCTTGCTTGTTAGGGTTAGCCTTAGGGAAAGGTTTAAGAGATGAGATCTCTCACCCCTTTCTTGCCCCTTCACACCTAAAGAATTAGAACTCCATGCATACACGCACACACCGCTCCCTGCGGCACCTTACCCCTCGAGATAACGGTGATACCGTAGTATAAAGGACCGGTTGCGCATGTTTTCCATGGAGGTTAGGGTAAGGATCGATAAAGTAAGGAAAAGAACCTAGAGGAAGAAACATCTTCCCAAAAGATTCTAATCCACTTTATTGATAATTACCATAACATCTAATTGATCTAAAATAGGGTATTGAAAGCGGTGAGGAAACCTTTGATCTCTCAACTTCCCCTAAGCCTAACCCTAGCAAGACTTAGATCTATATAATTTTAGTATAACTTAATTTTGTAGTTTTTAGATTTAATAAATCAATCCGAACATTCATCGGAATTAACTCGTTAGCGCGACTAGGAAAACACAAAATCCCTGTGGACCGACCCGTACTCACCGGCTAGCTACAAGCGACGCCGTTCTTGATTGCGGTATATTATTTTTGATCGTTAAAATCTCTGACATGAATCAAATGGCGCCGTTGCCGGGAATGGCGTAGTATTTCCTTTTTGCAATTTCGGGTTAATCTAAATTAAAAAATCATAAAAACAGAAAAAGAAAATTATAAAAATTTTATCATTTATTGTTTGAAGGGTATTTTTGTTGTGAATCTTTGCAGGAGCAACGGATCTGGAAAAATCCAGAGTGTGAAACAGAAAAAGGTACAGCAGAACAGAGGGGGAATTCAATAACAGAACTGCAGAAAGAATTTCGAGACCTGAAGCCTCCATATCACCGCCCTTCCGCGGCCGAACAACACTCCAAACCGCGGAACCGCCGCAGTTTTGTCGACTCAGCACATAAAAAAAATCTCGGGACTTGAGCCGCTGATACAACCGCGGAAACGCGACCCAAAACCCCATCTCACGGCGGAAACGCGGCTGATAGGTGACTTCATCACGAGGAAATCCCACTGTAATATTCTTTTCTCTCTCCTCTGAATCTTTCGATATATCTTTTGCCAAATCTTCTACAGGGTTCTTTGCGCTAAAAAATCTTCCCCCTTCCAATAATTGATTTTCTGCAGAATTCTTTGCGCCGCATAAAATAAAAATCTTTAATTGCAAGTGATTTACTGTTTTGCATATCTTTAATCGGACTTTAAGGGGCTTTTGACCAATTCAGATTGGGTGGGGATTTCATCACCCTTTCCAGGACCCCAGAAATCACATAAGGCATTTGCATTGACCAATCTTTAATTAAAAAATACTAGACTCAGCCCTAAGGATTTCGAGCTCAATAGGACAGAGGACTAGTTATAGGCATCGACCGTTTATCCTAACCTGACTTTGCGGTGTTTAGGCAAGTGTGTCTAAGGCAAGTGGTTACTTAATTAGGACCGCTACTTGTAGCGGGGAGCCTCCCACTTACCTGACACTTACCTGGCCGCAATTGGCGGTGAAGAGACGGTTTGAGGTCCTATCTCTAGCCCTTTGGAACAGTTAGGAGCTGTCTAGCTGACCTAGGTGACCCTAGAGTTAGGCCTGATTGTGCATTTTTGGTTGATCAAAAGTGTGTCTTAGCCCTTTATCAAAAATCTTTTTTGCAAACGGTTCAAAATAAAATAAAAAAAGGGAAAAAGGAAAAAAATATTTTATAAAAAACTTGCAACTTGTCGCGTAAAATCCTTGCACCCCACCACCACTCACTTTCTTCTCATTGACGTTATCTTACCTCCACATTCAGTCTTTCATTTTTCTTACTACACTACCCTTTAGTGTATGTCACTTTGGACTAGGGACACTAGCGCCCGATTAGTCCGTGTTTCGTTGGTACCGACCGACGAACCTTTCGACACCGAAGTCGAAATTCCGTCCACCTCCTTACCCCCACCTTCAAATTCTTCTTCCGAAGGTATGTCGGGATATAATCCCAACAACACCTTAGCCACGGGACTGATTCCACTTCTGTTAGGTGCGAATAACCCGAATCTCCCTCCTGTTATAGCGCCCCAACGAATCGCGCTCCAGGATCTCTTCTACCCTGTCCGCACCTCTTTACCTACCTGTCTTTCACCCCCACCGGCAAATGGGGACAATTTTGAAATAAAACCCCACTTCATCAATATGCTGCCAAAATTTCATGGATTAGAATCCGAAGATGCTTATATCTTTATCAATAAATTCCAAAACGTTTGCGCCATGATGAAAACAACCCAATTAAGTGATGACGCTATAAGGCTAAGGGTCATTCCTTTCACCTTATGTGACTTAGTCGAGAAGTGGCTATACAGCACAGCATCACATTCAATTAGAAATTAGGACGAGTTTGTTAAAGCTTTTCTTAAAAAGTTTTATCCTCATCACAAGACGGCGAGAATTCGCAAGGAGATAATACAATTTTCCCAGCTTCCTTCCGAACCATTTTGGAAGTGTTTTGAAAGATTCAAAGACCTACTTGTTCAATGCCCTCACCATGGGATCGAGAATTGGGAACTTTGCCAAACATTATACGAGGGATTGAACCCGGCAACGAAGCAGTTGCTAGAAACCATTTGTCAAGGTCACTTTCTAACCAAATCTAGTGAAGAAGTATGGCAGTTTCTCGAGAATCTTAGTGAACAAACAATTCAGTGGGAGAGCACAAAGACCACCTCATCTTCTTCTATTGGTCAATCTAGGGCAGGCATACATCAAGTATATATGTCGATTGCTATGAAGGCCGAGATGGCCGCACTTATGAAAAAGCTTGAAGCCATTGAGACCAAAATCTCATCGTCTTCTCCTGCCCCTGCTTTACCCCCACGAACTGTTTGTGCTTGTTGTTCGGATCCATCACATCTTACCGAAGAGTATCCTTACAATCCACCTGTTCAAGGACAAGATCAAGGCAATGCCGCCTTTCAGCAACGACAACGAAATGATCCTTACTCTTCGACTTACAATCCGGGTTGGAGGAGTCACCCAAATTTCGCTTGGAACCAAAATCAGCAATTCCAAGGAAACAACAATTTTCAAAGGCTTCCTCCTCCACAACAACAAGCACCTCAACAAACTCAATACCAGCAACCTTTCCAACCACAACCTTATCCAAATCAAACGAACAATTTGGTTCAACCAAATGATGATAAGGTTATCTCGCTAGAAAAAAGTCTAGATGCGTTTCTCAAGCAATCTACAGAATCCACAGCAAGATTGGAAAATTGCGTCCAGTCTTCAGTGCACAACAATGTTTCACACGATCAAAGCATCAAATCTATTGAGGCACAAATTGTACAATTAACTGCTGCGTTGAGCGAGAGAGAAAAGGGAAAGCTTCCATCTCAACCATTGCCAAATCCCGGTCATACACAAAACGCATATCACAATCACAATGTAAATGCGGTGACCACATTGAGATCCGGACGAGTGTTGCAGAATAATGTGGGTATTAGTGATGACATCCCCGCCGGTGGTTCTTCTTCTTCTTCTCCTTCTTCTTCTTCTTCACCTTCATCTTCTCCGCTAGAGCCTATTCTTCATTCTTCAAAATGCTCTTCTTCTTCTAATCCGAACGGACCCACTTCTCACTTCACGAACACACCCACACTGGGATCCGTTCCAACTCCACATTCTATTCTACAGACATTGGACTCAACAGATTTTCAAAATGCTCCATTTCCAAATAGATTGAGTCCCAATAAACCAACTGCACAAATGGAAAAGATTGTGGAGTAATTTAAACAGGTTAGCATAAATATACCTCTCTTGGATGCAATCCAACAAGTCCCTTCATATGCGAAAATCTTAAAGGGCTTATGCACTTTAAAGAGAAAGTCGTCTCAAATACCCAAGAAAGTGCTAGTGGCTAGTGCAGTGAGCAATGCTATTAACCAACCTCAACCCTTACCCCAAAAACGAAAGGACCTCGGCTGTCCTACGATTTTAATAACAATTGGGGATAAGAAAATCAATCGAGCACTTTTAGATCTTGGGTCTAGTGTTAACCTGCTTCCCTACTCCGTGTACGAGCAATTAGGGGTTGGAGAGTTGAAACCCACTCGTTGTACTCTTCAAATGGCTGATCGATCAATTACCTATCCTTGGGGTGAGCTAGAGGATGTGTTGATCAAAGTTGGGTATTTCATATTCCCCGTTGATTTTATTGTTATGGACACACAACCTGTTGCTAACCCACGGAACCAAATTCCGGTGATCCTCGGTCGACCATTTTTGGCCACTTCCAATGCCGTAATAAATTGTCGCAATGGCTCCATGACTCTATCCTTTGGGAAGACGTCTAGTGAGTTCAATATTTACAAGTTAGGAAGTCTGCCCCCCATGCCTAAAACTAGTACACGAGAAGTTTTCTCTATTCACGAAATCACGCAGGAGGACTGCGAGCTTGAAAGATTTTTGTTTGATGAAAACAGTTTTGACGCTACTAGTGGATCCCTCCTTGAATCTACCACAGTTGACACAACCGATATTGATTATGAGTGTTTCACTTTTTCGGATGACGACGACTCACAGCCCGAATATGAGTCTTTTGAATTTTTGGATGAGTTAGTTGAACCATCCGAATCAGTTGTTTGCAGTGATTTCGAACCTGTGTTGGAATCCTTTGAGTTCGAGGTAGATTCCCCAATTTTACCTATGATTCTTTCGCCTCCGAAACTCGAACTCATGCCCTTGCCGTCTCACCATAAATATGCTTACATAGTGTCACGACCCGAAATTGGCACGTGACGGCCCTAATACTACGCAACGTCTACAGGCGTAACGTAGAAAAAGAAAGCCAAAACCCAGAAATCTAAACCATTAAAAGATAAGAAACATTGTTTAAACCATTAAAAAAAAACTCAAATATAAATTCTTTAAGTCCAATTTTCTTTCTTGAAAATTTCGGCAGCACCTCCTTTATAAAACCAACCCCAAAAATGGGTACAACATAAATATAATGAAAAGCATCCCCAACGGAGCAAATCCACGCCCAAAGACGGAAAACAACCACCACAACAAATATACGACGCCGTAGCGAAGAAAAAGAAGACGATAGAAAGGAAACTGTATAAAAGACAACAAATCCACAATTTATACAATATCGTCCTCACCAAGTCTAAGTCAACAACATAATAGTAGATGGAGAGTACAAGATACAACGAATATACAATACAAATACAGATAACCACCAAAACCCACCTGAACAAAACAACACACTGTGACCCGATGCGGTATATGTAGCAAAAGATGATAGATGAATAGCCAGCCTCGACTACTCTGGAGAACCCTCTGTAACTGTAACATTTCAAAAAACTAAAATATTATTTTTGGGAATTTTCATAATTTAATATTAATTTTTAATGAATATTTTAATAGTCGGTATAATTAAATACCGATAAATGGTGAAAATTCCGTAAAAAATTTTGGAAATTCTAAAATAGGATATTTTGTGGAAATATGCCATTTTACCGTTTTTATGATGAATTAAATGCGACTTTAGTGTTAATCGCGATTAAGAGTCGCTAATTGGGTTTTTTGGCTTTTTGTACAAATTGTGCACCATAACATTTCTACACTTGTTTCATGTTTTGGACTCATGTTAAGCCTAGGGTTGAACCATGCTTAGATGACCATGGTGGATTGAACCAATTGGTTAGGTTAATTAGTTTTAACTTAGGGTTTTTGTCTTGTTTAAAAGGTGATTAGGGTTAGAGTTGACCTTGTGCAGGAGAGAGGGTGAGCAATGATGGCTTTGTGGCTTGTGTAAGCTAGCACTTGAGTGAGAGAGAGAGAGGTGGCTAGAGTGTGCCATGATCCATCCAATTTTTCAATATCCATTGTGTGCTCCTTCACACCTCCTCCCACTCTTAGCACTTCCTCTCATTTATCACATCTTCCCTCACACCTCTCACTCTCACACATCACACCACTCAACACCAGCATCAGCTGCATAAGACCCCCAATATCAACACTTCAGCCCCACTCTTTATCACATCAGCCGCAACAAAGCATCAGCAGCATCATCATCTTCTGCAATAGCAGCTGATGTAACAGTTCAGCCCCAACTTCAACCCCAATTCTGCATTAGCTGAACTATACCATTCAAAACAACTCCACCCCATCATCATACTACAGACTCAACACCACATCACACCCCAACACTTCACTCATCAAAACAACAACAGTTGTTGTTGCAACAGCAACAACACACACAAAAATAACTACAGCAACAGCAACCTGACCTGCAACAGCAACAAGAAACCCCTAGCTTCTACAAATACTCTCACATTTCACCACAAAGCCACACCAACAGCCACTGCTCCTGCAACTACAGCAAACACAAACAAATCTTAAGCACCAGCCACAACCAAAACAACAGCATCAGTAGCAAAACTGCTGTTAAAAACAGCATCAGCATCAGCAACTCCTGCAACACAGCAGCACTTCAGTAGCAACCACCCCTCATCCTTCTTTCATCTTCCCTTCTCCTTCATTCTAGGACCCCCTTGAGGTATAATCTCACAACCCAACTCCTATCTTGTTAAGTTATAGTTGTTAAACTGAAATTTAGTGGCTATATTGTGATCTAGTGCTAGTTTTAGTGATTTTGAGTGAGATGTGGCCAAGTGATGGTTTTGATTGCTAGGGTAACCTTATTAGGTGTATTTGAGACCATTGTAACCAAGATTACCCCAGATTCCAGTATAACACCTGAAAGTTTCGACTTGGCGTATTTTAGCAATCTTGTCGACTTATTGACCTTTCAGGAAACTGCTATCAACCCGGACCTCCTAAAATAAAATTGACTTGGCAGTAGGATGTGCAGGCAGATAGAAACCAACACCCAAAACCCTAGCCCAAACTACCATACCCCGGCCGCAGATTTAATCCCTCTGGCCGCAATTTGCGGCCAGACCGGGGCGGAACTGCCTCGTTTTGCGTGCACAGCCCTATTTCATGTAAATTTGACCCCCTGTATGTCTAGTTTTGAATGATTCCAGTTAGGGTAAAATCTGGATTGATTTTTATGAGTTGGCGTATGATTTACGACTTTTTTTCGTATGGTTCTTGGTATTCGATGATTCGCTTCGGTCGGGTGGCGTTTGAACGCCAACGACCAGTGAGTATTGGCTGTGTTTGCACGCACGGCTACAGGTTTTTACCTATGAGCGTAGCGTGCACTATTTTAGTTTCCGACATGGTTTTCATGTGTTTTAGCGTGTGATATCCTTGTAGGTACCCCACATGGCGTCGAAGCGTTGGAGATGCAAATGGCGACATCGGCACCGGCACACACAAGAAAGGTGAGTAGATTTATATCCACGAGGAGAAGTCGGGTGGATGGCGTATAGCACCCCCGCAGTCCGTGGTGATGTATACGGATGCGTATACACACCTACAATTTATTACATGTCTTTTGGGATCAATGATAATGTTTAAAATGGTTATCGGTGTGTTGGATTGGTGAAAGGTTACGAAACCCTAGGTAGTGAGTGCACTACACATACATATACACACATACATACTTGCACACATCTTTGTTCATATGTGCTTATGGGATTCTATATAGATATGTGTTCACATGGGTATGGGACTATGTGTTCACATACGGATTTGAGGATGATACTTGGGATAGAGTTGAGTCGATGAGAGTTGATATGAGATTATGATGTCGGTGATTGGCAGGATTCGTACTTGATATACGTCCTGATATGATAACGGGTCTTGGATGACGATGCCATATGCATAGTGATACATATATTTTAGATGATCGACATGTGATTATGATACGAGATAGGATGTGATATGATATGATATGACAGGATATTAAGTGATATGCCGCCTTAGGCGTTGTATACTCCTTGTGATGATATGTGATGATGATATCGATTTATACGAGACTGTCGATCAGTAGTCAGATCTTGATTATAGTGATGATATGAGCATTGTACTAAACATAGGTCAGTACCCCAGATGATGATCTTGATAAAAAGGATACTATATGAATGACATGACGGATGTGATATTGACCCGTGCCCAGATTTGGGGATGTCGTACGACGGATTTACGTACGAGCTATACTTGATGTTTTGATCCGCCCTCTTGACTTGTGGATAACCGATTATAGAGATATAGTATCGGGTGTGATATTATCGAGGCGGGATCACCGACTATATATGTATTATGTATCGACTCAGAGGTTAGGCGGTTTCCCTTACCTACTGTTAGTTTTAGCTCAGCCTTATAGTCGTGTAGCTATATGACTTTTATGACATTAGATGCAGTTTAGCGATCATGGTGTTCAGTATTTCAGCTCCCGCATATTATTATTGTTGCTCTGCATCACATACTGTTGTGATTCATATTCCATTATTGATATCATGCTGTTAGGACACCAGCACCATTACCGATGATGCGTATGTTCCACATACACTTACTTGCCAGCTCACACACATCTTCATCGGTAATTGCCATGTCACTACACAAAAGTATTATTGCATCAGGATATAACCCTTGTATGTGCATACTATTATTCCATGTTGCATGATATACTGTTATACTTGCATTTCATTTTTATGTCGCATACATCATGCTTCCTGATTATACGCATTGAGATATGCTGTTTCTATGATATTTCTGGATTTGGGAACCATGGATATTTCAAAGAGATTATATAAATGTTTTAAAAACCCGGTTACCCTTGATATGATATTTCAGTGCGTCCACCATGTGTTTTCTCGGTGCTGAGAGCGACATATGGAACCCGAATCGAGGAGGCGGATGAGACCGATTGCGGGTACATGGTGGACCCGGTGCGGTACCCCGGGGCAAGAAGATCGCAGGAGATGGCGTTGAGCCTGGCAGGGGAGCACGACCGACCGGTGACTTTACTCGACACGTCGGATATCCGGAGGATACCGTCGTAGTAATGAGATGGATGGTAGGGGCCGATCTGGACTGACGGCGCCCTGGATTTTATGATTGAGATATTGAGATTTGAGATATTGAGGTACAGAGATTGTGATACAGAGATATCGAGACATTGAGATTTATGTTTTGTGCCGATGCTAGGCACTGTTTATGTTGATTTCATTCGTGATACCTCATTTTATAAATACAGAAATCTCACAAAATTATGAAAACAGTTTTCTTCAGTACATGCATTCTGCTTCATGCATTCATACATCATTCATATGATACATTGCCACCTGATGCACTGACACGGGTACATGGGATTACATTTGGGTTAGATAGTTACCCTAGTCATGTTATAGATTGCTGGTTATATATATTTGAGGATTATATATATATCGATCGTATGACCTAGGATTGCGTCATACATGCGATTTCTGTTCGTAGATCTTTTTCTACTCACGAGTTGGCAACTCACCCACGTTGTGCCCCAGTTTCTTGCAGGTGTTGCCGTACAGGTTTCATGACGGCTTTACGGGCACAGCTTCTTTCAGGTGACTTGCTAGTAGGTGGGTTATTTGTATCGTACTCATCATTATACATTGTATATTATATTCAGTTGTATCTAGAAGTTTCATCAACCAAACATGTACTTATTTGAGATAGAGACTAGTGATGTTTATTCTTTCGACCTTAGAGTCGCACCTTATTTTTCCGTGGACTTCTTGTTGTTGGAGTTTCCTTTCTGTTGTGATCCTCGCCTTTAGGCGTTGTATATTATGTTGCTACAGGTTGACTTGATATGGTTCTTCCTACTCTCTACTACTTTTCTTGGTTTGGATTTCTGGGTTGCGGCTTACTTCGATTACGTACGCCTTGAGACGTTCGTAGTCTAAGTGCCGGTCATGTTCCGTACTTACGGGTCGTGACAAAGTAGGTATCAGAGCGTTAGGTTTTACCTTCGGAGCGTAGGATGACCCTTGGTTAATGGAATAGGTGACTAAAGTAGAGTGACGTACCATGGTATGTCCGCGGCATATTTACGATACGCCACTCCACTTAAGAAGCCTTAGGATGTACATTTCCTTGTTCAGTATTATATTCCTTCCTGATCTAGCCTCATCGGTACCATTTTGGTTTTGCTACCACGATTACGGGCAGGGAGAGCTACGGCTAGAGTTGCGGTCAGCATGAGCTCGTCACGAACGAGGACTGACCATGGCATGATTCTGGCGACACACGATTGCAGAGATGTGTCTTTTGATTATGTTTGCACCACGAGCATTGGATGGATCGCTGTATGAGATTACTCGGACATGCAGATTAGCACCAGAGGATTGAGCCACTGACAATGGCCAGCCAGATTTTGATGACCGTTGGTGTATTGCTTATTCATGATGATTGAGGCACGGTTCAGCGTGCAGACGAG